>OY730481.1:30450124-31050124 GCA_963422695.1 Xylophagus ater | reverse complement strand
TAAAATATTGTTAAAAGTTTAACTAAATTGACAGCTAGTCTCTTTTGCTTCGAAAATGAAATAAAAGTTTTAAAAATTACATTTCAAATTAAAGTTTTGTTCAAAATCTAACTAAATTAATATTTGGTTAAGAGTAAAACTAAATTCAAAGTAGGTCTTTTTCGGTTCGAAAATGAGATTAAAGTTTTAATATTTATATTCCTAATTAAAGTTTGGAAAAATATAACTAAAATGAAATTTTGTTAAAAGTATAACTAAATTGAAAGTTAGTCTTTTTCGCTTCGTAAATAAAATGAAAGTTTAAAAAATTACATTTCAAATTCAAGTTTTGTTAAAATTATAACTAAATTAAAGATTTTTTAGAAGTATAACTAAATTGAATGGTAGAATTTTTCGCGTTGAAAATGAAATTAAAATTTTAAAAATTACATTTCAAATTAAAGTTTTCTAAAAATATATGTAGGGGGGGAAGTGAATTAGGAAAAGCACAAGATATCAAAAAGAATATAATTTATTAATATATCCATAAAAGTTTAACTTATAAAATTACGACAAAGGTTTTTTGTAACTAGAATTTACTATAAAAATGATTTCTAACAATGATTTTAAATTAAACGTGACCGTTGCTTATCGTTTATAAAAAAGTGAAATGATTTTAATAATGAATTTTTAAACTTGACCGTTACGTATCGTTCCTAAAATAGAAGTGATCTCGTCTCATTTATTAAAACTGATGATGATGATAGTTAACGGTATGATTATAATGAATCAGTATTGCTACTAATCCTACATATAACTAAATTAAAATTTTGTTAAAAGTATAACTAAAATGAATGTTAGTCCTTCTCGCTTCGAAAATGAATTTAGGGCTTTAAAAACTACATTTCAAATCCAAGTTTTGTAAAAAATGTATCTTGGTTAATATTTTGGTAAAAGTATAACTAAATTGAAAGTTAGTCTCTTTCGCTACGAAAATGAAATAAAACTTTTAAAAATTAAATTTCAAATTAAACTTTTGTCAAAAATATAACTAAATTAAAATTTTTTTAAAAGTATATCCAAATTGAAAGTTAGTCTTTTCCGCGTCGAAAACGCAATTAAAGTATTAAAAATTACATTTTAAATTACAGTTTTGTAAAAATATAACTAAATTTAAATTTTGGTAAAAGTATAACTAAATTGAAAGTTAGTATTTTTCGGTTCGAAAATGAGATCAAAGTTTTAAAAATTACATTTCAAATTAAAGTTCTGTAAAAATATAACTAAAATAAAATTTTGTTAAAAATATAACTAAATTGAAAGTTAGTTTTTTCGCTTCGAAAATGAATTTAGGGTTTTAAAAACTATATTTCAAATTGAAATTTTTTAAAAATATAACTAATATAAAATTTTGTGAAAAGTTTAAGTAAGTCGAAAGTTACTATATTTTGCTTCGAAAACTATATTTAAAATCCAAGTTTTGTAAAAAAATGTAACTTAAAAAAAATTTTGTTAAAAGTTTAACTAAATTGACAGCTGGTCTCTTTTGTTTCGAAAATGAAATAGAAGTTTAAAAATTAAATTTCAAATTAAAGTTTTGTTAAAAATATAACTAAATTAATATTTTGTTAAGAGTACAACTAAATTCAAAGATAGTTTTTTCGGTTCGAAAATGAAATTAAAGTTTAATAATTTTATTTCAAATTAAGGTTTTGTAAAAATGTAACTAAATTACAATTTTGTTAAAAGTATAACCAAATTGAAAGTTAGTCTTTTTCGCGTTGAAAAAGAAATTAAAGTTTTAAAAATTACATTTCAAATTAAAATTTTGTAAGAATATAACTAAATTTAAATTTTGTTAAAAGTATAACTAAATTGAAAGTTAGCCTTTTTCGTTTCGAAAATGAATTTAGGGTTTTAAAAACTATATTTCAAATCCAAGTTTTGTTAAAAAATGTAACTTACTTGAAATTTTGTTGAAAGTATAACAAAATTGAAAGTTAGTCTTTTTCGCTTCGAAAACGAAATTAAACTTTTAAAAATTACATTTCAAATTAAAGTTTTCTAAAAATATAACTAAATTAAAATTTTGTTAAAAGCATAACTAAATTGAATGTTAGTCTTTTTCGCTTCGAAAATGAATTTAGGGTTTTAAAAACTACACTTCAAATCCAAGTTTTGTAAAAAATGTAACTTAATTAAAATTTTTTTAAAAGTATAACTAAATTGAAACTTAGACTCTTTCGCTTCGAAAATGGAACAAAAGTTTTAAAAATTACATTTCAAATTAAAGTTTTGTTAAAAAATATAATAAATTAAAATTTTGTTAAAAGTAAAACTAAAATTGAAAGGTATTCTTTTTCGTTTCGAAAATGAATTAAAAGTTTTAAAAATTAAATTTCAAATTAAACTTTTGTCAAAAATATAACTAAATTAAAATTTTCTTAAAAGTATAACCAAATTGAAAGGTAGTCTTCTTCGGTTCGAAAATGAGATTAAAGTTTTAATAATTATGTTTCAAATTAAAGTTTAGTAAAAATATAACTAAAATAAAGTTTTGTGAAAAGTATAACTGAATTGAAAGTTAATCTTTTTCGGTTGGAAAGTGCAATTAAAGTTGAAAAAATTACATTTCAAATTCAAGATTTGTTAAAAATGTAACTAACTTAAAAATTTTTTAAAAGTGTAACTAAATTGAAAGATAGCTTTTTCGCATTGAAAATAAAATTAAAGTTTTAAAAATTACTTTTCAAATTAAAGTTTTGTTAAAAATATAATTAAATTAATATTTTGTTAAAAGTACAACTGAATTCAAAGTTAGTCTTTTTCGGTTCGAAAATGAGATTAGAGTTTTAATAATTATATTTCAAATTAAAGTTTAGTAAAAATATAACTAAAATAAAATTTTGTGAAAAGTATAACTAAATTGAAAGTTAGTTTTTTCGCTTCGAAAATGAATTTAGGGTTTTAAAAACTATATTTCAAATTAAAATTTTGTGAAAATATAACTAAAATAAAATTTTGTGAAAAGTGTAACTAAGTTGAAAGTTACTCTGTTTCGCTTCGAAAACTACATTTAAAATCCAAGTTTTGTAAAAAAATGTAACTTAATTAAAATTTTGTTAAAGGTATGTGGGCAAAATTTAAACAATCTTCGGTTTTAAATTAAAACAATAATATATTTTATTAGAATTACAAGTTACAAGTCAGAGCAATATTTTCAGACTGCTAAAAAATGTTTTGACGTCGATTGTTTTTTCTTCTAAAAGCATCGCCTACTATTCTTAATAATTTCTCTCTAGCAAGTTTCCCACATCTCGGCCATCCTGCATGTCATCCGGCCCGGATGACTGATTTAAATCATCTATGTCATCACCTATCGGATATGGCTTCATATTATCAGCAGAGCTCGTCGTGTTCTTTGGACCTTGTCCAGTACCTAGCTTAGTAACCTTATATCTATCTTTTCCTATCGATTCTATCACTTTATAAGGACCTAAAAATTCGCACTTCAGCTTCATGCCAGTACCAAACTGGGTGCGTTTTATGAGGACAACATCGTTAGATTTATATTCTTTTGCATCTTTACGCCTTTTATTAAATTGTCTGCGTTGTTCTTCTTGTATCTTCATTATGCTCACTTTCGCTTCCTTACGCAAATCTTCACGTTGATTTTGGAAATTATCAATGGTTTCTTCTTCTATTGCTTTGATAATTTCAGGATTATCTCTGCTTTTCATCTTTATTCCAGTTAACACTTCAAATGGTGTAGTCTTGATCGAACGCTGGAAAATACTATTGATAAATCTTTGGTCTTCATATTCGTGTTTGATACCTTCATTTTCAATTATAAGTTTCTCATAATTTTGTATTTTTTCCTCTAAATCTGTTGCAGTTTTCATTGATTCTTTTAATGTTTCCTTTTCATCATTTGTACGTTTCAAAAGATTTTCTAATTCAGTTAATCTGGTTTGATTTTTATTATTCAAAATATCAATTTCCTTCTTAAATGCTTCGTTTTGTTGTTTAAGTGAATTATTTTATTGAATATTTAGTGACAATTTTTCTTGACATTCTTTTGCATTATTTTCCAATAAACAAATCTTTTCCATTAGTTGTTTGACTTCTTTAACATATTTCGCCTCGATTGTCGGTTCGTTCTCTTTTGGCAGAGTACTTGCAACTTGACAAACTTCATTAGTAGCTTGTTCTGATATTTTTTGAACTTTGATTTCGTTTTCAACTATTTTTACGTTTACATCTTTTAGCACGTTTCTTCCAATGAGCATTTGCATGGTCATAGCTGAGTCTGGGACAACATGACAATCAACATAATATTCATTGCTGTCTAGAACGATTTTTGCACCAAAATGCCCGTATGACTTAATACTCGCACCTCCGAATCCTATTAGTTCTAGGCCATCGTTTCCTAAATTTGTATGGAAAAGTAATAAATATTCTTTTATTCGTATAATCGTGAAAGGACATCCTGTATCAATCAAGCAATAAATTTGTACTCCATTTATTTCTGCAGACTTCAACATTGGATTATTATCGGTGTTTTTCCCGACTGTATTTACTGTTGACGGTCCTGGTTTCTGTGATTGTACACAGCTGGTTGATATGTGTCCATATTTTCCGCATTTAAAGCATTTGGGTCCACTGTCTTTTTTTGGACAATCCTTAGCTTCA
Organism: Xylophagus ater; assembly: GCA_963422695.1. Classification (NCBI taxonomy): domain Eukaryota; kingdom Metazoa; phylum Arthropoda; class Insecta; order Diptera; family Xylophagidae; genus Xylophagus; species Xylophagus ater. The sequence goes on along the minus strand of OY730481.1, from coordinate 31,045,453 downwards.
TGGTCAACAGCGCCACAATTAAAGCATCGAGTCGTTCTTTTTGGTCGTTCTTTGTTTTCTCTCTGGTCCTTAACAAATTTGTTTGACTTCTGAAGACCAGTCATACCATCTAACATTAATTCGTAATCCTCTATCTTCTCTTTAAGTCCTGAAATAGTTTTTGCACTGTAGAGAATTGCTTTATTGTATTTCGCATCAGGAATATTTTCAATTATATATTGCACTAAAGATAATTCTTCTATGTCGCCTTTGCTGGCTATTCTTATCATTGCATAAATGTACTGTCTAAATGTTTCAGTTGGTTGCTTCTTGCGTTCACTCAATCGCTTATGGATTACCTTGCTGATTACCTCTCGTTTAAATTCTTTGATTAACCGACATTTAAGTTCATCAAAAGAAGTTATTTTCTTTTCACCCAAAATAAATTCTTTGGCAGAGCCGATCAATAATTTGTTAGCATATATAAATTGATGCATGTCCGTTAAACGCAAAAGATTACTAGTGTCTTCAAAATCGGATATCCATTTCGTTATTGAATATTCATCGTCACCTGAAAATTTATTGAATGAATCTTCTATGTCTTTAAAGTTAAGAGACATAAAAATGCTGGCCCTCCCTTCGTTGTTTTCTCCAATTTTGCTGGAACTCTCATAATTTTTATTTACCTCGCTCCTTGTAGCTTCTTTAAATCTATCAGACTTCTTACTGGCTATATCACACTTATCTTCATCATCGCTGCTGTTTCCGCTTTCACTGCTAGCACCATTATCATCCATTTGCTTGATGTAATGAATCAATCTAGACTGGAGTTCTGATTTTTTGCCTTTACGCGAGATTTTACGCTTTGGTAACTCATATTTTAGGTCTTTAACGCTCAAAATCTTAACGTCGTCGATGTTTAAATTTGCCTCATTCATACTCATCTTGCTTGCCAAATCACTTTTGTGGTTATTGCCGTCAACATATAACCTCAAAAATGTGTTAAAAAGATTTCGCCTTTACGTCTCAAAATCTTTTTAAAATCTTCTTTATTCTTCTTTTAAAACTTCTTAAATTCTTCTCCGTTCTGATCCTGGTTAAGAGCCCCCAAATTGGGGGCAAAATTTAACCAATCTTCGGTTTTAGATTAAAACAATAATATATTTTATTAGAATTACAAGTTACAAGTCAGAGCAATATTTTAAGACTGCGAAAAAACGTTTTGACGTCGATTGTTTTTTCTTATAAAAGCATCGCCTACTATTCTTAACAGTTTCTTTCTAGAAAGTTTCCCACAGGTATAACTAAATTGAAAGCTAGTGTCTTTTGCTTCCAAAATGAAATAAATGTTTTAAAAATTAAATTTCAAATTAAAGTTTTGTTAAAAATATAATTAAATTAATATTTTGTTAAAAGTACAACTAAATTCAAAGTTAGTCTTTTTCGGTTCGAAAATGTGATTAAAGTTTTTATAATTATATTTCAAATAAAGTTTAGTAAAAATATAACTAAAATAAAATTTTGTGAAAAGTATAACTAAATTGAAAGTTAATCTTTTTCGCTTGGAAAATGCAATTAAAGTTGAAGAAACTACATTTCAAATTAAAGATTTGTTAAAAATGTAACTAACTTAAAATTTTTTTAAAAGTATAACTAAATTGAAAGGTAGCCTTTTTCGCATTGAAAATGAAATAAAAGTTTTAAAAATTACTTTTCAAATTAAAGTTTTGTACAAATATAACTAAATTTAAATTTTGTTAAAAGTATAACTAAGTTGAAAATTACTCTATTTCGCTTCGAAAACGAATTTAGCGTTTCAAAAACTACATCTAAAATCCAAGTTTTGTTAAAAAATGTAACTTAATTAAAATTTTGTTAAAAGTATAACTAAATTGAAAGTTAGTTTTTTCGCTTCGAAAATGAATTTAGGGTTTTAAAAACAATATTTCAAATTAAAATTTTGTAAAAATATAACTAAAATAAAATTTTGTGAAAAGTCTAACTATGTTTAAAGTGACTCTATTTCGCTTCGAAAACTAATTTAGGGTTTTAAAAACTACATTTAAAATCCAAGTTTTGTTAAAAAATGTAACTTAATTAAAATTTTTTTAAAAGTTTAACTAAATTGACAGCTAGTATCTTTTGCTTCGAAACTGAAAAAAAAGTTTTAAAAATTACATTTCAAATTAAAGTTTTGTTAAAAATATAACTAAATTAATATTTTGTTAAGAGTACAACTAAATCCAAAGTTAATCTTTTTCGGTTCGAAAATGAAATTAAAGTTTTAATAATTTTATTTCTAATTAAAGTTTTGTAAAAAATGTGACTAAATTATAATTTTGTTAAAACTAGCACTAAATTGCAAGTTAGTTTCTGTCGCTTATATAAAGAAATAAAAGTTTTAAAAATTATATTTCAATTCAAAGTTTTGCTAAAAATATAACTGAATTAAAATTTTGTTGAAAGTATAACCAAATTGAAAGTTAGTCTTTTTCGCTTCCAAAACGAAATAAAAGTTTTAAAAATTACATTTCAAATTAAAGTTTTGTTAAAAATATAACTAGATTCAAATTTTGTTAAAAGCACAACTAAATTGAAAGTAGGTCTTTTTCGGTTCGAAAATGAGAATAAAGTTTTAGTAATTATATTTCTAATTAAAGTTTGGAAAAATATAACTAAGTTTAAATTTTGTTAAAAGTATAATAAAATTGAAAATTAGTTTTTTCGCTTCAAAAATAAATATAGGGTTTTAAAACACTAGATTTCAAATTAAAGTTTTGTAAAAATATAACTAAAATAAAATTTTGTTAAAAGTTTAACTAAATTGAAAGGTAGCATTTTTCGCGTTGAAAATGAAATTAAAGTTTTAAAAATTACATTTCAAACCAAAGTTTTGTAAAAACAGTAACTAAATTAAAATTTTCTTAAAAGTATAACTAAATTGAAAGTTAACCTTTTTTGCGTTGAAAATGAAATTAAAGTTTTAAAAATTACATTTCAAATTAAAATTTTGTAAAAATATAACTAAATTTAAATTTTGTGAAAGGTATAACTAAGTTGAAAGTTACTCTACTTCGCTTCGAAAATAAATCTAGGGTTTTAAAAACTACATTTAAAATCCAAGTTTTGTTAAAAAATATAACTAAAATAAAATTTTGTGAAAAGTATAACTAAGTTGAAAGTTACTCTATTTCGCTTCGAAAATGAATTTAGGGTTTTAAAAACTACATTTAAAATCCAAGTTTTGTTAAAAAATGTAACTTAATTAAAATTTTGTTAAAAGTATAGCTAAATTGACAGCTAGTCTCTTTTGCTTCGAAAATGAAATAAAAGTTTTAGAAATTACATTTCAAACTAAAGTTTTGTTAAAAATATAACTAAATGAATATTTTGTTAAAAGTATAACTAAATTGAGAGTTAATCTCTTTCGGCCGGAAAATGGAATTAACGTTTAAAAAATTACATTTCAAATTAAAATTTTGTAAAAATGTAACTAAATTAAAATTTTGTTAAAAGTTTAACTAAATTGAAAGGTAGCCTTTTTCGCTTTGAAAATGAAATTAAAGTTTTATAAACTACATTTCAAATTAAAATTATGTAAAAATCTAACTAAATTAATATTTTGTTAAAAGTAAACTAAATTGAGAGTTAATCTTTTTCGCTCAGAAAATGCAATTAACGTTTAAAAAATTACATTTCAAATTAATATTTTGTAAAAATGTAACTTAATTAAAATTTTGTTAAAAGTTTAACTAAATTGAAAGTTAATCTTTTTCGCGTTGAAAATGAAATTAAAGTTTTAAAAATTACATTTCAAACCAAAGTTTTGTAAAAACAATAACTAAATTAAAATTTTTTTAAAAGTATAACTAAATTGAAAGTTAACCGTTTTCGCGTTGAAAATGAAATTAAAGTTTTAAAAATTAAATTTCAAATTAAAATTTTGTAAAAATATAACTAAATTTAATTTCGTTAAAATTATAAGTAAATTGAAAGTTAGTCTTTTTCGCTTCGAAAACGAATTTACGGTTTTAAAAACTACATTTAAAATCCAAGTTTTGTTAAAAAATGTAACTTAATTAAAATTTTGTTAAAAGTATAACTAAACTGACAGCTAGTCTCTTTTGCTTCGAAAATGAAACAAAAGTTTTAAAAATTACATTTCAAATTAAAGGTTTGTTAAAAATATAACTAAATTAATATCTTGTTAAGAGTACAACTAAATTCAAAGTTAGTCTTTTTCGGTTCGAAAATGAGATAAAAGTTTTAATAATTTTCTTGGAAATTAAAGTTTTGTAAAAATATAACTAATTTTAAATTTTGTTAAAAGTATAACTAAATTGAAACGTAGCCTTTTTCTCGTTGAAAATGAAATAAAATTTTAAAAATTACATTTCAAATCAAAGTTTTGTAAAAAAAATAACTAAATTAAAATTTTTTTAAAAGTATAACTAAATTGAAAGTTAGCCTTTTTCGCTTCCAGAACGGAATTAAAGTTTTAAAAATTACATTTCAAATTAAAGTCCTGTAAAAATTCAACTAAATTCAAATATTGTTAAAAGTACAACTAAATTGAAAGTTACTCTATTTCGCATCGAAAATGAATTTAGGGTTTTAAAAACTACATTTCAAATCCAAGTTCTGTTAAAAAATGCAACTTAATTAAAATTTTGTTAAAAGTATAACTAAAATGAAAGTTAGTCTCTTTCGCTTCCAGAACGGAATGAAAGTTTTAAAAATTACATTTCAAATTAGAGTTTTGTAAAAATTCAACTAAATTCAAATTTTGTTAAAAGTACAACTAGATTGAAAGTTACTCTATTTCGCTTCGGAAATGAATGTAGGGTTTTAAAAATTACATTTCAAGTCCAAGTTTTGTTAAAAAATGTAACTTAATTAAAATTTTGTTGAAAGTATATCTAAATTGAAAGTTAGTCTTTTTCGCTTCGAAAATGAGTTTAATGTTTTAAAAACTATATTTCAAATTAAAATTTTGTGAAAAGTATAACTAAGCTGAAAGTTAATCTTTTTCGCTTGGAAAATGCAATTAAAGTTGAAAAAAGTACATTTCAAATAAAAGATTTGTTAAAAATGTAACTGACTTAAAATTTTTTTAAAAGTATAACTAAATTGAAAGGTAGCCTTTTTCGCATTGAAAATGAAATCAAAGTTTTAAAAATTACATTTCAAATTAAAGTTCTGTACATATATAACTAAATTTAAATTTTGTTAAAAGTAGAACTTAATTGAAAGTTAGTCTTTTTCGCTTCGAAAATGAATTTAGGGTTTTAAAAACTATATTTCAAATTAAGATTTTGTAAAAATTTAACTAAATTTAAATTTTCTTAAAAGTATAACTAAATTAAAAGTTAGCCTTTTTCGCTTCGAAAATGAATTTAGCGTTTTAAGAACTACATTTTAAATCCAAGTTTTGGTAAAAAATGCAACTTTATTAAAATTTTGTTAAAAGTATAACCAAATTGAAAGTTGGTCCCTTTCGCTTGCAGAATGGAACCAAAGTTTTAAAAATTACATTTCAAATTAAAGTTCTGTAAAAATAAAGATAATCGAATTTTGTTAAGAGTAGAACTAAATTGAAAGTTAGTCTTTTTCGCTTCGAAAATGAATTTAGGGTTTCAAAAACTACATTTAAAATGCAAGTTTTGTTAAAAAATGTAACTTAATTAAAATTTTTTTAAAAGTATAACCAAATTGAAAGTTGGTCCCTTTCGCTTACAGAATGGAACCAAAGTTTTAAAAATTACATTTCAAATTAAAGGTTTGTTAAAAATATAACTAAATTAATATCTTGTTAACAGTACAACTAAATTCAAAGTTAGTCTTTTTCGGTTCGAAAATGCGATTAAAATTTTAATAATTTTCTTGGAAATTAAAGTTTTGTAAAAAATGTAACTAAATTATAATTTTGTTAAAAGTAGAACTAGATTGGAAGTTAGTCTTTTTCGCTTCGAAAATGAAATAAAACTTTTAAAAATTATATTTCAAATCAAAGGTTTGTTAAAAATATAACTGAATTAAAATTTTGTTGAAAGTATAACCAGATTGAAAGTTAGCTTTTTCGCTTCCAAAACCAAATAAAAGTTTTAAAAATTACATTTCAAATCAAAGTTTTGTAAAAAAAATAACTGAATTAAAATTTTTTTAAAAGTATAACTAAATTGAAACGTAGCCTTTTTCTCGTTGAAAATGAAATTAAAGTTTTAAAAATTACATTTCAAATTAAAGTTTTGTAAAAAATATAACCAAATTAGAATTTTGGTAAAAGTAGAACTAAATTGGAAGTTAGCCTCTTTCGCTTTTAAAATGAAATAAAACTTTTAAAAATTATATTTCAAATCAAAGGTTTGTTAAAAATATAACTGAATTAAAATTTTGTTGAAAGTATAACCAAATTGAAAGTTAGCTTTTTCGCTTCCAAAACCAAATAAAAGTTTCAAAATTTACTTTTCAAATCAAAGTTTTGTAAAACAAATATCTAAATGAGAATTTTTTTAAAAGTATAACTAAATTGAAAGGTAGCCTTTTTCGCATTGAAAATAAAATTAAAGTTTTAAAAATTACATTTCAAATTAAAGTTTTGTACAAATATAACTAAATTTAAATTTTGTTAAAAGTATAACTAAATTGAAAGTTAGTTTTTTCGCTTCGAAAATGAATTTAGGGTTTTAAAAACAATATTTCAAATTAAAATTTTGTAAAAATATAACTAAAATAAAATTTTGTGAAAAGTATACCTAAGTTGAAAGCTATTCTACTTCGCTTCGAAAATTAGTCTAGGGTTATAAAAACTACATTTAAAATCCAAGTTTTGTTAAAAGATGTAACTGAATTAAAATTTTGTTAAAAGTATAACTAAATTGACAGCTAGTCGCTTTCGCTTCCAGAACGGAATTAAAGTTTTAAAAATTACATTTCAAATTAAAGTTCTGTATAAATACAACTAAATTCAAATTTTGTTAAATGTAAAACTAAATTGAAAGTTACTCTATTTCGCGTCGGAAATGAATTTAAAAATATAACTAAATTAATATTATGTTAAAAGTACAACTAAATTTAAAGTTAGTCTTATTTGTTTCGAAAATGAGATTAAAGTTTTAAGGATTATATTTCAAATTAAAGTTTTGTACAAATATAACTAAATTAAAATTTTTTTAAAAGTATAACTAAATTGAAAGTTAACCTTTTTCGCGTTGAAAATGAAATTAAAGTTTTAAAAATTAGATTTCAAATTAATATTTTGTAAAAATATAACTAAATTTAATTTTGTTAAAATTATAACTAAATTGAAAGTTAGTCTTTTCGCTTCGAAAACGAATTTACGGTTTTAAAAACTACATTTAAAATCCGAGTTTTGTTAAAAAATGTAACTTAATTAAAATTTTGTTAAAAGTATAACTAAACTGACAGCTAGCCTCTTTTGCTTCGAAAATGAAATAAAAGTTTTATAAATTACATTTCAAATTAAAGGTTTGTTAAAAATATAACTAAATTAATATCTTGTTAACAGTACAACTAAATTCAAAGTTAGTCTTTTTCGGTTCGAAAATGCGATTAAAATTTTAATAATTTTCTTGGAAATTAAAGTTTTGTAAAAAATGTAAATTTATTAAAATTTTGTTAAAAGTACAACTAAATTGAAAGTAAGTCTCTTTGGCATCGAAAATGAAATAAAAGTTTTAAAAATTAAATTTCAAATTAAACTTTTGTTATGAATATAACTAAATTAAAATTTTTTTAAAAGTATAACCAAATTGAGAGTTAGTTTTTTCCCTTCCAAAACGAAATAAAAGTTTTAAAAATTACATTTCAAATCCAAGTTTTGTAAAAAATGTAACTTAATTAAAATTTTGTTAGAAGTGTAACTAAATTGAAAGTTAATGTTTTTCGCCTGGAAAATGCAATTAAAGGTTAAAAAATTACATTTCAAATTAAAGTTTTGTTAAAAATATAACTAAATTAAAATTTTTTTAAAAGTATAATTAAATTGAAAGTTGGTCGCTTTCGCTTCCAAAACGAACTAAAAATTTTAAAAATTAAATTTTAAATCCAAGTTTTGGTAAAAAATGCAACTTAATTAAAATTTTGTTAAAAGTATAACCAAATTGAAAGTTAGTCCTTTTCGTCTCCAAAACGAAATTAAAGTTTTAAAAATTACATTTCAAATTAAAATTTTGTAAAAATATAACTAAATTTAATTTTGTTAAAAGTATAACTAAATTGAAAGCAAGTCTTTTTCGCTTCGAAAATGAATTTAGTCTTTTAAAAACTATGTTTCAAATCCAAGTTTTGTTAAAAAATGGAACTTAATTAAAATTTTGTTAAAGGTATAACTAAATTGAAAGCTAGTCTCTTTTGCTTCGAAAATCAAATATATGTTTTAAAAGTTACATTTCAAAATAAAGTTTTGTTAAAAATATAACTAAATTAATATTTTGTTAAAAGTACAACTAAATTCAAAATTAGTCTTTTTCGGTTCGAAAATGAGATTAAAATTTTAAGGATTATATTTCAAATTAAAATTTTGTAAAAATATAACTAAAATAAAATTTCGTGAAAAGTATATCTAAATTGAAAGTTTATCTTTTTCGCTTGGAAAATGCAATTAAAATTTAGAAAATTACATTTCAAATTAATGCTTTGTTAAAAATATAACTAAATTAAAATTTTTTTAAAAGTATAACTAAATTGAAAGGTAGCCTTTTTCGCATTGAAAATGAAATTAATGTTTAAAAAATTACATTTCAAATTAAAGTTTTGTTAAAAATATGACTAAATTAAAATTTTGTTAAAAGTAGAACGAAATTGAAAGTTAGTCTCTTTCGCTTCCAGAACGGAATTAAAGTTTTAAAAATTACATTTCATATAAAAGTTCTGTTAAATATATACCTAAATTAAAATTTTGTTAAAAGTACAACTAATTTGAAAGTAGGTCTTTTTCGGTTCGAAAATGAGACTAAAGTTTTAATAATTATATTTCTAATTAAAGTTTGGAAAAATATAACTAAAATCAAATTTTGTTAAAAGTATAACTAAATTGAAAGTTTATCTTGTTCGCTTGGAGAATGCAATTAAAGTTGAAAAAATTACATCTCAAATTAAAGTTTTGCTAAAAATATAATTAAATTTAAATTTTTTTAGAAGTGTAAATAAATTGAAAGGTAGCCTTTTTCGCTTCGAAAATGAATTCAGGGTTTTAAAAACTACATTTCAAGTCCAAGTTTTGTAAAAAATGTAACTTAATTATAATTTTGGTAAAAGTATATATAAATTGAAAATTAGCCTCTTTGCTTCGAAAATGAAACAAAAGTTTTAAAAATAACATTTCAAATTAAAGTTTTGTTAAATATATACCTAAATTAAAATTTTGTTAAAAGTACAACTAATTTGAAAGTAGGTCTTTTTCGGTTCGAAAATGAGACTAAAGTTTTAATAATTATATTTCTAATTAAAGTTTGGAAAAATATAACTAAAATAAAATTTTGTTAAAAGTATAACTAAATTGAAAGTTAGTCTTTTTCGCTTCGAAAATGAAATTAAAGTTTAAAAAATTACATTTCGAATTAAAGTTTTGTTAAAAATATAACTAAATTAAAATGTTGTTAAAAGTATAACTAAATTGAAAGTTAGTCTTTTTCTTTTCGAAAATGAATTTAGGATTTTAAAAACTACATTTCAAATCCAAGTTTTGTAAAAAATGCAACTTAATTAATATTTTGTTAAAAGTATAACTAAATTGAAAGTTGGTCTTTTTCGCTTCGAAAACGAAATTAAAGTTTAAAAAATTTTATTTCAAAGTAAAGTTTTGTTAAAATTATAACTAAATTAAAATGTTGTTAAAAGTATAACCAAATTGAAAGTTACTCTATTTCGCTTCGAAAACGAATTTACGGTTTTAGAAACTACATTTAAAATCCAAGTTTTGGTAAAAAATGCAACTTAATTAAAATTTTTTTAAAAGTATAACTAAATTGAAAGTTAAGATTTTTCGCGTTGAAAAAGAAATTAAAATTTTAAAAATTACATTTTAAATTAAAATTTTGTAAAAATATAACTAAATTTAATTTTTTAAAAGTATAACTAAATTGAAAGTTAGTCTTTTTCGCTTCGAAAATGAATTTAGGGTTTTAAAAACTATGTTTCAAATTCAAGTTTTGTTAAAAAGTGGAACTTAATTAAAATTTTGTTAAAACTATAACTAAATTGAAACTTAATCTCTTATGCTTCGAAAAGGATGTAAAAGTTTTAAAAATTACATTTCAAATTAAAGTTTTGTTGAAAATGACTAAAAGAAAATTTTGTTAAAATTATAACTAAATTGAGAGTTAGTCTTTTGGCTTCAAAAATGAAATTAAAATTTAAAAAGTTACTTTTCAAATTAAACTTTTGTTAAAAATATAACTAAATTAAAAATTTTTTCGAAGTATAACTAAATTGAAAGGTAGAATTTTTCGCGTTAAAAATGAAATTAAAGTTTTAAAAATTACATTTTAAATTACAGTTTTCTAAAAATATAACTAAATTAAAATGTTGTTAAAAGTATAACTAAATTGAAAGTTTGTCTCTTTCGCTTCGAAAATATTATAAAAGTTTTAAAACTTACATTTCAAATTAAAGTTTTGTTAAAAAATATAATAAATTAAAATTTTGCTAAATGTATGACTAAAATTGTAAGCAATTCTTTTTCGCTTCGAAAATGAAATAAAAGTTTTAAAAATTAAATTTCAAATTAAACTTTTGTCAAAAATATAACTAAATTAAAATTCTTTTAATTTAGGGTTTTAAAAACTACATTTCAAATCCAAGTTTTGTTAAAAAATGTAACTTAATTAATATTTTGTTAAAAGTACAACTAAATTCAAACTTAGTCCTTTTCGGTTCGGAAATGAGATTAAAGTTTTAATAATTATATTTCAAATGAAAGTTTTGTAAAAATGTAGCTAAAATAAAATTTTGTCAAAAGTATAACTAAATTGAAAGGTAGCCTTTTTCGCATTGAAAATGAAATTAAAGTTTTAAAAATTACATTTCAAATTAAAGTTTTGTAAAAAATATACCTAAATTAAAATTTTGGTAAAAGTATAACTAAATTGAAAGTTAGTCTCTTTCGCTTGCAGAACGGAATTAAAGTTTTAAAAATTACATTTCAAATTAAAGTTCTGTAAAAATACAACTAAATTCAAATTTTGTTAAATGTAAAACTAAATTGAAAGTTACTCTATTTCGCGTCGGAAATGAATTTAGGGTTTCAAAAATTATATTTCAAATCCAAGTTTTGTTAAAAAATGTGACTTAATTAAAATTTTGTTAAAAGTATAACTAAATTGAAAGCTACTCTCTTTTGCTTCCAAAATGAAAAAAATGAAATTAAAGTTTTAAAAATTACATTTCAAATTAAAGTTTTGTACAAATATAACTAAATTTAAATTTTGTTAAAAGTATAATTAAATTAAAAGTTAGTCTCTTTCGCTTCGAAAATGAATTTAGGGTTTTAAAAACTATATTTCAAATTAAAATTTTGTAAAAATATAATTAAAATAAAATTTTGTGAAAAGTATAATTAAATTGAGAGTTAGTCTTTTGGCTTCAAAAATGAAATTAAAATTTAAAAATTTACTTTTCAAATTAAACTTTTGTTAAAAATATAACTAAAATAAAAATTTTTCGAAGTATAACTAATTTGAAAAGTAGAATTTTTTGCGTTGAAAATGAAATTCAAATTTTAAAAATTACATTTCAAATTCAAGTTTTCTAAAAATATATCTAAATTAAAATGTTGTTAAAAGTATAACTAAATTGAAAGTTAGTCTTTTTCGTTTCGAAAATGAATTTAGGGTTTTAAAAACTACATTTAAAATGCAAGTTTTGTTAAAAAATGTAACTTAATTAAAATTTTTTTAAAAGTATAACCAAATTGAAAGTTGGTCCCTTTCGCTCACAGAATGGAATTAAAGTTTTAAAAATTACATTTCAAATAAAAGTTCTGTAAAAACATAACTAAAATAAAATTTTGTGAAAAGTATAACTAAGTTGAAAGTTACTCTATTTCGCTTCGAAAACGAATTTAGGCTTTTAAAAACTACATTTAAAATCCAAGTTTTGTTAAAAAATGTAACTTAATTAAAATTTTGTTAAAACTATAACTAAACTAAGAGCTAGTTTCTTTTGCTTCGAAAAGGAAATAAGAGTTTTAAAAATTACATTTCAAATTAAAGTTTTGTAAAAAATATAACTAAATTAAAATGTTGTTAAAAGTATAACTAAATTGAAAGTTAGTCTTTTTCGCTTCGCAAATGAAATTAAAGTTTAAAAAATTACATTTCAAATTAAAGTTTTGTACAAATATAACTAAATTTAAATTTTGTTAAAAGTATAATTAAATTGAAAGTTAGTCTTTTTCGCTTCGAAAATGAATTTAGGGTTTTAAAAACTATATTTCAAATTAAAATTTTGTAAAAATATAATTAAAATAAAATTTTGTGAAAAGTATAACTAAATTGAAAGTTACTCTATTTCGCTTCGAAAACGAATTTACGGTTTTAAAAACTACATTTAAAATCCAAGTTTTGGTAAAAAATGCAACTTAATCGAAATTTATTTAAAAGTATAACTAAATTGAAAGTTAAGCTTTTTCCCGTTGAAAATGAAATTAAAATTTTAAAAATTACATTTCAAATTAAAATTTTGTAAAAATATAACTAAATTTAATTTTGTTAAAAGTATAACTAAATTGAAAGTTAGTCTTTTTCGCTTCGAAAATGAAATTAAAGTTTAAAAAATTACATTTCAAATTAAAGTTTTGTTAAAAATATAACTAAATTAAAATGTTGTTAAAAGTATAACTAAATTGAAAGTTAGTCTTTTTCGCTTCGCAAATGAAATTAAAGTTTAAAAAATTACATTTCAAATTAAAGTTTTGTTAAAAATATAACTAAATTAAAATGTTGTTAAAAGTATAACTAAATTGAAAGTTAGTCCTTTTCTTTTCGAAAATTAATTTACGCTTTTAAAAACTACATTTCAAATCCAAGTTTTGTAAAAAATGTAACGTAATTAAGATTTTGTTAAAAATATAACTAAATTGAAAGTTGGTCTTTTTCGCTTCGAAAACGAAATTAAAGTTTAAAAAATTTTATTTCAAAGTAAAGTTTTGTTAAAAATATAACTAAATTAAAATGTTATTAAAAGTATAACTAAATTGAAAGGTACTCTACTTGTATTTCGCTTCGAAAACGAATTTACGGTTTTGAAAACTACATTTAAAATCCAAGTTTTGGTAAAAAATGCAACTTAATTAAAATTTTTTTAAAAGTATAACTAAATTGAAAGTTAAGCTTTTTCGCGTTGAAAATGAAATTAAAATTTTAAAAATTACATTTCAAATTAAAATTTTGTAAAAATATAACTAAATTTAATTTTTTTAAAAGTATAACTAAATTGAAAGTTAGTCTTTTTCGCTTCGAAAATGAATTTAGGGTTTTAAAAACTATGTTTCAAATCCAAGTTTTGTTAAAAAGTGGAATTTAATTAAAATTTTTTTAAAAGTATAACTAAATTGAAACTTAATCTCTTATGCTTCGAAAAGGATGTAAAAGTTTTAAAAATTACATTCCAAATTAAAGTTTTGTGGAAAATGACTAAAAGAAAATTTTGTTAAAATTATAACTAAATTGAGAGTTAGTCTTTTGGCTTCAAAAATGAAATTAAAATTTAAAAAGTTACTTTTCAAATTAAACTTTTGTTAAAAATATAACTAAATTAAAAATTTTTTCGAAGTATAACTAATTTGAAAGGTAGAATTTTTTGCGTTGAAAATCAAATTAAAATTTTAAAAATTACATTTCAAATTCAAGTTTTGTAAAAATATAACTAAATTAAAATTTTGTTAAACGTATAACTAAATTGAAAGTTAGTCTTTTTCGCTTCGAAAATGAATTTAGGGTTTTAAAAACTACATTTCAAGTCCAAGTTTTGTAAAAAATGTAACTTAATTATAATTTTGTTAAAAGTATATATAAATTGAAAATTAGCCTCTTTGCTTCGAAAATGAAACAAAAGTTTTAAAAATAACATTTCAAATTAAAGTTTTGTTAAATATATACCTAAATTAAAATTTTGTTAAAAGTACAACTAATTTGAGAGAAGGTCTTTTTCGGTTCGAAAATGAGACTAAAGTTTAAATAATTATATTTCTAATTAAAGTTTGGAAAAATATAACTAAAATAAAATTTTGTTAAAAGTATAACTAAATTGAAAGTTAGTCTTTTTCGCTTCGAAAATGAAATTAAAGTTTAAAAAATTACATTTCCAATTAAAGTTTTGTTAAAAATATAACTAAATTAAAATGTTGTTAAAAGTATAACTAAATTGAAAGTTAGTCTTTTTCGTTTCGAAAATCAATTTAGGCTTTTAAAAACTACATTTCAAATCCAAGTTTTGTAAAAAATGTAACTTAATTAAGATTTTGTTAAAAATATAACTAAATTGAAAGTTGGTCTTTTTCGCTTCGAAAACGAAATTAAAGTTTAAAAAATTTTATTTCAAAGTAAAGTTTTGTTAAAAATATAACTAAATTAAAATGTTATTAAAAGTATAACTAAATTGAAAGTTACTCTACTTGTATTTCGCTTTGAAAACGAATTTACGGTTTTAAAAACTACATTTAAAATCCAAGTTTTGGTAAAAAATGCAACTTAATTAAAATTTTTTTAAAAGTATAACTAAATTGAAAGTTAAGCTTTTTCGCGTTGAAAATGAAATTAAAATTTTAAAAATTACATTTCAAATTAAAGTTTTGTAAAAATATAACTAAATTTAATTTTGCTAAAAGTATAACTAAATTGAAAGTTAGTCTTTTTCGCTTCGAAAATGAATTAAGGGTTTTAAAAACTATGTTTCAAATCCAAGTTTTGTTAAAAAGTGGAACTTAATTAAAATTTTGTTAAAAGTATAACTAAATTGAAACTTAATCTCTTATGCTTCGAAAAGGATGTAAAAGTTTTAAAAATTACATTTCAAATTAAAGTTTTGTTAAATATATACCTAAATTAAAATTTTGTTAAAAGTACAACTAATTTGAAAGTAGGTCTTTTTCGCTTCGAAAATGAAATTAAAGTTTAAAAAATTACATTTCAAATTAAAGTTTTGTTAAAAATATAACTAAATTAAAATGTTGTTAAAAGTATAACTAAATTGAAAGTTAGTCTTTTTCGCTTCGAAAATGAAATTAAAGTTTAAAAAATTACATTTCAAATTAAAGTTTTGTTAAAAATATAACTAAATTAAAATGTTGTTAAAAGTATAACTAAATTGAAAGTTAGTCTTTTTCTTTTCGAAAATGAATTTACGCTTTTAAAACCTACATTTCAAATCCAAGTTTTGTAAAAAATGTAACTTAATTAAAATTTTGTTAAAAATATAACTTAATTGAAAGTTGGTCTTTTTCGCTTCGAAAACGAAATTAAAGTTTAAAAAATTTTATTTCAAAGTAAAGTTTTGTTAAAAATATAACTAAATTAAAATGTTATTAAAAGTATAACTAAATTGAAAGTTACTCTACTTGTATTTCGCTTCGAAAACGAATTTACGGTTTTAAAAACTACATTTAAAATCCAAGTTTTGGTAAAAAATGCAACCTAATTAAAATTTTTTTAAAAGTATAACTAAATTGAAAGTTAAGCTTTTTCGCGTTGAAAATGAAATTAAAATTTTAAAAATTACATTTCAAATTAAAATTTTGTAAAAATATAACTAAATTTAATTTTGTTAAAAGTATAACTAAATTGAAAGTTAGTCTTTTTCGCTTCGAAAATGAATTTAGGGTTTTAAAAGCTATGTTTCAAATCCAAGTTTTGTTAAAAAGTGGAACTTAATTAAAATTTTGTTAAAAGTATAACTAAATTGAAACTTAATCTCTTATGCTTCGAAAAGGATGTAAAAGTTTTAAAAATTACATTTCAAATTAAAGTTTTGTGGAAAATGACTAAAAGAAAATTTTGTTAAAATTATAACTAAATTGAGAGTTAGTCTTTTGGCTTCAAAAATGAAATTAAAATTTAAAAAGTTACATTTCAAATTAAACTTTTGTTAAAAATATAACTAAATTAAAAATTTTTTCGAAGTATAACTAATTTGAAAGGTAGAATTTTTTGCGTTGAAAATCAAATTAAAATTTTAAAAATTACATTTCAAATTCAAGTTTTGTAAAAATATAACTAAATTAAAATTTTGTTAAACGTATAACTAAATTGAAAGTTAGTCTTTTTCGCTTCGAAAATGAATTTAGGGTTTTAAAAACTACATTTCAAGTCCAAGTTTTGTAAAAAATGTAACTTAATTATAATTTTGTTAAAAGTATATATAAATTGAAAATTAGCCTCTTTCTTTCGAAAATGAAACAAAAGTTTTAAAAATAACATTTCAAATTAAAGTTTTGTTAAATATATACCTAAATTAAAATTTTGTTAAAAGTACAACTAGTTTGAAAGTAGGTCTTTTTCGGTTCGAAAATGAGACTAAAGTTTAAATAATTATATTTCTAATTAAAGTTTGGAAAAATATAACTAAAATAAAATTTTGTTAAAAGTATAACTAAATTGAAAGTTAGTCTTTTTCGGTTCGAAAATGAGATTAAAGATTTAATAATTATATTTCTAATTAAAGTTTGGAAAAATATAACTAAAAGAAAATTTTGTTAAAAGTATAACTAAATTGAAAGTTTATCTTGTTCGCTTGGAGAATGCAATTAAAGTTGAAAAAATTACATCTCAAATTAAAATTTTGCTAAAAATATAATTAAATTTAAATTTTTTTAAAAGTGTAACTAAATTGAAAGGTAGCCTTTTTCGCTTCGAAAATGAATTTAGGGTTTTAAAAACTAAGTTTCAAATACAAGTTTTGTTAAAAAGTGGAACTTAATTAAAATTTTGTTAAAAGTATAACTAAATTGAAACTTAATCTCTTATGCTTCGAAAAGGATGTAAAAGTTTTAAAAATTACATTTCAAATTAAAGTTTTGTGGAAAATGACTAAAAGAAAATTTTGTTAAAATTATAACTAAATTGAGAGTTAGTCTTTTGGCTTCAAAAATGAAATTAAAAATTAAAAAGTTACTTTTCAAATTAAACTTTTGTTAAAAATATAACTAAATTAAAAATTTTTTCGAAGTATAACTAAATTGAAAGGTAGAATTTTTCGCGTTGAAAAAGAAATTAAAGTTTTAAAAATTGCATTTCAAATTAAAGTTTTCTAAAAATATAACTAAATTAAAATGTTGTTAAAAGTATAACTAAATTGAAATTTAGTCTTTTTCGTTTCGAAAATCAATTTAGGCTTTTAAAAACTACATTTCAAACCCAAGCTTTGTAAAAAATGTAACTTAATTAAGATTTTGTTAAAAGTATAACTAAATTGAAAGTTAGTCTTTTTCTTTTCGAAAATCAATTTACGCTTTTAAAAACTACATTTCAAATCCAAGTTTTGTAAAAAATGTAACTTAATTAAGATTTTGTTAAAAATATAACTAAATTGAAAGTTGGTCTTTTTCGCTTCGAAAACGAAATTAAAGTTTAAAAAATTTTATTTCAAAGTAAAGTTTTGTTAAAAATATATCTAAATTAAAATGTTTTTAAAAGTATAACTAAATTGAAAGTTACTCTACTTGTATTTCGCTTCGAAAACGAATTTACGGTTTTAAAAACTACATTTAAAATCCAAGTTTTGGTAAAAAATGCAACTTAATTAAAATTTTTTTAAAAGTATAACTAAATTGAAAGTTAAGCTTTTTCGCGTTGAAAATGAAATTAAAATTTTAAAAATTACATTTCAAATTAAAATTTTGTAAAAATATAACTAAATTTAATTTTGTTAAAAGTATAACTAAATTGAAAGTTAGTCTTTTTCGCTTCGAAAATGAATTTAGGGTTTTAAAAACTATGTTTCAAATCCAAGTTTTGTTAAAAAGTGGAACTTAATTAAAATTTTGTTAAAAGTATAACTAAATTGAAACTTAATCTCTTATGCTTCGAAAAGGATGTAAAAGTTTTAAAAATAACATTTCAAATTAAAGTTTTGTTAAATATATACCTAAATTAAAATTTTGTTAAAAGTACAACTAATTTGAAAGTAGCTTTTTTCGCTTCGAAAATGAAATTAAAGTTTAAAAAATTACATTTCAAATTAAAGTTTTGTTAAAAATATAACTAAATTAAAATGTTGTTAAAAGTATAACTAAATTGAAAGTTAGTCTTTTTCGCTTCGAAAATGAAATTAAAGTTTAAAAAATTACATTTCAAATTAAAGTTTTGTTAAAAATATAACTAAATTAAAATGTTGTTAAAAGTATAACTAAATTGAAAGTTAGTCTTTTTCTTTTCGAAAATGAATTTACGCTTTTAAAAACTACATTTCAAATCCAAGTTTTGTAAAAAATGTAACTTAATTAAGATTTTGTTAAAAATATAACTAAATTGAAAGTTGGTCTTTTTCGCTTCGAAAACGAAATTAAAGTTTAAAAAATTTTATTTCAAAGTAAAGTTTTGTTAAAAATATAACTAAATTAAAATGTTATTAAAAGTATAACTAAATTGAAAGTTACTCTACTTGTATTTCGCTTCGAAAACGAATTTACGGTTTTAAAAACTACATTTAAAATCCAAGTTTTGGTAAAAAATGCAACTTAATTAAAATTTTTTTAAAAGTATAACTAAATTGAAAGTTAAGCTTTTTCGCGTTGAAAATGAAATTAAAATTTTAAAAATCACATTTCAAATTAAAATTTTGTAAAAATATAACTAAATTTAATTTTGTTAAAAGTATAACTAAATTGAAAGTTAGTCTTTTTCGCTTCGAAAATGAATTTAGGGTTTTAAAAACTATGTTTCAAATCCAAGTTTTGTTAAAAAGTGGAACTTAATTAAAATTTTGTTAAAAGTATAACTAAATTGAAACTTAAGCTCTTATGCTTCGAAAAGGATGTAAAAGTTTTAAAAATTACATTTCAAATTAAAGTTTTGTGGAAAATGACTAAAAGAAAATTTTGTTAAAATTATAACTAAATTGAGAGTTAGTCTTTTGGCTTCAAAAATGAAATTAAAATTTAAAAAGTTACTTTCAAATTAAACTTTTGTTAAAAATATAACTAAATTAAAAATTTTTTCGAAGTATAACTAATTTGAAAGGTAGAATTTTTTGCGTTGAAAATCAAATTAAAATTTTAAAAATTACATTTCAAATTCAAGTTTTGTAAAAATATAACTAAATTAAAATTTTGTTAAACGTATAACTAAATTGAAAGTTAGTCTTTTTCGCTTCGAAAATGAATTTAGGGTTTTAAAAACTACATTTCAAGTCCAAGTTTTGTAAAAAATGTAACTTAATTATAATTTTGTTAAAAGTATATATAAATTGAAAATTAGCCTCTTTGCTTAGAAAATGAAACAAAAGTTTTAAAAATAACATTTCAAATTAAAGTTTTGTTAAATATATACCTAAATTAAAATTTTGTTAAAAGTACAACTAATTTGAAAGTAGGTCTTTTTCGGTTCGAAAATGAGACTAAAGTTTAAATAATTATATTTCTAATTAAAGTTTGGAAAAATATAACTAAAATAAAATTTTGTTTAAAGTATAACTAAATTGAAAGTTAGTCTTTTTCGGTTCGAAAATGAGATTAAAGATTTAATAATTATATTTCTAATTAAAGTTTGGAAAAATATAACTAAAAGAAAATTTTGTTAAAAGTATAACTAAATTGAAAGTTTATCTTGTTCGCGTGGAGAATGCAATTAAAGTTGAAAAAATTACATCTCAAATTAAAATTTTGCTAAAAATATAATTTAATTTAAATTTTTTTAAAAGTGTAACTAAATTGAAAGGTAGCCTTTTTCGCTTCGAAAATGAATTTAGGGTTTTAAAAACTATATTTCAAATCCAAGTTTTGTAAAATATGTAACTTAATTAAAATTTTGTTAAAAGTGTAACTAAATTGAAAGTTAATGTTTTTCGCCTGGAAAATGCAATTAAAGTTTAAAAAATTCATTTCAAATTAAAGTTTTGTTAAAAATATAACTAAATTAAAATTTTTTTAAAAGTATAATTAAATTGAAAGTTGGTCACTTTCGCTTCCAAAACGAAATAAAAATTTTAAAAATTAAATTTTAAATCCAAGTTTTGGTAAAAAATGCGACTTAATTAAAATTTTGTTAAAAGTATAACTAAATTGAAAGTTAGTCTTTTTCGTTTCCAAAACGAAACAAAAGTTTTAAAAATCACATTTCAAATCAAAGTTTTGTAAAAAAAATAACTAAATTAAAATATTTTTAAAAGTATAACTAAATCGAAAGGTAGCCTTTTTCGTATTGAAAATGAAATTAGAATTTTAAAAATTACATTTTAAATTAAAGTTTTGTAAAAATATAACTAAATTTAAATTTTGTTAAAAGTATAACTAAATTGAAAGTTAGTCTTTTTCGCTTCGAAAATGAATTTGGGGTTTTAAAAACTACATTTCAAATCCAAGTTTTGTTAAAGAATGTAACTTAATTAAAATTTTGTTAAAAGTATAAGTAAATTGAAAGTTAGTCTCTCTCGCTCCCTAAATGGAATTAAAGTTTTAAAAATTACATTTCAAATTAAAGTTTTGTACAAATATAACTAAATTTAATTTTGTTAAAAGTATAACTAAATTGAAAGTTAGTCTTTTTCGCTTCGAAAATGAATTTAGGGTTTTAAAAACTATGTTTCAAATCCAAGTTTTGTTAAAAAGTGGAACTTAATTAAAATTTTGTTAAAAGTATAACTAAATTGAAACTTAATGTCTTATGCTTCGAAAAGGATGTAAAAGTTTTAAAAATTACAATTCAAATTAAAGTTTTGTGGAAAATGACTAAAAGAAAATTTTGTTAAAATTATAACTAAATTGAGAGTTAGTCTTTTGGCTTCAAAAATGAAATTAAAATTTAAAAAGTTACTTTTCAAATTAAACTTTTGTTAAAAATATAACCAAATTAAAAATTTTTTCGAAGTATAACTAATTTGAAAGGTAGAATTTTTTGCGTTGAAAATCAAATTAAAATTTTAAAAATTACATTTCAAATTCAAGTTTTGTAAAAATATAACTAAATTAAAATTTTGTTAAACGTATTACTAAATTAAAAGTTAGTCTTTTTCGCTTCGAAAATGAATTTAGGGTTTTAAAAACTACATTTCAAGTCCAAGTTTTGTAAAAAATGTAACTTAATTATAATTTTGTTAAAAGTATATATAAATTGAAAATTAGCCTCTTTGCTTCGAAAATGAAACAAAAGTTTTAAAAATAACATTTCAAATTAAAGTTTTGTTAAATATATACCTAAATTAAAATTTTGTTAAAAGTACAACTAATTTGAAAGTAGGTCTTTTTCGGTTCGAAAATGAGACTAAAGTTTAAATAATTATATTTCTAATTAAAGTTTGGAAAAATATAACTAAAATAAAATTTTGTTAAAAGTATAACTAAATTGAAAGTTAGTCTTTTTCGCTTCGAAAATGTAATTAAAGTTTAAAAAATTACATTTCAAATTAAAGTTTTGTTAAAAATATAACTAAATTAAAATGTTGTTAAAAGTATAACTAAATTGAAAGTTAGTCTTTTTCTTTTCGAAAATGAATTTACGCTTTTAAAAACTACATTTCAAATCCAAGTTTTGTAAAAAATGTAACTTAATTAAGATTTTGTTAAAAATATAACTAAATTGAAAGTTGGTCTTTTTCGCTTCGAAAACGAAATTAAAGTTTAAAAAATTTTATTTCAAAGTAAAGTTTTGTTAAAAATATAACTAAATTAAAAAGTTATTAAAAGTATAACTAAATTGAAAGTTACTCTACTTGTATTTCGCTTCGAAAACGAATTTACGGTTTTAAAAACTACATTTAAAATCCAAGTTTTGGTAAAAAATGCAACTTAATTAAAATTTTTTTAAAAGTATAACTAAATTGAAAGTTAAGCTTTTTCGCGTTGAAAATGAAATTAAAATTTTAAAAATTACATTTCAAATTAAAATTTTGTAAAAATATAGCTAAATTTAATTTTGTTAAAAGTATAACTAAATTGAAAGTTAGTCTTTTTCGCTTCGAAAATGAATTAAGGGTTTTAAAAACTATGTTTCAAATCCAAGTTTTGTTAAAAAGTGGAACTTAATTAAAATTTTGTTAAAAGTATAACTAAATTGAAACTTAATCTCTTATGCTTCGAAAAGGATGTAAAAGTTTTAAAAATTACATTTCAAATTAAAGTTTGGTGGAAAATGACTAAAAGAAAATTTTGTTAAAATTATAACTAAATTGAGAGTTAGTCTTTTGGCTTCAAAAATGAAATTAAAATTTAAAAAGTTACTTTTGAAATTAAACTTTTGTTAAAAATATAACTAAATTAAAAATTTTTTCGAAGTATAACTAAATTGAAAGGTAGAATTTTTCGTTTCGAAAATCAATTTGGGCTTTTAAAAACTACATTTCAAACCCAAGCTTTGTAAAAAATGTAACTTAATTAAGATTTTGTTAAAAGTATAACTAAATTGAAAGTTAGTCTTTTTCTTTTCGAAAATGAATTTACGCTTTTAAAAACTACATTTCAAATCCAAGTTTTGTAAAAAATGTAACTTAATTAAGATTTTGTTAAAAATATAACTAAATTGAAAGTTGGTCTTTTTCGCTTCGAAAACGAAATTAAAGTTTAAAAAATTTTATTTCAAAGTAAAGTTTTGTTAAAAATATAACTAAATTAAAATGTTATTAAAAGTATAACTAAATTGAAAGTTACTCTACTTGTATTTCGCTTCGAAAACGAATTTACGGTTTTAAAAACTACATTTAAAATCCAAGTTTTGGTAAAAAATGCAACTTAATTAAAATTTTTTTAAAAGTATAACTAAATTGAAAGTTAAGCTTTTTCGCGTTGAAAATGAAATTAAAATTTTAAAAATCACATTTCAAATTAAAATTTTGTAAAAATATAACTAAATTTAATTTTGTTAAAAGTATAACTAAATTGAAAGTTAGTCTTTTTCGCTTCGAAAATGAATTTAGGGTTTTAAAAACTATGTTTCAAATCCAAGTTTTGTTAAAAAGTGGAACTTAATTAAAATTTTGTTAAAAGTATAACTAAATTGAAACTTAATCTCTTATGCTTCGAAAAGGATGTAAAAGTTTTAAAAATTACATTTCAAATTAAAGTTTTGTGGAAAATGACTAAAAGAAAATTTTGTTAAAATTATAACTAAATTGAGAGTTAGTCTTTTGGCTTCAAAAATGAAATTAAAATTTAAAAAGTTACTTTCAAATTAAACTTTTGTTAAAAATATAACTAAATTAAAAATTTTTTCGAAGTATAACTAATTTGAAAGGTAGAATTTTTCGCGTTGAAAAAGAAATTAAAGTTTTAAAAATTGCATTTCAAATTAAAGTTTTCTAAAAATATAACTAAATTAAAATGTTGTTAAAAGTATAACTAAATTGAAAGTTAGTCTTTTTCGTTTCGAAAATCAATTTAGGCTTTTAAAAACTACATTTCAAACCCAAGCTTTGTAAAAAATGTAACTTAATCAAGATTTTGTTAAAAGTATAACTGAATTGAAAGTTAGTCTTTTTCTTTTCGAAAATGAATTTACGCTTTTAAAAACTACATTTCAAATCCAAGTTTTGTAAAAAATGTAACTTAATTAAGATTTTGTTAAAAATATAACTAAATTGAAAGTTGGTCTTTTTCGCTTCGAAAACGAAATTAAAGTTTAAAAAATTTTATTTCAAAGTAAAGTTTTGTTAAAAATATAACTAGATTAAAATGTTATTAAAAGTATAACTAAATTGAAAGTTACTCTACTTGTATTTCGCTTCGAAAACGAATTTACGGTTTTAGAAACTACATTTAAAATCCAAGTTTTGGTAAAAAATGCAACTTAATTAAAATTTTTTTAAAAGTATAACTAAATTGAAAGTTAAGCTTTTTCGCGTTGAAAATGAAATTAAAATTTTAAAAATAACATTTCAAATTAAAGTTTTGTTAAATATATACCTAAATTAAAATTTTGTTAAAAGTACAACTAATTTGAAAGTAGGTCTTTTTCGGTTCGAAAATGAGACTAAAGTTTAAATAATTACATTTCAAATTAAAGTCTTGTTAAAAATATAACTAAATTAAAATGTTGTTAAAAGTATAACTAAATTGAAAGTTAGTCTTTTTCTTTTCGAAAATGAATTTACGCTCTTAAAAACTACATTTCAAATCCAAGTTTTGTAAAAAATGTAACTTAATTAAGATTTTGTTAAAAATATAACTAAATTGAAAGTTGGTCTTTTTCGCTTCGAAAACGAAATTAAAGTTTAAAAAATTTTATTTCAAAGTAAAGTTTTGTTAAAAATATAACTAAATTAAAAAGTTATTAAAAGTATAACTAAATTGAAAGTTACTCTACTTGTATTTCGCTTCGAAAACGAATTTACGGTTTTAAAAACTACATTTAAAATCCAAGTTTTGGTAAAAAATGCAACTTAATTAAAATTTTTTTAAAAGTATAACTAAATTGAAAGTTAAGCTTTTTCGCGTTGAAAATGAAATTAAAATTTTAAAAATTACATTTCAAATTAAAATTTTGTAAAAATATAGCTAAATTTAATTTTGTTAAAAGTATAACTAAATTGAAAGTTAGTCTTTTTCGCTTCGAAAATGAATTAAGGGTTTTAAAAACTATGTTTCAAATCCAAGTTTTGTTAAAAAGTGGAACTTAATTAAAATTTTGTTAAAAGTATAACTAAATTGAAACTTAATCTCTTATGCTTCGAAAAGGATGTAAAAGTTTTAAAAATTACATTTCAAATTAAAGTTTTGTGGAAAATGACTAAAAGAAAATTTGGTTAAAATTATAACTAAATTGAGAGTTAGTCTTTTGGCTTCAAAAATGAAATTAAAATTTAAAAAGTTACTTTTCAAATTAAACTTTTGTTAAAAATATAACTAAATTAAAATTTTTTTCGAAGTATAACTAAATCGAAAGGTAGAATTTTTCGTTTCGAAAATCAATTTAGGCTTTTAAAAACTACATTTCAAACCCAAGCTTTGTAAAAAATGTAACTTAATTAAGATTTTGTTAAAAGTATAACTAAATTGAAAGTTATTTTTTTTCTTTTCGAAAATGAATTTACGCTTTTAAAAACTACATTTCAAATCCAAGTTTTGTAAAAAATGTAACTTAATTAAGATTTTGTTAAAAATATAACTAAATTGAAAGTTGGTCTTTTTCGCTTCGAAAACGAAATTAAAGTTTAAAAAATTTTATTTCAAAGTAAAGTTTTGTTAAAAATATAACTAAATTAAAATGTTATTAAAAGTATAACTAAATTGAAAGTTACTCTACTTGTATTTCGCTTCGAAAACGAATTTACGGTTTTAAAAACTACATTTAAAATCCAAGTTTTGGTAAAAAATGCAACTTAATTAAAATTTTTTTAAAAGTATAACTAAATTGAAAGTTAAGCTTTTTCGCGTTGAAAATGAAATTAAAATTTTAAAAATCACATTTCAAATTAAAATTTTGTAAAAATATAACTAAATTTAATTTTGTTAAAAGTATAACTAAATTGAAAGTTAGTCTTTTTCGCTTCGAAAATGAATTTAGGGTTTTAAAAACTATGTTTCAAATCCAAGTTTTGTTAAAAAGTGGAACTTAATTAAAATTTTGTTAAAAGTATAACTAAATTGAAACTTAATCTCTTATGCTTCGAAAAGGATGTAAAAGTTTTAAAAATTACATTTCAAATTAAAGTTTTGTGGAAAATGACTAAAAGAAAATTTTGTTAAAATTATAACTAAATTGCGAGTTAGTCTTTTGGCTTCAAAAATGAAATTAAAATTTAAAAAGTTACTTTCAAATTAAACTTTTGTTAAAAATATAACTAAATTAAAAATTTTTTCGAAGTATAACTAATTTGAAAGGTAGAATTTTTCGCGTTGAAAAAGAAATTAAAGTTTTAAAAATTGCATTTCAAATTAAAGTTTTCTAAAAATATAACTAAATTAAAATGTTGTTAAAAGTATAACTAAATTGAAAGTTAGTCTTTTTCGTTTCGAAAATCAATTTAGGCTTTTAAAAACTACATTTCAAACCCAAGCTTTGTAAAAAATGTAACTTAATTAAGATTTTGTTAAAAGTATAACTAAATTGAAAGTTAGTCTTTTTCTTTTCGAAAATGAATTTACGCTTTTAAAAACTACATTTCAAATCCAAGTTTTGTAAAAAATGTAACTTAATTAAGATTTTGTTAAAAATATAACTAAATTGAAAGTTGGTCTTTTTCGCTTCGAAAACGAAATTACGGTTTTAGAAACTACATTTAAAATCCAAGTTTTGGTAAAAAATGCAACTTAATTAAAATTTTTTTAAAAGTATAACTAAATTGAAAGTTAAGCTTTTTCGCGTTGAAAATGAAATTAAAATTTTAAAAATTACATTTCAAATTAAAATTTTGTAAAAATATAGCTAAATTTAATTTTGTTAAAAGTATAACTAAATTGAAAGTTAGTCTTTTTCGCTTCGAAAATGAATTTAGGGTTTTAAAAACTATGTTTCAAATCCAAGTTTTGTTAAAAAGTGGAACTTAATTAAAATTTTGTTAAAAGTATACCTAAATTGAAACTTAATCTCTTATGCTTCGAAAAGGATGTAAAAGTTTTAAAAATAACATTTCAAATTAAAGTTTTGTTAAATAAATACCTAAATTAAAATTTTGTTAAAAGTACAACTAATTTGAAAGTAGGTCTTTTTCGGTTCGAAAATGAGACTAAAGTTTAAATAATTACATTTCAAATTAAAGTCTTGTTAAAAATATAACTAAATTAAAATGTTGTTAAAAGTATAACTAAATTGAAAGTTAGTCTTTTTCTTTTCGAAAATGAATTTACGCTCTTAAAAACTACATTTCAAATCCAAGTTTTGTAAAAAATGTAACTTAATTAAGATTTTGTTAAAAATATAACTAAATTGAAAGTTGGTCTTTTTCGCTTCGAAAACGAAATTAAAGTTTAAAAAATTTTATTTCAAAGTAAAGTTTTGTTAAAAATATAACTAAATTAAAATGTTATTAAAAGTATAACTAAATTGAAAGTTACTCTACTTGTATTGCGCTTCGAAAACGAATTTACGGTTTTAACTTAATTAAAATTTTTTTAAAAGTATAACCAAATTGAAAGTTAGTCTTTTTCGTTTCCAAAACGAAATAAAAGTTTTAAAAATTACATTTCAAATCAAAGTTTTGTAAAAAAAATAACTAAATTACAATTTTTTTAAAAGTATAACTAAATCGAAAGGTAGCCTTTTTCGTATTGTAAATGAAATTAGAATTTTAAAAATTACATTTTAAATTAAAGTTTTGTAAAAATATAACTAAATTTAAATTTTGTTAAAAGTATAACTAAATTGAAAGTTAGTCTTTTT
The DNA here is from genome assembly GCA_963422695.1 of Xylophagus ater. Taxonomy (NCBI): domain Eukaryota; kingdom Metazoa; phylum Arthropoda; class Insecta; order Diptera; family Xylophagidae; genus Xylophagus; species Xylophagus ater. The sequence continues at coordinate 31,017,992 of OY730481.1, read as the reverse complement.
CGCTTCGAAAATGAATTTGGGGTTTTAAAAACTACATTTCAAATCCAAGTTTTGTTAAAGAATGTAACTTAATTAAAATTTTGTTAAAAGTATAAGTAAATTGTAAGTTAGTCTCTCTCGCTCCCTGAATGGAATTAAAGTTTTAAAAATTACATTTCAAATTAAAGTTTTGTACAAATATAACTAAATTTAAGTTTTGTTAAAAGTATAATTAAATTGAAAGTTAGTCTCTTTCGCTTCGAAAATGAATTTAGGGTTTTAAAAACTATATTTCAAATTAAAATTTTGTAAAAATATAATTAAAATAAAATTTTGTGAAAAGTATAACTAAATTGAGAGTTAGTCTTTTGGCTTCAAAAATGAAATTAAAATTTAAAAAGTTACTTTCCAAATTAAACTTTTGTTAAAAATATAACTAAATTAAAATTTTTTTCGAAATATAACTAAATTGAAAAGTAGAATTTTTTGCGATGAAAATGAAATTAAAATTTTAAAAATTACATTTCAAATTCAAGTTTTGTAAAAATATAACTAAATTAAAATGTTGTTAAAAGTATAACTAAATTGAAAGTTAGTCTTTTTCGTTTCGAAAATGAATTTAGGGTTTAAAAAACTACATTTAAAATGCAAGTTTTGTTAAAAAATGTAACTTAATTAAAATTTTTTTAAAAGTATAACCAAATTGAAAGTTGGTCCCTTTCGCTCACAGAATGGAATTAAAGTTTTAAAAATTACATTTCAAATAAAAGTTCTGTAAAAATATAACTAAAATAAAATTTTGTGAAAAGTATAACTAAGTTGAAAGTTACTCTATTTCGCTTCGAAAACGAATTTAGGCTTTTAAAAACTACATTTAAAATCCAAGTTTTGTTAAAAAATGTAACTTAATTAAAATTTTGTTAAAACTATAACTAAACTAAGAGCTAGTTTCTTTTGCTTCGAAAAGGAAATAAAAGTTTTAAAAATTACATTTCAAATTAAAGTTTTGTTAAAAATATAACTAAATTAATATCTTGTTAAGACCACAACTAAATTCAAAGTTAGTATTTTTCGGTTCGAAAATGAGATTAAAGTTTTAATAATTTTCTTGGAGATTAAAGTTTTGTAAAAAATGTAACTAAATTATAATTTTGTTAAAAGTAGAACTAAAGTGGAAGTTAGTCTCTTTCGCTTTTAAAATGAAATAAAACTTTTAAAAATTATATTTCAAATCAAAGGTTTGTTAAAAATATAACTGAATTAAAATTTTGTTGAAAGTATAACCAAATTGAAAGTTAGCTTTTTCGCTTCCAAAACGAAATAAAAGTTTTAAAATTTACTTTTGAAATCAAAGTTTTGTAAAAAAAATATCTAAATTAAAATATTTTTAAAAGTATAACTAAATTGAAAGGTAGCCTTTTTCGCATTGAAAATTAAATTAAAGTTTTAAAAATTAGACTTCAAATTAAAGTTTTGTACAAATATAACTAAATTTAAATTTTGTTAAAAGTACAATTAAATTGAAAATTAGTTTTTTCGCTTCGAAAATGAATATAGGGTTTTAAAAACTATATTTCAAATTAAAGTTTTGTAAAAATATAACTAAAATAAAATTTTGTGAAAAGTATAACTAAGTTGAGAGTTGCTCTACTTCGCTTCGAAAATGAGTCTAGGGTTTTAAAAACTACATTTAAAATCCAAGTTTTGTTAGAAGATGTAACTGAATTAAAATTTTGTTAAAAGTATAACTAAATTGACAGCTAGTCTCTTTCGCTTCCAGAACGGAATTAAAGTTTTAAAAATTACATTTCAAATTAAAGTTTTGTACAAATATAACTAAATTTAAATTCTGTTAAAAGTATAATTAAATTGAAAGTTAGTCTTTTTCGCTTCGAAAATGAATTTAGGGTTTTAAAAACTATATTTCAAATTAAAGTTTTGTAAAAATATAACTAAAATAAAATTTTGTGAAAAGTATAACTAAGTTGAAAGTTGGTCTTTTTCGCTTCGAAAACGAAATTAAAGTTTAAAAAATTTTATTTCAAAGTAAAGTTTTGTTAAAAATATAACTAGATTAAAATGTTATTAAAAGTATAACTAAATTGAAAGTTACTCTACTTGTATTTCGCTTCGAAAACGAATTTACGGTTTTAGAAACTACATTTAAAATCCAAGTTTTGGTAAAAAATGCAACTTAATTAAAATTTTTTTAAAAGTATAACTAAATTGAAAGTTAAGCTTTTTCGCGTTGAAAATGAAATTAAAATTTTAAAAATAACATTTCAAATTAAAGTTTTGTTAAATATATACCTAAATTAAAATTTTGTTAAAAGTACAACTAATTTGAAAGTAGGTCTTTTTCGGTTCGAAAATGAGACTAAAGTTTAAATAATTACATTTCAAATTAAAGTCTTGTTAAAAATATAACTAAATTAAAATGTTGTTAAAAGTATAACTAAATTGAAAGTTAGTCTTTTTCTTTTCGAAAATGAATTTACGCTCTTAAAAACTACATTTCAAATCCAAGTTTTGTAAAAAATGTAACTTAATTAAGATTTTGTTAAAAATATAACTAAATTGAAAGTTGGTCTTTTTCGCTTCGAAAACGAAATTAAAGTTTAAAAAATTTTATTTCAAAGTAAAGTTTTGTTAAAAATATAACTAAATTAAAAAGTTATTAAAAGTATAACTAAATTGAAAGTTACTCTACTTGTATTTCGCTTCGAAAACGAATTTACGGTTTTAAAAGCTACATTTAAAATCCAAGTTTTGGTAAAAAATGCAACTTAATTAAAATTTTTTTAAAAGTATAACTAAATTGAAAGTTAAGCTTTTTCGCGTTGAAAATGAAATTAAAATTTTAAAAATTACATTTCAAATTAAAATTTTGTAAAAATATAGCTAAATTTAATTTTGTTAAAAGTATAACTAAATTGAAAGTTAGTCTTTTTCGCTTCGAAAATGAATTAAGGGTTTTAAAAACTATGTTTCAAATCCAAGTTTTGTTAAAAAGTGGAACTTAATTAAAATTTTGTTAAAAGTATAACTAAATTGAAACTTAATCTCTTATGCTTCGAAAAGGATGTAAAAGTTTTAAAAATTACATTTCAAATTAAAGTTTTGTGGAAAATGACTAAAAGAAAATTTGGTTAAAATTATAACTAAATTGAGAGTTAGTCTTTTGGCTTCAAAAATGAAATTAAAATTTAAAAAGTTACTTTTCAAATTAAACTTTTGTTAAAAATATAACTAAATTAAAATTTTTTTCGAAGTATAACTAAATCGAAAGGTAGAATTTTTCGTTTCGAAAATCAATTTAGGCTTTTAAAAACTACATTTCAAACCCAAGCTTTGTAAAAAATGTAACTTAATTAAGATTTTGTTAAAAGTATAACTAAATTGAAAGTTATTTTTTTTCTTTTCGAAAATGAATTTACGCTTTTAAAAACTACATTTCAAATCCAAGTTTTGTAAAAAATGTAACTTAATTAAGATTTTGTTAAAAATATAACTAAATTGAAAGTTGGTCTTTTTCGCTTCGAAAACGAAATTAAAGTTTAAAAAATTTTATTTCAAAGTAAAGTTTTGTTAAAAATATAACTAAATTAAAATGTTATTAAAAGTATAACTAAATTGAAAGTTACTCTACTTGTATTTCGCTTCGAAAACGAATTTACGGTTTTAAAAACTACATTTAAAATCCAAGTTTTGGTAAAAAATGCAACTTAATTAAAATTTTTTTAAAAGTATAACTAAATTGAAAGTTAAGCTTTTTCGCGTTGAAAATGAAATTAAAATTTTAAAAATCACATTTCAAATTAAAATTTTGTAAAAATATAACTAAATTTAATTTTGTTAAAAGTATAACTAAATTGAAAGTTAGTCTTTTTCGCTTCGAAAATGAATTTAGGGTTTTAAAAACTATGTTTCAAATCCAAGTTTTGTTAAAAAGTGGAACTTAATTAAAATTTTGTTAAAAGTATAACTAAATTGAAACTTAATCTCTTATGCTTCGAAAAGGATGTAAAAGTTTTAAAAATTACATTTCAAATTAAAGTTTTGTGGAAAATGACTAAAAGAAAATTTTGTTAAAATTATAACTAAATTGCGAGTTAGTCTTTTGGCTTCAAAAATGAAATTAAAATTTAAAAAGTTACTTTCAAATTAAACTTTTGTTAAAAATATAACTAAATTAAAAATTTTTTCGAAGTATAACTAATTTGAAAGGTAGAATTTTTCGCGTTGAAAAAGAAATTAAAGTTTTAAAAATTGCATTTCAAATTAAAGTTTTCTAAAAATATAACTAAATTAAAATGTTGTTAAAAGTATAACTAAATTGAAAGTTAGTCTTTTTCGTTTCGAAAATCAATTTAGGCTTTTAAAAACTACATTTCAAACCCAAGCTTTGTAAAAAATGTAACTTAATTAAGATTTTGTTAAAAGTATAACTAAATTGAAAGTTAGTCTTTTTCTTTTCGAAAATGAATTTACGCTTTTAAAAACTACATTTCAAATCCAAGTTTTGTAAAAAATGTAACTTAATTAAGATTTTGTTAAAAATATAACTAAATTGAAAGTTGGTCTTTTTCGCTTCGAAAACGAAATTACGGTTTTAGAAACTACATTTAAAATCCAAGTTTTGGTAAAAAATGCAACTTAATTAAAATTTTTTTAAAAGTATAACTAAATTGAAAGTTAAGCTTTTTCGCGTTGAAAATGAAATTAAAATTTTAAAAATTACATTTCAAATTAAAATTTTGTAAAAATATAGCTAAATTTAATTTTGTTAAAAGTATAACTAAATTGAAAGTTAGTCTTTTTCGCTTCGAAAATGAATTTAGGGTTTTAAAAACTATGTTTCAAATCCAAGTTTTGTTAAAAAGTGGAACTTAATTAAAATTTTGTTAAAAGTATAACTAAATTGAAACTTAATCTCTTATGCTTCGAAAAGGATGTAAAAGTTTTAAAAATAACATTTCAAATTAAAGTTTTGTTAAATAAATACCTAAATTAAAATTTTGTTAAAAGTACAACTAATTTGAAAGTAGGTCTTTTTCGGTTCGAAAATGAGACTAAAGTTTAAATAATTACATTTCAAATTAAAGTCTTGTTAAAAATATAACTAAATTAAAATGTTGTTAAAAGTATAACTAAATTGAAAGTTAGTCTTTTTCTTTTCGAAAATGAATTTACGCTCTTAAAAACTACATTTCAAATCCAAGTTTTGTAAAAAATGTAACTTAATTAAGATTTTGTTAAAAATATAACTAAATTGAAAGTTGGTCTTTTTCGCTTCGAAAACGAAATTAAAGTTTAAAAAATTTTATTTCAAAGTAAAGTTTTGTTAAAAATATAACTAAATTAAAATGTTATTAAAAGTATAACTAAATTGAAAGTTACTCTACTTGTATTGCGCTTCGAAAACGAATTTACGGTTTTAACTTAATTAAAATTTTTTTAAAAGTATAACCAAATTGAAAGTTAGTCTTTTTCGTTTCCAAAACGAAATAAAAGTTTTAAAAATTACATTTCAAATCAAAGTTTTGTAAAAAAAATAACTAAATTACAATTTTTTTAAAAGTATAACTAAATCGAAAGGTAGCCTTTTTCGTATTGTAAATGAAATTAGAATTTTAAAAATTACATTTTAAATTAAAGTTTTGTAAAAATATAACTAAATTTAAATTTTGTTAAAAGTATAACTAAATTGAAAGTTAGTCTTTTTCGCTTCGAAAATGAATTTGGGGTTTTAAAAACTACATTTCAAATCCAAGTTTTGTTAAAGAATGTAACTTAATTAAAATTTTGTTAAAAGTATAAGTAAATTGTAAGTTAGTCTCTCTCGCTCCCTGAATGGAATTAAAGTTTTAAAAATTACATTTCAAATTAAAGTTTTGTACAAATATAACTAAATTTAAGTTTTGTTAAAAGTATAATTAAATTGAAAGTTAGTCTCTTTCGCTTCGAAAATGAATTTAGGGTTTTAAAAACTATATTTCAAATTAAAATTTTGTAAAAATATAATTAAAATAAAATTTTGTGAAAAGTATAACTAAATTGAGAGTTAGTCTTTTGGCTTCAAAAATGAAATTAAAATTTAAAAAGTTACTTTCCAAATTAAACTTTTGTTAAAAATATAACTAAATTAAAATTTTTTTCGAAATATAACTAAATTGAAAAGTAGAATTTTTTGCGATGAAAATGAAATTAAAATTTTAAAAATTACATTTCAAATTCAAGTTTTGTAAAAATATAACTAAATTAAAATGTTGTTAAAAGTATAACTAAATTGAAAGTTAGTCTTTTTCGTTTCGAAAATGAATTTAGGGTTTAAAAAACTACATTTAAAATGCAAGTTTTGTTAAAAAATGTAACTTAATTAAAATTTTTTTAAAAGTATAACCAAATTGAAAGTTGGTCCCTTTCGCTCACAGAATGGAATTAAAGTTTTAAAAATTACATTTCAAATAAAAGTTCTGTAAAAATATAACTAAAATAAAATTTTGTGAAAAGTATAACTAAGTTGAAAGTTACTCTATTTCGCTTCGAAAACGAATTTAGGCTTTTAAAAACTACATTTAAAATCCAAGTTTTGTTAAAAAATGTAACTTAATTAAAATTTTGTTAAAACTATAACTAAACTAAGAGCTAGTTTCTTTTGCTTCGAAAAGGAAATAAAAGTTTTAAAAATTACATTTCAAATTAAAGTTTTGTTAAAAATATAACTAAATTAATATCTTGTTAAGACCACAACTAAATTCAAAGTTAGTATTTTTCGGTTCGAAAATGAGATTAAAGTTTTAATAATTTTCTTGGAGATTAAAGTTTTGTAAAAAATGTAACTAAATTATAATTTTGTTAAAAGTAGAACTAAAGTGGAAGTTAGTCTCTTTCGCTTTTAAAATGAAATAAAACTTTTAAAAATTATATTTCAAATCAAAGGTTTGTTAAAAATATAACTGAATTAAAATTTTGTTGAAAGTATAACCAAATTGAAAGTTAGCTTTTTCGCTTCCAAAACGAAATAAAAGTTTTAAAATTTACTTTTGAAATCAAAGTTTTGTAAAAAAAATATCTAAATTAAAATATTTTTAAAAGTATAACTAAATTGAAAGGTAGCCTTTTTCGCATTGAAAATTAAATTAAAGTTTTAAAAATTAGACTTCAAATTAAAGTTTTGTACAAATATAACTAAATTTAAATTTTGTTAAAAGTACAATTAAATTGAAAATTAGTTTTTTCGCTTCGAAAATGAATATAGGGTTTTAAAAACTATATTTCAAATTAAAGTTTTGTAAAAATATAACTAAAATAAAATTTTGTGAAAAGTATAACTAAGTTGAGAGTTGCTCTACTTCGCTTCGAAAATGAGTCTAGGGTTTTAAAAACTACATTTAAAATCCAAGTTTTGTTAGAAGATGTAACTGAATTAAAATTTTGTTAAAAGTATAACTAAATTGACAGCTAGTCTCTTTCGCTTCCAGAACGGAATTAAAGTTTTAAAAATTACATTTCAAATTAAAGTTTTGTACAAATATAACTAAATTTAAATTCTGTTAAAAGTATAATTAAATTGAAAGTTAGTCTTTTTCGCTTCGAAAATGAATTTAGGGTTTTAAAAACTATATTTCAAATTAAAGTTTTGTAAAAATATAACTAAAATAAAATTTTGTGAAAAGTATAACTAAGTTGAAAGTTGCTCTACTTCGCTTCAAAAATGAGTCTAGGGTTTTAAAAACTACATTTAAAATCCAAGCTTTGTTAAAAGATGTAACTGAATTAAAATTTTGTTAAAAGTATAACTAAATTGACAGCTAGTCTCTTTCGCTTCCAGAACGGAATTAAAGTTTTAAAAATTACATTTCAAATTAAAGTTTTGTAAAAATATAACTAAATTTAATTTTGTTAAAAGTATAACTAAATTGAAAGTTAGTCTTTTTCGCTTCGAAAATGAATTTAGGGTTTTAAAAACTATGTTTCAAATCCAAGTTTTGTTAAAAAGTGGAACTTAATTAAAATTTTGTTAAAAGTATAACTAAATTGAAACTTAATCTCTTATGCTTCGAAAAGGATGTAAAAGTTTTAAAAATAACATTTCAAATTAAAGTTTTGTTAAATATATACCTAAATTAAAATTTTGTTAAAAGTACAACTAATTTGAAAGTAGGTCTTTTTCGGTTCGAAAATGAGACTAAAGTTTAAATAATTATATTTCTAATTAAAGTTTGGAAAAATATAACTAAAATAAAATTTTGTTAAAAGTATAACTAAATTGAAAGTTAGTCTTTTTCGCTTCGAAAATGTAATTAAAGTTTAAAAAATTACATTTCAAATTAAAGTTTTGTTAAAAATATAACTAAATTAAAATGTTGTTAAAAGTATAACTAAATTGAAAGTTAGTCTTTTTCTTTTCGAAAATGAATTTACGCTTTTAACAACTACATTTCAAATCCAAGTTTTGTAAAAAATGTAACTTAATTAAGATTTTGTTAAAAATATAACTAAATTGAAAGTTGGTCTTTTTCGCTTCGAAAACGAAATTAAAGTTTAAAAAATTTTATTTCAAAGTAAAGTTTTGTTAAAAATATAACTAAATTAAAAAGTTATTAAAAGTATAACTAAATTGAAAGTTACTCTACTTGTATTTCGCTTCGAAAACGAATTTACGGTTTTAAAAACTACATTTAAAATCCAAGTTTTGGTAAAAAATGCAACTTAATTAAAATTTTTTTAAAAGTATAACTAAATTGAAAGTTAAGCTTTTTCGCGTTGAAAATGAAATTAAAATTTTAAAAATTACATTTCAAATTAAAATTTTGTAAAAATATAGCTAAATTTAATTTTGTTAAAAGTATAACTAAATTGAAAGTTAGTCTTTTTCGCTTCGAAAATGAATTAAGGGTTTTAAAAACTATGTTTCAAATCCAAGTTTTGTTAAAAAGTGGAACTTAATTAAAATTTTGTTAAAAGTATAACTAAATTGAAACTTAATCTCTTATGCTTCGAAAAGGATGTAAAAGTTTTAAAAATTACATTTCAAATTAAAGTTTTGTGGAAAATGACTAAAAGAAAATTTTGTTAAAATTATAACTAAATTGACAGTTAGTCTTTTGGCTTCAAAAATGAAATTAAAATTTAAAAAGTTACTTTTCAAATTAAACTTTTGTTAAAAATATAACTAAATTAAAAATTTTTTCGAAGTATAACTAAATTGAAAGGTAGAATTTTTCGTTTCGAAAATCAAGTTAGGCTTTTAAAAACTACATTTCAAACCCAAGCTTTGTAAAAAATGTAACTTAATTAAGATTTTGTTAAAAGTATAACTAAATTGAAAGTTAGTCTTTTTCTTTTCGAAAATGAATTTACGCTTTTAAAAACTACATTTCAAATCCAAGTTTTGTAAAAAATGTAACTTAATTAAGATTTTGTTAAAAATATAACTAAATTGAAAGTTGGTCTTTTTCGCTTCGAAAACGAAATTAAAGTTTAAAAAATTTTATTTCAAAGTAAAGTTTTGTTAAAAATATAACTAAATTAAAATGTTATTAAAAGTATAACTAAATTGAAAGTTACTCTACTTGTATTTCGCTTCGAAAACGAATTTACGGTTTTAAAAACTACATTTAAAATCCAAGTTTTGGTAAAAAATGCAACTTAATTAAAATTTTTTTAAAAGTATAACTAAATTGAAAGTTAAGCTTTTTCGCGTTGAAAATGAAATTAAAATTTTAAAAATCACATTTCAAATTAAAATTTTGTAAAAATATAACTAAATTTAATTTTGTTAAAAGTATAACTAAATTGAAAGTTAGTCTTTTTCGCTTCGAAAATGAATTTAGGGTCTTAAAAACTATGTTTCAAATCCAAGTTTTGTTAAAAAGTGGAACTTAATTAAAATTTTGTTAAAAGTATAACTAAATTGAAACTTAATCTCTTATGCTTCGAAAAGGATGTAAAAGTTTTAAAAATTACATTTCAAATTAAAGTTTTGTGGAAAATGACTAAAAGAAAATTTTGTTAAAATTATAACTAAATTGAGAGTTAGCCTTTTGGCTTCAAAAATGAAATTAAAATTTAAAAAGTTACTTTCAAATTAAACTTTTGTTAAAAATATAACTAAATTAAAAATTTTTTCGAAGTATAACTAATTTGAAAGGTAGAATTTTTCGCGTTGAAAAAGAAATTAAAGTTTTAAAAATTGCATTTCAAATTAAAGTTTTCTAAAAATATAACTAAATTAAAATGTTGTTAAAAGTATAACTAAATTGAAAGTTAGTCTTTTTCGTTTCGAAAATCAATTTAGGCTTTTAAAAACTACATTTCAAACCCAAGCTTTGTAAAAAATGTAACTTAATTAAGATTTTGTTAAAAGTATAACTAAATTGAAAGTTAGTCTTTTTCTTTTCGAAAATGAATTTACGCTTTTAAAAACTACATTTCAAATCCAAGTTTTGTAAAAAATGTAACTTAATTAAGATTTTGTTAAAAATATAACTAAATTGAAAGTTGGTCTTTTTCGCTTCGAAAACGAAATTAAAGTTTAAAAAATTTTATTTCAAAGTAAAGTTTTGTTAAAAATATAACTAAATTAAAATGTTATTAAAAGTATAACTAAATTGAAAGTTACTCTACTTGTATTTCGCTTCGAAAACGAATTTACGGTTTTAGAAACTACATTTAAAATCCAAGTTTTGGTAAAAAATGCAACTTAATTAAAATTTTTTTAAAAGTATAACTAAATTGAAAGTTAAGCTTTTTCGCGTTGAAAATGAAATTAAAATTTTAAAAATTACATTTCAAATTAAAATTTTGTAAAAATATAACTAAATTTAATTTTGTTAAAAGTATAACTAAATTGAAAGTTAGTCTTTTTCGCTTCGAAAATGAATTTAGGGTTTTAAAAACTATGTTTCAAATCCAAGTTTTGTTAAAAAGTGGAACTTAATTAAAATTTTGTTAAAAGTATAACTAAATTGAAACTTAATCTCTTATGCTTCGAAAAGGATGTAAAAGTTTTAAAAATAACATTTCAAATTAAAGTTTTGTTAAATATATACCTAAATTAAAATTTTGTTAAAAGTACAACTAATTTCAAAGTAGGTCTTTTTCGGTTCGAAAATGAGACTAAAGTTTAAATAATTACATTTCAAATTAAAGTTTTGTTAAAAATATAACTAAATTAAAATGTTGTTAAAAGTATAACTAAATTGAAAGTTAGTCTTTTTCTTTTCGAAAATGAATTTACGCTCTTAAAAACTACATTTCAAATCCAAGTTTTGTAAAAAATGTAACTTAATTAAGATTTTGTTAAAAATATAACTAAATTGAAAGTTGGTCTTTTTCGCTTCGAAAACGAAATTAAAGTTTAAAAAATTTTATTTCAAAGTAAAGTTTTGTTAAAAATATAACTAAATTAAAATGTTATTAAAAGTATAACTAAATTGAAAGTTACTCTACTTGTATTGCGCTTCGAAAACGAATTTACGGTTTTAACTTAATTAAAATTTTGTTAAAAGTATAACCAAATTGAAAGTTAGTCTTTTTCGTTTCCAAAACGAAGTAAAAGTTTTAAAAATTACATTTCAAATCAAAGTTTTGTAAAAAAAATAACTAAATTACAATTTTTTTAAAAGTATAACTAAATCGAAAGGTAGCCTTTTTCGTATTGTAAATGAAATTAGAATTTTAAAAATTACATATTAAATTAAAGTTTTGTAAAAATATAACTAAATTTAAATTTTGTTAGAAGTATAACTAAATTGAAAGTTAGTCTTTTTCGCTTCGAAAATGAATTTGGGGTTTTAAAAACTACATTTCAAATCCAAGTTTTGTTAAAGAATGTAACTTAATTAAAATTTTGTTAAAAGTATAAGTAAATTGAAAGTTAGTCTCTCTCGCTCCCTGAATGGAATTAAAGTTTTAAAAATTACATTTCAAATTAAAGTTTTGTACAAATATAACTAAATTTAAGTTTTGTTAAAAGTATAATTAAATTGAAAGTTAGTCTCTTTCGCTTCGAAAATGAATTTAGGGTTTTAAAAACTATATTTCAAATTAAAATTTTGTAAAAATATAATCAAAATAAAATTTTGTGAAAAGTATAACTAAATTGAGAGTTAGTCTTTTGGCTTCAAAAATAAAATTAAAATTTAAAAAGTTACTTTCCAAATTAAACTTTTGTTAAAAATATAACTAAATTAAAAATTTTTTCGAAATATAACTAAATTGAAAAGTAGAATTTTTTGCGTTGAAAATGAAATTAAAATTTTAAAAATTACATTTCAAATTCAAGTTTTGTAAAAATATAACTAAATTAAAATGTTGTTAAAAGTATAACTAAATTGGAAGTTAGTCTTTTTCGTTTCGAAAATGAATTTAGGGTTTAAAAAACTACATTTAAAATGCAAGTTTTGTTAAAAAATGTAACTTAATTAAAATTTTTTCAAAAGTATAACCAAATTGAAAGTTGGTCCCTTTCGCTCACAGAATGGAATTAAAGTTTTAAAAATTACATTTCAAATAAAAGTTCTGTAAAAATATAACTAAAATAAAATTTTGTGAAAAGTATAACTAAGTTGAAAGTTACTCTATTTCGCTTCGAAAACGAATTTAGGCTTTTAAAAACTACATTTAAAATCCAAGTTTTGTTAAAAAATGTAACTTAATTAAAATTTTGTTAAAACTATAACTAAACTAAGAGCTAGTTTCTTTTGCTTCGAAAAGGAAATAAAAGTTTTAAAAATTACATTTCAAATTAAAGTTTTGTTAAAAATATAACTAAATTAATATCTTGTTAAGACCACAACTAAATTCAAAGTTAGTCTTTTTCGGTTCGAAAATGAGATTAAAGTTTTAATAATTTTCTTGGAGATTAAAGTTTTGTAAAAAATGTAACTAAACTATAATTTTGTTAAAAGTAGAACTAAAGTGGAAGTTAGTCTCTTTCGCTTTTAAAATGAAATAAAACTTTTAAAAATTATATTTCAAATCAAAGGTTTGTTAAAAATATAACTGAATTAAAATTTTGTTGAAAGTATAACCAAATTGAAAGTTAGCTTTTTCGCTTCCAAAACGAAATAAAAGTTTTAAAATTTACTTTTGAAATCAAAGTTTTGTAAAAAAAATATCTAAATTAAAATATTTTTAAAAGTATAACTAAATTGAAAGGTAGCCTTTTTCCCATTGAAAATTAAATTAAAGTTTTAAAAATTAGATTTCAAATTAAAGTTTTGTACAAATATAACTAAATTTAAATTTTGTTAAAAGTTCAATTAAATTGAAAATTAGCTTTTTCGCTTCGAAAATGAATATAGGGTTTTAAAAACTATATTTCAAATTAAAGTTTTGTAAAAATATAACTAAAATAAAATTTTGTGAAAAGTATAACTAAGTTGAAAGTTGCTCTACTTCGCTTCGAAAATGAGTCTAGGGTTTTAAAAACTACATTTAAAATCCAAGTTTTGTTAGAAGATGTAACTGAATTAAAATTTTGTTAAAAGTATAACTAAATTGACAGCTAGTCTCTTTCGCTTCCAGAACGGAATTAAAGTTTTAAAAATTACATTTCAAATTAAAGTTTTGTACAAATATAACTAAATTTAAATTCTGTTAAAAGTATAATTAAATTGAAAGTTAGTCTTTTTCGCTTCGAAAATGAATTTAGGGTTTTAAAATCTATATTTCAAATTAAAATTTTGTAAAAATATAATTAAAATAAAATTTTGTGAAAAGTATAACTAAGTTGAAAGTTGCTCTACTTCGCTTCGAAAATGAGTCTAGGGTTTTAAAAACTACATTTAAAATCCAAGTTTTGTTAGAAGATGTAACTGAATTAAAATTTTGTTAAAAGTATAACTAAATTGACAGCTAGTCTCTTTCGCTTCCAGAACGGAAATAAAGTTTTAAAAATTACATTTCAAATTAAAGTTTTGTACAAATATAACTAAATTTAAATTCTGTTAAAAGTATAATTAAATTGAAAGTTACTCTATTTCGCTTCGAAAGGGAATTTAAGGTTTTAAAAACTACATTTAAAATCCAAGTTTTGGTAAAAAATGCAACTTAATTAAAATTTTTTTAAAAGTATAACTAAATTGAAAGTTAAGCTTTTTCGCGTTGAAAATGAAATTAAAATTTTAAAAATTACATTTCAAATTAAAAGTTTGTAAAAATATAACTAAATTTAATTTTGTTAAAAGTATAACTAAATTGAAAGTTAGTCTTTTTCGCTTCGAAAATGAATTTAGGGTTTTAAAAACTCTGTTTCAAATCCAAGTTTTGTTAAAAAGTGGAACTTAATTAAAATTTTGTTAAAAGTATAACTAAATTGAAACTTAATCTCTTATGCTTCGAAAAGGATGTAAAAGTTTTAAAAATTACATTTCAAATTAAAGTTTTGTTGAAAATGACTAAAAGATAATTTTGTTAAAATTATAACTAAATTGAGAGTTAGTCTTTTGGCTTCAAATATGAAATTAAAATTTAAAAAGTTACTTTTCAAATTAAACTTTTGTTAAAAATATAACTAAATTAAAAATTTTTTCGAAGTATAACTAATTTGAAAGGTAGAATTTTTTGCGTTGAAAATCAAATTAAAATTTTAAAAATTACATTTCAAATTCAAGTTTTGTAAAAATATAACTAAATTAAAATTTTGTTAAACGTATAACTAAATTGAAAGTTAGTTTTGTTCGCTTCGAAAATGAATTTAGGCTTTTAAAAACTACATTTCAAGTCCAAGTTTTTTAAAAAATATAACTTAATTATAATTTTGTTAAAAGTATATATAAATTGAAAATTAGCCTCTTTGCTTCGAAAATGAAACAAAAGTTTTAAAAATAACATTTCAAATTAAAGTTTTGTTAAATATATACCTAAATAAAAATTTTGTTAAAAGTACAACTAATTTGAAAGTAGGTCTTTTTCGGTTCGCAAATGAGACTAAAGTTTTAATAATTATATTTCTAATTAAAGTTTGGAAAAATATAACTAAAATAAAGTTTTATTAAAAGTATAACTAAATTGAAAGTTAGTTTTGTTCGCTTCGAAAATGAATTTACGCTTTTAAAAACTACATTTCAAATCCAAGTTTTGTAAAAAATGTAACTTAATTAAGATTTTGTTAAAAGTATAAATAAATTGAAAGTTGGTCTTTTCCGCTTCGAAAACGAAATTAAAGTTTAAAAAATTATATTTCAAATTAAAGTTTTGTTAAAAATATAACTAAATTAAAATGTTGTTAAAAGTATAACTAAATTGAAAATTAGTCTTTTTCTTTTCGAAAATGAATTTACGGTTTTAAAAACTACATTTAAAATCCAAGTTTTGGTAAAAAATGCAACCTAATTAAAATTTTTTTAAAAGTATAACTAAATTGAAAGTTAAGCTTTTTCGCGTTGAAAATGAAATTAAAATTTTAAAAATTACATTTCAAATTAAAATTTTGTAAAAATATAACTAAATTTAATTTTGTTAAAAGTATAACTAAATTGAAAGTTGTAATGATCGATATTTTGACAGAAAGAAGAAAGAAAGAGATTCCTTCTATAATTGTACCACATCAACGAAAATTATCTTTCCATTGTAACATCTCTGCAATATGTAGAGGGGAGTTAAGTTGGTTGCGGTTGAAGGTTTTTTTTTTGTAGACAAAATTTTGGTTCAAGGGGAAAATTTTTTTTTGACGGATGTGGAAAAAAAATAGGGAGACGGTCTCTTCGAAATAGATGTGGCATGGAAAAAAGACGTCATCAGAGAGGAACAAGTTTTTTTTGAAAATGAAGCGTGGATAGAAAAAAAAAGAAAAAAAGAAAAAAAAAGTACCTGCGTGGCATCATGTTTTTTCTTTGTGATATTTTAGACGTAAATGAATTCAAAAAAAAAAAAAATTAAAGTAAAATGAATTATATAAAAAGAAAAAAAAAAAAAAAACCGCGTTCCTACATGTGATTAAAATAATAATAAGTGAGAAAAAAAAAGGTGGAATAAATTTTGTTAAAATTGGGGTGAATTGAAGAAAAAAAAAATAAAAAAAAAAAAACAAAAAAAAAAAAATTTTGAAGAAAAAAACAAAAAAAAACACAAAAAAAAAGAGGAAGAAAGAAATCGGCCGAGAAAAAAACGGGAAGGAAAAAAACCGCATGGAGAAGATTTTCTCGAATGACAATCTTTTTTAACAAAAACCAATTTTTTCTTTGTTTTAGCTTGTGGATCCAACGAACAAAACTTTTTTGTTTGGTTCGTGAACATCCAATCGCATCGAGAACATCCTTCTTCAAATAAGAAAAAAAAATAAAACATCATTTCATCAAAATTAGAAACAACGTAATTTCATCAAAATTAGGAAAAACGTAATTTCATCAAAATTAAAAAAACATCATTTCATCAAAAAAAATTTAAAAAAAGCATCATTTCCTCAAAATTAAGAACGAACATCATTTTTTTTTTCAAATAAGAAAAAAAATAAAACATCATTTCATCAAAATTAGAAACAACGTAATTTCATCAAAATTAAAAAACATCATTTCATCAAAAAAAATTTAAAAAGCATCATTTCCTCAAAATTAAGAACGAACATCATTTTTTTTTCAAATTTAAAGAAAAAAAAAAAAAAAAACCATCGTTTCATCAAAAATCAATAACGTAATTTCATCAAAATTGGAAACATCATCTCATCAAAATTAAGATCCTCATTTCTTCAAAAACATCATCTCATCAAAATTAGAAACATCATTTCATCAAAAATTTAATAAAAAGCATCATTTCATCAAAATTAAGAGCGTAATTTCATCACAATTATAAACATCATTTCCTCAAAATAATTAAGGATAACATTTCTTCAAATAAAAAGAAAAAAAAAACATTTCACCCAGCTATGATAATATTAACATTGATTAAACAAATTTTTTTTTGATAGAATATATATATTTAGTAAGTAGCTATAGACATGGAAAAGAAATAGAAAAGAGAAAAAAAAAAAAGAAACCATAAGGTTATTAGAGGCTTAACTATGGTCGAATAAGATAAGATGAATAATTTTCTTTTTCCTGTTTTTTTTCAATGGATATATACATATAAGTAGCCTAATTAATATACCGAATAAGAAATCATTAAAAGTGTAATTCACAAAAACAAAAAAACAAAAAAAAAGAAAAATAAGAGAAGAAAAAAAAAAGAAAAAAAAGAATTTTATAAAGATATGTACAATTTTTTTCTCTTCTCGCGGTTAGGGGATTGAAATTGAATTAATTCGTCAAGTCGGAGGAAAAACCATGATGAGACGGGTCAATTATCCTAAACGCAAATTAATATAGAAAACGGAAAGAAACTTATGTATAAAAGAAAAGGAAAGAGTGAAGAAAATTAAAAGTTTTTTCTTCTTTTGTATTGACGATGTTGGGGAGATAGAGGAGGGGAGTGAAATGGGGAGGGTAGCGAGAGAGAAGGAGTTCGTTGGGTTAACATGGGGACGTAAGAAAAGAGTTTAACGAAAATAAATTTTTAGAGAAACTTAGAGGGATCGTACCAATAATTCGGTCGCGGTACGATCAAAGGGGATGACCATGGCATATGGTTATCCTACGGGCGGGAAATGACCTTTCAAGTGTTGACCACAATATCTGCCAACGCCACATTCACGTTATCCATCTCAGTTTTGGCGTCATGCTTTCTTTGTGCCGACCACTGAGGAAATTCTTTGTTTGACCCTTGATAAAAAGGAAGAAAGGACTTTGGTTTCGACCATCCTCTCCCCTTTTCGTTGTGTTTGTAAACCACGAACCAGCAAGTACTTATGCTGGCTTTCGAGCCATTATCATTTGGATAATGAAAGTCTACTCTTCACGAGTAAAAGTACACTAAATAGCACGAATTTTTTTTGTTTATGATGATTCACCGCACTAAACTTTTGATGAATGATGACCCACCCCATCGACGAGCTAGAACGAGCCAGCCAACTAGTCGTGCTAAAACCAGTCATCATCAAATAGTGCGAACCTTTTTTTTTGTCGTTCCTTTCATGGCTTGAGTGAGACCGTAACTACCTTTAAGGGTAGTTCAGTTCTCACTATGCCCTCTGAAGGGAGCGAGTTGCTGAAGAAAGGAAGGAAGATAAGAAAACCAAACCAAAAATTTCTTAATCACCGTCGTCATCTAAAACAATTGGCGCCCAACGGTTCTTGGTGTTGCGCTAAGACTTGAGTTTTGGGTTGGCGTTTTTATCATGTAAAGTGCATTTACATTATAAAGGATGACGCCCAGTCTTTCTTTGGTTTGCGCAATGCGAGGGATTTAAGTTGGTCGATTTTATAATGCAAACTTCATTTGCATTATAAAAATCCCGCCCAACTTATAGTTTTGATGTTTCGTCCTCCGAAGACCAACGTCAAGTTCTGGCGTACAGAACGAAGGAGAGTTGTGTTGTGCAGGGTTGCGATATAAACTTCCTTTATGTCGCAAATGACACAGCGCACAAACTTTGTAAACTTGACCGAAGAATTTGGAAGCCGAAATATTTTATACGCATTTGTGATTTTTACCCCCGTTTAAATTTCAAATGGCGTTACGTCTCTGCTCTTCTAGCATTGGCGTCTGATATACTTAATTTCTTCCCTTTCGTATATCAGTAATTTTCGTTTACTCACATTTTATTGTTTTGCTTTCGAAACAATGTGCGATTCTAACAACACTTCAAGGAAATTATGGAGTCTTTTTTTGTGGTTCAAAGAGGTATGGATTACTTGGTACTTATGTTTTGAGCAACACGTTTTTCCAAGCTCACAGCTATACGCATATGGGTGTAGGCACTGTTGTTCATTTCCTCTAAGCATGAAGTGGTCGGAATATTAGATGGTATAGAAATTGTTAAGCTTCGGTTTACGCGTATATATATCTTAGTCGGAAACGTTGCGTTTAATATAGATTGTAGTATAATACGGTTCAATTAAATTATAAATATAATAGTACTCTTTAAGTATAAGATTACTAAATTTCCTCTTAAACATTCAAAATAACAAACTTTAATAAAAACATTAATTACGTAATAACTTTCGGTAAAGATACGTTCGATCGGAATTTATTCTTACCATGCGTGCATTTGAAGGAATGGCTTTTGGTGAGTTCCTGTTACTGATGTATGCATCAATGTAAATTAAGGCGCTGCCAGATCCATTCTTTTTTATTTGTCATTTAAATTAAGTATCGGTTTGGTCGAGTTGAAAGATATTGATCCGGATATGTACGGTCATAACCCATTCAAGTTTATTATAACTATAATATAATGAATGGATGCGTTTTCATCCGTCGTGAATGGTTCAGTCTGGAAATTCGTCAATTCGAATATAACATCTCCACGTCAAATACGTCGCTATGTTAACGTCAGTGAGCGGTACAGCACGAAGGAGCTGTTCGTCTCGCTCCCCTCTCCTCAATCATTTTATGCCTTGCTCAACATCAGCAAACGAAGATTTTTTTTTGAAATTTAGAAGCAAATTTCAAAAGATAGAGATTTGAGAATTTAAATTTTTTTTTTGAAATTTAAAAGTAATTTTCAAGATTTATAGATTTAAGCTTTGATTTTTTTGAAATTCAATAGTAATTTTCAAAAAATTTAGATATTTAAGATTTGATTTTCGAAATTTAAATTTTTTTTAACTTTCGAATTTTGGATTTGCAATTGGGAATTGAGTTCCAAGGGACAATTCAACATAATTGCTTTCCTTTTGAAATTACAATTATAAATATATTCTCTATATTTACTTGAATTAGGTCGTAGTGGATAGAGTCGGTTCCACTTAATAAAAAAAGGGATTCTTGGGAAAATAAATTTCGTTAGAAAGCCCTTCCTTTTATACCCGTCGTATATAATTAGAAATAGTATATCGTGAGCCAGTGGCGCTAAAACTAAAATTAATAGTATATAGGAAAATGAATTATTATGGTATTCGATTGAGTTACCTTAGAAATTAAGAAAAATACCTTACCTGCGTCATTTCAAAATATTGTTTCGATTCAGTGGTATACTCTGTGTTACCCTAGGAATCAAAAGAACAATTCTATAACTTACCTCTTGAGTCTCTGATCAATTCGATATAGCGGTATACTTGGTATACCCTATATTCAAACTGATTTACTTGCTGTGTCAATAAAAATTCTGCATCATAAACTTAACTACTTGGACATGTCAAATACTCAAACCGGTGCCACTCGCAAAACTAGAAATCAAAAAGGAAGTAATACTTTGCACAAGTCGCTATCGGAAGATCCTCTCACTGGCATTCATATAATCGATCAAGCCAATTATAAAAGCGGTAACCGAGTAATACATTCACCTCGAAATAGCATTAGTAATACTGATCTCGCTTCCGGATTTCAAACAATTGGAGCTGGATTAGCCAATAGTGGTTCTGTGAGCACAAACCCCGTGCAACCCCCTCTAGTTCCTACCAACAGTCGAGTCGACATTAATTCGGAGAATAGTGATCAATTGACTTTTCCACTATCACCTATCCGAGATTCAATGTGGGAGTTCCCAACTCTTCCACCTAATACTCCAATGAACACTGCAAATAAGTCATTTCCAAATCCAGCTGCCCAAATTTATGCGGGAAATCAGCCTCGGAACTTTCCACCACAGCACTTCATGTCATCAAACATAAATAACCTTTTTGTACCACAACAAAATGCTGCCCGGCAAGCACACTACCCGGTACAAAAACCTCCTAAACACGTACGCCACTCGATGGATAATCCTATACGTAACCCTACCGTTGGAATTAGTAACGTTCAATTCTTTGCTCGTCCACCATTTTACGATACTAGAATCGAAAAATGGGGACTTAAATTTAGTGGTACGAGATGACCGTGGACGAATTTTTATTTCGAATCGAAACTCTTCGATCACGCTGTAACATATCTTGGCCAACTATTTGTACACAGTTTCATTCTCTTCTTACACAGAAGGCGGAAAATTGGTACTGGCAATATCTTCGGCGAGAGCCAAATCCAACATGGGATATGTTGCAAAATGCGTTAAGACAACAGTTCAAAAGTTTAGATTCCGACCATGAAATAGTCAGTCGGATACTTCAATTGAAGCAGGCCCCTCAAGAAACTTTTGACACCTATTACGACAAGGTGCTAAGTCTTTATTATCAATTACACCATCCGATGCCTGAACACGAATTAGTACAAATTATGAAAACAAACGTGAAGGATCGTGTAGCAAACCTTATCTTCGGAACTAGTATTAGTTCTCTTATTAAACTTCAAGAAATCTGCAGAAAGGCTGAACGCCATATATCTGCTCGTGAACCAGCACGTCGTGCTTTTGTTCCCTCTTATAGACCAGTGCATGAATTGGAAGAATCTTTTCAAAATCTAGATGGAATGGATAGACCGCCTTATAATGCTCAATTAAACCCTTATAAGGATCATGCTATCCCGGAGAATATACGTCAATTTGACAACCAAATACCAGAATTTAACAGTTACCCTTTTGGGCAACCCCCTTATTATCCTGAAGTTCATAATGAACCTCCAGAAAATCATAAAGTAGATGCTATCAACAATGGTTCACACCAGAATTGGACCTGTTGGAATTGTGGAATCTTGGGCCATGGGTACTTTGAATGTACTAATCCCAAACGGTCTATATTTTGCTATAGTTGTGGGAAAAAGGATGTATTTACTCCAAACTGTCCCACATGTCTCGCAAAAAACTCCATAAGGGACCGAGAGAACCACGGGAGCTATCGGTTGCCAATAACGCCAACAAAATATTCCCAAATCCAGCATTAAATCATCTTCATGAAAAACCATTAACAAATAATGATTTGTCACTATCAGGAACGGTCGAAAATCAGGATAACTGCCAAGAATCAAAATTGCTTAAATTAATGATAAAAACACAAAAATATGAAAAAACATTACTAAACAACAAGTCGGAAGTCGGGGTTATTAAACCGAAACAAATCAATCCGTATAAAAATCTTCATGATAGACGGGTCGAATATGATGAAGCTCGACAAAGAATTTTCGGGAACGTACGTACAACTACGCGGTCGCGTCATCTACAGTATTTTAGGGAGAAGTGTTGGCAACGTAAACGTTTGCAATCTTCAATTGCAGCCGCGATCGTTAACGTGAAACACGATATTAGGCCTTACGCTAGAGTGCAGATACAAGGCGAAACTATTCTAGGTTTACTAGACAGTGGAGCCAGTGTATCTTGCTTGGGTTCAGGGGCGTTAGATTTCATCAAACGTCAAGGTCTAACATTGGAAGGGCGTCAGTCATCCGTAAAAACGGCTGACGGTTCGAAACAAATCATTCACGGGGAAATTGATTTACCAATTACATACGGTAATCAAACTAAAATGGTTAAGCTACACGTTGTCCCAGGTCTGTCTCAAGTTTTGTATCTCGGCGTGAATTTTTGGAAAATTTTTCGGATAGCACCCACAATATTCGACGTATCTGTGAATGCTATTTCTATTGATGATCCCAACATACATACCTTTACAACGGAACAGACAACACGCCTCGATCAAGTGTTGTCCTTATTTCCCTCGTTTAACAAGTCGGGATTAGGTAAAACCTCAATCGAAGAGCACGTTATTGATGTCGGTGACGCGGAACCGATAAAGCAACGTCATTACCCTGTTTCGCCGGCGGTACAAGGCCTCATGTACGCGGAGATCGATCGTATGTTGGGGATGGATGTGATCGAAGAAAGTCTTAGTGCATGGAACTCTCCGGTAGTCTTGGTACGCAAACCTGGTAAGGTGCGCCTCTGCCTCGATTCCCGGAAAGTCAACCTGGTCACGAAAAAAGACGCATATCCCCTTCCACATATTGATGGATTGCTGAGTCGTTTAGAGAACACCTGTCATATCTCTAGTATAGATTTGAAGGATGCTTTCTGGCAGATACCGTTGGAGAAAGGGAGTCGTGAAAAGACTGCTTTTACTGTCCCCGGTCGTCCCTTATACCAATTCAATGTGATGCCCTTTGGATTGTGTAATGCCCCACAACGAATGTGTCGATTGATGGACAAAGTAATTCCTTCAGAATTACGAGAAAAGGTCTTTGTTTATCTGGATGATTTACTCATCGCATCGGAAGATTTCGACTCTCACCTTCATTTATTAAAGATAGTTGCACGCTGCTTATCTTCAGCTGGTTTAACGATAAACCTAGAAAAAAGCAAGTTTTGTATGAAAGAAGTGAAATACTTGGGTTACATTGTTGGAAACAAATGTTTAAAGACCGACCCAAGTAAAATATCTGCAATTCTTGATTTCCCAGCACCAACGACTTCGAAACAAATTCGCCGGTTTATGGGCATGACGGGGTGGTACCGTAGATTCATTTCGAACTACGCCAGCTTGTCATCTCCCATAACAGATTGTTTGAAAAAGCAAGCGAAGTTTTGTTGGACGGAGGAAGCGCAAGTGGCTTTTGAGAAGTTAAAGACTTCGTTAACAACGGCTCCAGTTCTGGCAAACCCAGACTACGCTAAGCCGTTTATAGTTCAGTGCGATGCCAGTAAAACAGGTGTCGGTGGTGTTTTGTTGCAAGTCAACGACCTCGGGCACGAACAACCCATTGCATATGTCTCGCAAAAATTAAATGCTGCACAGCAGAATTACAGCGTAACCGAGTTAGAATGTTATGCTGCTGTGGTGAGCATAAAGAAATTTAGAGCGTATGTGGAATGCTTAACCTTCAAGGTCGTCACGGACCATGCCAGCCTCAAATGGCTAATGAGTCAGAAGGATTTGAGCGGACGTTTGGCTCGTTGGAGTTTGAAACTCCAACGTTTTGATTTCGATATTGAACATCGGAAGGGTTCGGAAAACGTCGTACCGGATACTTTGTCCAGGGCTTTTGCCGAAGAAGTATCTGAGTATGGGAAAATCCCGTCCGTTGACCTCAATTCCCAAGAATTTAAAGCAACCTATTATCTCGATCTGATCGATACGGTATTGAATAATGTGGACAAACTGCCTGATGCACAAGTATCAGAAGGATTTGTCTACTTCCGAACAAAGTTTAGTACTGGAAACCCTGATCAGGACGATTGTACGTGGAAGTTGTGGATTCCACCGAGTCTCACGTCTAACTCGATCCGATTGGCTCATGAACCTCCTCAAGCTGCGCATGGCGGTGTCGGAAAAACTCTTTTTAGACTGCGTCAAAAATATTATTGGCCCAGAATGACGAAACAAGTCAAAGACTTTATTTCGGGTTGCGATATTTGTAAGGAGACGAAAGCTCCAAATGTCGTTTTGAGACCATCAATGGGAAAGCATATACTTACGGAACGTATTTTCCAATTTTTATATATCGATTTATTAGGACCCTATCCACGTTCGAAAAAAGGCAATACTACCTTATTAGTTGTATTAGACAAATTTTCGAAATTTGTTCTATTTAAACCGCTAAAACAAGCGTCGGCCTCGCGTATTGTAGAGTTTCTCGAGGAAAACGTATTTAATTTATTTGGTGTCCCGGAATCTATATTATCAGAAAACGGTTCACAGTTCGTTTCAAAAGAATTCACTAAATTACTTGATGTGTACGGTGTAAAGCACATTCGTACGGCAATATATTCTCCGCAAGCAAATGCCTCAGAAAGAGTCAATCGCTCGGTGTTAGCTGCTATTAGATCCTATATTGGTGAAGATCATAGAGAATGGGATAAGCATTTGGGAAGTATTGGTTGTGCCTTAAGAAGCACAGTCCATACTTCTACGGATGTTGATCCTTATTTCTTGGTGTTCGGAACCCATATGGTGACCCATGGCACTACTCATGAGCTATTGCGCAAGCTTGACGGATTGAATAGTGGGAATTTCAATGTCGTTACAAAACCCGAACACCTCGAGTTAGTAAGAAATCGAGTTACAAATAAATTGATTACCGCTCATCAGAAACACGAAAGAATTTACAATCGTCGGTCGCGTCAGGTAAAATTCATTGTCGGTCAAGAAGTTTTTCGGAGAAACTTTTCGTTGAGTGACTTCTCAAAAAATGTCAACGCGAAATTGAATAAAAAGTTCTTGAAATGTCGAATAGCTAAAGTAATCGGTAATTCGTTATATCAAATCGAAGATCTGAACGGAAAAACAGTCGGTATTTATCATGCGAAAGATTTGCGTCAGTAAAAGTATTGCCCGGTGCTCAGTCGGAATGCACGAGACTCATTTTCTCGGGTGTGGTCGAGTCCCACATTGGGCGCGCGAAAAAAAAAAAAAAAAAAAAAAAAAAAATTGAATATATATATATCGCTCCTTGTTTTTTTTTTCAACCTCGTCCGGGATGACAGGTCAACTCTGACTAGGTTGTGGTGTAATGATCGATATTTTGACAGAAAGAAGAAAGAAAGAGATTCCTTCTATAATTGTACCACATCAACGAAAATTATCTTTCCATTGTAACATCTCTGCAATATGTAGAGGGGAGTTAAGTTGGTTGCGGTTGAAGGCTTTTTTTGTAGACAAAATTTTGGTTCAAGGGGAAAATTTTTTTTTGACGGATGTGGAAAAAAAATAGGGACACGGCCTCTTCGAAATAGACGTGGCATGGAAAAAAGACGTCATCAGAGAGGAACAAGTTTTTTTTGAAAATGAAGCGTGGATAGAAAAAAAAAGAAAAAAAGAAAAAAAAAGTACCTGCGTGGCATCATGTTTTTTCTTTGTGATATTTTAGACGTAAATGAATTCAAAAAAAAAAAAAATTAAAGTAAAATGAGTTATATAAAAAGAAAAAAAAAAAAAAACCGCGTTCCTACATGTGATTAAAATAATAATAAGTGAGAAAAAAAAAAGGTGGAATAAATTTTGTTAAAATTGGGGTGAATTGAAGAAAAAAAAAATAAAAAAAAAAAAACAAAAAAAAAAAAATTTTGAAGAAAAAAACAAAAAAAAAAAGAGGAAGAAAGAAATCGGCCGAGAAAAAAACGGGAAGGAAAAAAACCGCATGGAGAAGATTTTCTCGAATGACAATCTTTTTTAACAAAAACCAATTTTTTCTTTGTTTTAGCTTGTGGATCCAACGAACAAAACTTTTTTGTTTGGTTCGTGAACATCCAATCGCATCGAGAACATCCTTCTTCAAATAAGAAAAAAAAAATAAAACATCATTTCATCAAAATTAGAAACAACGTAATTTCATCAAAATTAGAAACAACGTAATTTCATCAAAATTAAAAAACATCATTTCATCAAAAAAAATTTAAAAAGCATCATTTCCTCAAAATTAAGAACGAACATCATTTTTTTTTCAAATTTAAAGAAAAAAAAAAAAAAACCATCGTTTCATCAAAAATCAATAACGTAATTTCATCAAAATTGGAAACATCATCTCATCAAAATTAAGATCCTCATTTCTTCAAAAACATCATCTCATCAAAATTAGAAACATCATTTCATCAAAAATTTAATAAAAAGCATCATTTCATCAAAATTAAGAGCGTAATTTCATCACAATTATAAACATCATTTCCTCAAAATAATTAAGGATAACATTTCTTCAAATAAAAAGAAAAAAAAAAACATTTCACCCAGCTATGATAATATTAACATTGATTAAACAAATTTTTTTTTGATAGAATATATATATTTAGTAAGTAGCTATAGACATGGAAAAGAAATAGAAAAGAGAAAAAAAAAAAAGAAACCATAAGGTTATTAGAGGCTTAACTATGGTCGAATAAGATAAGATGAATAATTTTCTTTTTCCTGTTTTTTTTCAATGGATATATGTGGGATAATTAAAGAATATAATTTTAATAAAAAGTTAATTTATTTAAAATTACAATTTGAGTTCTTTATTCATCGGCTGACTAAATAAAAGTGAAGTCTAATATTTTTTCAAAAGCAAAAGCTACTACTATCGTTGGACGAACGAATGACTACTTGATTATATTTTTTGAATTTTAGTTTTTACAGTTCTATTTTACTTCCACACTCGTCCATCCTGATATCATTTGCCTGTTGCCGTCATTGGCCCTAGGTGGTCTAAATGAAATGTTTCGAGCGGACATTCTCCTTTCGGTATCGGGTATAACCGTCCTTCAACTTTCCCCCTTTTCCGTTCGGCTAAAATGCATTGGACACAACTCTGGACACGTTTCTCAATTCGAGACTTTAGATCTGGAATATAGAAATTTTGATTAACTATTTCTGACATTTTCTTAACATTAAAATGTCCATTCTCATGAATAAGCTTGATAATCTCATCCTTCATCATTTCTGGTACGACAAATAACAACTCTCCTTCAACGTTTCTACATAAAATATCATTTTCCATCACATAGTCTTTGTATGGTACATCTCTTAATATTTGTCGAATTGCTTCAAGCTGATCGTCGTCTTTCTGTGATCGTCGTAATCTAACTAACATCTCATTCTTGTCAATAATCATTACCATCGCACTTCTGCTCAATGCGTCAACATGTTTCATTCCAGTTGCGGCTCGATGCTCAACTACATAATCGAACTGTTCTAAAAACATGGACCATCTTGCACCTTTAGTCATTAAATCCTTCTTTTTCAACGTTTGCGTAAAAGCCTTGCAATCAGTTACTAACTTAAATTTTTGTCCTAACAGATAAACACGAAATCTTTTAATTGCTTCATAGATAGCCAACGCTTCCAGATCGTAACTTGTATAGCGTTGTTCAATCGGTGTCGTCTTTTTGCTCCAATAATAAACAGGATGTAGTTTATTGTCTGCTGAATCTACTTGAAATAATACCGCTCCATAGCCATATTTCGACGCGTCTGTGTGCAATTCAGTAGTACTTCCGTAATTAAAAATATTTAACACTGGTTGCTTAGTTAGAAATTCTTTTAATTTATGAAATGCAATTTTCTGATCTGAACCAAACTTAAATACTTTGTCTTTTCCAAGTAAGTCATACAATGGTTTTGAATGTAAAGCAAAATCCTTGATAAATTTTCGGAAATATCCAGCTAATCCGAGAAATGATTGAAGCTTCTGCACGTTCTGTGGCTCAGGATAATTTATTACAGCTTGTATCTTAGTGTTAGACGGTGATATCTTTCCAGCTTCTATAACGTATCCTAGGTATTCAATTCGTTTCTGCAGAAATTGACACTTCTTCCACTTGATATTAAGTCCATTTTCGGCAGCTACGCGCAATACCAACTTTAAATTTGTTAAACCCTCTGCCTGAGTTTTTGACGATATTATAATATCGTCGATGTACACCATCACAATTCCATCGTTTATTTGTTGTCTAAATACGTGATTTATAAATCTTTGAAAAACGCTTGAAGAATTACACAATCCAAAAGGTACTTTTGTGAATTCAAACTGTCCGCTTGGCGTAACAAAAGCTGTGTACTTCCTACTATTTTCATCAACTGAAACGTGAAAAAACCCATTAGTCAAATCAAGTGTTGTAAAATATACCGTATTCTGTAGTTTATCGATTTGGTCTTCGATCCTTGGTAGTGGGTATCTGTCTTTATAGATCTTGCTGTTAATTTTCCGATAATCTACGCATAATCGCTTTGATCCGTCCTTTTTGTTGACTAATACCACTGGACTGGCGTATTCCGATGCACTTGCTTTTATAATTCCATCATTAATCCATTCTTGTATTTGTCTTTCCACTATCTTCTGTTCAGGCCACGGTAATCTTCTAGGTGTTTGGTGAATCGGTATGTCATCAGTTACTACTATCTTCATCTTGATATCAGTCTCCCTAATCTCTTCCGGTTTGTATTTCAAAATTTGTTTTGCTGTTTCATCCGCTATAAACTTATCCGCAATTATTAAATTTTGTAATCGTTCATCTTCATCCTCAGGTGACAACTCAATTTGTGATAAAAAACAATGTGACTCAATGACTTCAGCAGTCATATGCGGCATCTGATTCGCGTCATCTTTTGTGTCAATTATTTGAACACCAGCTTTATCAATAATCAACTTAGTTTCTTTCAGGATATTCATTCCAATTATTAATTCGGGCGACATTTGCCCATCAGCTATGATATGAACTTCACAATTTTCAAACTGTTTTTGCTGTACTTTAACACTTGCTTTAAACGTTCCTTTGGTCCACAAATTAGAATTAAGTCCCGAAATCAATGTTGGCAATTTATTTATAAAATTTGGTTTGATCGACATTAAATGTTTTTCTTTCACAACGGTAATGTCTGATCCCGTATCCACAAGTCCAATAAACTTTTGATTATTTATCTCAACCGTAACATTCATGACATTTCTTTTTATAACATTTACTCCACGTCTGTCATCATTATTTTTTACACAATTGAAACTTTTATGTCCATATAAGTTGCATTTGAAACATTTTGGTCCTTTTGATATGTCTGGGCAATCTTTTGAAAGATGACCAAGTATTCCACAGTTGAAACATTTTATCACCTTTGGTTTACCGTCTTCATTCAATGTTCGTTGACACGTCTTATTTTTAAAAATTTTCAAATCCACTTTTTCAAATTTCTTCGTTATCTTACGTCTTGATTTCAATCTTTCATACGATACAAGTTTTTCTTTCAATTCTTTCAACGTCTTGGCTCCTTCCAATATAATTTTATCAGATGAACTGTCGTCTACACCATCTACAATATACCTGATCAAAGAAGAATCTTCAAGATCAATTTGTAATGCTATATTATGCATTGCGTAAACGTAATCACGATAACTTTCGTTCGAATCCTTCACTCGTAATCTTAATTGTTCATGCACCATAGCCGTATCAATTTTAATTGAAAATTCGTCCACTAACAAATCTTTTAGTTTTTTCCAAGTGTTTACATTTCTTTGGGTTCTTATAAATTGTTGTACACTTCCTTTAAGCAATCTTTTGACGTAAATGCATAATTCGATATCATTCCACTTAGAGATCATATTAAAATTTTCAATGTCATCGATCCAATGCTCTACTCGTTCATTTCCAGTGAATTCTTGAACCGCGTTTTCAAAATCACGAAATGTCATAAAACTGTTTTTTTCAGGTTTTTGCCTTCCGTTATCATTTTTGGATACATTGAATGTAATTTCTTCACTCTCACTCTTTTGCCTGGAATGACATTTTTTTTATTAAATACATCACTTTGATACTCACTATGATTTGTCATTGTTGAATGTGCAATTTCTCTTTCATCATTTTCATCTTTGTTTTCATTACGCTTTTGGAGTTGGTTCCAAACTCTTTCTTTCAATACGGATTTCTTTCCACCAGTTGGAAGTTTCCAGCTTTCTAGCAGTTCCCTAAAATCCTTAGCAGTCATTTTCTCAAATTCGTTCAGCGTTATCGAGTCCATATCTCGTTTTTTTTTTGTAAAACTAAATTCTTCTTTGTTTGAAATGTTCGTCCTTCTCAGCTTGGCTTTTTCCTTTATTACGTAACACTTTTTTATAAAAATAGCTTTCTTTTTTTAAATAAAATCGCCGTTTCTTCTTTTCCTCTTTTTTTTTTTAAAAATTCGTCGTTTCTTCTTTTTTTTTAAAAAAATGTCGTCTTTCTTTTTTTAAAAATTCGTCGTTTTTTTTTTAAAAGAAATTCGTCCTTTTCATTTTTATTTATTGCTTACTTTCTTGAGATCCCGGTTGAGCCCCCATGTGGGATAATTAAAGAATATAATTTTAATAAAAAGTTAATTTATTTAAAATTACAATTTGAGTTCTTTATTCATCGGCAGACTAAATAAAAGTGAAGTCTAATATTTTTTCAAAAGCAAAAGCTACTACTATCGTTGGACGAACGAATGACTACTTGATTATATTTTTTGAATTTTAGTTTTTACAGTTCTATTTTACTTCCACATATATACATATAAGTAGCCTAATTAATATACCGAATAAGAAATCATTAAAAGTGTAATTCACAAAAACAAAAAAACAAAAAAACAAAAAAAAAGAAAAATAAGAGAAGAAAAAAAAAAAGAAAAAAAAGAATTTTATAAAGATATGTAGAATTTTTTTTTCTTCTCGCGGTTAGGGGATTGAAATTGAATTCATTCGTCAAGTCGGAGGAAAAACCATGATGAGACGGGTCAATTATCCTAAACGCAAATTAATATAGAAAACGGAAAGAAACTTATGTATAAAAGAAAAGGAAAGAGTGAAGAAAATTAAAAGTTTTTTCTTCTTTTGTATTGACGATGTTGGGGAGATAGAGGAGGGGAGTGAAATGGGGAGGGTAGCGAGAGAGAAGGAGTTCGTTGGGTTAACATGGGGACGTAAGAAAAGAGTTTAACGAAAATAAATTTTTAGAGAAACTTAGAGGGATCGTACCAATAATTCGGTCGCGGTACGATCAAAGGGGATGACCATGGCATATGGTTATCCTACGGGCGGGAAATGACCTTTCAAGTGTTGGCCACAATATCTGCCAACGCCACATTCACGTTATCCATCTCAGTTTTGGCGTCATGCTTTCTTTGTGCCGACCACTGAGGAAATTCTTTGTTTGACCCTTGATAAAAAGGAAGAAAGGACTTTGGTTTCGACCATCCTCTCCCCTTTTCGTTGTGTTTGTAAACCACGAACCAGCAAGTACTTATGCTGGCTTTCGAGCCATTATCATTTGGATAATGAAAGTCTACTCTTCACGAGTAAAAGTACACTAAATAGCACGAATTTTTTTTGTTTATGATGATTCACCGCACTAAACTTTTGATGAATGATGACCCACCCCATCGACGAGCTAGAACGAGCCAGCCAACTAGTCGTGCTAAAACCAGTCATCATCAAATAGTGCGAACCTTTTTTTTTGTCGTTCCTTTCATGGCTTGAGTGAGACCGTAACTACCTTTAAGGGTAGTTCAGTTCTCACTATGCCCTCTGAAGGGAGCGAGTTGCTGAAGAAAGGAAGGAAGATAAGAAAACCAAACCAAAAATTTCTTAATCACCGTCGTCATCTAAAACAAAGTTAGTCTTTTTCGCTTCGAAAATGAATTTAGGGTTTTAAAAACTATGTTCCAAATCCAAGTTTTGTTAAAAAGTGGAACTTAATTAAAATTTTGTTAAAGGTATAACTAAATTGAAACTTAATCTCTTATGCTTCGAAAAGGATGTAAAAGTTTTAAAAATTACGTTTCAAATTAAAGTTTTGTTTAAAATGACTAAAAGAAAATTTTGTTAAAATTATAACTAAATTGAGAGTTAGTCTTTTGGCTTCAAAAATGAAATTAAAATTTAAAAAGTTACTTTTCAAATTAAACTTTTGTTAAAAATATAACTAAATTAAAAATTTTTTCGAAGTATAACTAAATTGAAAGGTAGAATTTTTCGCGTTGAAAATGAAATTAAAGTTTTAAAAATTGCATTTCAAATTAAAGTTTTCTAAAAATATAACTAAATTAAAATGTTGTTAAAAGTATAACTAAATTGAAAGTTAGTCTTTTTCGTTTCGAAAATCAATTTAGGCTTTTAAAAACTACATTTCAAACCCAAGTTTTGTAAAAAATGTAACTTAATTAAGATTTTGTTAACAGTATAACTAAATTGAAAGTTAGTCTCTTTCGCTTCGAAAATAAAATAAAAGTTTTGTTAAAAAATGTAATAAATTAAAATTTTGCTAAAAGTATGACTAAAATTGTAAGCAATTCTTTTTCGCTTCGAAAATGAAATAAAAGTTTTAAAAATTAAATTTCAAATTAAACTTTTGTCAAAAATATATCTAAATTAAAATTCTTTTAAAAGTATAACCAAATTGAAAGTTAGTCTTTTCGCTTCGAAAACGAAATTAAAGTTTAAAAAATTACACTTCAAAGTAAAGTTTTCTAAAAATGTAACGAAATTAAAATTTTGTTAAAAGTTTAACTAAATTGAAAGTTAGTCTTTTTCGTTTCGAAAATGAATTTAGGGTCTTAAAAACTACATTTCAAATCCAAGTTTTGTAAAAACTGTAACTTAATTAAAATTTTGTTAAAAGTATAACTAAATTGAAAGTTGGTCTTTTTCGCTTCGAAAACGAAATTAAAGTTTAAAAAATTACATTTCAAAGTAAAGTTTTGTTAAAAATATAACTAAATTAAAAATTTTTTAAAAAATGAAATTAAAGTTTTAAAAATTACATTTCAAATTAAAGTTTTGTACAAATATAACTAAATTTAAATTTTGTTAAAAGTACAATTAAAGTGAAAATTAGTTTTTTCGCTTCGAAAATGAATTTACGGTTTTAAAAACTACATTTAAAATCCAAGTTTTGGTAAAAAATGCAACTTAATTAAAATTTTTTTAAAAGTATAACTAAATTGAAAGTTACTCCAATTCGCTTCGGAAATGAGTGTAGGGTTTTAAAAACTACATTTGAAATCCAAGTTTTGTTAAAAGATGTAACTGAATTAAAATTTTGTTAAAAGTATAACTAAATTGACAGATAGTCTCTTTCGCTTCCAGAACGGAATTAAAGTTTTAAAAATTACATTTCAAATTAAAGTATTGTACAAATATAACTAAATTTAAATTTTATTAAAATTATAATTAAATTGAAAGTTAGTCTTTTTCGCTTCGAAAATGAATTTACGGTTTTAAAAATTACATTTCAAATTAAAGTTTTGTTAAAAATATAACTAAATTAAAATGTTGTTAAAAGTATAACTAAATTGAAAGTTAGTCTTTTTCGCTTCGAAAATGAAATTAAAATTTAAAAAATTTTATTTCAAAGTAAAGTTTTGTTAAAAATATAACTAAATTAAAATGTTATTAAAAGTATAACTAAATTGAAAGTTACTCTACTTGTATTTCGCTTCGAAAACGAATTTACGGTTTTAAAAACTACATTTAAAATCCAAGTTTTGGTAAAAAATGCAACTTAATTAAAATTTTTTTAAAAGTATAACTAAATTGAAAGTTAAGCTTTTTCGCGTTGAAAATGAAATTAAAATTTTAAAAATTACATTTCAAATTAAAATTTTGTAAAAATATAGCTAAATTTAATTTTGTTAAAAGTATAACTAAATTGAAAGTTAGTCTTTTTCGCTTCGAAAATGAATTTAGGGTTTTAAAAACTATGTTTCAAATCCAAGTTTTGTTAAAAAGTGGAACTTAATTAAAATTTTGTTAAAAGTATAACTAAATTGAAACTTAATCTCTTATGCTTCGAAAAGGATGTAAAAGTTTTAAAAATTACATTTCAAATTAAAGTTTTGTTAAATATATACCTAAATAAAAATTTTGTTAAAAGTACAACTAATTTGAAAGTAGGTCTTTTTCGGTTCGAAAATGAGACTAAAGTTTAAATAATTATATTTCTAATTAAAGTTTGGAAAAATATAACTAAAATAAAATTTTGTTAAAAGTATAATAAATTGAAAGTTAGTCTTTTTCGCTTCGAAAATGAAATTAAAGTTTAAAAAATTACATTTCAAATTAAAGGTTTGTTAAAAATATAACTAAATTAAAATGTTGTTAAAAGTATAACTAAATTGAAAGTTAGTCTTTTTCTTTTCGAAAATGAATTTACGCTTTTAAAAACAACATTTTAAATCCAAGTTTTGTAAAAAATGTAACTTAATTAAGATTTTGTTAAAAATATAACTAAATTGAAAGTTGGTCTTTTTCGCTTCGAAAACGAAATTAAAGTTTAAAAAATTTTATTTCAAAGTAAAGTTTTGTTAAAAATATAACTAAATTAAAATGTTATTAAAAGTATAACTAAATTGAAAGTTACTCTACTTGTATTTCGCTTCGAAAACGAATTTACGGTTTTAAAAACTACATTTAAAATCCAAGTTTTGGTAAAAAATGCAACTTAATTAAAATTTTTTTAAAAGTATAACTAAATTGAAAGTTAAGCTTTTTCGCGTTGAAAATGAAATTAAAATTTTAAAAATAACATTTCAAATTAAAATTTTGTAAAAATATAACTAAATTTAATTTTGTTAAAAGTATAACTAAATTGAAAGTTAGTCTTTTTCGCTTCGAAAATGAATTTAGGGTTTTAAAAACTATGTTTCAAATCCAAGTTATGTTAAAAAGTGGAACTTAATTAAAATTTTGTTAAAAGTATAACTAAATTGAAACTTAATCTCTTATGCTTCGAAAAGGATGTAAAAGTTTTAAAAATTACATTTCAAATTAAAGTTTTGTGGAAAATGACTAAAAGAAAATTTTGTTAAAATTATAACTAAATTGAGAGTTAGTCTTTTGGCTTCAAAAATGAAATTAAAATTTAAAAAGTTACTTTTCAAATTAAACTTTTGTTAAAAATATAACTAAATTAAAAATTTTTTCGAAGTATAACTAAATTGAAAGGTAGAATTTTTCGCGTTGAAAATGAAATTAAAGTTTTAAAAATTGCATTTCAAATTAAAGTTTTCTAAAAATATAACTAAACTAAAATGTTGTTAAAAGTATAACTAAATTGAAAGTTAGTCTTTTTCGTTTCGAAAATCAATTTAGGCTTTTAAAAACTACATTTCAAACCCAAGTTTTGTAAAAAATGTAACTTAATTAAGATTTTGTTAACAGTATAACTAAATTGAAAGTTAGTCTCTTTCGCTTCGAAAATAAAATAAAAGTTTTGTTAAAAAATATAATAAATTAAAATTTTGCTAAAAGTATGACTAAAATTGTAAGCAATTCTTTTTCGCTTCGAAAATGAAATAAAAGTTTTAAAAATTAAATTTCAAATTAAACTTTTGTCAAAAATATAACTAAATTAAAATTGTTTTAAAAGTATAACCAAATTGAAAGTTAGTCTTTTCGCTTCGAAAACGAAATTAAAGTTTAAAAAATTACACTTCAATGTAAAGTTTTCTAAAAATGTAACGAAATTAAAATTTTGTTAAAAGTATAACTAAATTGAAAGTTAGTCTTTTTCGTATCGAAAATGAATTTATGGTCTTAAAAACTACATTTCAAATCCAAGTTTTGTAAAAAATGTAACTTAATTAAAATTTTGTTAAAAGTATAACTAAATTGAAAGTTGGTCTTTTTCGCTTCGAAAACGAAATTGAAGTTTAAAAAATTACATTTCAAAGTAAAGTTTTGTTAAAAATATAACTAAATTAAAAATTTTTTAAAAAATGAAATTAAAGTTTTAAAAATTACATTTCAAATTAAAGTTTTCTAAAAATATAACGAAATTAAAATTTTGTGAAAAGTATAACTAAATTGAAAGTTACTCTATTTCGCTTCGAAAACGAATTTACGGTTTTAAAAACTACATTTAAAATCCAAGTTTTGGTAAAAAATGCAACTTAATTAAAATTTTTTTAAAAGTATAACTAAATTGAAAGTTAAGCTTTTTCGCGTTGAAAATGAAATTAAAATTTTAAAAATTACATTTCAAATTAAAATTTTGTAAAAATATAACTAAATTTAATTTTGTTAAAAGTATAACTAAATTGAAAGTTAGTCTTTTTCGCTTCGAAAATGAATTTAGGGTTTTAAAAACTATGTTTCAAATCCAAGTTTTGTTAAAAAGTGGAACTTAATTAAAATTTTGTTAAAAGTATAACTAAATTGAAACTTAATCTCTTATGCTTCGAAAAGGATGTAAAATCTTTAAAAATTACATTTCAAATTAAAGTTTTGTTGAAAATGACTAAAAGATAATTTTGTTAAAATTATAACTAAATTGAGAGTTAGTCTTTTGGCTTCAAAAATGAAATTAAAATTTAAAAAGTTACTTTTCAAATTAAACTTTTGTTAAAAATTTAACTAAATTAAAAATTTTTTCGAAGTATAACTAATTTGAAAGGTAGAATTTTTTGCGTTGAAAATCAAATTCAAATTTTAAAAATTACATTTCAAATTCAAGTTTTGTAAAAATATAACTAAATTAAAATTTTGTTAAACGTATAACTAAATTGAAAGTTAGTCCTTTTCACTTCGAAAATGAATTTAGGCTTTTAAAAACTACATTTCAAGTCAAAGTTTTGTAAAAAATGTAACTTAATTATAATTTTGTTAAAAGTATATATAAATTGAAAATTAGCCTCTTTGCTTCGAAAATGAAACAAAAGTTTTAAAAATAACATTTCAAATTAAAGTTTTGTTAAATATATACCTAAATAAAAATTTTGTTAAAAGTACAACTAATTTGAAAGTAGGCCTTTTTCGGTTCGAAAATGAGACTAAAGTTTTAATAATTATATTTCTAATTAAAGTTTGGAAAAATATAACTAAAATAAAATTTTGTTAAAAGTATAACTAAATTGAAAGTTAGTCTTTTTCTTTTCGAAAATGAATTTACGCTTTTAAAAACTACATTTCAAATCCAAGTTTTGTAAAAAATGTAACTTAATTAAGATTTTGTTAAAAGTATAACTAAATTGAAAGTTGGTCTTTTTCGCTTCGAAAACGAAATTAAAGTTTAAAAAATTATATTTCAAATTAAAGTTTTGTTAAAAATATAACTAAATTAAAATGTTGTTAAAAGTATAACTAAATTGAAAATTAGTCTTTTTCTTTTCGAAAATGAATTTACGGTTTTAAAAACTACATTTAAAATCCAAGTTTTGGTAAAAAATGCAACCTAATTAAAATTTTTTTAAAAGTATAACTAAATTGAAAGTTAAGCTTTTTCGCGTTGAAAATGAAATTAAAATTTTAAAAATTACATTTCAAATTAAAATTTTGTAAAAATATAACTAAATTTAATTTTGTTAAAAGTTTAACTAGATTGAAAGTTAGTCTTTTTCGCTTCGAAAATGAATTTAGGGTTTTAAAAACTATGTTTCAAATCCAAGTTTTGTTAAAAAGTGGAACTTAATTAAAATTTTGTTAAAAGTATAACTAAATTGAAACTTAATCTCTTATGCTTCGAAAAGGATGTAAAAGTTTTAAAAATTACGTTT
Organism: Xylophagus ater; assembly: GCA_963422695.1. Taxonomy (NCBI): domain Eukaryota; kingdom Metazoa; phylum Arthropoda; class Insecta; order Diptera; family Xylophagidae; genus Xylophagus; species Xylophagus ater. The sequence continues at coordinate 30,980,205 of OY730481.1, read as the reverse complement.
CAAATTAAAGTTTTGTTGAAAATGACTAAAAGAAAATTTTGTTAAAATTATAACTAAATTGAGAGTTAGTCTTTTGGCATCAAAACTGAAATTAAAATTTAAAAAGTTACTTTTCAAATTAAACTTTTGTTAAAAATATAACTAAATTAAAAATTTTTTCGAAGTATAACTAAATTGAAAGGTAGAATTTTTCGCGTTGAAAATGAAATTAAAGTTTTAAAAATTGCATTTCAAATTAAAGTTTTCTAAAAATATAACTAAATTAAAATGTTGTTAAAAGTATAACTAAATTGAAAGTTAGTCTTTTTCGTTTCGAAAATCAATTTAGGCTTTTAAAAACTACATTTCAAACCCAAGTTTTGTAAAAAATGTAACTTAATTAAGATTTTGTTAACAGTATAACTAAATTGAAAGTTAGTCTCTTTCGCTTCGAAAATAAAATAAAAGTTTTGTTAAAAAATATAATAAATTAAAATTTTGCTAAAAGTATGACTAAAATTGTAAGCAATTCTTTTTCGCTTCGAAAATGAAATAAAAGTTTTAAAAATTAAATTTCAAATTAAACTTTTGTCAAAAATATAACTAAATTAAAATTCTTTTAAAAGTATAACCAAATTGAAAGTTAGTCTTTTCGCTTCGAAAACGAAATTAAAGTTTAAAAAATTACACTTCAAAGTAAAGTTTTCTAAAAATGTAACGAAATTAAAATTTTGTTAAAAGTATAACTAAATTGAAAGTTAGTCTTTTTCGTTTCGAAAATGAATTTAGGGTCTTAAAAACTACATTTCAAATCCAAGTTTTGTAAAAAATGTAACTTAATTAAAATTTTGTTAAAAGTATAACTAAATTGAAAGTTGGTCTTTTTCGCTTCGAAAACGAAATTAAAGTTTAAAAAATTACATTTCAAAGTAAAGTTTTGTTAAAAATATAACTAAATTAAAAAATTTTTAAAAAATGAAATTAAAGTTTTAAAAATTACATTTCAAATTAAAGTTTTGTACAAATATAACTAAATTTAAATTTTGTTAAAAGTACAATTAAAGTGAAAATTAGTTTTTTCGCTTCGAAAATGAATATAGGGTTTTAAAAACTATATTTCAAATTAAAGTTTTGTAAAAATATAACTAAAATAAAATTTTGTGAAAAGTATAACTAAGTTGAAAGTTACTCCAATTCGCTTCGGAAATGAGTGTAGGGTTTTAAAAACTACATTTAAAATCCAAGTTTTGTTAAAAGATGTAACTGAATTAAAATTTTGTTAAAAGTATAACAAAATTGACAGCTAGTGTCTTTCGCTTCCAGAACGGAATTAAAGTTTTAAAAATTACATTTCAAATTAAAGTTTTGTACAAATATAACTAAATTTAAATTTTATTAAAAGTATAATTAAATTGAAAGTTAGTCTTTTTCGCTTCGAAAATGAATTTACGGTTTTAAAAATTACATTTCAAATTAAAGTTTTGTTAAAAATATAACTAAATTAAAATGTTGTTAAAAGTATAACTAAATTGAAAGTTAGTCTTTTTCGCTTCGAAAATGAAATTAAAGTTTAAAAAATTACATTTCAAATTAAAGTTTTGTTAAAAATATAACTAAATTAAAATGTTGTTAAAAGTATAACTAAATCGAAAGTTAGTCTTTTTCTTTTCGAAAATGAATTTACGCTTTTAAAAACTACATTTCAAATCCAAGTTTTGTAAAAAATGTAACTTAATTAAGATTTTGTTAAAAATATAACTAAATTGAAAGTTGGTCTTTTTCGCTTCGAAAACGAAATTAAAGTTTAAAAAATTTTATTTCAAAGTAAAGTTTTGTTAAAAATATAACTAAATTAAAATGTTATTAAAAGTATAACTAAATTGAAAGTTACTCTACTTGTATTTCGCCTCGAAAACGAATTTACGGTTTTAAAAACTACATTTAAAATCCAAGTTTTTGTAAAAAATGCAACTTAATTAAAATTTTTTTAAAAGTATAACTAAATTGAAAGTTAAGCTTTTTCGCGTTGAAAATGAAATTAAAATTTTAAGAATTACATTTCAAATCAAAATTTTGTAAAAATATAACTAAATTTAATTTTGTTAAAAGTATAACTAAATTGAAAGTTAGTCTTTTTCGCTTCGAAAATGAATTTAGGGTTTTAAAAGCTATGTTTCAAATCCAAGTTTTGTTAAAAAGTGGAACTTAATTAAAATTTTGTTAAAATTATAACTAAATTGAAACTTAATCTCTTATGCTTCGAAAAGGATGTAAAAGTTTTAAAAATTACATTTCAAATTAAAGTTTTGTGGAAAATGACTAAAAGAAAATTTTGTTAAAATTATAACTAAATTGAGAGTTAGCCTTTTGGCTTCAAAAATGAAATTAAAATTTAAAAAGTTAGTTTTCAAATTAAACTTTTGTTAAAAATATAACTAAATTAAAAATTTTTTCGAAGTATAACTAATTTGAAAGGTAGAATTTTTTGCATTGAAAATCAAATTAAAATTTTACAAATTACATTTCAAATTCAAGTTTTGTAAAAATATAACTAAATTAAAATTTTGTTAAACGTATAACTAAATTGAAAGTTAGTCTTTTTCGCTTCGAAAATGAATTTAGGGTTTTAAAAACTACATTTCAAGTCCAAGTTTTGTAAAAAATGTAGCTTAATTATAATTTTGTTAAAAGTATATATAAATTGAAAATTAGCCTCTTTGCTTCGAAAATGAAACAAAAGTTTTAAAAATAACATTTCAAGTTAAAGTTTTGTTAAATATATACCTAAATTAAAATTTTGTTAAAAGTACAACTAATTTGAAAGTAGGTCTTTTTCGGTTCGAAAATGAGACTAAAGTTTAAATAATTATATTTCTAATTAAAGTTTGGAAAAATATAACTAAAATTAAATTTTGTTAAAAGTATAACTAAATTGAAAGTTAGTCTTTTTCGCTTCGAAAATGAAATTAAAGTTTAAAAAATTACATTTCAAATTAAAGGTTTGTTAAAAATATAACTAAATTAAAATGTTGTTAAAAGTATAACTAAATTGAAAGTTAGTCTTTTTCTTTTCGAAAATGAATTTAGGCTTTTAAAAACTACATTTCAAATCCAAGTTTTGTAAAAAATGTAACTTAATTAAGATTTTGTTAAAAATATAACTAAATTGAAAGTTGGTCTTTTTCGCTTCGAAAACGAAATTAAAGTTTAAAAAATTTTATTTCAAAGTAAAGTTTTGTTAAAAATATAACTAAATTAAAATTTTATTAAAAGTATAACTAAATTGAAAGTTACTCTACTTGTATTTCGCTTCGAAAACGAATTTACGGTTTTAAAAACTACATTTAAAATCCAAGTTTTGGTAAAAAATGCAACTTAATTAAAATTTTTTTAAAAGTATAACTAAATTGAAAGTTAAGCTTTTTCGCGTTGAAAATGAAATTAAAATTTTAAAAATAACATTTCAAATTAAAATTTTGTAAAAATATAACTAAATTGAATTTTGTTAAAAGTATAACTAAATTGAAAGTTAGTCTTTTTCGCTTCGAAAATGAATTTAGGGTTTTAAAAACTATGTTTCAAATCCAAGTTTTGTTAAAAAGTGGAACTTAATTAAAATTTTGTTAAAAGTATAACTAAATTGAAACTTAATCTCTTATGCTTCGAAAAGGATGTAAAAGTTTTAAAAATTACATTTCAAATTAAAGTTTTGTGGAAAATGACTAAAAGAAAATTTTGTTAAAATTATAATTAAATTGAGAGTTAGTCTTTTGGCTTCAAAAATGAAATTAAAATTTAAAAAGTTACTTTTCAAATTAAACTTTTGTTAAAAATATAACTAAATTAAAAATTTTTTCGAAGTATAACTAAATTGAAAGGTAGAATTTTTCGCGTTGAAAATGAAATTAAAGTTTTAAAAATTGCATTTCAAATTAAAGTTTTCTAAAAATATAACTAAACTAAAATATTGTTAAAAGTATAACTAAATTGAAAGTTAGTCTTTTTCGTTTCGAAAATCAATTTAGGCTTTTAAAAACTACATTTCAAACCCAAGTTTTGTAAAAACTGTAACTTAATTAAGATTTTGTTAACAGTATAACTAAATTGAAAGTTAGTCTCTTTCGCTTCGAAAATAAAATAAAAGTTTTGTTAAAAAATATAATAAATTAAAATTTTGCTAAAAGTATGACTAAAATTGTAAGCAATTCTTTTTCGCTTCGAAAATGAAATAAAAGTTTTAAAAATTAAATTTCAAATTAAACTTTTGTCAATAATATAACTAAATTAAAATTGTTTTAAAAGTATAACCAAATTGAAAGTTAGTCTTTTCGCTTCGAAAACGAAATTAAAGTTTAAAAAATTACACTTCAATGTAAAGTTTTCTAAAAATGTAACGAAATTAAAATTTTGTTAAAAGTATAACTAAATTGAAAGTTAGTCTTTTTCGTATCGAAAATGCATTTATGGTCTTAAAAACTACATTTCAAATCCAAGTTTTGTAAAAAATGTAACTTAATTAAAATTTTGTTAAAAGTATAACTAAATTGAAAGTTGGTCTTTTTCGCTTCGAAAACGAAATTGAAGTTTAAAAAATTACATTTCAAAGTAAAGTTTTGTTAAAAATATAACTAAATTAAAAATTTTTTAAAAAATGAAATTAAAGTTTTAAAAATTACATTTCAAATTAAAGTTTTCTAAAAATATAACGAAATTAAAATTTTGTGAAAAGTATAACTAAATTGAAAGTTACTCTATTTCGCTTCGAAAACGAATTTACGGTTTTAAAAACTACATTTAAAATCCAAGTTTTGGTAAAAAATGCAACTTAATTAAAATTTTTTTAAAAGTATAACTAAATTGAAAGTTAAGCTTTTTCGCGTTGAAAATGAAATTAAAATTTTAAAAATTACATTTCAAATTAAAATTTTGTAAAAATATAACTAAATTTAATTTTGTTAAAAGTATAACTAAATTGAAAGTTAGTCTTTTTCGTTTCGAAAATGAATTTAGGGTTTTAAAAACTATGTTTCAAATCCAAGTTTTTTTAAAAAGTGGAACTTAATTAAAATTTTGTTAAAAGTATAACTAAATTGAAACTTAATCTCTTATGCTTCGAAAAGGATGTAAAAGTTTTAAAAATTACATTTCAAATTAAAGTTTTGTTGAAAATGACTAAAAGATAATTTTGTTAAAATTATAACTAAATTGAGAGTTAGTCTTTTGGCTTCAAAAATGAAATTAAAATTTAAAAAGTTACTTTTCAAATTAAACTTTTGTTAAAAATTTAACTAAATTAAAAATTTTTTCGAAGTATAACTAATTTGAAAGGTAGAATTTTTTGCGTTGAAAATCAAATTCAAATTTTAAAAATTACATTTCAAATTCAAGTTTTGTAAAAATATAACTTAATTAAAATTTTGTTAAATGTATAACTAAATTGAAAGTTAGTCCTTTTCACTTCGAAAATGAATTTAGGCTTTTAAAAACTACATTTCAAGTCCAAGTTTTGTAAAAAATGTAACTTAATTATAATTTTGTTAAAAGTATATATAAATTGAAAATTAGCCTCTTTGCTTCGAAAATGAAACAAAAGTTTTAAAAATAACATTTCAAATTAAAGTTTTGTTAAATATATACCTAAATAAAAATTTTGTTAAAAGTACAACTAATTTGAAAGTAGGTCTTTTTCGGTTCGAAAATGAGACTAAAGTTTTAATAATTATATTTCTAATTAAAGTTTGGAAAAATATAACTAAAATAAAATTTTGTTAAAAGTATAACTAAATTGAAAGTTAGTCTTTTTCTTTTCGAAAATGAATTTACGCTTTTAAAAACGACATTTCAAATCCAAGTTTTGTAAAAAATGTAACTTAATTAAGATTTTGTTAAAAGTATAACTAAACTGAAAGTTGGTCTTTTTCGCTTCGAAAACGAAATTAAAGTTTAAAAAATTATATTTCAAATTAAAGTTTTGTTAAAAATATAACTAAATTAAAATGTTGTTAAAAGTATAACTAAATTGAAAATTAGTCTTTTTATTTTCGAAAATGAATTTACGGTTTTAAAAACTACATTTAAAATCCAAGTTTTGTAAAAAATGCAACCTAATTAAAATTTTTTTAAAAGTATAACTAAATTGAAAGTTAAGCTTTTTCGCGTTGAAAATGAAATTAAAATTTTAAAAATTACATTTCAAATTAAAATTTTGTAAAAATATAACTAAATTTAATTTTGTTAAAAGTTTAACTAAATTGAAAGTTAGTCTTTTTCGCTTCGAAAATGAATTTAGGGTTTTAAAAACTATGTTTCAAATCCAAGTTTTGTTAAAAAGTGGAACTTAATTAAAATTTTGTTAAAAGTATAACTAAATTGAAACTTAATCTCTTATGCTTCGAAAAGGATGTAAAAGTTTTAAAAATTACGTTTCAAATTAAAGTTTTGTTGAAAATGACTAAAAGAAAATTTTGTTAAAATTATAACTAAATTGAGAGTTAGTCTTTTGGCATCAAAACTGAAATTAAAATTTAAAAAGTTACTTTTCAAATTAAACTTTTGTTAAAAATATAACTAAATTAAAAATTTTTTCGAAGTATAACTAAATTGAAAGGTAGAATTTTTCGCGTTGAAAATGAAATTAAAGTTTTAAAAATTGCATTTCAAATTAAAGTTTTCTAAAAATATAACTAAATTAAAATGTTGTTAAAAGTATAACTAAATTGAAAGTTAGTCTTTTTCGTTTCGAAAATCAATTTAGGCTTTTAAAAACTACATTTCAAACCCAAGTTTTGTAAAAAATGTAACTTAATTAAGATTTTGTTAACAGTATAACTAAATTGAAAGTTAGTCTCTTTCGCTTCGAAAATAAAATAAAAGTTTTGTTAAAAAATATAATAAATTAAAATTTTGCTAAAAGTATGACTAAAATTGTAAGCAATTCTTTTTCGCTTCGAAAATGAAATAAAAGTTTTAAAAATTAAATTTCAAATTAAACTTTTGTCAAAAATATAACTAAATTAAAATTGTTTTAAAAGTATAACCAAATTGAAAGTTAGTCTTTTCGCTTCGAAAACGAAATTAAAGTTTAAAAAATTACACTTCAATGTAAAGTTTTCTAAAAATGTAACGAAATTAAAATTTTGTTAAAAGTATAAGTAAATTGAAAGTTAGTCTTTTTTGTATCGAAAATGAATTTATGGTCTTAAAAACTACATTTGAAATCCAAGTTTTGTAAAAAATGTAACTTAATTAAAATTTTGTTAAAAGTATAACTAAATTGAAAGTTGGTCTTTTTCGCTTCGAAAACGAAATTGAAGTTTAAAAAATTACATTTCAAAGTAAAGTTTTGTTAAAAATATAACTAAATTAAAAATTTTTTAAAAAATGAAATTAAAGTTTTAAAAATTACATTTCAAATTAAAGTTTTCTAAAAATATAACGAAATTAAAATTTTGTGAAAAGTATAACTAAATTGAAAGTTACTCTATTTCGCTTCGAAAACGAATTTACGGTTTTAAAACCTACATTTAAAATCCAAGTTTTGGTAAAAAATGCAACTTAATTAAAATTTTTTTAAAAGTATAACTAAATTGAAAGTTAAGCTTTTTCGCGTTGAAAATGAAATTAAAATCTTAAAAATTACATTTCAAATTAAAATTTTGTAAAAATATAACTAAATTTAATTTTGTTAAAAGTATAACTAAATTGAAAGTTAGTCTTTTTCGCTTCGAAAATGAATTTAGGGTTTTAAAAACTATGTTTCAAATCCAAGTTTTTTTAAAAAGTGGAACTTAATTAAAATTTTGTTAAAAGTATAACTAAATTGAAACTTAATCTCTTATGCTTCGAAAAGGATGTAAAAGTTTTAAAAATTACATTTCAAATTAAAGTTTTGTTGAAAATGACTAAAAGATAATTTTGTTAAAATTATAACTAAATTGAGAGTTAGTCTTTTGGCTTCAAAAATGAAATTAAAATTTAAAAAGTTACTTTTCAAATTAAACTTTTGTTAAAAATTTAACTAAATTAAAAATTTTTTCGAAGTATAACTAATTTGAAAGGTAGAATTTTTTGCGTTGAAAATCAAATTCAAATTTTAAAAATTACATTTCAAATTCAAGTTCTGTAAAAATATAACTAAATTAAAATTTTGTTAAATGTATAACTAAATTGAAAGTTAGTCCTTTTCACTTCGAAAATGATTTTAGGCTTTTAAAAACTACATTTCAAGTCCAAGTTTTGTAAAAAATGTAACTTAATTATAATTTTGTTAAAAGTATATATAAATTGAAAATTAGCCTCTTTGCTTCGAAAATGAAACAAAAGTTTTAAAAATAACATTTCAAATTAAAGTTTTGTTAAATATATACCTAAATAAAAATTTTGTTAAAAGTACAACTAATTTGAAAGTAGGTCTTTTTCGGTTCGAAAATGAGACTAAAGTTTTAATAATTATATTTCTAATTAAAGTTTGGAAAAATATAACTAAAATAAAATTTTGTTAAAAGTATAACTAAATTGAAAGTTAGTCTTTTTCTTTTCGAAAATGAATTTACGCTTTTAAAAACGACATTTCAAATCCAAGTTTTGTAAAAAATGTAACTTAATTAAGATTTTGTTAAAAGTATAACTGAACTGAAAGTTGGTCTTTTTCGCTTCGAAAACGAAATTGAAGTTTAAAAAATTATATTTCAAATTAAAGTTTTGTTAAAAATATAACTAAATTAAAATGTTGTTAAAAGTATAACTAAATTGAAAATTAGTCTTTTTATTTTCGAAAATGAATTTACGGTTTTAAAAACTACATTTAAAATCCAAGTTTTGTAAAAAATGCAACCTAATTAAAATTTTTTTAAAAGTATAACTAAATTGAAAGTTAAGCTTTTTCGCGTTGAAAATGAAATTAAAATTTTAAAAATTACATTTCAAATTAAAATTTTGTAAAAATATAACTAAATTTAATTTTGTTAAAAGTTTAACTAAATTGAAAGTTAGTCTTTTTCGCTTCGAAAATGAATTTAGGGTTTTAAAAACTATGTTTCAAATCCAAGTTTTGTTAAAAAGTGGAACTTAATTAAAATTTTGTTAAAAGTATAACTAAATTGAAACTTAATCTCTTATGCTTCGAAAAGGATGTAAAAGTTTTAAAAATTACGTTTCAAATTAAAGTTTTGTTGAAAATGACTAAAAGAAAATTTTGTTAAAATTAGAACTAAATTGAGAGTTAGTCTTTTGGCATCAAAACTGAAATTAAAATTTAAAAAGTTACTTTTCAAATTAAACTTTTGTTAAAAATATAACTAAATTAAAAATTTTTTCGAAGTATAACTAAATTGAAAGGTAGAATTTTTCGCGTTGAAAATGAAATTAAAGTTTTAAAAATTGCATTTCAAATTAAAGTTTTCTAAAAATATAACTAACTTAAAATGTTGTTAAAAGTATAACTAAATTGAAAGTTAGTCTTTTTCGTTTCGAAAATCAATTTAGGCTTTTAAAAACTACATTTCAAACCCAAGTTTTGTAAAAAATGTAACTTAATTAAGATTTTGTTAACAGTATAACTAAATTGAAAGTTAGTCTCTTTCGCTTCGAAAATAAAATAAAAGTTTTGTTAAAAAATATAATAAATTAAAATTTTGCTAAAAGTATGACTAAAATTGTAAGCAATTCTTTTTCGCTTCGAAAATGAAATAAAAGTTTTAAAAATTAAATTTCAAATTAAACTTTTGTCAAAAATATAACTAAATTAAAATTGTTTTAAAAGTATAACCAAATTGAAAGTTAGTCTTTTCGCTTCGAAAACGAAATTAAAGTTTAAAAAATTACACTTCAATGTAAAGTTTTCTAAAAATGTAACGAAATTAAAATTTTGTTAAAAGTATAAGTAAATTGAAAGTTAGTCTTTTTTGTATCGAAAATGAATTTATGGTCTTAAAAACTACATTTGAAATCCAAGTTTTGTAAAAAATGTAACTTAATTAAAATTTTGTTAAAAGTATAACTAAATTGAAAGTTGGTCTTTTTCGCTTCGAAAACGAAATTGAAGTTTAAAAAATTACATTTCAAAGTAAAGTTTTGTTAAAAATATAACTAAATTAAAAATTTTTTAAAAAATGAAATTAAAGTTTTAAAAATTACATTTCAAATTAAAGTTTTCTAAAAATATAACGAAATTAAAATTTTGTGAAAAGTATAACTAAATTGAAAGTTACTCTATTTCGCTTCGAAAACGAATTTACGGTTTTAAAACCTACATTTAAAATCCAAGTTTTGGTAAAAAATGCAAATTAATTAAAATTTTTTTAAAAGTATAACTAAATTGAAAGTTAAGCTTTTTCGCGTTGAAAATGAAATTAAAATCTTAAAAATTACATTTCAAATTAAAATTTTGTAAAAATATAACTAAATTTAATTTTGTTAAAAGTATAACTAAATTGAAAGTTAGTCTTTTTCGCTTCGAAAATGAATTTAGGGTTTTAAAAACTATGTTTCAAATCCAAGTTTTTTTAAAAAGTGGAACTTAATTAAAATTTTGTTAAAAGTATAACTAAATTGAAACCTAATCTCTTATGCTTCGAAAAGGATGTAAAAGTTTTAAAAATTACATTTCAAATTAAAGTTTTGTTGAAAATGACTAAAAGATAATTTTGTTAAAATTATAACTAAATTGAGAGTTAGTCTTTTGGCTTCAAAAATGAAATTAAAATTTAAAAAGTTACTTTTCAAATTAAACTTTTGTTAAAAATTTAACTAAATTAAAAATTTTTTCGAAGTATAACTAATTTGAAAGGTAGAATTTTTTGCGTTGAAAATCAAATTCAAATTTTAAAAATTACATTTCAAATTCAAGTTTTGTAAAAATATAACTAAATTAAAATTTTGTTAAATGTATAACTAAATTGAAAGTTAGTCCTTTTCACTTCGAAAATGATTTTAGGCTTTTAAAAACTACATTTCAAGTCCAAGTTTTGTAAAAAATGTAACTTAATTATAATTTTGTTAAAAGTATATATAAATTGAAAATTAGCCTCTTTGCTTCGAAAATGAAACAAAAGTTTTAAAAATAACATTTCAAATTAAAGTTTTGTTAAATATATACCTAAATAAAAATTTTGTTAAAAGTACAACTAATTTGAAAGTAGGTCTTTTTCGGTTCGAAAATGAGACTAAAGTTTTAATAATTATATTTCTAATTAAAGTTTGGAAAAATATAACTAAAATAAAATTTTGTTAAAAGTATAACTAAATTGAAAGTTAGTCTTTTTCTTTTCGAAAATGAATTTACGCTTTTAAAAACGACATTTCAAATCCAAGTTTTGTAAAAAATGTAACTTAATTAAGATTTTGTTAAAAGTATAACTAAATTGAAAGTTGGTCTTTTTCGCTTCGAAAACGAAATTAAAGCTTCAAAAATTATATTTCAAATTAAAGTTCTGTTAAAAATATAACTAAATTAAAATGTTGTTAAAAGTATAACTAAATTGAAAATTAGTCTTTTTATTTTCGAAAATGAATTTACGGTTTTAAAAACTACATTTAAAATCCAAGTTTTGTAAAAAATGCAACCTAATTAAAATTTTTTTAAAAGTATAACTAAATTGAAAGTTAAGCTTTTTCGCGTTGAAAATGAAATTAAAATTTTAAAAATTACATTTCAAATTAAAATTTTGTAAAAATATAACTAAATTTAATTTTGTTAAAAGTTTAACTAAATTGAAAGTTAGTCTTTTTCGCTTCGAAAATGAATTTAGGGTTTTAAAAACTATGTTTCAAATCCAAGTTTTGTTAAAAAGTGGAACTTAATTAAAATTTTGTTAAAAGTATAACTAAATTGAAACTTAATCTCTTATGCTTCGAAAAGGATGTAAAAGTTTTAAAAATTACGTTTCAAATTAAAGTTTTGTTGAAAATGACTAAAAGAAAATTTTGTTAAAATTATAACTAAATTGAGAGTTAGTCTTTTGGCATCAAAACTGAAATTAAAATTTAAAAAGTTACTTTTCAAATTAAACTTTTGTTAAAAATATAACTAAATTAAAAATTTTTTCGAAGTATAACTAAATTGAAAGGTAGAATTTTTCGCGTTGAAAATGAAATTAAAGTTTTAAAAATTGCATTTCAAATTAAAGTTTTCTAAAAATATAACTAAATTAAAATGTTGTCAAAAGTATAACTAAATTGAAAGTTAGTCTTTTTCGTTTCGAAAATCAATTTAGGCTTTTAAAAACTACATTTCAAACCCAAGTTTTGTAAAAAATGTAACTTAATTAAGATTTTGTTAACAGTATAACTAAATTGAAAGTTAGTCTCTTTCGCTTCGAAAATAAAATAAAAGTTTTGTTAAAAAATATAATAAATTAAAATTTTGCTAAAAGTATGACTAAAATTGTAAGCAATTCTTTTTCGCTTCGAAAATGAAATAAAAGTTTTAAAAATTAAATTTCAAATTAAACTTTTGTCAAAAATATAACTAAATTAAAATTCTTTTAAAAGTATAACCAAATTGAAAGTTAGTCTTTTCGCTTCGAAAACGAAATTAAAGTTTAAAAAATTACACTTCAAAGTAAAGTTTTCTAAAAATGCAACGAAATTAAAATTTTGTTAAAATTATAACTAAATTGAAAGTTAGTCTTTTTCGTTTCGAAAATGAATTTAGGGTCTTAAAAACTACATTTCAAATCCAAGTTTTGTAAAAAATGTAACTTAATTAAAATTTTGTTAAAAGTATAACTAAATTGAAAGTTGGTCTTTTTCGCTTCGAAAACGAAATTAAAGTTTAAAAAATTACATTTCAAAGTAAAGTTTTGTTAAAAATATAACTAAATTAAAAATTTTTTAAAAAATGAAATTAAAGTTTTAAAAATTACATTTCAAATTAAAGTTTTCTAAAAATATAACTAAATTAAAATTTTTTTAAAAGTATAAATAAATTGAAAGTAGCTCTTTTTCGGTTCAAAAATGAGATTAAAGATTTAATAATTATACTTCTAATTAAAGTTTGGAAAAATATAACTAAAACAAAATTTTGTTAAAAGTATAACTAAATTGAAAGTTTATCTTGTTCGCTTGGAGAATGCAATTAAAGTTGAAAAAATTACATCTCAAATTAAAATTTTGCTAAAAATATAATTAAATTTAAATTTTTTTAAAAGTGTAACTAAATTGAAAGGTAGCCTTTTTCGCTTCGAAAATGAATTTAGGGTTTTAAAAACTACATTTCAAATCCAAGTTTTGTATAAAATGTAACTTAATTAAAATTTTGTTAAAAGTGTAACTAAATTGAAAGTTAATGTTTTTCGCCTGGAAAATGCAATTAAAGTTTAAAAAATTACATTTCAAATTAAAGTTTTGTTAAAAATATAACTAAATTAAAATTTTTTTAAAAGTATAATTAAATTGAAAGTTGGTCACTATCGCTTCCAAAACGAAATAAAAATTTTAAAAATTAAATTTTAAATCCAAGTTTTGGTAAAAAATGCAACTTAATTAAAATTTTGTTAAAAGTATAACCAAATTGAAAGTTAGTCTTTTTCGTTTCCAAAACGAAATAAAAGCTTTAAAAATTACATTTTAAATCAAAGTTTTGTAAAAAAAATAACTAAATTAAAATTTTTTTAAAAGTATAACTAAATCGAAAGGTGGCCTTTTTCGTATTGAAAATGAAATTAGAGTTTTAAAAATTACATTTTAAATTAAAGTTTTGTAAAAATATAACTAAATTTAAATTTTGTTAAAAGTATAACTAAATTGAAAGTTAGTCTTTTTCGCTTCGAAAATGAATTTGGGGTTTTAAAAACTACATTTCAAATCCAAGCTTTGTTAAAGAATGTAACTTAATTAAAATTTTGTTAAAAGTATAAGTAAATTGAAAGTTAGTCTCTCTCGCTCCCTGACTGGAATTAAAGTTTTAAAAATTACATTTCAAATTAACGTACTGTAAAAATATAACTAAATTCAACTTTTGTTAAAAGTGCAACTAAATTAAAAGTTACTCTATTTCGCTTCGGAAATTAATTTAGGGTTTTAAAAACTACATTTCAAATCCAAGTTTTGTTAAAAAATGTAACTTAATTAATATTTTGTTAAAAGTACAACTAAATTCAAACTTAGTCTTTTTCGGTTCGAAAATGAGATTAAAGTTTTAATAATTATATTTCAAATTAAAGTTTTGTAAAAATGAAGCTAAAATAAAATTTTGTCAAAAGTATAATTAAATTGATAGTTAGTCTTTTTCGCTTCGAAAATGAATTTAGGGTTTTAAAAACTATGTTTCAAATCCAAGTTTTGTTAAAAAGTGGAACTTAATTAAAATTTTGTTAAAAGTATAACTAAATTGCAAACTAGTCTCTTTGCTTCGAAAATGAAACAAAAGTTTTAAAAATTACATTTCAAATTAAAGTTTTCTAAAAATATAACTAAATTAAAATTTTTTTAAAAGTATAAATAAATTGAAAGTAGCTCTTTTTCGGTTCAAAAATGAGATTAAAGATTTAATAATTATACTTCTAATTAAAGTTTGGAAAAATATAACTAAAACAAAATTTTGTTAAAAGTATAACTAAATTGAAAGTTTATCATGTTCGCTTGGAGAATGCAATTAAAGTTGAAAAAATTACATCTCAAATTAAAGTTTTCTAACAATATATTTAAATTAAAATCTTGTTAAAAGTATAACTAAATTGGAAGTTAGTCTCTTTCGCTTTTAAAATGAAATAAAACTTTTAAAAATTATATTTCAAATCAAAGGTTTGTTAAAAATATAACTGAATTAAAATTTTGTTGAAAGTATAACCCAATTGAAAGTTAGCTTTTTCGCTTCCAAAACGAAATAAAAGTTTTAAAATTTACTTTTCAAATCAAAGTTTTGTAAAAAAAATATCTAAATTAAAATTTTTTTAAAAGTATAACTAAATTGAAAGGTAGCCTTTTTCGCATTGAAAATTAAATTAAAGTTTTAAAAATAACATTTCAAATTAAAATTTTGTACAAATATAACTAAATTTAAATTTTGTTAAAAGTACAATTAAATCGAAAATTAGTTTTTTCGCTTCGAAAATGAAAATAGGGTTTTAAGAACTATATTTCAAATTAAAGTTTTGTAAAAATATAACTAAAATAAAATTTTGTGAAAAGTATAACTAAGTTGAAAGTTACTCTACTTCGCTTCGAAAATGAGTCTAGGGTTTTAAAAACTACATTTAAAATCCAAGTTTTGTTAAAAGATGTAACTGAATTAAAATTTTTTTAAAAGTATAACTGAATTGACAGCTAGTCTCTTTCGCTTCCAGAACGGAATTAAAGTTTTAAAAACTACATTTCAAATTAAAGTTCTGTAAAAATACCACTAAATTCAAATTTTGTTAAATGTAAAACTAAATTGAAATTTACTCTATTTCGCGTCGGAAATGAATTAAAAATATAACTAAATTAATATTTTGTTAAAAGTACAACTAAATTCGAAATTAGTCTTTTTCGGTTCGAAAATAAGATGAAAGTTTAAAGGATTATATTTCAATTTAAAATTTTGTAAAAATATAACTAAAATAAAATTTTGTGAAAAGTATAACTAAATTGAAAGTTTATCTTTTTCGCTTGGAAAATGCAATTAAAATTTAGAAAATTACATTTCAAATCCAAGTTTTGTAAAAAAATGTGACTTAATTAAAATTTTGTTAAAAGTATAACTAAATTGAAAGCTACTCTCTTTTGCTTCCAAAATGAAAAAAATCTATTAAAAATTATATTTCAAATTAAAGTTTTGTTAAAAATATAATTAAATTAATATTTTGTAAAAAGTACAACTAAATTCAAAGTTAGTCTTTTTCGGTTCGAAAATGAGATTAAAGTGTTAATAATTATATTTCAAATTAAAGTTTTGTAAAAATATAACTAGAATAAAATTATGTGAAAAGTATAACTAAACTGAAAGTTAATCTTTTTCGCTTGGAAAATGCGATTAAAATTGAAAAAATTACATTTCAAATTAAAGATTTGTTAAAAATGTAACTGACGTAAAATTTTTTTAAAAGTATAACTAAATTGAAAGGCATCCTTTTTCGCATTGAAAATGAAATTAAAGTTTTAAAAATTACATTTCAATTTAAAGTTTTGTAAAAATATAACTAAAATAAAATTTTTTAAAGGTATAACTAAGTTCAAAGTTACTCTATTTCGCTTCGAAAACGAGTTTACGGTTTTAACTACATTTAAAATCCAAGTTTTGTTAAAAAATGTAACTTAATTAAAATTTTGGTGAAAGTATTACTAAACTGACAGCTAGTCCCTTTTCGTTCGAAAATGAAATAAAACTTTTAAAAATTACATTTCAAATTAAAGTTTTGTTAAAAATATAACTAAATTAAAAGTTTGCTAAAAGTAGGACTAAATTGGAAGTTAGTCTCTTTAGCTTTTAAAATGAAATAAAAGTTTTAAAAATTACATTTCAAATCAAAGTTTTGTTAAAAATATAACTGAATTAAAATTTTGTTGAAAGTATAATTTAATTGAAAGTTATTCCTTTTCGCTTCGAAAATGAAATAAAAGTTCTAAAAATTAAATTGCAAATTAAACTTTTGTTAAAAATATAAGTAAATTAAAATTTTTTTAAAAGTATAAGCAAATTGAATGTTAGTCATTTTCGCATCCAAACCGAAATAAAAGTGTTAAATATTACATTTCAAACCAACGTTTTGTAAAAACAATAAGTAAATTAAAATTTTTTTAAAATATAACTAAATTGAAAGTTAAGCTTTTTCGCGTTGAAAATGAAATTAAAATTTTAAAAATTACATTTCAAATTAAAATTTTGTAAAAATATAACTAAATTTAATTTTGTTAAAAGTATAACAAAACTGAAAGTTAGTCTTTTTCGCTTCGAAAATGAATTTAGGGTTTTAAAAACTATGTTTCAAATCCAAGTTTTGTTAAAAAGTGGAACTTAATTAAAATTTTGTTAAAAGTATAACTAAATTGCAAACTAGTCTCTTTGCTTCGAAAATGAAACAAAAGTTTTAAAAATTACATTTCAAATTAAAGTTTAGTGAAATATATACCTAAATTAAAATTTTGTTAAAAGTACAACTAATTTGAAAGTAGGTCTTTTTCGGTTCGAAAATGAGACTAAAGTTTTAATAATTATATTTCTAATTAAAGTTTGGAATAATATAACTAAAATAAAATTTTGTTAAAAGTATAACTAAATTGAAATTTAGTCTTTTTCGCTTCGAAAATGAAATTAAAGTTTAAAAAATTACATCTCAAATTAAAGTTTTGTTAAAAATATAACTAAATTAAAATTTTTTTCGAAGTATAACTAAATTGAAAGGTAGAATTTTTCGCGTTGAAAATGAAATTAAAGTTTTAAAAATAACATTTCAAATTAAGGTTTTCTAACAATATATTTAAATTAAAATGTTGTTAAAAGTATAACTAAATTGGAAGTTAGTCTCTTTCGCTTTTAAAATGAAATAAAACTTTTAAAAATTATATTTCAAATCAAAGGTTTGTTAAAAATATAACTGAATTAAAATTTTGTTGAAAGTATAACCCAATTGAAAGTTAGCTTTTTCGCTTCCAAAACGAAATAAAAGTTTTAAAATTTACTTTTCAAATCAAAGTTTTGTAAAAAAAATATCTAAATTAAAATTTTTTTAAAAGTATAACTAAATTGAAAGGTAGCCTTTTTCGCATTGAAAATTAAATTAAAGTTTTAAAAATAACATTTCAAATTAAAATTTTGTACAAATATAACTAAATTTAAATTTTGTTAAAAGTACAATTAAATTGAAAATTACTTTTTTCGCTTCGAAAATGAATATAGGGTTTTAAGAACTATATTTCAAATTAAAGTTTTGTAAAAATATAACTAAAATAAAATTTTGTGAAAAGTATAACTAAGTTGAAAGTTACTCTACTTCGCTTCGAAAATGAGTCTAGGGTTTTAAAAACTACATTTAAACTCCAAGTTTTGTTAAAAGATGTAACTGAATTAAAATTTTTTTAAAAGTATAACTAAATTGACAGCTAATCTCTTTTGCTTCCAGAACGGAATTAAAGTTTTAAAAATTACATTTCAAATTAAAGTTCTGTAAAAATACCACTAAATTCAAATTTTGTTAAATGTAAAACTAAATTGAAATTTACTCTATTTCGCGTCGGAAATGAATTAAAAATATAACTAAAAAAATATTTTGTTAAAAGTACAACTAAATTCGAAATTAGTCTTTTTCGGTTCGAAAATAAGATGAAAGTTTAAAGGATTATATTTCAATTTAAAATTTTGTAAAAATATAACTAAAATAAAATTTTGTGAAAAGTATAACTAAATTGAAAGTTTATCTTTTTCGCTTGGAAAATGCAATTAAAATTTAGAAAATTACATTTCAAATCCAAGTTCTGTAAAAAAATGTGACTTAATTAAAATTTTGTTAAAAGTATAACTAAATTGAAAGCTACTCTCTTTTGCTTCCAAAATGAAAAAAATCTATTAAAAATTATATTTCAAATTAAAGTTTTGTTAAAAATATAATTAAATTAATATTTTGTAAAAAGTACAACTAAATTCAAAGTTAGTCTTTTTCGGTTCGAAAATGAGATTAAAGTGTTAATAATTATATTTCAAATTAAAGTTTTGTAAAAATATAACTAGAATAAAATTATGCGAAAAGTATAACTAAACTGAAAGTTAATCTTTTTCGCTTGGAAAATGCGATTAAAATTGAAAAAATTACATTTCAAATTAAAGATTTGTTAAAAATGTAACTGACGTAAAATTTTTTTAAAAGTATAACTAAATTGAAAGGCATCCTTTTTCGCATTGAAAATGAAATTAAAGTTTTAAAAATTACATTTCAATTTAAAGTTTTGTAAAAATATAACTAAAATAAAATTTTTTGAAAGGTATAACTAAGTTCAAAGTTACCCTATTTCGCTTCGAAAACGAGTTTACGGTTTTAACTACATTTAAAATCCAAGTTTTGTTAAAAAATGTAACTTAATTAAAATTTTGGTGAAAGTATAACTAAACTGACAGCTAGTCCCTTTTCGTTCGAAAATGAAATAAAACTTTTAAAAATTACATTTCAAATTAAAGTTTTGTTAAAAATATAACTAAATTAAAAGTTTGCTAAAAGTAGGACTAAATTGGAAGTTAGTCTCTTTAGCTTTTTAAATGAAATAAAAGTTTTAAAAATTACATTTCAAATCAAAGTTTTGTTAAAAATATAACTGAATTAAAATTTTGTTGAAAGTATAATTTAATTGAAAGTTATTCCTTTTCGCTTCGAAAATGAAATAAAAGTTCTAAAAATTAAATTGCAAATTAAACTTTTGTTAAAAATATAAGTAAATTAAAATTTTTTTAAAAGTATAAGCAAATTGAATGTTAGTCTTTTTCGCATCCAAACCGAAATAAAATTGTTAAATATTACATTTCAAACCAACGTTTTGTAAAAACAATAAGTAAATTAAAATTCTTTTAAAATATAACTAAATTGAAAGTTAAGCTTTTTCGCGTTGAAAATGAAATTAAAATTTTAAAAATTACATTTCAAATTAAAATTTTGTAAAAATATAACTAAATTTAATTTTGTTAAAAGTATAACAAAACTGAAAGTTAGTCTTTTTCGCTTCGAAAATGAATTTAGGGTTTTAAAAACTATGTTTCAAATCCAAGTTTTGTTAAAAAGTGGAACTTAATTAAAATTTTGTTAAAAGTATAACTAAATTGCAAACTAGTCTCTTTGCTTCGAAAATGAAACAAAAGTTTTAAAAATTACATTTCAAATTAAAGTTTAGTGAAATATATACCTAAATTAAAATTTTGTTAAAAGTACAACTAATTTGAAAGTAGGTCTTTTTCGGTTCGAAAATGAGACTAAAGTTTTAATAATTATATTTCTAATTAAAGTTTTAAAAAATATAACTAAAATAAAATTTTGTTAAAAGTATAACTAAATTGAAATTTAGTCTTTTTCGCTTCGAAAATGAAATTAAAGTTTAAAAAATTACATCTCAAATTAAAGTTTTGTTAAAAATATAACTAAATTAAAAATTTTTTCGAAGTATAACTAAATTGAAAGGTAGAATTTTTCGCGTTGAAATTGAAATTAAAGTTTTAAAAATTACATTTCAGATTAAAGTTTTTTAAAAATATAACTAAATTAAAATGTTGTTAAAAGTAGAACTAAATTGAAAGTTAGTCTTTTTCGTTTCGAAATTGAATTTAGGCTTTTAAAAACTACATTCTAAATCCAAGTTTTGTAAAAAATGTAACTTAATTAAGATTTTGTTAACAGTATAACGAAATTGAAAGTTAGTCTCTTTCGCTTCGAAAATAAAATAAAAGTTTTAAAACTTACATTTCAAATTAAAGTTTTGTTAAAATATGTAATAAATTAAAATTTTGCTAAAAGTATGACTAAAATTGTAAGCTATTCTTTTTCGCTTCGAAAATGAAATAAAAGTTTTAAAAAGTTAAATTTCAAATTAAACTTTTGTCAAAAATATAACTAAATTAAAATTCTTTTAAAAGTATAACCAAATTGAAAGTTAGTCTTTTCGTTTCGAAAACGAAATTAAAGTTTAAAAAATTACATTTCAAAGTAAAGTTTTCTAAAAATGTAACTAAATTAAAATTTTGTTAAAAGTATAACTAAATTGAAAGTTAGTCTTTTTCGTTTCCAAAATGAATTTAGGGTTTAAAAAATTACATTTCAAATCCAAGTTTTGTAAAAAATGTAACTCAATTAAAATTTTGTTAGAAGTATAACCAAATTGAAAGTCAGTCTTTTTCGCTTCGAAATCGAAATTAAAGTTTAAAAAATTACATTTCAAAGTAAAGTTTTGTTAAAAATATAACTAAATTAAAAATTTTTTAGAAAATGAAATTAAAGTTTTAAAAATTACATTTCAAATTAAAGTTTTCTAAAATATAACTAAATTAAAATTATTTTAAAAGTATAAATAAATTGAAAGTAGCTCTTTTTCGGTTCGAAAATGAGATTAAAGATTTAATAATTATATTTCTAATTAAAGTTTGGAAAAATATAACTAGAACAAAATTTTGTTAAAAGTATAACTAAATTGAAAGTTTGTCTTGTTCGCTTGGAGAATGCAATTAAAGTTGAAAAAATTACATCTCAAATTAAAGATTTGCTAAAAATATAATTAAATTTAAATTTTTTTAAAAGTGTAACTAAATTGAAAGGTAGCCTTTTTCGCATTGAAAATGAAATTAAAGTTTTAAAAATTACATTTCAAATTCAAATTTGGTAAAAATATAACTAAATTAAAATTTTGTTAAAAGTATAACTAAATTGAAAGTTAGTCTTTTTCGCTTCCACAACGAAATAAAAGTTTTGAAAATTACATTTCAAATCCAAGTTTTGTTAAAAAATGTAACTTAATTAAAATTTTGTTAAAAGTATAACTAAATTGAAAGTAAGTCTCTTTCGCTTGCAGAACGGAATTAAAGTTTTAAAAATAACATTTCAAATTAAGGTTCTGTAAAAATACAATTAAATTCAAATTTTGTTAGATGTAAAACTAAATTGAAAGTTACCCTATTTCGCGTCGGAAATGAATTTAGGGTTTTAAAAATTACATTTCAAATCAAAGTTTTGTTAAAAAATGTGACTTAATTAAAATTTTGTTAAAAGTATAACTAAATTGAAAGCTACTCTCTCTTGCTTCCAAAATGAAAAAAGTTAAATTAAAGTTTTAAAAATTACATTTCACATTAAAGTTTTGTACAAATATAACTAAATTAAAATTTTGTTGAAAGTATAATTTAATTGAAAGTTATTCCTTTTCGCTTCGAAAATGAAATAAAAGTTCTAAAAATTAAATTGCAAATTAAACTTTTTTTCAAAATATAAGTAAATTAAAATTTTTTTAAAAGTATAAGCAAATTGAATGTTAGTCTTTTTCGCATCCAAACCGAAATAAAAGTGTTAAAAATTACATTTGAAACCAACGTTTTGTAAAAACAATAAGTAAATTAAAATTTTTTTAAAAGTATAACTAAATTGAAAGTTAAGCTTTTTCGCGTTGAAAATGAAATTAAAATTTTAAAAATTACATTTCAAATTAAAATTTTGTAAAAATATAACTAAATTTAATTTTGTTAAAAGTATAACAAAACTGAAAGTTAGTCTTTTTCGCTTCGAAAATAAATTTAGGGTTTTAAAAACTATGTTTCAAATCCAAGTTTTGTTAAAACGTGGAACTTAATTAAAATTTTGTTAAAAGTATATATAAATTAAAAGTTAGCCTCCATCGCTTCGAAAATGACATAAAAGTTTTAAAAATTACATTTCAAATTAAAGTTTTTGTAAAAAATATAAATATTGTAGATTAAAATTTTGATAAAGGTATAAGTAAATTGTAAGTTAGTCTTTTCGACTTCGAAAATGAAATGAAAGTTTTAAAAATTACATTTAAATTTAAAGTTTTGTTAAAAAATATTTAAATTAAAATTTTTTTAAAAGCATAACTAAATTCAGAGTTAGCCTTTTTCGCGGTGAAAATGAAATAAAAGCTTTAAAAATTACATTTCAAATTAAAGTTTTGTTAAAAAATATAATAAATTTAAATTTTGTTAAAAGTATAACTAAAATTGAAAGTTAGTCTCTTTCGCTTCGGAAATGACATAAAAGTTTTAAAAATTACATTTCAAATTAAAGTTTTTGTAAAAAATATAAATATTGTAGATTAAAATTTTGATAAAGGTATAAGTAAATTGTAAGTTAGTCTTTTCGACTTCGAAAATGAAATGAAAGTTTTAAAAATTACATTTAAATTTAAAGTTTTGTTAAAAAATATTTAAATTAAAATTTTTTTAAAAGCATAACTAAATTCAGAGTTAGCCTTTTTCGCGGTGAAAATGAAATTAAAGTTTTAAAAATTACATTTCATATTAAAGTTTTGTAAAAATATAACTAAATTAAAATTTTGTTAAAAGTATAACTATATTGAAAGTCAGTCTTTTCCCTTCGAACATGCATTTAGGATTTTAAAAACTACATTTCAAATCCAAGTATTATTAAAAAATGTAACTTAATTAAAATTTTGTTAAAAGTATAACTAAATTGAAAACTAGTCTCTTTGCTTCGAAAATGACACAAAAGTTTTAAAAATTACATTTCAAATTAAAGTTTTGTACAAATATAACTAAATTTAAATTTTGTTAAACGTATAATTAAATTAAAAATTAGTCTTTTTCGCATCGAAAATGAATATAGGGTTTTAAAAACTATATTTCAAATTAAAATTTTGTAAAAATATAACTAAATTTAATTTTGTTAAAAGTATAACTAAACTGAAAGTTAGTCTTTTTCGCTTCGAAAATGAATTTAATGTTTTAAAAGCTATGTTTCAAATCCAAGTTTTGTTAAAAAGTGGAACTTAATTAAAATTTTGTTAAAAGTATAACTAAATTGAAACTTAATCTCTTTTGCTTCGAAAAGGATATAAAAGTTTTAAAAATTACATTTGAAATTAAAGTTTTGTTGAAAATGACTAAAAGAAAATTTTGTTAAAATTATAACTTAATTGAAAGTTAGTCTTTTTGGCTTCAAAAATGAAATTAAAATTTAAAAAGTTACTTTTCAAATTAAAGTTTTGTTAAAAATATAACTAAATTAAAATTTTTTTTAAAGCATAACTAAATTGAAAGGTAGCCTTTTTCGCATTGAAAATGAAATTAAAGTTTTAAAAATTACATTTCAAATTCAAATTTTGTAAAAATATAATTAAATTAAAATTTTGTTAAAAGTATAACTAAATTGAAAGTTTATAGGAATTTACCTGAACTATTCTGAAAGAGTTAATTCAATCCTTTCGCTCCCTTTTAGCGAAGGATTGATTTCATTTTAATTTAACGAATAAGTAATTTTTTATTTTAAGTTATTAAAAGTTTCTTTTTTATTAAACAATTAAAAGTATCTTATTTATTAAACAAACAAAAGTTACAATTTATTTAAAATAAGTAATTGCTAGTCACGAGGAAAAGGATTTATAAAAAATAATTATTTTATTCCAAGATTAGGTTCTTGTAGTTTGAAAATTGTTAAAAAACTGATTTTCCTAACTGATTTTTATTTTTATGATTTTTCATACAGCCTACCTAATTAGTAAGAAAAATCATTTCAATTAAGGCTACTGAATATTAAAAAAAAAAAGATACGCAACAAGTATTTTTTCTGAAAATATAAACAAGTAGTTTTCTACCAAAATGGTAGTAGTTGAAAGCCGCCACAGTACTCCCCCTCCAGTGAATCGCTAATTAACGTTAGCCATTCCACAGAGTTGGAGGCTTGGAAATGCGTCCGTATCGTGTTTGGGTCGGGTCAGTTTTTTCATCTAGGATCGTAACTTTTTTGTTAACCTTTTCAGTTGGTTCCGTAGGGCTCTCGATGGTAGGCTTATTAACTGCTTCAAAGCTTTCGCTAAAGAAAGGTTTTAATCTATTAATCGAAACAGTTTTTTGGGCATTTTTGATTTGAAGTGTAAAATATTTGTCATTTCGATTAATAACCTTAAAAGGTCCTTCGTAGGGTGGTTGTAGCGAGGCTCGAACCGCGTCTGTTCTTACAAAAACATGGGAACAGTTAGTTAAATCTTTGAAAACAAAAACTTGGCTGTGTCCGTGTCGTGACGGTGGTGTTGGTCGAATGGTGTCGAAATGATTTCTAATTTGTCGAACGAATTCGGACTGCGATATGTGCTTTTGTGTAGTTTGTAGAAAATCTCCCGGTAAGCGTATATTTGTACCGTACACTAATTCAGCTGACGTAGCGTTGGAATCTTCTCGATAAACTGTCCTCAAACCAAGTAATACTGATGGTAGAGACTTGGTCGATTGTCGATCGCCCACGCACATAATGGCTGCTTTTAGTGTTCGGTGCCACCTCTCAATCATGCCGTTACACGCTGGATTGTAAGCCGTAGTACGACTTTGTGTGAATCCCAGAAGGTTCGAGAGTTCAGAGAAAAGTTCGGATTCGAACTGTGAGCCGCGATCTGTGGTGATGGTTGATAATACACCATAACGACATATCCAATGGTTATAGATGGCATTGGCCACTGTTTCGGTTTTGATATCTGGGGTTGGTATAGCCTCAGGCCAGCGAGTAAAACGGTCGATTAAAGTCACACAGTATCTGTTATTTTCTGATGGAGGCAGTGGACCTATTATGTCCAGATGAATTTTGTCGAGTCGATTTTCAACCAGAGGAAAATTGCCAATTGGACTTTTGACGTGCCTAGATACCTTTACTTTTTGGCAAGCTAAACAGGATTTGGCCCAGGAACTGACTTCCTTTTTGATTGAAGTCCAGATAAAGTTTTTAACAACTGCTTTTACGGTTGATCGGATTCTTGGGTTGGCCAGATTATGGATACCATTGAACACAATTCGACGAAATTTGGGTGGGACATATGGCCTAACGTTTCCTGTGGAAGTATCACAAAGGATTTTGATATCGGAACTGAAAACAGGAAATGGTTTGAACCTGAGATTATGTTCGTTTTCCATTAGTGTTTGCAGTTCAGAGTCCCCAATTTGGGCTTCCGCCATCAGTGCATAGTTAATGCTTTCGCACACGGAAAACTCGGAAACTCTGGAGAGTGTGTCGGCCACAATGTTGTCACGTCCAGATATATGTTTGATATCTGTGGTGTATTGCGCAATCAGATCGAGATGCCTACACTGTCGCGGAGATGCCTTGTCTAGATTTTGTTGTAAGGCGTAAATGAGGGGTTTGTGGTCAGTGAAAAGAGTGAAAGCACGTCCCTCTATCCAATTTTTAAAATGCTTGATGGCTGCATAAGCTGCCAACAGTTCACGGTCTTAAGTGCTATAGCGTTTTTGTGTGTTAGTTAATTTTCTTGAGAAAAGGCTAAGAGGTTGCCACGCTTCTGACACTTGTCGCTGTAAAACAGCACCAATCGCAGTATCAGAAGCGTCGACCATTATCGCTAGTGTTGCACTTAGTGATGGATGTGCAAGATGTGTTTCCTCGCACAACCGTGTTTTGGTTAATTCGAATTGTTGTCTGGATGAATCTGTCCAGGTGATTTTCCGTTGGTCATTTTTTTTACTACCCTTGAGGAAATCGTTAAGCAATGCTTGCTCGGTTGCAGCTTGGGGAATGGAAATTCTATAGAAATTTATCATCCCCAAATATCGACGCAATTCCTTAACAGTTTCTGGTAGCTTGAAATTAGTGATAGCTTCAATTTTACCTTTTGCGGGTTTAATTTCGAAGGCCGAAATATCGTGTCCGAGGAAAGTGATGACTGAGACAGCGAAGGTGCACTTACTTGAGTTAATGACGAGGCCTGCATCCTTAAGCCGTTGAAAAACGGTTTCCAAATGTTTAACGTGCTCTGCCATATCACTGGAGGGAATGAGTATATCGTCAATGTAGGAAAAAATAAATTTAAACCGCGTAAAACAGAAGGCATGAACCACTGAAAAGTTTGAGCAGCGTTACGCAAACCGAAAGTCATGCGCGTGAATTCAAATAATCCGAACGGTGTGCTTATTGCCGTCTTTGGGATATCCTCATCACTAATCGATATCTGGTGGTATGCTTTAACGAAATCCAGTGATGAAAATATAGTACAACCATCGAGTTGTTGCGAAAAGTCCGTTATATACGGAATTGGATAACGATCGGGCTTAGTGATGAAATTAAGAGCACGATAGTCGCTGCAAGGTCCCAGTCGCCACTTTTTTTCATAACAAGATGTAATGGGCTCGACCAATCGCCACTGGATTGTCGACAAATGCCTTGTTCCAACATTATTGCAAATTCTTGCTTCGCAATGTTGGCTCTTTCTGGGTTCAAACGTCTACAACGAGCGACACATGGAGGGCCTGAGGTGACTATGGAATGAGTAACGTGGTGTTTCAATTGATTTAACGTAGGCGCTTCGACGGTGATGGATTTAAATTTTTGTAACAATTTATAAACTTCTGGGGGACAAGAAACAACGGAAATTGTGGTGAGTGAGTAGGAAGGTCCTTTTATCATTTTGGTAATGACTTCCAACTTAGTAAGAGGATCTATTAGTTTTTTCTTTTTAAGGTCTATCAAAAGTCCGAAATGATTAATAAAATCCGCCCCAATGATTGGCTTGCCGACATTTGCGATAGTAAAACGCCATTGAAAATTTCTGCGTAAACCTAAATCCACAGTTAATAGTCTATGGCCGAAAGTCTCTATAATTGTTGAATTCGCTGCGAACAGGTTAAAGTCGCTTCTATTGGAGGTGTCTTTGTAGGTAGGAGGTACGACAGACACATCTGCGCCTGAGTCTACTAAAAATTGTAATTTGGTAGTTGGACCAATTAAAATAAGGCGATGACTATTAAAGCCAGAATCGCTGGCCATCGGCAGTGTAGCTGAACTTAGTTTTTCGAAACGTTTGATGTTTGGGACTGTTCGAAATTGCATGGTTTAATGCATTTACGAGCGTCAGTTTTAAATTTATAATGATACCAACATAAATCATATTTCTTTTGAACGGAATTTGACCGCGAACGTGAACGGTTTCGTTGCGTAATTGGCTTGCTTAAGAGATCGATTCGTTGGGTTAAGGAGACAACTTGATCGCGTAATGATTTCATTTCCGCGGAAATTTGATCAGATGGTGCTGACGAGGATGAAGACGGATTATTTGAAATTGCGTATAAATTAGCTGTTTGATTGATTTCAGCTATTTTATCCGCAGTATTGGCTAATTTGTCTAAGGAGGTGTCGTCAATACTTGATAATATTTCTTGGGCATGTGCGGGCAAACGTTGCATCCACAAGTTCTGTAATAAGGCGTCTTGCACTTTACCGCCGCCTAAAGTTTGCATCTCGCGCAAAAGTTGAGATGGTTTCTTATCAGCTAATTGCAAACCCCTTAAAAGCCTATCAATCTTGGTACGCGCTGACTCACCAAGTCTTTCAATAATAGTTATTTTCAAATCCTCGTATGTATTTGTGGCCGGAGGGTTAATAACTTTCTCGCGGACACATTTTATGGTTTCCGCATCGAGTGCTGACAGAAGATACCCGTACTTGGTACCGTCTTGAGATATTCCTCCCATGCGGAACTGTGCTTCCAATTGGGTAAACCAGATCTCAGGGTCTTCCCGATTGAAAGTTGGTGGTTTACTAGCAACTCGGTACATACGAGTAACGTCTTCTGATTGGGCTGGAGGAAACGAACTGGCGGCTTCGGCTACCGACATGGTAACGAAACTTAAACGGAAGAATACAATATAAACACGAAAAAGAGAAAAAAAAAGACAGAAAACCCTCGTTAAAACGTTTCTTACAATCAAAAGAGGAAAAAGTTTAAATGCTTTGAAGCAGACACACTCTGTAACATCAATTGAAATGATTTGTACACATATAGTTTTTAGATTTGTAATAAAGTCAACAAAAAATAAAAATTAAATTGTTATTTTATATTAAATAAATTTGTGTTTTTTTTAAAAAAATGACTACAAAGATAATAATAAATCATTATTATTTATTAATGTGTGCTAGGTGAAATAAAGTACGACCTTAATAAATTCTTTCTGCTTTAGTTCTTTATTCTTTCTTCTTTTAATTGTGAATGTCTCTGCTAGCCTCTTCTTGGGGCCCTTTTTTCTTAGTCGTTGGTTTGGTTAGCCTCTTCTTAGGGCTCTGATGTATTCGTTGTACTCTAAAAAACTTTATTGATGGTTGTTTCTGCTAGCCTCTTCTATGGGCCCTTTCTCTTTATTGGTTGTTTGGTGTTAGCCTCTTCTTAGGGCTCCAAAGCATTCTTTCTAGATTGGAAAACAAATGCCTGGTGCAGCCTCACACCAGAAGAAAATAGGCTTTGTCCACATTAATTCCAATCTAGAGTGGTACGGTTAATATGTTTTGCGACTTATTTTATGCAAAAGGACATGTTTGATATTTCATTTTTTAAATGGCTTTGTAAAATTGTATAAACGCAAGAAAAAGAAAACATGTTTCACTTTTTGTTAAATTAATTTTTATAATTAATTATTTTTATTTTGGAAACGCACTTTCACTTTCACGTGAATAAAATTAAGGATTATATCATTATATAATTATTTTCTTTTGTAAAAGCCTTTTTTGATAAATTTTCACTAACTTTTAATGATTTAAGTTCTTTATTTTAAACGTGGGGTACAAAAATATTGTCGGGGTGACCATTTATAGGAATTTACCTGAACTATTCTGAAAGAGTTAATTCAATCCTTTCGCTCCCTATTAGCGAAGGATTGATTTCATTTTAATTTAACGAATAAGTAATTTTTTATTTTAAGTTATTAAAAGTTTCTTTTTTATTAAACAATTAAAAGTATCTTATTTACTAAACAAATAAAAGTTACAATTTATTTAAAATAAGTAATTGCTAGTCACGAGGAAAAAGATTTAAAAAAAATAATTATGTTATTCCAAGATTAGGTTCTTGTAGTTTGAAAATTGTTAAAAAACTGATTTTCCTAACTGATTTTTATTTTTATGATTTTTCATACAGCCTACCTAATTAGTAAGAAAAATCATTTCAATTAAGGCTACTGAATATTAAAAAAAAAAAGATACGCAACAAGTATTTTTTCTGAAAATATAAACAAGTAGTTTTCTACCAAAATGGTAGTAGTTAAAAGACGCCACAAATTAGTCTGTTTCGCTTCGAAAATGAATTTGGGGTTTTAAAAACTACATTTCAAATCGAAGTTTTGTTAAAAAATGTAACTTAATTAAAATTTTGTTAAAAGTATAACTAAATTGAAAGTTAGTCTCTTTCGCTCCCAGAATGGAATTAAAGTTCTAAAAATTACATTTCAAATTAACGTTCTGTAAAAATATAACTAAATTAAAATTTTTTTTAAAAGTACAACTAAATTAAAAGTTACTCTATTTCGCTTCGGAAATTAATTTGGGGTCTTAAAAACTACATTTCAAATCCAAGTTTTGTTAAAAAATGTATTTTAATTAAAATTTTGTTAAAAGTATAACTAAATTGAAAGCTAGTCTCTTGTGCTTCCAAAATGAAATAAATGTTTTAAAAATTACAGAATCCACAAATGTTGTGTTAACTTATTAGCTGAATTAAATTCAGTATTTTGTTAAGATAAAATATGAATACTCAAAATGAATTAAGTTCAATAAATGTACAAAAATCGAAATGAAATGTATTTTAATTACATTGAAATGAATGTAATTCACGGGGCATCAAGACATTTAGTTTATTGAAGCGAACCGAATTGAGTCGCGTAGCATTGTTGCACTACTTTCTGTTAACTATTTGCTGGATGGGTTGCAGCCTTTCATTGAAGCACCTTGTGATATACGACATTTCTCGTTTTGTTATCAGGTGCGAGAACGACCAAAGTGGATAGAGTTTGCCGACACGTGAACGTGCTACGTAAAATCAAAGTGTAACTAATAATAAAGTCGGGAAACTTCCTATCCTTACCGTACCGCCGTTTCTCAAAATTTGCTTGTCCATTTGCCAACAATTTTCTATCCACTGCTGATATAGGTAGAACTAAAAATTTTGAGTATGGGTGAAAAGGAAACATTATTTTAAAAAACGTTCCACTTCTCACTTTTGGGTAATTTGAAAATGTACACAAAAAAACGCAGGCAGAAATTTATATACAAATGCACACACCCTACAAAAAAATTTGGCGATAATTTTTTACTTGGATATGTGTGGGAAATTTATAAGATTCTTTCCCACTTTTTGCCACGTGTTTTTCTTGCTACTTCGCTGGCTTTCCACACTTTATCATAGTTATACTTACATAAAATTGACCGTGAGTGAAACATTCATTTTCTAGATTCAGGCCACAAACACTCTAGGATTGGCCTTGTAATTTGTTGATCGGAAATTGAATTCGTTTAATCTCAAATGGCATATCGGTTGGGATGATCGGATTTCTCGCAATGAGAACTTCCTCACCTTTCCTTTGAGTCGAAGATTATCACGTTGTTGATCTGTGCGATAAGCTCGATGATTTCTCATTGCCAACTGAGCCGCTTTACGTATTGCCTCTCTTTCTTCGTGTATTTGTGTAGCACGAAGTCGGCCATACTAACGCGGCGCTCTTTTCATGCGATCTTTTGTTCATTTGCAGTGGATTGATTCGTAATATTCCGAAGTCTAATTGGATTACGGCTTCCTTGTAAAAGATTAGATTTCCTGGTTCGCAGCATTGTAAATAACACTGGAAAAATAATCCCACAATTCAAAATTACATAATGAAACATTTATCGATGCGCAAATTTGATAACCGTACAAAGTGAATATCTTTGAAGGTTTAAAAATCACGATCGAAAATAGAATTCCACATACTTACGAACAAATCCGCTTGGCAAATCAAACGCACAGTCCAAATTACCGTTTGGATTGATTGTCGATGCGCGCCCAATGACCAACGACATAACCTTTGACAATGTGCACTCCACAAAACTGAACCTACCTCTTTGAAATCAATTTTCGCTGATGAATTTGAGAAAAAATCGTTTGAATAAAATTAATCGAATCGAACCCAAATGTAATAACGGTCGAAAACTAAATGAAAATTGGTGTAAACTCGAAAAAATGTTGATAAATCGTGGCTCGTCTTTACAGCTAGCTCAATGGCAATGGGAACTATTGGGTGACCTCCCGTTTTTTTCTTTTTTCATCGCAATCAGTCAATCCGTTCCCGAGATATCATTAGAAAAGCCGTTGCATACAAAATGTATGAGAAAATGAATTTTCTTCATCAACTTTTTTTTCGTGAATTTTTCCGATGTTTTAATAGTTATTCTGCTATTCGGGGCGGAGACAAATCCAAAAATCAAAGAACATAAAAATCGGTCCAGCCGTTCTTGAGTTATAAATGGTGTAACTAACACGACTTTGTTGTTTGTTTGCTGCATTGCTGCATTCAATGTATTTCGGCCTTAAGCCTCGACATTATTTTCGATAAGCACGTGGTTTTTTTAAAGCAGAAGAAAGCTTTTGTTATGTATTTTGCAAACATTTTAAAGGTAGTTCCTGTATGAATAGCCATTCTTATTAGTTGCATAAATGTTAGAATTGTTTATTACAATGACTTCTAGATATTTTCATCAGGCCAGCATGTAGAGGACAATGACGTCTTAACTTCAAGTGTGTGAAAAAGAAAAATAATTATGAAGCAAGAAGGTTGAAATAAAGAAGCACGTTACTACTGTAATTAGTATTAGAAGCTTGTTTCTCTCTTTTAATCTTCGTACTTAATAATTATTTCTCTTTTTCACACTCTTGAAGTTAAGACGTCATTGTGATCTACATGCTGGCCTGATGAAAATATCTAGAAGGCATTTTCTATTAACAATAATAAAGATGGTGGTTGGAATTTATATAGCTTTTACTGGGGAAAACCCAAAACCACACATCCATTGTATTTAAAAAGAGGGGCATTCTCGAGATATCATCAAAACAGCTGTTCCATACAAAATGTATGAGAAAATGATTTTTTTTGTTGTTCGCTTCGTGTGAATTATGTCATAGGATTCGGAGTGCTTTTTTTAAAGATGCGGCATTAAATTTTCTGGGTGATCTTTTGTCATAACAATGCAGCATTCATTGTACTTACTGCTATTTGTTATTGAATCACAAAGAAATTTTCAAAAACCGGGTAATTTGTATCTTTGTTGGCTGACATTTTCTCTTAGGAAACACTAAAAAAATGATTATTAAACTCAAAAATATACAGACCTGCTTACATTTGCCATTTAGATATGGATTTTATATCTTTTAATTTTAAGTATATTCTTCTTTCTTGTATTTGTTTCTGTTCCTATTTTAATTATGATTTCACTAAATGAAAAACTATGTCGTGTTTGACTACTCGTTAAAAACAAATTTCAAAACTGGCAAACTGTTGAATGTTGATTAACCAACGTTTTTATAAGAAAATGTAGTAGACTTTTTTAGTTTTTTTAAAAGGAAAATGTAAATTATAGGATAATTTTTTCTGTTGGACCAAACCATAAACCAATAGAAATATTTCGGTTTATGGTTCGGTTCAAGTATTAATTTTAAAACTGGTTTGGTTTTGGTTTGGTTCGACCGAATCATTTTAAAAGTGGTTTGGTTTTTGTTTTGGTTTTTGTTCGGAAAATTTCGATGGTTCAGTGGTTTTGGTTCGGTTCAAAGTGGGTCAAAGAAACCGGTTTGCATCTCTGGAGAAAATGAATTTTCTTCATATTTCCTTTTCCTAAATTTTTCCAATATTTTAATAGCTATTCTGCTATTCGGGGTAGAGACAAATAAAACAAATCAAAGATCATAAAAATCGGTCCAGCCGTTCTTGAGTTATAAATGGTGTAACTAACACGACTTTGTTTTATATATAAAGATTTCAAATTACAGTTTTGTAAAAATGTAGCTAAAATAAAATTTTGTCAAAAGTATAACTAAATTGAAAGTTTATCTTGTCCGCTTGGAAAATGCAATTAAAGTTGAAAAAATTACATCTCAAATTAAAGTTTTGCTAGAAATATAATTAAATTAAAATTTTTTTAAAAGTGTAACTAAATTGAAAGGTAGCCTTTTTCGCATTGAAAATGAAATTAAAGTTTTAAAAATTACATTTCCATTTAAAGTTCTGTTAAAAGTGTAACTAAATTAATATTTTGTTAAAGGTGCAAGTAAATTCAAAGTTAGTCTTTTTCGGCTCGAATATGAGATTAAAGTTTTAATAATTATATTTCAAATCAAAGTTTGGTAAACATATAACTAAAACAAAATTTAGTGAAAAGCATACCTAAATTGAAAGTTAGTCTCTTTCGCTTCGGAAATGAATTAAAAGTTTTAAAAATTACATTTCAAATTAAAGTTTTGTAAAAAATATAACTATTGTAGATTAAAATTTTGTTAACAGTATAAGTAAATTGTAAGTTAGTCTTTTCGAGTTCGAAAATGAAATTTAAGTTTTAAAAATTACATTTGAATTTAAAGTTTTGTTAAAAAATAATTAAATTAAAATTTTTTTAAAAGCATAATTAAATTCAAAGTTAGGCTTTTCGCGGTGAAAATGAAATTAAAGTTCTAAAAATTTCATTTCAAATTAAAGTTTTGTAAAAATATAACTAAATTTGAATTTTGTTAAAAGTATAACTAAATTCAAAGTTACTCTCTTTCGCTGCGAAAATGAGTATAGGGTTTTAAAAACTACATTTAAAATCCAAGTTTTATTAAAAAATGTAACTTAATTAAAATTTTGTTAAAAGTATAACTAAATTGAAAATTAGTCTTTTTGCTTCGAAAATGAAATAAAAGTTTTAAAAATTACATTTCAAAATAAAATTTTGTAAAAATATATCTAAATTTAATTTTGTTAAAATTATAACTAAATTGAAAGTTAGTCTTTTTCGCTTCGAAAACGAATTTACGGTTTTAAAAACTACATTTAAAATCCAAGTTTTGTTAAAAAATGTAACTTAATTAAAATTTTGTTAAAAGTATATCTAAATTGAGAGTTAATCTTTTACGCTTGGAAAATGCAATTAACGTTTAAAAAATTACATTTCAAATTAAAATTTTGTAAAAATGTAACTGAATTAAAATTTTGTTAAAAGTTTAACTAAATTGAAAGGTAGCCTTTTTCCCGTTGAAAATGAAATTAAAGTTTTAAAAACTACATTTCAAATTAAAATTTTGTAAAAATGTAACTAAATTAAAATTTTGTTAAAAGTATAACTAAATTGAAAGGTAGCCTTTTTCGCGTTGAAAATGAAATTAATGTTTAAAAAATGACATTTCAAATCAAAGTTTTGTTAAAAATATAACTGAATTAAAATTTTGTTGAAAGTATAATTTAAATGAAAGTTATTCCTTTTCGCTTCGAAAATGAAATAAAAGTTTTAAAAATTAAATTTCATATTAAACTTTTGTTATAAAATATAACTAAATTAAAATTTTTTTAAAAGTATAACCAAATTGAAAGGTAGTCTTTTTCGCATCCAAAACGAAATAAAAGTGTTATAAATTATATTTCAAACCAACGTTTTGTAAAAATAATAAGTAAATTAAATTTTTTTTAAAAGTATAACTAAATTGAAATTTAGTCTTTTTGGCTTCAAAAATGAAATTAAAATTTAAAAAGTTACTTTTCAAATTAAAGTTTTGTTAAAAATATAACTAAATTAAATTTTTTTTAAAAGTATAACTAAATTGAAAGGTAGCCTTTTTCGCATTGAAAGTGAAATTAAAGTTATAAAAATTACATTTCCAATTAAAGTTTTCTTAAAAATATAACTAAATTAATATTTTGTTAAAAGTACAACTAAATTCAAAGTTAGTCTTTTTCGGTTCGAAAGTGATATTAAAGTTCTAATAATTATCTTTCAAATTAAAGTTTGGTAAAAATATAACTAAAACAAAATTTTGTGAAAAGCATAACTAAATTGAAAGTTAGTCTTTTTGGCTTCAAAAATGAAATTAAAATTTAAAAAGTTACTTTTCAAATTAAAGTTTTGTTAAAAATATGACTAAATTAAAATTTTTTTAAAAGTATAACTAAATTGAAAAGCAGCTTTTTCGCGTTGAAAATGTAATTAAAGTTTTAAAAATTACATTTGAATTTAAAGTTTTGTTAAAAAATAATTAAATTAAAATTTTTTTAAAAGCATAACTAAATTCAAAGTTAGTCTTTTCGACTTCGAAAATGAAATTAAAGTTTTAAAAATTACATTTGAATTTAAGGTTTTGTTAAAAAATAATTAAATTAAAATTTTTTAAAAGTATAACTAAATTCAAAGTTACTCTCTTTCGCTGCGAAAATGAGTATAGGGTTTTAAAAACTACATTTAAAATCCAAGTTTTATTAAAAAATGTAACTTTATTAAAATTTTGTTAAAAGTATAACTAAATTGAAAATTAGTCTCTTTGCTTCGAAAATGAAACAAAAGTTTTAAAAATTACATTTCAAATTAAAGTTTTGTTAAAAATATAACTAAATTAAAATTTTGTTAAAAGTACAACTAAATTGAAAGTAGGTCTTTTCCGTTTCGAAAATGAGATTAAAGTTTTAAAAATTATATTTCTAATTAAAGTTTGGAAAAATATAACTAAAATAAAATTTTTTTAAAAGCATAACCGAATTGAAAGGTAGCCTTTTTCGCGTTGAAAATGAAATTAAAGTTTTAAAAACTACATTTCAAATTAAAATTTTGTAAAAATGTAACTAATTTAAAATTTTGTTAAAAGCATAACTAAAATTGAAAGTTAGTCTCTTTCGCTTCGAAAATGAAATAAAAGTTTTAAAAATTACATTTCAATTTACAGTTTTGTTAAAGAATATAATAAATTTAAATTTTGTTAAAAGCATAACTAAAATTAAAAGTTAGTCTCTTTCGCTTCGGAAATAAAATAAAAGTTTTAAAAATTACATTTCAAATTAAAGTTTTGTGAAAATTATATCTGTTGTAGATTAAAATTTTGTTAAAAGTATAAGTAAATTGTAAGTTAGCGTTTTTGACTACGAAAAGGAAATTAAAGTTTTAAAAATTGCATTTGAATTTAAATTTTTGTTAAAAAATAATTAAATTAAAATTTTTTTAAAAGCATATCTAAATTGAAAGTTAGCCTTTTTCGCGGTGAAAATGAAATTAAAGTTTTAAAAATTACATTTCAAATTAAAGTTTTGTAAACATATAACTAAATTTAATTTTGGTAAAAGTATAACTAAATTGAAACTTAATCTCTCTTGCTTCGAAAAGGATATAAAAGTTTTTAAAAATTACATTTCAAATTAAAGTTTTGTTGAAAATCACTAAAAGAAAATTTTGTTAAAATTATAACTAAATTGAAATTTAGTCTTTTTGGCTTCAAAAATGAAATTAAAATTTAAAAAGTTACTTTTCAAATTAAAGTTTTGTTAAAAATATAACTAAATTAATATTTTGTTAAAAGTACAACTAAATTCAAAGTTAGTCTTTTTCGGTTGGAAAATGAGATTAAAGTTTTAATAATTATATTTCAAATTAAAGATTGGTAAAAATATAACTAAATTAAAATTTTTTTAAAAGTATAACCAAATTGAAAGATAGTCTTTTTCACTTCCATAACCAAATAAAAGTTTTAAAAATTACATTTCAAACCAAAGTTTTGTAAAAACAATAACTAAATTAAAATTTTTTTAAAAGTATAACTAAATTGAAAGTTAACCTTTTTCGCGTTGAAAATGAAATGAAAGTTTTAAAAATCACATTTCAAATTAAAATTTTGTAGAAATATAACTAAATTTAATTTTGTTAAAATTATAACTAAATTGAAAGTTAGTCTTTTTCGCTTCGAAAATGAAATAAAAGTTTTATAAATTAAATTTCAAATTAAACTTTTGTTAAAAATATAACTAAATTAAAATTTTTTTAAAAGTATAACCAAATTGAAAGTTAGCCTTTTTCGCTTCCAAAACGAAATAAAAGTTTTAAAAATTACATTTCAAACCAAAGTTTTCTAAAAACAATGACTAAATAAAATTTTTTTTAAAAGTATAACTAAATTGAAAGTTAAACTTTTTCGCGTTGAAAATGAAATGAAAGTTTTAAAAATCACATTTCAAATTAAAATTTTGTAAAAATATAACTAAATTTAATTTTGTTAAAATTATAACTAAATTGAAAGTTAGTCTTTTTCGCTTCAAAAACGAATTTACGGTTTTAAAAACTACATTTAAAATCCAAGTTTTTTTAAAAAATGTAACTTAATTAAAATTTTGTTAAAAGCATAACTAAACTGACAGCTAGTCTCTTTTGCTTCGAAAATGAAGTGAAACTTTTAAAAATTACATTTCAAATCAAAGTTTTGTACAAATATAACTAAATTTAAATTTTGTTAAAGGTATAATTAAATTGAAAATTAGTCTTTTTCGCTTCGAAAATGAATATAGGGTTTAAAAAACTATATTTCAAATTAAAGTTTTGTAAAAATATAACTAAAATAAAATTATGTGAAAAGTATAACTGTGGAAGTAAAATAGAACTGTAAAAACTAAAATTCAAAAAATATAATCAAGTAGTCATTCGTTCGTCCAACGATAGTAGTAGCTTTTGCTTTTGAAAAAATATTAGACTTCACTTTTTATTTTGTCAGCCGATGATTAAAGAACTCAAATTGTAATTTTAAATAAATTAACTTTATATTAAAATTTATTCTTTAATTATCCCACATGGGGGCTCAGCCAAAGATCTCAAGAAAGTAAGCAATAAATAAAAATGAAAAGGACGAATTTCTTTTAAAAAAAAAACGACGAATTTTTAAAAAAAGAAAAACGACATTTTTTTTTTAAAAAAGAAGAAACGACGAATTTAAAAAAAAAAGGAAGAAACGAAGAATTTTTTTAAATTAAGAAGACGATATTTTTTTAAAAAAAAAGAAGAATCGACGAATTTGTTTTAAAAAAAAGAAAGACGATATTTTTTTAAAAAAGAGGAAAAGAAGAAACGGCGATTTTATTTAAAAAAAGAAAGCTATTTTTATAAAAAAGTGTTACGTAATAAAGGAAAAAGCCAAGCTGAGAAGGACGAACATTTCAAACAAAGAAGAATTTAGTTTTACAAAAAAAACGAGATATGGACTCGATAACGCTGAACGAATTTGAGAAAATGACTGCTAAGGATTTTAGGGAACTGCTAGAAAGCTGGAAACTTCCAACTGGTGGAAAGAAATCCGTATTGAAAGAAAGAGTTTGGAACCAACTCCAAAAGCGTAATGAAAACAAAGATGATAATGATGAAAGAGAAATTGCACATTCAACAATGACAAATCATAGTGAGTATCAAAGTGATGTATTTAATAATAAAAATGTCATTCCAGGCGAAGAGAGTGAGAGTGAAGAAATTACATTCAATGTATCCAAAAATGATAACGGAAGGCGAAAACCTGAAAAAAACAGTTTTATGACATTTCGTGATTTTGAAAACGCGGTTCAAGAATTCACTGGAAATGAACGAGTAGAGCATTGGATCGATGACATTGAAAATTTTAATATGATCTCTAAGTGGAATGATATCGAATTATGCATTTACGTCAAAAGATTGCTTAAAGGAAGTGTACAACAATTTATAAGAACCCAAAGAAATGTAAACACTTGGAAAAAACTAAAAGATTTGTTAATGGACGAATTTTCAATTAAAATTGATACGGCTATGGTGCATGAACAATTAAGATTACGAGTGAAGGATTCGAACGAAAGTTATCGTGATTACGTTTACGCAATGCATAATATAGCATTACAAATTGATCTTGAAGATTCTTCTTTGATCAGGTATATTGTAGATGGTGTAGACGACAGTTCATCTGATAAAATTATATTGGAAGGAGCCAAGACGTTGAAAGAATTGAAAGAAAAACTTGTATCGTATGAAAGATTGAAATCAAGACGTAAGATAACGAAGAAATTTGAAAAAGTGGATTTGAAAATTTTTAAAAATAAGACGTGTCAACGAACATTGAATGAAGACGGTAAACCAAAGGTGATAAAATGTTTCAACTGTGGAATACTTGGTCATCTTTCAAAAGATTGCCCAGACATATCAAAAGGACCAAAATGTTTCAAATGCAACTTATATGGACATAAAAGTTTCAATTGTGTAAAAAATAATGATGACAGACGTGGAGTAAATGTTATAAAAAGAAATGTCATGAATGTTACGGTTGAGATAAATAATCAAAAGTTTATTGGACTTGTGGATACGGGATCAGACATTACCGTTGTGAAAGAAAAACATTTAATGTCGATCAAACCAAATTTTATAAATAAATTGCCAACATTGATTTCGGGACTTAATTCTAATTTGTGGACCAAAGGAACGTTTAAAGCAAGTGTTAAAGTACAGCAAAAACAGTTTGAAAATTGTGAAGTTCATATCATAGCTGATGAGCAAATGTCGCCCGAATTAATAATTGGAATGAATATCCTGAAAGAAACTAAGTTGATTATTGATAAAGCTGGTGTTCAAATAATTGACGCAAATGATGACGCGAATCAGATGCCGCATATGACTGCTGAAGTCATTGAGTCACATTGTTTTTTATCACAAATTGAGTTGTCACCTGAGGATGAAGATGAACGATTACAAAATTTAATAATTGCGGCTAAGTTTATAGCGGATGAAACAGCAAAACAAATTTTGAAATACAAACCGGAAGAGATTAGGGAGACTCATATCAAGATGAAGATAGTAGTAACTGATGACATACCGATTCACCAAACACCTAGAAGATTACCGTGGCCTGAACAGAAGATAGTGGAAAGACAAATACAAGAATGGATTAATGATGGAATTATAAAAGCAAGTGCATCGGAATACGCCAGTCCAGTGGTATTAGTCAACAAGAAGGATGGATCAAAGCGATTATGCGTATATTATCGGAAAATTAACAGCAAGATCTATAAAGACAGATACCCACTACCAAGGATCGAAGACCAAATCGATAAACTACAGAATGCGGTATATTTTACAACACTTGATTTGACTAATGGGTTTTTTCACGTTTCAGTTGATGAAAATAGTAGGAAGTACACGGCTTTTGTTACGCCAAGCGGACAGTTTGAATTCACAAAAGTACCTTTTGGATTGTGTAATTCTTCAAGCGTTTTTCAAAGATTTATAAATACGTATTTAGACAACAAATAAACGATGGAATTGTGATGGTGTACATCGACGATATTATAATACCGTCAAAAACTCAGGCAGAGGGTTTAACAAATTTAAAGTTGGTATTGCGCGTAGCTGCCGAAAATGGACTTAACATCAAGTGGAAGAAGTGTCAATTTCTGCAGAAACGAATTGAATACCTAGGATACGTTATAGAAGCTGGAAAGATATCACCGTCTAACACTAAGATACAAGCTGTAATAAATTATCCTGAGCCACAGAACGTGCAGAAGCTTCAATCATTTCTCGGATTAGCTGGATATTTCCGAAAATTTATCAAGGATTTTGCTTTACATTCAAAACCATTGTATGACTTACTTGGAAAAGACAAAGTATTCAAGTTTGGTACAGATCAGAAAATTGCATTTCATAAATTAAAAGAATTTCTAACTAAGCAACCAGTGTTACATATTTTTAATTACGGAAGTACTACTGAATTGCACACAGACGCGTCGAAATATGGCTATGGAGCGGTATTATTTCAAGTAGATTCAGCAGACGATAAACTACATCCTGTTTATTATTGGAGCAAAAAGACGACACCGATTGAACAACGCTATACAAGTTACGATCTGGAAGCGTTGGCTATCTATGAAGCAATTAAAAGATTTCGTGTTTATCTGTTAGGACAAAAATTTAAGTTAGTAACTGATTGCAAGGCTTTTACGCAAACGTTGAAAAAGAAGGATTTAATGACTAAAGTTGCAAGATGGTCCATGTTTTTAGAACAGTTCGATTATGTAGTTGAGCATCGAGCCGCAACTGGAATGAAACATGTTGACGCATTGAGCAGAAGTGCGATGGTAATGATTATTGACAAGAATGAGATGTTAGTTAGATTACGACGATCACAGAAAGACGACGATCAGCTTGAAGCAATTCGACAAATATTAAGAGATGTACCATACAAAGACTATGTGATGGAAAATGATATTTTATGTGGAAACGTTGAAGGAGAGTTGTTATTTGTCGTACCAGAAATGATGAAGGATGAGATTATCAAGCTTATTCATGAGAATGGACATTTTAATGTTAAGAAAATGTCAGAAATAGTTAATCAAAATTTCTATATTCCAGATCTAAAGTCTCGAATTGAGAAACGTGTCCAGAGTTGTGTCCAATGCATTTTAGCCGAACGGAAAAGGGGGAAAGTTGAAGGACGGTTATACCCGATACCGAAAGGAGAATGTCCGCTCGACACATTTCATTTAGACCACCTAGGGCCAATGACGGCAACAGGCAAAAATTATAAGTACATGTTAACGATTATTGACGGGTTTACTAAATTCGCATGGTTGTTTCCCACGAAGACGTTGTCAACCGACGAAGTTTTGCAGAAACTATCGATTATTACTAATATTTTCGGATATCCTAGACGTATGATCACGGATAAAGGAGGAGCTTTTATCTCAGACAAATTCAAATCATATTGCAATGAACATCAAATTGAGATTCACCAGGTTACAACAGAACGCCACGGGGAAATGGGCAAATCGAAAGATTGCATCAAGTAGTGATAAGCATTAAATCAAGCAAACAAATGGTATCAAAATGTTCAGAAGGTGCAGCATTGCATTAACAGCACTTATCAACGAGCGATTAAGACGTCACCATATGAATTATTGGTAGGAAAGAAAATGAGGGTAGATGGAGACAGAGAATTTGAACGAATTTTGGAAGAAGAGAAAATTAGAATATTCAATGAAAGTCGGGATCAATGCAGAACTAGGGCGAAGGAGGCCATAGCAGACATTCAAAGTGAAAATAAGCGCCAGTATGATAGAAACAAAAGAAATTCACATCAGTATAAAGTGGATGACGTAGTAGCTATAGAACGAACACAATTTGGAAGCGGTCTGAAAATAAAACAAAAATTCTTTGGACCATACAAGGTGATTTCAGTTAGAGGTAGTGATCGATATGGGGTATTGAAGTTAGGTGAACATGATGGACCTAACAAAACATCTTCCAGTGCAGATAAGATGAAGAGATGGCCGGAAGAAGCAGTTTCATTTGAGGCAAATGATATCAGGATGGACGAGTGTGGAAGTAAAATAGAACTGTAAAAACTAAAATTCAAAAAATATAATCAAGTAGTCATTCGTTCGTCCAACGATAGTAGTAGCTTTTGCTTTTGAAAAAATATTAGACTTCACTTTTTATTTTGTCAGCCGATGATTAAAGAACTCAAATTGTAATTTTAAATAAATTAACTTTATATTAAAATTTATTCTTTAATTATCCCACATAACTAAGTTGAAAGTTACTCTATTTCGCTTCGAATATGAATTTAGGGTTTTAAAAACTACATTTAAAATCCAAGTTTTTTTAAAAAATGTAACTTAATTAAAATTTTGTTAAAAGTATAGCTAAATTGACAGCTAGTCTCTTTTGCTTCGAAAATGCAATAAAAGTTTTAGAAATTACATTTCAAATTAAAGTTTTGTTAAAAATATAACTAAATTAATATTTTGTTAAAAGTATAACTAAATTGAGAGTTAATCTTTTACGCTCGGAAAATGCAATTAACGTTTAAAAAATTACATTTCAAATTAAAATTTTGTAAAAATGTAACTAAATTAAAGTTTTGTTAAAAGTTTAACTAAATTGAAAAGTAGCCTTTTTCGCGTTGAAAATGAAATTAATGTTTAAAAAATTACATTTCAAATCAAAGTTTTGTTAAAAATATAACTGAATTAAAATTTTGTTGAAAGTATAATTTAAATGAAAGTTATTCCTTTTCGCTTCGAAAATGAAATAAAAATTTTAAAAATTAAATTTCAAATTAGACTTTTGTTAAAAATATAACTAAATTAAAATTTTTTCAAAAGTATGACCAAATTGAAAGGTAGTCTTTTGCGCATCCAAAACGAAATAAAAGTGTTATAAATTACATTTCAAACCAACGTTTTGTAAAAACAATAAGTAAATTAAATTTTTTTTAAAAGTATAACTAAATTGAAATTTAGTCTTTTTGGCTTCAAAAATGAAATTAAAATTTAAAAAGTTACTTTTCA
Source organism: Xylophagus ater (assembly GCA_963422695.1). NCBI lineage: Eukaryota > Metazoa > Arthropoda > Insecta > Diptera > Xylophagidae > Xylophagus > Xylophagus ater. Next base: position 30,936,506 of record OY730481.1, on the reverse strand, counting down.
AATTAAAGTTTTGTTAAAAATACAACTAAATTAAAATTTTTTTAAAAGTGTAACTAAATTGAAAGGTAGCCTTTTTCGCATTGAAAGTGAAATTAAAGTTTTAAAAATTACATTTCCAATTAAAGTTTTCTTAAAAGTATAACTAAATTAATATTTTGTTAAAAGTACAACTAAATTCAAAGTTAGTCTTTTTCGGTTCGAAAGTGAGATTAAAGTTTTAATAATTATCTTTCAAATTAAAGTTTGGTAAAAATATAACTAAAACAAAATTTTGTGAAAAGCATAACTAAATTGAAAGTTAGTCTCCTTCGCTTCGAAAATGAAATAAAAGTTTTAAAAATTACATTTCAAATTACAGTTTTATTAAAAAATATAATAAATTTAAATTTTGTTAAAAGTATAACTAAAATTGAAAGTTAGTCTCTTTCGCTTCGGAAATGAAATAAAAGTTTTAAAAGTTACATGTCAAATTAAAGTTTTGTAAAAAATACAACTATTGTAGATTAAAATTTTGTTAAAAGTATAAGTAAATTGTAAGTTAGTCTTTTCGACTTCGAAAATGAAATTAAAGTTTTAAAAATTACATTTGAATTTAAAGTTTTGTTAAAAAATAATTAAATTAAAATTTTTTTAAAAGCATAACTAAATTCAAAGTTAGCCTTTTTCGCGGTGAAAATGAAATTAAAGTTCTAAAAATTACATTTCAAATTAAAGTTTTGTAAAAATATAACTAAATTTAAATTTTGTTAAAAGTATAACTAAATTCAAAGTTACTCTCTTTCGCTGCGAAAATGAGTATAGGGTTTTAAAAACTACATTTAAAATCCAAGTTTTATTAAAAAATGTAACTGAATTAAAATTTTGTTAAAAGTATAACTAAATTGAAAATTAGTCTCTTTGCTACAAAAGTTTTAAAAATTACATTTCAAATTAAAGTTTTGCTGAAAATATAATTAAATTAAAATTTTTTTAAAAGTGTAAATAAATTGAAAGGTAGCCTTTTCGCATTGAAAATGAAATTAAAGTTTTAAAAATTACATTTCAAATTCAAATTTTGTAAAAATATTACTAAATTAAAATTTTGTTAAACGTATAACTAAATTGAAAGTTAGTCTTTTTCGCTTCGAAAATGAATTTAGGGTTTTAAAAACTACATTTAAAATCCAAGTTTTATTAAAAAATGTAACTTTATTAAAATTTTGTTAAAAGTATAACTAAATTGAAAATTAGTCTCTTTGCTTCGAAAATGAAACAAAAGTTTTAAAAATTACATTTCAAATTAAAGTTTTGTTAAAAATATAACTAAATTAAAATTTTGTTAAAAGTACAACTAAATTGAAAGTAGGTCTTTTCCGGTTCGAAAATGAGATTAAAGTTTTAAAAATTATATTTCTAATTAAAGTTTGGAAAAATATAACTAAAATAAAATTTTGTTAAAAGTATAACTAAATTGAAAGTTAGTCTTTTTCGCTGCGAAAATGAAATTAAAGTTTGAAAAATTACATTTCAAATTAAAGTTTTGTTAAAAATATATCTAAATTAAAATTTTTTTAGAAGTATAAATAAATTGAATGGTAGAATTTTTCGCGTTGAAAATGAAATTAAAGTTTTAAAAATTACATTTCAAATTAAAGTTTTCTAAAAATATAACTAAATTAAAATTTTGTTAAAAGTATAACTAAATTGAAAGTTAGTCTTTTTCGTTTCGAAAATGAATTTTGGGTTTTAAAAACTACATTTCAAATTCAAGTTTTGTAAAAAATGTAACTTAATTAAAATTTTGTTAAAAGTGAAACTAAATTGAAAGTTAATCTTTTTCGCCTGGAAAATGCAACTAAAATTTAAAAATTTTAATTTCAAACTAAAGTTTTGTAAAAATGTAGCTAAAATAGAATTTTGTCAAAAGTATAACTAAATTGAAAGTTTATCTTGTTCGCTTGGAAAATGCAATTAAATTTGAAAAAATTACATCTCAAATTAAAGTATTGCTAGAAATATAATTAAATTAAAATTTTTTTAAAAGTGTAACTAAATTGAAAGGTAGCCTTTTTCACATTGAAAATGAAATTAAATTTTTAAAAATTACATTTCCAATTAAAGTTTTCTTAAAAATATAACTAAATTAATATTTTATTAAAAGTACAACTAAATTCAAAGTTAGTCTTTTTCGGTTCGAAAATGAAATTAAAGTTTTAATAATTATATTTCAAATTAAAGTTTGGTAAAAATATAACTAAAACAAAATTTTGAGAAAAGCATAACTAAATTGAAAGTTAGTCTCCTTCGCTTCGAAAATGAAATAAAAGTTTTAAAAATTACATTTCAATTTACAGTTTTGTTAAAGAATATAATAAATTTAAATTTTGTTAAAAGCATAACTAAAATTGAAAGTTAGTCTCTTCCGTTCGGAAATGAAATAAAATTTTCAAAATTACATTTCAAATTAAAGTTTTGTAAAAAATATAACTATTGTAGATAAAAATTTGTTAAAAGTATAAGTAAATTCTAAGTTAGTCTTTTCGACTTCGAAAATGAAATTAAAGTTTTAAAAATTACATTTGAATTTAAAGTTTTGTTAAAAAATAATTAAATTAAAATTTTTTTAAAAGCATAACTAAATTCATAGTTAGCCTTTTTCGCGGTGAAAATGAAATTAAAGTTCTAAAAATTACATTTCAAATTAAAGTTTTGTAAAAATATAACTAAATTTAAATTTTGTTAAAAGTATATCTAAATTCAAAGTTACTCTCTTTCGCTGCGAAAATGAGTATAGGGTTTTAAAAACTACATTTAAAATCCAAGTTTTATTAAAAAATGTAACTGAATTAAAATTTTGTTAAAAGTATAACTAAATTGAAAATTAGTCTCTTTGCTACGAAAATGAAACAAAAGTTTTAAAAATTACATTTCAAATTAAAGTCTTGTTAAAAATATATCTAAATTAGAAATTTTTTAGAAGTATAACTAATTTGAAAGGTAGAATTTTTCGCGTTGAAAATGAAATTAAAGTTTTAAAATTACATTTCGAATTAAGGTTTTCTAAAAATATAACTAAATTAAAATTTTGTTAAAAGTATATCTAAATTGAAAGTTAATCTTTTTCGTTTCGAAAATGAATTTAGGGTTTTAAAAAGTACATTTAAAATCCAAGTTGTATTAAAAAATGTAACTTAATTAAAATTTTGTTAAAAATATAACTAAATTAATATTTTATTCAAAGTCCAACTAAATTCAAAGTTAGTCTTTTTCGGTTCGGAAATGAGATTAAAGTTTTAATAATTATATTTCAAATTAAAGTTTGGTAAAAATATAACTAAAATAAAATTTTGTGAAAAGTATAACTAAATTGAAAGGTAGCCTTTTTCGCGTTGAAAATGAAATTAAAGTTTTAAAAACTTCATTTCAAATTAAAATTTTGTAAAAATGTAACTAAATTAATATTTTGTTAAAAGTATAACAAAATCGAAAGGTAGCCTTTTTTGCGCTGAAAATAAAATTAAAGTTCTAAAAATTACATTTCAAATTAAAGTTTTGTAAAAATATAACTAAATTTGAATTTTGTTTAAAGTATAACTAAATTCAAAGTTACTCTCTTTCGCTGCGAAAATGAGTATAGGGTTTTAAAAACTACATTTAAAATCCAAGTTTTATTAAAAAATATAATAAATTTAAATTTTGTTAAAAGTATAACTAAAATTGAAAGTTAGTCTCTTTCGCTTCGGAAATGAAATAAAAGTTTCAAAAAGTTACTTTTCAAATTAAAGTTTTGTAAAAAATATAAATAATGTAGATTAAAATTTTGATAAAAGTACAACTAAATTGAAAGTTAGTCATTTTCGCTTCGAACATGAATTTGGGGTCTTAAAAACTACATTTCAAATACAAGTTTTGTAAAAAATGTAACTTAATTAAAATTTTGTTAAAAGCATAACTAAATTGAAAACTAATCTCTTTGCTTCGAAAATGACACAAAAGTTTTAAAAATTACATTTCAAATTAAAGTTTTGTTAAAAATATACCTAAATTAAAATTTTGTTAAAAGTACAACTAATTTGAAAGTAGGTCTTTTTCGGTTCGAAAATGAGACTAAAGTTTTAATAATTATATATCTAATTAAAGTTTCGAAAAATATAAATAAAATAAAATTTTGTTAAAAGTATAACTAATTTGAAAGTTAGCCTTTTTCGCTTTGAAAACGAAATTAAAGTTTAGAAAATTACATTTCAAATTAAAGTTTGGTTAAAAATATAACTAAATTAGAAATTTTTTCGAAGTATAACTAAATTGAAAGGTAGAATTTTTCGCGTTGAAAATGAAATTTAAGTTTTAAAAATTACATTTCAAATTAAAGTTTTCTAAAAATATAACTAAATTAAAATTTTGTTAAAAGTATAACTAAATTGAAAGTTACCCTTTTTCGTTTCGAAAATGAATTTAGGCTTTTAAAAACTACATTTCAAATCCAACTTTTGTAAAAAATGTAACTTAATCCAGATTTTGTTAACAGTATAACTAAATTGAAAGTTAGTCTCTTTCGCTTCGAAAATGAAATAAAAGTTTTAAAAATTACATTTCAAATTAAAGTTTTTTTAAAAAATATAATAAATTAAAATTTTGCTAAAAGTATGACTAAAATTGTAAGCTATTCTTTTTCGCTTCGAAAATGAAATAAAAGTTTTAAAAATTAAATTTCAAATTAAACTTTTGTCAAAAATATAACTAAATTAAAATTCTTTTAAAAGTATGACCAAATTGAAAGTTGGTCTTTTTGCTTCGAAGACGAAATTAAAGTTTAAAAAATTACATTTCAAAGTAAAGTTTTCTAACAATGTACCTACATTAAAATTTGGTTAAAAGTATAACTAAATTGAAAGTTAGCCTTTTTCGTTTCGAAAATGAATTTAGGGTCTTAAAAACTACATTTCAAATACGAGTTTTGTAAAAAATGTAACTTAATTAAAATTTTGTTAAAAGTATAACTAAATTGAAAGTTAGACTTTTTCGCTTCGAAAATGAAATTAAAGTTTAAAAAATTACATTTCAAAGTAAAGTTTTGTTAAAAATATAGTTGAATTAAAAATTTTTTAGAAAATGAAATTAAAGTTTTAAAAATTACATTTCAAATTAAAGTTTTCTAAAAATACAACTAAATTAAAATTTTTTTAAAAGTATGACTAAATTGAAAGTAGCTCTTTTTCGGTTCGAAAATGAGATTAAAGATTAAATAATTATATTTCTAATTAAAGTTTAGAAAAATATAACTAAAACAAAATTTTGTTAAAAGTATAACTAAATTGAAAGTTTATCTTGTTCGCTTGGAAAATGCAATTAAAGTTGAAAAAATTACATTTCAAATTAAAGTTTTGCTAAAAATATAATTAAATTAAAATTTTTTTAAAAGTGTAAATAAATTGAAAGGTAGCCTTTTCGCATTGAAAATGAAATTAAAGTTTTAAAAATTACATTTCAAATTCAAATTTTGTAAAAATATTACTAAATTAAAATTTTGTTAAACGTATAACTAAATTGAAAGTTAGTCTTTTTCGCTTCGAAAATGAATTTAGGGTTTTAAAAACTACATTTCAAATCCAAGTTTTGTAAAAAATGTAACTTAATTAAAATTTTGTTAAAAGTGTAACTAAATTGAAAGTTAGTCTTTTCGACTTCGAAAATGAAATTAAAGTTTTAAAAATTACATTTGAATTTAAAGTTTTGTTAAAAAATAATTAAATTAAAATTTTTTTAAAAGCATAACTAAATTCAAAGTTAGCCTTTTTCGCGGCGAAAATGAAATTAAAGTTTTAATAATTATATTTCAAATTAAAGTTTGGTAAAAATATAACTAAAACAAAATTTTGTGAAAAGCATAACTAAATTGAAAGTTAGTCTCCTTCGCTTCGAAAATGAAATAAAAGTTTTAAAAATTACATTTCAATTTACAGTTTTGTTAAAGAATATAATAAATTTAAATTTTGTTAAAAACATAACTAAAATTGGAAGTTAGTCTCTTCAGTTCGGAAATGAAATAAAATTTTCAAAATTACATTTCAAATTAAAGTTTTGTAAAAAATATAACTATTGTAGATAAAAATTGGTTAAAAGTATAAGTAAATTCTAAGTTAGTCTTTTCGACTTCGAAAATGAGTATAGGGTTTTAAAAACTACATTTAAAATCCAAGTTTTATTAAAAAATGTAACTGAATTAAAATTTTGTTAAAAGTATAACTAAATTGAAAATTAGTCTCTTTGCTACAAAAGTTTTAAAAATTACATTTCAAATTAAAGTTTTGATAAAAATATATCTAAATTAGAAATTTTTTAGAAGTATAACTAAATTGAAAGGTAGAATTTTTCGCGTTGAAAATGAAATTAAAGTTTTAAAATTACATTTCGAATTAAGGTTTTCTAAAAATATAACTAAATTAAAATTTTGTTAAAAGTATATCTAAATTGAAAGTTAATCTTTTTCGTTTCGAAAATGAATTTAGGGTTTTAAAAACTACATTCAAAATCCAAGTTGTATTAAAAAATGTAACTTAATTAAAATTTTGTTAAAAATATAACTAAATTAATATTTTATTCAAAGTCCAACTAAATTCAAAGTTAGTCTTTTTCGGTACGAAAATGAGATTAAAGTTTTAATAATTATATTTCAAATTAAAGTTTGGTAAAAATATAACTAAAATAAAATTTTGTGAAAAGTATAACTAAATTGAAAGGTAGCCTTTTTCGCGTTGAAAATGAAATTAAAGTTTTAAAAACTTCATTTCAAATTAAAATTTTGTAAAAATGTAACTAAATTAATATTTTGTTAAAAGTATAACAAAATCGAAAGGTAGCCTTTTTTGCGCTGAAAATAAAATTAAAGTTCTAAAAATTACATTTCAAATTAAAGTTTTGTAAAAATATAACTAAATTTAAATTTTGTTTAAAGTATAACTAAATTCAAAGTTACTCTCTTTCGCTGCGAAAATGAGTATAGGGTTTTAAAAACTACATTTAAAATCCAAGTTTTATTAAAAAATATAATAAATTTAAATTTTGTTAAAAGTATAACTAAAATTGAAAGTTAGTCTCTTTCGCTTCGGAAATGAAATAAAAGTTTCAAAAAGTTACTTTTCAAATTAAAGTTTTGTAAAAAATATAAATAATGTAGATTAAAATTTTGATAAAAGTACAACTAAATTGAAAGTTCGTCATTTTCGCTTCGAACATGAATTTGGGGTCTTAAAAACTACATTTCAAATACAAGTTTTGTAAAAAATGTAACTTAATTAAAATTTTGTTAAAAGCATAACTAAATTGAAAACTAATCTCTTTGCTTCGAAAATGACACAAAAGTTTTAAAAATTACATTTCAAATTAAAGTTTTGTTAAAAATATACCTAAATTAAAATTTTGTTAAAAGTACAACTAATTTGAAAGTAGGTCTTTTTCGGTTCGAAAATGAGACTAAAGTTTTAATAATTATATTTCTAATTAAAGTTTCGAAAAATATAAATAAAATAAAATTTTGTTAAAAGTATAACTAATTTGAAAGTTAGCCTTTTTCGCTTTGAAAACGAAATTAAAGTTTAGAAAATTACATTTCAAATTAAAGTTTGGTTAAAAATATAACTAAATTAGAAATTTTTTCGAAGTATAACTAAATTGAAAGGTAGAATTTTTCGCGTTGAAAATCAAATTTAAGTTTTAAAAATTACATTTCAAATTAAAGTTTTCTAAAAATATAACTAAATTAAAATTTTGTTAAAAGTATAACTAAATTGAAAGTTACCCTTTTTCGTTTCGAAAATGAATTTAGGCTTTTAAAAACTACATTTCAAATCCAACTTTTGTAAAAAATGTAACTTAATCCAGATTTTGTTAACAGTATAACTAAATTGAAAGTTAGTCTCTTTCGCTTCGAAAATGAAATAAAAGTTTTAAAAATTACATTTCAAATTAAAGTTTTTTTAAAAAATATAATAAATTAAAATTTTGCTAAAAGTATGACTAAAATTGTAAGCTATTCTTTTTCGCTTCGAAAATGAAATAAAAGTTTTAAAAATTAAATTTCAAATTAAACTTTTGTCAAAAATATAACTAAATTAAAATTCTTTTAAAAGTATGACCAAATTGAAAGTTGGTCTTTTTGCTTCGAAGACGAAATTAAAGTTTAAAAAATTACATTTCAAAGTAAAGTTTTCTAACAATGTAACTAAATTAAAATTTGGTTAAAAGTATAACTAAATTGAAAGTTAGCCTTTTTCGTTTCGAAAATGAATTTAGGGTCTTAAAAACTACATTTCAAATACGAGTTTTGTAAAAAATGAAACTTAATTAAAATTTTGTTAAAAGTATAACTAAATTGAAAGTTAGACTTTTTCGCTTCGAAAACGAAATTAAAGTTTAAAAAATTACATTTCAAAGTAAAGTTTTGTTAAAAATATAGTTGAATTAAAAATTTTTTAGAAAATGAAATTAAAGTTTTAAAAATTACATTTCAAATTAAAGTTTTCTAAAAATATACCTAAATTAAAAATTTTTTAAAAGTATAACTAAATTGAAAGTAGCTCTTTTTCGGTTCGAAAATGAGATTAAAGATTAAATAATTATATTTCTAATTAAAGTTTAGAAAAATATAACTAAAACAAAATTTTGTTAAAAGTATAACTAAATTGAAAGTTTATCTTGTTCGCTTGGAAAATGCAATTAAAGTTGAAAAAATTACATTTCAAATTAAAGTTTTGCTAAATATATAATTAAATTAAAATTTTTTTAAAAGTGTAAATAAATTGAAAGGTAGCCTTTTCGCAATGAAAATGGAATTAAAGTTGAAAAAATTACATTTCAAATTAAAGTTTTGCTAAATATATAATTAAATTAAAATTTTTTTAAAAGTGTAAATAAATTGAAAGTTAGTCTTTTTCGCTTCGAAAATGAATTTAGGGTTTTAAAAACTACATTTCAAATCCAAGTTCTGTAAAAAATGTAACTTAATTAAAATTTTGTTAAAAGTGTAACTAAATTGAAAGTTAATCTTTTTCGCCTGGAAAATTCAATTAAAGTTTAAAAAATTACATTTCAAATTAAAGTTTTGTAAAAAATATAGCTATTGTAGATTAAAATTATGTTAAAAGTATAAGTAAATTGTAAGTTAGTCTTTTCGACTTCGAAAATGAAATTAAAGTTTTAAAAATTACATTTGAATTTAAAGTATTGTTAAAAAATAATTAAATTAAAATTTTTTTAAAAGCATAACTAAATTCAAAGTTAGCCTTTTCGCGGTGAAAATGAAATTAAAGTTCTAAAACTTACATTTCAAATTAAAGTTTTGTAAAAATATAACTAAATATAAATTTTGTTAAAAGTATAACTAAATTGAAAGTTAGTCTTTTTCGCTTCGAAAATGAATTTAGGGTTTTAAAAAGTACATTTCAAATTCAAGTTTTGTTAAAAAATGTAACTTAATTAAAATTTTGTGAAAAGTATAACTAAATTGAAAATTAGTCTCTTTGCTTCGAAAATCAAACAAAAGTTTTAAAATTACATTTCAAATTAAAGTTTTGTTAAAAATATAACTACATTAAAATTTTGTTAAAAGTACAACTAAATTGAAAGTAGGTTTTTCGGTTCGAAAATGAGATTAAAGTTTTTAAAATTTTATTTCTAATTAAAGTTTGGAAAAATATAACTAAAATAAAATTTTGTTAAAAGTATAACTAAATTGAAAGTTAGTCTTTTTCGCTTCGAAAATGAAATTAAAGTTTAAAAAATTACATTTCAAATTAAAGTTTTGTTAAAAAAATATCTAAATTAAAAATATTTTAGAAGGATAACTAAATTGAAAGGTAGAATTTTTCGCGTTAAAAATGAAATTAAAGTTTTAAAAATTACATTTCAAATTAAAGTTTTGTTAAAAATATAACTACATTAAAATTTTGTTAAAAGTACAACTAAATTGAAAGTAGGTTTTTCGGTTCGAAAATGAGATTAAAGTTTTAATAATTATATTTCAAATTAAAGTTTTGTAAAAATATAACTAAAATAAAATTTTGTCAAAAGTATAACTAAATTGAAAGTTTATCTTTTTTGCTTGGAAAATGCATTTAAAGTTGAAAAAATTACATTTCAAATTAAAGTTTTGCTAAAAATATAATTAAATTAAAATTTCTTTAAAAGCATGACTAAATTGAAAGGTAGCCTTTTTCGCATTGGAAATGAAATTTAAGTTTTAAAAATTACATTTCCTATTAAAGTTTTGTTAAAAATAAAACTAAATTAATATTTTGTTAAAAGTACAACTAAATTCAAAGTTAGTCTTTTTCGGTTCGAAAATGAGATTAAAGTTTTAATAATTATATTTCAAATTAAAGTTTGGTAAAAATATAACTAAAATAAAATTTTGTGAAAAGTATAACTAAATTGAAAGTTACTCTATTTCGCTTCGAAAATGAATTTAGGGTTTTAAAACCTACATTTAAAACCCAAGTTTTGTTAAAAAATGTAACTTAATTAAAATTTTGTTAAAAGTATAGCCAAATTGACAGCTAGTCTCTTTTGCTTCGAAAATGAAATAAAAGTTTTAGAAATTACATCTCAAACTAAAAATTTGTTAAAAATATAACTAAATTAATATTTTGTTTAAAGTATAACTAAATTGAGAGTTTATATTTTTCGCTCGGAAAATGCAATTAACGTTTAAAAAATTACATTTCAAATTAAAATGTTGTAAAAATGTAACTAAATTAAAATTTTGTTAAAAGTATAACTAAATTGAAAGGTAGCCTTTTTCGCGTTGAAAATGAAATTAATGTTTAAAAAATTACATTTCAAATTAAAGTTTTGTTAAAAATATGACTAAATTAAAATTTTTTAAAAAGTATAACTAAATTGAAAAGTAGCTTTTTCGCGTTGAAAACGAAATTAAAATTTTAAAAATTACATTTCAAATTAAAGTTTTGTTAGAAGTATAACTAAATTAAAATTTTGTTAAAAGTAGAACTAAATTGGAAGTTAGTCTCTTTCGCGTTTAAAATGTAATAAAAGTTTTAAAAATTACATTTCAAATCAAAGTTTTGTTAAAAATATAACTGAATTAAAATTTTGTTAAAAGTATAACTAAATTGAAAGGTAGCCTTTTTCGCATTGAAAATGAAATTAAAGTTTTAAAAATTACATTTCAAATTAAAGTTTTGTTAAAAAATATAATAAATTTAAATTTTGTTAAAACTATAATTAAAATTGAAAGTTAGTCTCTTTCGCTTCGGAAATAAAATAAAAGTTTTAAAAATTACATTTCAAATTAAAATTTTGTGAAAATTATAGCTGTCGTAGATTAAAATTGTGTTAAAAGTATAAGTAAATTGTAAGTTAGCGTTTTCGACTACGAAAAGGAAATGAAAGTTTTAAAAATTGCATTTGAATTTAAAGTTTTGTTAATAAATAATTAAATTAAAATTTTTTTAAAAGCTTATCTAAATTGAAAGTAAGCCTTTTTCGCGGTGAAAATGAAATTAAAGTTTTAAAAATTACATTTCAAATTAAAGTTTTGTAAAAATATAATTAAATTAAAATTTTGTTAAAAGTATAACTAAATTCAAAGTTACTCTCTTTTGCTTCGAAAAGGATATAAAAGTTTAAAAAATTACATTTCAAATTAAACTTTTGTTGAAAATGACTAAAAGAAAATTTTATTAAAATTATAAGTAAATTGAAAGTTAGTCCTTTTCGCTTCGAAAACGAATTTACGGCTTTAAAAACTATATTTCAAATTAAAGTATTGTAAAAATATAACTAAAATAAAATTTTGTGAAAAGTATAACTAAATTGAAAGTTACTCTATTTGGCTTCGAAAATGAATTTAGGGTTTTAAAACCTACATTGAAAACCCAAGTTTTGTTAAAAAATGTAACTTAATTAAAATTTTGTTAAAAGTATAGCCAAATTGGCAGCTAGTCTCTTTTGCTTCGAAAATGAAATAAAAGTTTTAGAAATTACATCTCAAACTAAAGTTTTGTTAAAAATATAACTAAATTAATATTTTGTTTAAAGTATAACTAAATTGAGAGTTTATATTTTTCGCTCGGAAAATGCAATTAACGTTTAAAAAATTACATTTCAAATTAAAATTTTGTAAAAATGTAACTAAATTAAAATTTTGTTAAAAGTATAACTAAATTGAAAAGTAGCTTTTTCGGGTTGAAAATGAAATTAATGTTTAAAAAATTACATTTCAAATTAAAGTTTTGTTAAAAATATGACTAAATTAAAATTATTTTAAAAGTATAACTAAATTGAAAAGTAGCTTTTTCGCGTTGAAAACGAAATTAAAATTTTAAAAATTACATTTCAAATTAAAGTTTTGTTAGAAGTATAACTAAATTAAAATTTTGTTAAAAGTAGAACTAAATTGGAAGTTAGTCTCTTTCGCGTTTAAAATGAAATAAAAGTTTTAAAAATTACATTTCAAATCAAAGTTTTGTTAAAAATATAACTGAATTAAAATTTTGTTAAAAGTATAACTAAATTGAAAGGTAGCCTTTTTCGCATTGAAAATGAAATTAAAGTTTTAAAAATTACATTTGAAATTAAAGTTTTGTTAAAAAATATAATAAATTTAAATTTTGTTAAAACTATAACTAAAATTGAAAGTTAGTCTCTTTCGCTTCGGAAATAAAATAAAAGTTTTAAAAATTACATTTCAAATTAAAATTTTGTGAGAATTATAGCTGTCGTAGATTAAAATTGTGTTAAAAGTATAAGTAAATTGTAAGTTAGCGTTTTTGACTACGAAAAGGAAATGAAAGTTTTAAAAATTGCATTTGAATTTAAAGTTTTGTTAATAAATAATTAAATTAAAATTTTTTTAAAAGCTTATCTAAATTGAAAGTAAGCCTTTTTCGCGGTGAAAATGAAATTAAAGTTTTAAAAATTACATTTCAAATTAAAGTTTTGTAAAAATATAATTAAATTAAAATTTTGTTAAAAGTATAACTAAATTCAAAGTTACTCTCTTTTGCTTCGAAAAGGATATAAAAGTTTAAAAAATTACATTTCAAATTAAACTTTTGTTGAAAATGACTAAAAGAAAATTTTATTAAAATTATAAGTAAATTGAAAGTTAGTCTTTTTCGCTTCGAAAACGAATTTACGGCTTTAAAAACTATATTTCAAATTAAAGTATTGTAAAAATATAACTAAAATAAAATTTTGTGAAAAGTATAACTAAATTGAAAGTTACTCTATTTCGCTTCGAAAATGAATTTAGGGTTTTAAAACCTACATTTAAAACCCAAGTTTTGTTAAAAAATGTAACTTAATTAAAATTTTGTGAAAAGTATAGCCAAATTGACAGCTAGTCTCTTTTGCTTCGAAAATGAAATAAAAGTTTTAGAAATTACATTTCAAACTAAAGTTTTGTTAAAAATATTACTAAATTAATATTTTGTTAAAAGTATAACTAAATTGAGAGTTTATATTTTTCGCTCGGAAAATGCAATTAACGTTTAAAAAATTACATTTCAAATTAAAATTTTGTAAAAATGTAACTAAATTAAAATTTTGTTAAAAGTATAACTAAATTGAAATGTAGCCTTTTTCGCGTTGAAAATGAAATTAATGTTTAAAAAATTACATTTCAAATTAAAGTTTTGTTAAAAATATGACTAAATTAAAATTTTTTTAAAAGTATAACTAAATTGAAAAGTAGCTTTTTCGCGTTGAAAACGAAATTAGAATTTTAAAAATTGCATTTCAAATTAAAGTTTTGTTAAAAATATATCTAAATTAAAATTTTTTTAGAAGTATAACTAAATTGAAAGGTTGAATTTTTCCCGTTTAAAATTAAATTAAAGTTTTAAAAATTATATTTCAAATTAAAATTTTCTAAAAATATTACTAAATTAAAATTTTGTTAAAAGTATAACTAAATTGAAAGTTAGTTTTTTCGTTTCGAAAATGAATTTAGGGTTTTAAAAACTACATTTCAAATCCAAGTTTTGTTAAAAATATAACTAAATTAATATTTTGTTAAAAGTATAACTAAATTGAGGGTTAATTTTTTACGCTCGGAAAATGCAATTAAAGTTTAAAAAATTACATTTCAAATTAAAGTTTTGTTAAAAATATAACTAAATTAAAATTTTTTTAAAAGTATAATTAAATTGAAAGTTGGTCGTTTTCGCTTCCAAAACGAAATAAAAATTTTAAAAATTAAATTTTAAATCCAAGTTTTGGTAAAAAATTCAACTTAATTAAAATTTTGGTAAAAGTATAAGCAAATTGAAAGTTAGTCTTTTTCGCTTCCAAAGCGAAATAAAAGTTTTAAAAATTACATTTCAAATCAAAGTTTTGCAAACCAAAATACAAAATAAAATTTTTTTAAAAGTATAACTAAATCGAAAGGTAGCCTATTTCGTATTGAAAATGAAGTTAAAGTTTTAAAAATTACATTTTAAATTAAAGTTTTGTAAAAATATAACTAAATTTAAATTCTGTTAAAAGTATAACTAAATTGAAAGTTAGTCTTTTTCGCTTCGAAAATGAATTTGGGGTTTTAAAAACTACATTTCAAATCCAAGTTTTGTTAAAAAATGTAACTTAATTAAAATTTTGTTAAAAGTATAACTAAATTGAAAGTTAGTCTCTTTCGATCCCAGAATGGAATTAAAGTTTTACAAATTACATTCCAAATTAACGTTCTGTAAAAATATAACTAAATTCAAATTTTGTTAAAAGTACAACTAAATTCAAAGTTACTCTATTTCGCTTCGGAAATTAATTTAGGGTTTTAAAAACTACATTTCAAATCCTAGTTTTGTTAAAAACTGTAACTTAATTAAAATTTTGTTAAAAGTATAACTAAATTGCAAGCTAGTCTGTTTTGCTTCCAAAATGAAATAAATGTTTTAAAAATTACATTTCAAATTAAAGTTTTGTTAAACATATAACTAAATTATTATCTTGTTCAGAGTACAACTAAATTCAAAGTTAGTCTTTTTCGGTTCGAAAATGAGATTAAGGTTTTAATAATTTTCCTGCAAATTAAAGTTTTGTAAAAATGTAACTAAAATAAAATTTTGTCAAAAGTATAACTAAATTAAAAGTATATCTTTTTCGCTTGGAAAATGCAATTAAAGTTGAACAAATTACATTTCAAATTAAAGTTTTGCTAAAAATATAACTAAAAGAAAATTTTGTGAAAAGTATTACTAAATTGAAAGTTAGTCTCTTTCGCTTCGAGAATGAAATAAAAGTTTTAAAATCTAAATTTCAAATTAGAGTTTTGTTAAAAAATATAATAAATTTAAATTTTGTTAAAAGTATAACTAAATTCAAAGTTACCCTCTTTTGCTTCGAAAAGGATATAAAAGTTTTAAAAATTACATTTCAAATTAAAGTTTTGTTGAAAATGACTAAAAGAAAATTTTGTTAAAATTATAACTAAATTGAAAGTTAGTCTTTTTGGCTTCAAAAATGAAATTGAAATTTAAAAAGTTACTTTTCAAATTAAAGTTTTGTTAAAAATATAACTAAATTAAAATTTTTTTAAAAGCATAACTAAATTGAAAGGTAGCCTTTTTCGCGTTGAAAATGAAATTATTGTTTTAAAAACTACATTTCAAATTAAAATTTTTGTAAAAATGTAACTAAATTAAAATTTTGTTAAAAGTAGAACTAAATTGGTAGTTAGTCTCTTTCGCTTTTAAAATGAAATAAAACTTTTAAAAATAACATTTGAAATCAAAGTTTTGTTAAAAATATAACTGAATGAAAATTTTGTTGAAAGTATAATTTAATTGGAAGTTATTCCTTTTCGCTTCGAAAATGAAATAAAAGTTTTATAAATTATATTTCAAATTAAACTTTTGTTAAAAATATAACTAAATTAAAATTTTCTTAAAAGTATAACCAAATTGAAAGTTAGCTTTTTTGCATCCAAAACGAAACAAAAGTGTTAAAAATTACATTTCAAACCAACGTTTTGTAAAAACAATAAGTAAATTAAAATTTTTTAAAAGTATAACTAAATTGAAAGTTAACCTTTTTCGCGTTTCAAATGCATTTAAAATTTTAAAAATCACCTTTCAAATTAAAATTTTGTAAAAATATAACTAAATTTAATTTTGTTAAAATTATAACTAAATTGAAAGTTAGTCTTTTTCGCTTCGAAAACGAATTTACGGTTTTAGAAACTACATTTAAAATCCCAGTTTTTTAAAAAAATGTAACCTAATTAAAATTTTGTTAAAAGTATAACTAAATTAAAATTTTGTTAAAAGTAGAACTAAATTGGAAGTTAGTCTCTTTCGCGTTTAAAATGAAATAAAAGTTTTAAAAATTACATTACAAATCAAAGTTTTGTTAAAAATATAACTGAATTAAAATTTTGTTGAAAGTATAATATAATTGAAAGTTGGTCGTTTTCGCTTCCAAAACGAAATAAAAATTTTAAAAATTAAATTTTAAATCCAAGTTTTTGTAAAAAATCCAACTAAATTAAAATTTTTTTAAAAGTATAATTAAATTGAAAGTTAGTCGTTTTCGCTTCCAAAACGAAATAGGAGTTTTAAAAATTACATTTCAAATTAAAGTTTTGTTAAAAATATAACTAAATTAAAATTTTGTTGAAAGTATAATGTAATTGAAAGTTGGTCGTTTTCGCTTCCAAAACGAAATAAAAATTTTAAAAATTAAATTTTAAATCCAAGTTTTTGTGAAAAATCCAACTAAATTAAAATTTTGCTAAAAGTATAACCAAATTGAAAGTAGGTCTTTTTCGGTTCAAAAATGAGATTAAAGTTTTAAAAATTATATTTCTAATTAAAGTTTGGAAAAATATAACTAAAATAAAATTTTGTTAAAAGTAAAACCAAATTGAAAGTTAGTCTTTTTCGCTTCGAAAATGAAATTAAAGTTTGAAAAATTACATTTCAAATTAAAGTTTTGTTAAAAATATATCTAAATTAAAAATTTTTTAGAAGTATAACTAATTTGAAAGGTAGAATTTTTCCCGTTGAAAATGAAATTAAAGTTTTAAAAATTACATTTCAAATTAAAGTTTTCTAAAAATATAACTAAATTAAAATTTTGTTATAAGTATAACTAAATTGAAAGTTAGTCTTTTTCGTTTCGAAAATGAAATTAAAGTTTGAAAAATTACTTTTCAAATTAAAGTTTTGTTAAAAATATATCTAAATTAAAATTTTTTAGAAGTATAACTAATTTGAAAGGTAGAATTTTTCCCGTTGAAAATGAAATTAAAGTTTTAAAAATTATATTTCAAATTAAAGTTTTCTAAAAATATTACTAAATTAAAATTTTGTTAAAAGTATAACTAACTTGAAAGTTAGTTTTTTCGTTTCGAAAATGAATTTAGGGTTTTAAAAACTACATTTCAAATGCAAGTTTTGTAAAAAATGTAACTTAATTAAAATTTTGTTAAAACTTAAACTAAATTGAAAGTTAATCTTTTGCGCCTGGGAAATGCAATTAAAGTTTAAAAATTACATTCCAAATTAAAGTTTTGTTAAAAATATAACTAAATTAAAATTTTTTTAAAAGTATAATTAAATTGAAAGTTGGTCGTTTTCGCTTCCAAAACGAAATAAAAATTTTAAAAATTAAATTTTAAATCCAAGTTTTTGTAAAAAATCCAACTTAATTAAAATTTTGCTAAAAGTATAACCAAATTGAAAGTTAGTCTTTTTCGCTTTCAAAACGAAATAAGAGTTTTAAAAATTACATTTCAAATCAAAGTTTTGTAAAACAAAATATAAAATAAAATTTTTTTAAAAGTATAACTAAATCGAAAGGTAGCATATTCCGTATTGCAAATGAAGTTAAAGTTTTAAAAATTACATTTCAAATTAAAGTTTTGTAAAAATATAACTAAATTTAAATTCTGTTAAAAGTATAACTAAATTGAAAGTTAGTCTTTTTCGCTTCGAAAATGAATTTGGGGTTTTAAAGACTACACTTCAAATCCAAGTTTTGTTAAAAAATGTAACTTAATTAAAATTTTGTTAAAAGTATAACTAAATTGAAAGTTAGTCTCTTTCGATCCCAGAATGGAATTAAAGTTTTAAAAATTACATTTCAAATTAACGTTCTGTAAAAATATAACTAAATTCAAATTTTGTTAAAAGTACAACTAAATTGAAAGTTACTCTATTTCGCTTCGGAAATTAATTTAGGGTTTTAAAAACTACATTTCAAATCCAAGTTTTGTTAAAAAATGTAACTTAATTAAAATTTTGTTAAAAGTATAACTAAATTGAAAGCTAGTCTGTTTTGCTTCCAAAATGAAATAAATATTTTAAAAATTACATTTCAAATTAAAGTTTTGTTAAACATATAACTAAATTAATATCTTGTTCAGAGTACAACTAAATTCAAAGTTAGTCTTTTTCGGTTCGAAAATGAGATTAAAGTTTTAATAATTTTCCTGCAAATTAAAGTTTTGTAAAAAGTAACTAAAATAAAATTTTGTCAAAAGTATAACTAATTTAAAGTATATCTTTTTCGCTTGGAAAATGCAATTAAAGTTGAAAAAATTACATTTCAAATTAAAGTTTTGCTAAAAATATAATTAAATTAAAATTTTTTTAAACGTACAACTAAATTCAAAGTTAGTGTTTTCGGTTCGAAAATGAGATTAAAGCTTTAATAATTATATTTCAAATTAAAGTTTGGTAAAAATATAACTAAAATAAAATTTTGTGAAAAGTATAACTAAATTGAAAGTTAGTCTCTTTCGCTTCGAGAATGAAATAAAATTTTTAAAATTTAAATTTCAAATTAAAGTTTTGTTAAAAAATATAATAAATTTAAATTTTGTTAAAAGTATAACTAAAATTGAAAGTCAGTCTCTTTCGCTTCGGAAATAAAATAAAAGTTTTAAAAATTACATTTCAAATTAAAGTTTTGTGAAAACTAAAACTGTTGTAGATTAAAATTTTGTTAAAATATAAGTAAATTGTAAGTTATCGTTTTCGACTACGAAAAGGAAATTAAAGTTTTAAAAATTGCATTTGAATTTAAAGTTTTGTTAAAAAATAATTAAATTAAAATTTTTTTAAAAGCATATCTAAATTGAAAGTTAGCTTTTTTCGCGGTGAAAATGAAATTAAAGTTTTAAAAATTACATTGCAAATTAAAGTTTTGTAAAAATATAGCTAAATTAAAATTTTGTTAACAGTATTACTAAATTCAAAGTTACTCTTTTTTGCTTCGAAAAGGATATAAAAGTTTTAAAAATTACATTTCAAATTAAAGTTTTGTTGAAAATGACTAAAAGAAAATTTTGCTAAAACTATAACTAAATTGAAAGGTAGCCTTTTTCGCGTTGAAAATGAAATTAAAGTTTTATAAACTACATTTCAAATTAAAATTTTTGTAAAAATGTAACTAAATTAAAATTTTGTTAAAGTAGAACTAAATTGGAAGTTAGTCTCTTTCGCGTTTAAAATGAAATAAAAGTTTTAATAATTACATTACAAATCAAAGTTTTGTTAAAAATATAACTGAATTAAAATTTTGTTGAAAGTATAATGTAATTGAAAGTTATTCCTTTTCGCTTCAAAAATGAAATAAAAGTTTTAAAAATTAAATTTCAAATTAAACTTTTGTTAAAAATATAACTAAATTAAAATTTTGTTAAAAGTACAGCTAAATTGAAAGTAGGTCTTTTTCGGTTCGAAAATGAGATTAAAGTTTTAAAAATTATATTTCTAATTAAAGTTTGGAAAAATATAACTAAAATAAAATTTTGTTAAAAGTAAAACCAAATTGAAAGTTAGTCTTTTTCGCTTCGAAAATGAAATTAAAGTTTGAAAAATTACATTTCAAATTAAAGTTTTGTTAAAAATATATCTAAATTAAAAATTTTTTAGAAGTATAACTAATTTGAAAGTTAGAATTTTTCCCGTTGAAAATGAAATTAAAGTTTTAAAAATTACATTTCAAATTAAAGTTTTCTAAAAATTTAACTAAATTAAAATTTTGTTAAAAGTATAACTAAATTGAAAGTTAGTCTTTTTCGTTTCGAAAATAAATTTAGCGTTTTAAAAACTACATTTCAAATCCAAGTTTTGTACAAATATAACTAAATTTAAATTTTGTTAAAAGTATAATTAAATAGAAAATTAGTCTTTTTCGCTTCGAAAATGATTATAGGGTTTTAAAAACTACATTTCAAATCCAAGTTTTCTAAAAAATGTAGCTTAATTAAAAATTTGTAAAAAGTATACCTAAATTGAAAGTTAGTCTCTTTCGCTCCCAGAATGGAATTAAAGTTTTAAAAATTACATTTCAAATTAACGTTCTGTAAAAATATAGCTAAATTCAAATTTTGTTAAAAGTACAACTAAATTGAAAGTTACTCTATTTCGCTTCGGAAATTAATTTAGTGTTTTAAAAACTACATTTAAAATCCAAGTTTTGTTAAAAAATGTAACTTAATTAAAATTTTGTTAAAAGTATAACTAAATTGAAAGCTAGTCTGTTTTGCTTCCAAAATGCAATAAATGTTTTAAAAATTACATTTCAAATTAAAGTTTTGTTAAACATATAACTAAATTAATATTTTGTTAAAAGTGCAACTAAATTCAAAGTTAGTCTTTTTCGGTTCGAAAATGAAATTACAGTTTTAATAATTATATTTCAAATTAAAGTTTTGTAAAATTGTAACTAAAATAAAATTTTGTCAAAAGTATAACTAAATTGAAAGTTAGTCTCTTTCGCTCTTAAAATGAAATTAAAGTTTTAAAAATTACATTTCAAATTAAGATTTGGTAAAAATATAACTAAATTTAATTTTGTTAAAATTATAACTAAATTGAATGTTAGTCTTTGTCGCTTCGAAAACGAATTTACGGTTTTAGAAACTTCATTTAAAATCCAAGTTTTGTTAAAAAATGTAACTAAATTAAAATTTTGTTAAAAGAATAACTAAATTCAAAGTTACTCTCTTTTGCTTCGAAAAGGATATAAAAGTTTTAAAAACTACATTTCAAATTAAAATGTTTGTAAAAATGTAACTAAATTAAAATTTTGTAAAAAGTATAACTAAATTGATAGTTAGTCTCTTTCGCTCTTAAAATGAAATTAAAGTTTTAAAAATTACATTTCAAATTAAAATTTGGTAAAAATATAACTAAATTTAATTTTGTTAAAATTATAACTAAATTGAATGTTAGTCTTTGTCGCTTCGAAAACGAATTTACGGTTTTAGAAACTTCATTTAAAATCCAAGTTTTGTTAAAAAATGTAACTTAATTAAAATTTTGTTAAAAGTATAACTTAACTGACAGCTAGTCTCTTTTGCTTCGAAAATGAAATAAAAGTTTTAGAAATTACATTTCAAATGAAAGTTTTGTTAAAAATATAACTAAATTAATATCTTGTTAAGAGTACAACTAAATTCAAAGTTAGTCTTTTTCGGTTCGAAAATGAGATTAAAGTTTTAATAATTTTCTTGCAAATTAAAGTTTTGTAAAAAATGTAACTAAATTATAATTTTGATAAAAGTAGAACTTAATTGGAAGTTAGTCTCTTTCGCTTTTAAAATGAAATAAAAGTTTTAGAAATTACATTTAAAACTAAAGTTTTGTTAAAAATATTACTAAATTAATATTTTGTTAAAAGTATAACTAAATTGAGAGTTAATCTTTTTCGCTCGGAAAATGCAATTAATGTTTAAAAAATTACATTTCAAATTAAAATTTTGTAAAAATGTAACTAAATTAAAATTTTGTTAAAAGTATAACTAAATTCAAAGTTACTCTCTTTTGCTTCGAAAAGGATATAAAAGTTTTAAAAACTACATTTCAAATTAAAATGTTTGTAAAAATGTAACTAAATTAAAATTTTGTAAAAAGTATAACTAAATTGATAGTTAGTCTCTTTCGCTCTTAAAATGAAATTAAAGTTTTAAAAATCACATGTCAAATTAAAATTTGGTAAAAATATAACTAAATTTAATTTTGTTAAAATTATAACTAAATTGAATGTTAGTCTTTGTCGCTTCGAAAACGAATTTACGGTTTTAGAAACTACATTTAAATCCAAGTTTTGTTAAAAAATGTAACTTAATTAAAATTTTGTTAAAAGTATAACTAAACTGACAGCTAGTCTCTTTTGCTTCGAAAATGAAACGAAACTTTTTAAAATTACATTTCAAATGAAAGTTTTGTTAAAAATATAACTAAATTAAAATTTTTTTAAAAGCATAACTAAATTGAAAGGTAGCCTTTTTCGCATTGAAAATGAAATTAAAGTTTTAAAAACTACATTTCAAATTAAAATGTTTGTAAAAATGTAACTAAATTAAAATTTTGTAAAAAGTAGAACTAAACTGGTAGTTAGTCTCTTTCGCTCTTAAAATGAAATAAAAGTTTTAAAAATAACATTTGAAATCAAAGTTTTGTAAAAAAAATAGCTAAATTAAAATTTTTTTAAAAGTGTAACTAATTTGAAAGGTAGCCTTTTTCGCATTGAAAATGAAATTAAAGTTTTAAAAATTACATTTCAAATTAAAGTTTTGTACGAATATAACTAAATTTAAATTTTGTTAAAAGTATAATTAAATTGAAAATTAGTCTTTTTCGCGTTGAAAATGAAATTAAAGTTTTAAAAATTACATTTCAAATTAAAATTTGGTAAAAATATAACTAAATTTAATTTTGTTAAAAATATAACTAAATTGAATGTTAGTCTTTGTCGCTTCGAAAACGAATTTACGGTTTTAGAAACTACATTTAAAATCCAAGTTTTGTTAAAAAATGTAACTTAATTAAAGTTTTGTTAAAAGTATAACTTAACTGACAGCTAGTCTCTTTTGCTTCGAAAATGAAACGAAACTTTTAAAAATTACATTTCAAATGAAAGTTTTGTTAAAAATATAACTAAATTATTATCTTGTTAAGAGTACAACTAAATTCAAAGTTAGTCTTTTTCGGTTCGAAAATGAGATTAAAGTTTTAATAATTTTCTTGCAAATTAAAGTTTTGTAAAAAATGTAACTAAATTATAATTTTGATAAAAGTAGAACTTAATTGGAAGTTAGTCTCTTTCGCTTTTAAAATGAAATAAAAGTTTTAAAAATTACATTTCAAATCAAAGTTTTGTTAAAAATATAACGGAATTAAAATTTTGTTGAAAGTATAACCAAATTGATAGTTAGTCATTTTCGCTTCCAAAAGGAAATAAAAGTTTTAACAATTACATTTCAAATTAAAGTTTTGTACATATATAACTAAATTTAAATTTTGTTAAAAGTATAATTAAATTGAAAATTAGTCTTTTTCGCTTCGAAAATGAATATAGGGTTTTAAAAACTATATTTCAATTAAAAGTATTGTAAAAATATAACTAAAATAAAATTTTGTGAAAAGTATAACTAAGTTGAAAGTTACTTTATTTCGCTTCGAAAATGAATTTGGGGTTTTAAAAACTACATTTAAAATCCAAGTTTTGTCAAAAAATTTAATTTATTTAAAATTTTGTTAAAAGTATAGCTAAATTGACAGCTAGTCTCTTTTGCTTCGAAAATGAAATAAAAGTTTAAGAAATTACATTTCAAATGAAAGTTTTGTTAAAAATATAACTAAATTAATATCTTGTTAAGAGTACAACTAAATTCAAAGTTAGTCTTTTTCGGTTCGAAAATGAGATTAAAGTTTTAATAATTTTCTTGCAAATTAAAGTTTTTTAAAAAATGTAACTAAATTAT
The DNA here is from genome assembly GCA_963422695.1 of Xylophagus ater. NCBI lineage: Eukaryota > Metazoa > Arthropoda > Insecta > Diptera > Xylophagidae > Xylophagus > Xylophagus ater. The sequence continues at coordinate 30,912,790 of OY730481.1, read as the reverse complement.
AATTTTGATAAAAGTAGAACTTAATTGGAAGTTAGTCTCTTTCGCTTTTAAAATGAAATAAAAGTTTTAGAAATTACATTTCAAACTAAAGTTTTGTTAAAAATATTACTAAATTAATATTTTGTTAAAAGTATAACTAAATTGAGAGTTAATCTTTTTCCCTCGGAAAATGCAATTAACGTTTAAAAAATTACATTTCAAATTAAAATTTTGTAAAAATGTAACTAAATTAAAATTTTGTTAAAAGTTTAACTGAATTGAAAGGTAGCCCTTTTTGCGTTGAAAATGAAATTAAAGTTTTAAAAATTACATTTCAAATCAAAGTTTTGTTAAAAATATAACTGAATTAAAATTTTGTTAAGAGTATAACTAAATTGAAAGGTAGCCTTTTTCGCGTTGAAAATGAAACTAATGTTTAAAAAATTACATTTCAAATTAAAGTTTTGTTAAAAATATGACTAAATTTAAATTTTTTTAAAAGTATAACTAAATTGAAAAGTACCTTTTTCTCGTTGAAAATGAAATTAAAATTTTAAAAATTACATTTCAAATTAAAGTTTTGTTAAAAATATAACTCAATTAAAATTTTGTTAAAAGTGGAACTAAATTGGAAGTTAGTCTCTTTCGCGTTTAAAATGAAATAAAAGTTTTAAAAATTAAATTTCAAATCAAAGTTTTGTTAAAAATATAACTGAATTAAAATTTTGTTGAAAGTATAATTTAATTGAAAGTTATTCCTTTTCGCTTCCAAAATGAAATGAAAGTTTTAAAAATTAAATTTCAAATTAAACTTTTGTTAAAAATATAACTAAATTAAAATTTTGTTAAAAGTACAACTAAATTGAAAGTAGCCCTTTTTGCGTTGAAAATGAAATTAAAGTTTTAAAAATCACATTTCAAATTAAAATTTGGTAAAAATGTAACTAACTTAAAATTTTGTTAAGAGTATAACTAAATTGAAAGGTTGGAATTAAAGTTTTAAAAATTACATTTCAAATTAACGTTCTGTAAAAATATAACTGAATTCAAATTTTGTTAAGAGTACAACTAAATTGAAAGTTACTCTATTTCGCTTCGGAAATTAATTTAGGGTTTTAAAAACTACATTTCAAATGCAAGTTTTGTTAAAAAATGTAACTTAATTAAAATTTTGTTAAAAGTATAACTAAATTGAAAGCTAGTCTGTTTTGCTTCCAAAATGAAATAAATGTTTTAAAAATTACATTTCAAATTAAAGTTTTGTTAAACATATAACTAAATTAATATTTTGTTAAAAATGCAGCTAAATTCAAAGTTAGTCTTTTTCGGTTCGAATATGAGATTAAAGTTTTAATAATTATATTTCAAATTAAAGTTTTGTAAAAATGTAACTAAAATAAAATTTTGTCGAAAGTATAACTAAATTGAAAGTTACTCTATTTCGCTTCGGAAATAAATTTAGGGTTTTAAAAATTACATTTCAAATTAAAGTTTTGTTAAAAATATAACTCAATTAATATTTTGTTAAAAGTATAACTAAATTGAAAGCTAGTCTGTTTTGCTTCCAAAATGAAATAAATGTTTTAAAAATTACATTTCAAATTAAAGTTTTGTTAAACATATAACTAAATTAATATTTTGTTAAAAATGCAGCTAAATTCAAAGTTAGTCTTTTTCGGTTCGAAAATGAGATTAAAGTTTTAATAATTATATTTCAAATTAAAGTTTTGTAAAAATGTAACTAAAATAAAATCTTGTCGAAAGTATAACCAAATTGAAAGTTTGTCGTTTTCGCTTCCTAAACAAAATAAAAATTTTAAAAATTAAATTTTAAATCCAAGTTTTGGTAAAAAATGCAACTTAATTAAAATTTTGGTGAAAGTATAACCAAATTGAAAGTTAGACTTTTTCGGTTCGAAAATGAGATTAAAGTTTTAATAATTATATTTCAAATTAAAGTTTTGTAAAAATATAACTAAAATAAAATTTTGTTAAAAGTAAAACCAAATTGAAAGTTAGTCTTTTTCGCGTTGAAAATGAAATTAAAGTTTTAAAAATTACATTTCAAATCAAAGTTTTCTAAAAAAATAGCTAAATTAAATTTTTTTTAAAAGTATAACTAAATTGAAAGGTAGCCTTTTTCACTTTGAAAATGAAATTAAAGTTTTAAAAATTACATTTCAAATTAAAGTTTTCTAAAAATTTAACTAAATTAAAATTTTGTTAAAAGTATAACTAAATTGAAAGTTAGTCTTTTTCGTTTCGAAAATAAATTTAGCGTTTTAAAAACTACATTTCAAATCCAAGTTTTGTACAAATATAACTAAATTTAAATTTTGTTAAAAGTATAATTAAATAGAAAATTAGTCTTTTTCGCTTCGAAAATGATTATAGGGTTTTAAAAACTACATTTCAAATCCAAGTTTTCTAAAAAATGTAGCTTAATTAAAAATTTGTAAAAAGTATACCTAAATTGAAAGTTAGTCTCTTTCGCTCCCAGAATGGAATTAAAGTTTTAAAAATTACATTTCAAATTAACGTTCTGTAAAAATATAGCTAAATTCAAATTTTGTTAAAAGTACAACTAAATTGAAAGTTACTCTATTTCGCTTCGGAAATTAATTTAGTGTTTTAAAAACTACATTTAAAATCCAAGTTTTGTTAAAAAATGTAACTTAATTAAAATTTTGTTAAAAGTATAACTAAATTGAAAGCTAGTCTGTTTTGCTTCCAAAATGCAATAAATGTTTTAAAAATTACATTTCAAATTAAAGTTTTGTTAAACATATAACTAAATTAATATTTTGTTAAAAGTGCAACTAAATTCAAAGTTAGTCTTTTTCGGTTCGAAAATGAAATTACAGTTTTAATAATTATATTTCAAATTAAAGTTTTGTAAAATTGTAACTAAAATAAAATTTTGTCAAAAGTATAACTAAATTGAAAGTTAGTCTCTTTCGCTCTTAAAATGAAATTAAAGTTTTAAAAATTACATTTCAAATTAAGATTTGGTAAAAATATAACTAAATTTAATTTTGTTAAAATTATAACTAAATTGAATGTTAGTCTTTGTCGCTTCGAAAACGAATTTACGGTTTTAGAAACTTCATTTAAAATCCAAGTTTTGTTAAAAAATGTAACTAAATTAAAATTTTGTTAAAAGAATAACTAAATTCAAAGTTACTCTCTTTTGCTTCGAAAAGGATATAAAAGTTTTAAAAACTACATTTCAAATTAAAATGTTTGTAAAAATGTAACTAAATTAAAATTTTGTAAAAAGTATAACTAAATTGATAGTTAGTCTCTTTCGCTCTTAAAATGAAATTAAAGTTTTAAAAATTACATTTCAAATTAAAATTTGGTAAAAATATAACTAAATTTAATTTTGTTAAAATTATAACTAAATTGAATGTTAGTCTTTGTCGCTTCGAAAACGAATTTACGGTTTTAGAAACTTCATTTAAAATCCAAGTTTTGTTAAAAAATGTAACTTAATTAAAATTTTGTTAAAAGTATAACTTAACTGACAGCTAGTCTCTTTTGCTTCGAAAATGAAATAAAAGTTTTAGAAATTACATTTCAAATGAAAGTTTTGTTAAAAATATAACTAAATTAATATCTTGTTAAGAGTACAACTAAATTCAAAGTTAGTCTTTTTCGGTTCGAAAATGAGATTAAAGTTTTAATAATTTTCTTGCAAATTAAAGTTTTGTAAAAAATGTAACTAAATTATAATTTTGATAAAAGTAGAACTTAATTGGAAGTTAGTCTCTTTCGCTTTTAAAATGAAATAAAAGTTTTAGAAATTACATTTAAAACTAAAGTTTTGTTAAAAATATTACTAAATTAATATTTTGTTAAAAGTATAACTAAATTGAGAGTTAATCTTTTTCGCTCGGAAAATGCAATTAATGTTTAAAAAATTACATTTCAAATTAAAATTTTGTAAAAATGTAACTAAATTAAAATTTTGTTAAAAGTATAACTAAATTCAAAGTTACTCTCTTTTGCTTCGAAAAGGATATAAAAGTTTTAAAAACTACATTTCAAATTAAAATGTTTGTAAAAATGTAACTAAATTAAAATTTTGTAAAAAGTATAACTAAATTGATAGTTAGTCTCTTTCGCTCTTAAAATGAAATTAAAGTTTTAAAAATCACATGTCAAATTAAAATTTGGTAAAAATATAACTAAATTTAATTTTGTTAAAATTATAACTAAATTGAATGTTAGTCTTTGTCGCTTCGAAAACGAATTTACGGTTTTAGAAACTACATTTAAATCCAAGTTTTGTTAAAAAATGTAACTTAATTAAAATTTTGTTAAAAGTATAACTAAACTGACAGCTAGTCTCTTTTGCTTCGAAAATGAAACGAAACTTTTTAAAATTACATTTCAAATGAAAGTTTTGTTAAAAATATAACTAAATTAAAATTTTTTTAAAAGCATAACTAAATTGAAAGGTAGCCTTTTTCGCATTGAAAATGAAATTAAAGTTTTAAAAACTACATTTCAAATTAAAATGTTTGTAAAAATGTAACTAAATTAAAATTTTGTAAAAAGTAGAACTAAACTGGTAGTTAGTCTCTTTCGCTCTTAAAATGAAATAAAAGTTTTAAAAATAACATTTGAAATCAAAGTTTTGTAAAAAAAATAGCTAAATTAAAATTTTTTTAAAAGTGTAACTAATTTGAAAGGTAGCCTTTTTCGCATTGAAAATGAAATTAAAGTTTTAAAAATTACATTTCAAATTAAAGTTTTGTACGAATATAACTAAATTTAAATTTTGTTAAAAGTATAATTAAATTGAAAATTAGTCTTTTTCGCGTTGAAAATGAAATTAAAGTTTTAAAAATTACATTTCAAATTAAAATTTGGTAAAAATATAACTAAATTTAATTTTGTTAAAAATATAACTAAATTGAATGTTAGTCTTTGTCGCTTCGAAAACGAATTTACGGTTTTAGAAACTACATTTAAAATCCAAGTTTTGTTAAAAAATGTAACTTAATTAAAGTTTTGTTAAAAGTATAACTTAACTGACAGCTAGTCTCTTTTGCTTCGAAAATGAAACGAAACTTTTAAAAATTACATTTCAAATGAAAGTTTTGTTAAAAATATAACTAAATTATTATCTTGTTAAGAGTACAACTAAATTCAAAGTTAGTCTTTTTCGGTTCGAAAATGAGATTAAAGTTTTAATAATTTTCTTGCAAATTAAAGTTTTGTAAAAAATGTAACTAAATTATAATTTTGATAAAAGTAGAACTTAATTGGAAGTTAGTCTCTTTCGCTTTTAAAATGAAATAAAAGTTTTAAAAATTACATTTCAAATCAAAGTTTTGTTAAAAATATAACGGAATTAAAATTTTGTTGAAAGTATAACCAAATTGATAGTTAGTCATTTTCGCTTCCAAAAGGAAATAAAAGTTTTAACAATTACATTTCAAATTAAAGTTTTGTACATATATAACTAAATTTAAATTTTGTTAAAAGTATAATTAAATTGAAAATTAGTCTTTTTCGCTTCGAAAATGAATATAGGGTTTTAAAAACTATATTTCAATTAAAAGTATTGTAAAAATATAACTAAAATAAAATTTTGTGAAAAGTATAACTAAGTTGAAAGTTACTTTATTTCGCTTCGAAAATGAATTTGGGGTTTTAAAAACTACATTTAAAATCCAAGTTTTGTCAAAAAATTTAATTTATTTAAAATTTTGTTAAAAGTATAGCTAAATTGACAGCTAGTCTCTTTTGCTTCGAAAATGAAATAAAAGTTTAAGAAATTACATTTCAAATGAAAGTTTTGTTAAAAATATAACTAAATTAATATCTTGTTAAGAGTACAACTAAATTCAAAGTTAGTCTTTTTCGGTTCGAAAATGAGATTAAAGTTTTAATAATTTTCTTGCAAATTAAAGTTTTTTAAAAAATGTAACTAAATTATAATTTTGATAAAAGTAGAACTTAATTGGAAGTTAGTCTCTTTCGCTTTTAAAATGAAATAAAAGTTTTAGAAATTACATTTCAAACTAAAGTTTTGTTAAAAATATTACTAAATTAATATTTTGTTAAAAGTATAACTAAATTGAGAGTTAATCTTTTTCCCTCGGAAAATGCAATTAACGTTTAAAAAATTACATTTCAAATTAAAATTTTGTAAAAATGTAACTAAATTAAAATTTTGTTAAAAGTTTAACTGAATTGAAAGGTAGCCCTTTTTGCGTTGAAAATGAAATTAAAGTTTTAAAAATTACATTTCAAATCAAAGTTTTGTTAAAAATATAACTGAATTAAAATTTTGTTAAGAGTATAACTAAATTGAAAGGTAGCCTTTTTCGCGTTGAAAATGAAACTAATGTTTAAAAAATTACATTTCAAATTAAAGTTTTGTTAAAAATATGACTAAATTTAAATTTTTTTAAAAGTATAACTAAATTGAAAAGTACCTTTTTCTCGTTGAAAATGAAATTAAAATTTTAAAAATTACATTTCAAATTAAAGTTTTGTTAAAAATATAACTCAATTAAAATTTTGTTAAAAGTGGAACTAAATTGGAAGTTAGTCTCTTTCGCGTTTAAAATGAAATAAAAGTTTTAAAAATTAAATTTCAAATCAAAGTTTTGTTAAAAATATAACTGAATTAAAATTTTGTTGAAAGTATAATTTAATTGAAAGTTATTCCTTTTCGCTTCCAAAATGAAATGAAAGTTTTAAAAATTAAATTTCAAATTAAACTTTTGTTAAAAATATAACTAAATTAAAATTTTGTTAAAAGTACAACTAAATTGAAAGTAGCCCTTTTTGCGTTGAAAATGAAATTAAAGTTTTAAAAATCACATTTCAAATTAAAATTTGGTAAAAATGTAACTAACTTAAAATTTTGTTAAGAGTATAACTAAATTGAAAGGTTGGAATTAAAGTTTTAAAAATTACATTTCAAATTAACGTTCTGTAAAAATATAACTGAATTCAAATTTTGTTAAGAGTACAACTAAATTGAAAGTTACTCTATTTCGCTTCGGAAATTAATTTAGGGTTTTAAAAACTACATTTCAAATGCAAGTTTTGTTAAAAAATGTAACTTAATTAAAATTTTGTTAAAAGTATAACTAAATTGAAAGCTAGTCTGTTTTGCTTCCAAAATGAAATAAATGTTTTAAAAATTACATTTCAAATTAAAGTTTTGTTAAACATATAACTAAATTAATATTTTGTTAAAAATGCAGCTAAATTCAAAGTTAGTCTTTTTCGGTTCGAATATGAGATTAAAGTTTTAATAATTATATTTCAAATTAAAGTTTTGTAAAAATGTAACTAAAATAAAATTTTGTCGAAAGTATAACTAAATTGAAAGTTACTCTATTTCGCTTCGGAAATAAATTTAGGGTTTTAAAAATTACATTTCAAATTAAAGTTTTGTTAAAAATATAACTCAATTAATATTTTGTTAAAAGTATAACTAAATTGAAAGCTAGTCTGTTTTGCTTCCAAAATGAAATAAATGTTTTAAAAATTACATTTCAAATTAAAGTTTTGTTAAACATATAACTAAATTAATATTTTGTTAAAAATGCAGCTAAATTCAAAGTTAGTCTTTTTCGGTTCGAAAATGAGATTAAAGTTTTAATAATTATATTTCAAATTAAAGTTTTGTAAAAATGTAACTAAAATAAAATCTTGTCGAAAGTATAACCAAATTGAAAGTTTGTCGTTTTCGCTTCCTAAACAAATTAAAAATTTTAAAAATTAAATTTTAAATCCAAGTTTTGGTAAAAAATGCAACTTAATTAAAATTTTGGTGAAAGTATAACCAAATTGAAAGTTAGACTTTTTCGGTTCGAAAATGAGATTAAAGTTTTAATAATTATATTTCAAATTAAAGTTTTGTAAAAATATAACTAAAATAAAATTTTGTTAAAAGTAAAACCAAATTGAAAGTTAGTCTTTTTCGCGTTGAAAATGAAATTAAAGTTTTAAAAATTACATTTCAAATCAAAGTTTTCTAAAAAAATAGCTAAATTAAATTTTTTTTAAAAGTATAACTAAATTGAAAGGTAGCCTTTTTCACTTTGAAAATGAAATTAAAGTTTTAAAAATTACATTTCAAATTAAAGTTTTGTACATATATAACTAAATTTAAATTTTGTTAAAAGTATAATTAAATTGAAAATTAGTCTTTTTCGCTTCGAAGGTGAATATAGGGTTTTAAAAACTATATTTCAAATTAAAGCATTGTAAAAATATAACTAAAATAAAATTTTGTGAAAAGTATAACTAAGTTGAAAGTTACTGTATTTCGCTTCGAAAATGAATTTAGGGTTTTAAAAACTACATTTAAATTCCAAGTTTTTTTAAAAAATTTAATTTAATTAAAATTTTGTTAAAAGTATAGGTAAATCGACAGCTAGTCTCTTTTGCTTCCAAAATGAAATAAAAGTTTCAGAAATTACATTTCAAACTAAAGTTTTGTTAAAAATATTACTAACTTAATATTTTGTTAAAAGTATAACTAAATTGAGAGTTAATCTTTTTCGCTCGGAAAATGCAATTAACGTTTAAAAAATTACATTTCAAATTAAAATTTTGTAAAAATGTAACTAAATTAAAATTTTGTTAAAAGTTTAACTAAATTGAAAGGTAGCCCTTTTTGCGTTGAAAATGAAATTAAAGTTTTAAAAACTACATTTCAAATTAAAATTTTGTACAAATGTAACTAAATTAAAATTTTGTTAAGAGTATAACTAAATTGAAAGGTAGCCTTTTTCGCGTTGAAAATGAAATTAATGTTTAAAAAATTACATTTCAAATTAAAGTTTTGTTAAAAATATGACTAAATTAAAATTTTTTTAAAAGTATAACTAAGTTGAAAAGTACCTTTTTCTCGTTGAAAATGAAATTAAAATTTTAAAAATTACATTTCAAATTAAAGTTTTGTTAAAAATATAACTAAATGAAAATTTTGTTAAAAGTTGAACTAAATTGGAAGTTAGTCTCTTTCGCTTTTAAAATGAAATAAAAGTTTTAAAAGTTACATTTGAAATCAAAGTTTTGTTAAAAATATAACGGAATTAAAATTTTGTTGAATATATAACGAAATTGATAGTTAGTCTTTTTCGCTTCCAAAAAGAAATAAAAGTTTTAAAAATTATATTTCAAATCAAAGTTTTGTGAAAAAAATAACTAAATTAAAATTTTTTTAAAATTATAACTAAATTGAAAGGCAGCCTTTTTCGCATAGAAAATGAAATTAAAGTTTTAAAAATTACATTTCAAATTAAAGTTTTGTACAAATATAACTAAATTTAAATTTTGTTAAAAGTATAATTAAATTGAAAATTAGTCTTTTTCGCTTCGAAGATGAATATAGGGTTTTAAAAACTATATTTCAAATTAAAGTATTGTAAAAAAAAAATCCAAGTTTTGTAAAAAATGTAACTTATTTAAAATTTTATTAAAAGTATAACTAAATTGAAAGTTAGTCTCTTTCGCTCCCAGAATGGAATTAAAGTTTTAAAAATTACATTTAAAATTAACGTTCTGTAAAAATATAACTAAATTCAAATTTTGTTAAAAGTACAACTAAATTGAAAGTTACTCTATTTCGCTTCGGAAATTAATTTAGGGTTTTAAAAACTTCATTTCAAATCCAAGTTTTGCTAAAAAATGTAGCTTAATAAAAATTTTGTTAGGAGTATAACCAAATTGTTAGTTAGTCTTTTCCGCTTCCAAAAGGAAATAAAAGTTTTAAAAATTACATTTCAAATCAAAGTTTTCAAAAAAAAATAGCTAAATTAAAATTTTTTTAAAAGTATAACTAAATTGAAAGGTAGCCTTTTTCGCATTGAAAATGAAATTAAAGTTTTAAAAATTACATTTCACATTAAAATTTTGTACAAATATAACTAAATTTAAATTTTGTTAAAAGTATAATTAAATTGAAGATTAGTCTTTTTCGCTTCGAAGATGAATATAGGGTTTTAAAAACTATATTTCAAATTAAAGTATTGTAAAAATATACCTAAAATAATATTTTGTGAAAAGTATAACTAAGTTAAAAGTTACTCTATTTCGCTTCGGAAATTAATTTAGGGTTTTAAAAACTCCATTTCAAATCCAAGTTTTGCTAAAAAATGTAGCTTAATTAAAATTTTGTTAAAAGTATAACCAAATTGATAGTTAGTCTTTTCCGCTTCCAAAAGGAAATAAAAGTTTTAAAAATTACATTTCAAATCAAAGTTTTCTAAAAAAAATAGCTAAATTAAAATATTTTTAAAAGTATAACTAAATTGAAAGGTAGCCTTTTTCGCATTGAAAATGAAATTAAACTTTTAAAAATTACATTTCACATTAAAGTTTTGTACAAATATAACTAAATTTAAATTTTGTTAAAAGTATAATTAAATTGAAAATTAGTCTTTTCCGCTTCGAAGATGAATATAGGGTTTTAAAAACTATATTTCAAATTAAAGTATTGTAAAAATATACCTAAAATAATATTTTGTGAAAAGTATAACTAAGTTGAAAGTTACTCTATTTCGCTTCGAAAATGAATTTAGGGTTTTAAAAACTACATTTAAAATCCAAGTTTTGTTAAAAAATTTATTTTAATTAAAATTTTGTTAAAAGTGCAGCTAAATTGACAGCTAGTCTCTTTTGCTTCGATGAAATAAAAGTTTTAGAAATTACATTTCAAACTAAAGTTTTGTTAAAAATATTACTAAATTAATATTTTGTTAAAAGTATAACTAAATTGAGAGTTAATCTTTTTCGCTCGGAAAATGCAATTAACATTTAAAAAATTACATTTCAAATTATAGTTTTGCGAAAAATATAATTAAATTAAAATTTTTTTAAAAGTATAACTAAATTGACAGGTAGCATTATTCGCATTGAAAATGAAATTAAAGTTTTAAAAATTACATTTCCAATTAAAGCTTTGTTAAAAATATAAATAAATTAATATTTTGTTAAAAGTACAACTAAATTTAAAGTTAGTCTTTTTCGGTTCGGAAATGAGATTTAACTTTCAATAATTATATTTCAATTTAAAGTTTGGTAAAAATATAATAAATTTAAATTTTGTTAAAAGTATAACTAAAATTGAAACTTAGTCTCTTTTGCTTCGGAAATAAAATAAAAGTTTTAAAAATTACATTTCAAATTAAAGTTTTGTGAAAATTATAACTGTTGTAGATTAAAATTGTGTTAAAAATATAAGTAAATTGTAAGTTATCGTTTTCGACTACGAAAAGGAAATCAAAGTTTTAAAAATTGCATTTGAATTTAAAGTTTTGTTAAAACATAATTAAATTAAAATTTTTTTAAAAGCATATCTAAATTGAAAGTTAGCCTTTTTCGCGCTGAAAATGCAATTAAAGTTTTAAAAATTACATTTCAAATTAAAGTTTTGTAAAAATATAACTAAATTAAAATTTTGTTAAAAGTCTAACTAAGTTCAAAGTTATTCTCTTTTGCTTCGAAAAGGATATAAAAGTTTTAAAAATTACATTTCAAATTAAAGTTTTGTTGAAAATGACAAAAAGGAAATTTTGTTAAAATTATAACTAAATTGAAAGTTAGTCTTTTGGGCTTCAAAAATGAAATTAAAATTTAAAAAGCTGCTTTTCAAATTAAAGTTTTGTTAAAAATATAACTAAATTAAAATTTTTTTAAAAGCATAACTAATTTGAAATGTAGCCTTTTTCGCGTTGAAAATGAAATTAAAGTTTTAAAAACTACATTTCGAATTAAAATTTTGTAAAAATATAACAAAATTAAATTTTTGTTAAAAGTATAACAAAATCGAAAGGTAGCCTTTTTCGCGCTGAAAATAAAATTAAAGTTTTAAAAATTACATTTCAAATTAAAGTTTTGTAAAAAATATAATTAATTTAAAATTTTGTTAAAAGTAGAACTAAATCGAAAGGTAGTCTCTTTCGCTTTTAAAATGAAATAAAAGTTTTAAAAATAACATTTGAAATCAAAGTTTAGTTAAAAATATGACTGAATGAAAATTTTGTTGAAAGTATAATTTAATTGGAAGTTATTCCTTTTCGCTTCGAAAATGAAATAAAATTTTATAAATTAAATTTCAAATTAAACTTTTGTTAAAAATATAACTAAATTAAAATTTTTTTAAAAGTATAACCAAATTGAAAGTTAGCCTGTTTCGCTTTCAAAACGAAATAAAAGTTTTAAAAATTACATTTCAAACCAAAGTTTTGTAAGAACAATGACTAAATTAAAATTTTTTTAAAAGTATAACTAAATTGAAAGTTAATATTTTTCGCGTTGAAAATGAAATTAAAGTTTTAAAAATCGCATTTCAAATTAAAATTTTGTAAAAATATAACTAAATTTAATTTGGTTAAAATAATAGCTAAATTCAAAGTTAGTCTTTTTCGCTTCGAAAACGAATTTACGGTTTTAAAAACTACATTTAAAATCCAAGTTTTGTTAAAAAATGTAACTTAATTAAAATTTTGTTAAAAGTATAACTAAATTGAAAAGTAGCTTTTTCACGTTGAAAATGAAATTAAAATTTTAAAAATTACATTTCAAATTAAAGTTTTGTTAAAAATATAACTTAATTAAAATTTTGTTAAAAGTAGAACTAAATTTTAAGTTAGTCTCTTTCGCGTTTAAAATTAAATATAAGTTTTATAAATCACATTTCAAATCAAAGGTTTGTTAAAAATATAACTGAATTAAAATTTTGTTGAAAGTATAATTTAATTGAAAGTTATACCTTTTCGCTTCGAAAATGAAATAAAAGTTTTAAAAATTAAATTTCAAATTAAACTTTTGTTAAAAATATAACTAAATTAAAATTTTTTTAAAAGTATAACCAATTTGAAAGGTAGTCTTTTTCGCATCCAAAACGAAATAAAAGTGTTAAAAGTTACATTTCAAACCAACGTTTTGTAAAAACAATAAGTAAATTAAAATTTCTTTAAAAGTATAACTAAATTGAAAGTTAACCTTTTTCGCGTTGAAAATGAAATTAAAATTTTAAAAATTACATTTCAAATTAAAATTTTGTAAAAATATAACTAAATTTAACTTTGTTAAAAGTATAACTAAATTGAAAGTTAGCCTTTTCCGCTTCAAAAATGAATTTAGGGTTTTAAAAACTATGTTTCAAATCCAAGTTTTGTTAAAAAGTGGAACTTAATTAAAATTTTGTTAAAAGTATAACTAAATTCAAAGTTATTCTCTTTTGCTTCGAAAAGGATATAAAAGTTTTTAAAAATTTCATTTCAAATTAAAGTTTTGTTGAAAATGACAAAAAGAAAATTTTGTTAAAATTATAACTAAATTGAAAGTTAGTCTTTTTGGCATCAAAAATGAAATTAAAATTTAAAAAGTTACTTTTCAAATTAAAGTTTTGTTAAAAATATAACTAAATTAAAATTTTTTTAAAGGCATAACCAAATTGAAAGGTAGCCTTTTTCGCTTTGAAAATGAAATGAAAGTTTTAGAAATTACATTTCAAATGAAAGTTTTGTTAAAAATATAACTAAATTAATATCTTGTTAAGAGTACAACTAAATTCAAAGTTAGTCTTTTTCGGTTCGAAAATGAGATTAAAGTTTTAATAATTTTCTTGCAAATTAAAGTTTTTTAAAAAATGTAACTAAATTATAATTTTAATAAAAGTAGAACTTAATTGGAAGTTAGTCTCTTTCGCTTTTAAAATGAAATAAAAGTTTTAGAAATTACATTTCAAACTAAAGTTTTGTTAAAAATATTACTAAATTAATATTTTGTTAAAAGTATAACTAAATTGAGAGTTAATCTTTTTCGCTCGGAAAATGCAATTAACGTTTAAAAAATTACATTTCAAATTAAAATTTTGTAAAAATGTAACTAAATTAAAATTTTGTTAAAAGTTTAACTAAATTGAAAGGTAGCCATTTTGCGTTGAAAATGAAATTAAAGTTTTAAAAATTACATTTCAAATTAAAATTTTGTACAAATGTAACTAAATTAAAATTTTGTTAAGAGTATAACTAAATTGAAAGGTAGCCTTTTTCGCGTTGAAAATGAAATTAATGTTTAAAAAATTACATTTCAAATTAAAGTTTTGTTAAAAATATGACTAAATTTAAATTTTTTTAAAAGTATAACTAAATTGAAAAGTACCTTTTTCTCGTTGAAAATGAAATTAAAATTTTAAAAATTACATTTCAAACTAAAGTTTTGTTAAAAATATAACTCAATTAAAATTTTGTTAAAAGTAGAACTAAATTGGAAGTTAGTCTCTTTCGCGTTTAAAATGAAATAAAAGTTTTAAAAATTAAATTTCAAATCAAAGTTTTGTTAAAAATATAACTGAATTAAAATTTTGTTGAAAGTATAATTTAATAGAAAGTTATTCCTTTTCGCTTCCAAAATGAAATGAAAGTTTTAAAAATTAAATTTCAAATTAAACTTTTGTTAAAAATATAACTAAATTAAAATTTTGTTAAAAGTACAACTAAATTGAAAGTAGCCCTTTTTGCGCTGAAAATGAAATTAAAGTTTTAAAAATTACATTTCAAATTAAAATTTGGTAAAAATGTAACTAAATTAAAATTTTGTTAAGAGTATAACTAAATTGAAAGGTAGCCTTTTTCGCGTTGAAAATAAAATTAGTGTTTAAAAAATTACATTTCAAATTAAAGTTTCGTTAAAAATATGACTAAATTAAAATTTTTTTAAAAGTGTAATTAAATTGAAAAGTACCTTTTTCTCGTTGAAAATGAAATTAAAATTTTAAAAATTACATTTCAAATTAAAGTTTTGTTAAAAATATAACTGAATTAAAATTTTGTTAAAAGTAGAACTAAATTGGAAGTTAGTCTCTTTCGCGTTTAAAATGAAATAAAAGTTTTATAAATTAAATTTCAAATGAAAGTTTTGTTAAAAATATAACTGAATTAAAATTTTGTTGAAAGTATAATTTAATTGAAAGTTATTCCTTTTCGCTTCCAAAATGAAATAAAAGTCTTAAAAATTAAATTTCAAATTAAACTTTTCATAAAAATATAACTAAATTAAAATTTTGTTAAAAGTACAACTAAATTGAAAGTAGGTCTTTTTCGGTTCGAAAATGAGATTAAAGTTTTAAAAACTATATTTCTAATTAAAGCTTGGAAAAATATAACTAAAATAAAATTTTGTTAAAAGTAAAACCAAATTGAAAGTTAGTCTTTTTCGCTCCGAAAATGAAATTAAAGTTTGAAAAATTACATTTCAAATTAAAGTTTTGTTAAAAATATATCTAAATTAAAAATTTTTTAGAAGTATAACTAAATTGAAAGGAAGAATTTTTCGCGTTGAAAATGAAATTAAAGTTTTAAAAATTACATTTCAAATTAAGGTTTTCTAAAAATATAACTAAATTAAAATTTTGTTAAAAGTATAACTAAATTGAAAGTTAGTCATTTTCGTTTCGAAAATAAATTTAGGGTTTTAAAAACTACATGTCAAATCCAAGTTTTGTACAAATATAACTAAATTTAAATTTTGTTAAAATTATAATTAAATTGAAAATTAGTCTTTTTTGCTTCGAAGATGAATATAGGGTTTTAAAAACTATATTTCAAATTAAAGTATTGTAAAAAAAAAATCCAAGTTTTGTAAAAAATGTAACTTATTTAAAATTTTATTAAAAGTATAACTAAATTGAAAGTTAGTCTCTTTCGCTCCCAGAATGGAATTAAAGTTTTAAAAATTACATTTCAAATTAACGTTCTGTAAAAATATAACTGAATTCAAATTTTGTTAAGAGTACAACTAAATTGAAAGTTACTCTATTTCGCTTCGGAAATTAATTTAGGGTTTTAAAAACTACATTTCAAATGCAAGTTTTGTTAAAAAATGTAACTTAATTAAAATTTTGTTAAAAGTATAACTAAATTGAAAGCTAGTCTGTTTTGCTTCCAAAATGAAATAAATGTTTTAAAAATTACATTTCAAATTAAAGTTTTGTTAAACATATAACTAAATTAATATTTTGTTAAAAATGCAGCTAAATTCAAAGTTAGTCTTTTTCGGTTCGAAAATGAGATTAAGGTTTTAATAATTATATTTCAAATTAAAGTTTTGTAAAAATGTAACTAAAATAAAATTTTGTCGAAAGTATAACTAAATTGAAAGTTACTCTATTTCGCTTCGGAAATAAATTTAGGGTTTCAAAAATTACATTTCAAATTAAAGTTTTGTTAAAAATATAACTCAATTAAAATTTTGTTAAAAGTATAACTAAATTGAAAGCTAGTCTGTTTTGCTTCCAAAATGAAATAAATGTTTTAAAAATTACATTTCAAATTAAAGTTTTGTTAAACATATAACTAAATTAATATTTTGTTAAAAATGCAGCTAAATTCAAAGTTAGTCTTTTTCGGTTCGAAAATGAGATTAAAGTTTTAATAATTATATTTCAAATTAAAGTTTTGTAAAAATGTAACTAAAATAAAATCTTGTCGAAAGTACAACTAAATTGAAAGTTGGTCGTTTTCGCTTCCTAAACAAAATAAAAATTTTAAAAATTAAATTTTAAATCCAAGTTTTGGTAAAAAATGCAACTTAATTAAAATTTTGGTGAAAGTATAACCAAATTGAAAGTTAGACTTTTTCGGTTCGAAAATGAGATTAAAGTTTTAATAATTATATTTCAAATTAAAGTTTTGTAAAAATATAACTAAAATAAAATTTTGTTAAAAGTAAAACCAAATTGAAAGTTAGTCTTTTTCGCGTTGAAAATGAAATTAAAGTTTTAAAAATTACATTTCAAATCAAAGTTTTCTAAAAAAATAGCTAAATTAAATTTTTTTTAAAAGTATAACTAAATTGAAAGGTAGCCTTTTTCACTTTGAAAATGAAATTAAAGTTTTAAAAATTACATTTCAAATTAAAGTTTTGTACATATATAACTAAATTTAAATTTTGTTAAAAGTATAATTAAATTGAAAATTAGTCTTTTTCGCTTCGAAGGTGAATATAGGGTTTTAAAAACTATATTTCAAATTAAAGTATTGTAAAAATATAACTAAAATAAAATTTTGTGAAAAGTATAACTAAGTTGAAAGTTACTGTATTTCGCTTCGAAAATGAATTTAGGGTTTTAAAAACTACATTTAAATTCCAAATTTTTTAAAAAATTTAATTTAATTAAAATTTTGTTAAAAGTATAGCTAAATCGACAGCTAGTCTCTTTTGCTTCCAAAATGAAATAAAAGTTTTAGAAATTACATTTCAAACTAAAGTTTTGTTAATAATATTACTAAATTAATATTTGTTAAAAGTATAACTAAATTGAGAGTTAATCTTTTTCGCTCGGAAAATGAAATTAATGTTTAAAAAATTACATTTCAAATTAAAGTTTTGTTAAAAATATGACTAAATTAAAATTTTTTTAAAAGTATAACTAAATTGAAAAGTACCTTTTTCTCGTTGAAAATGAAATTAAAATTTTAAAAATTACATTTCAAATTAAAGTTTTGTTAAAAATATAACTAAATGAAAATTTTGTTAAAAGTTGAACTAAATTGGAAGTTAGTCTCTTTCGCTTTTAAAATGAAATAAAAGTTTTAAAAGTTACATTTGAAATCAAAGTTTTGTTAAAAATATAACGGAATTAAAATTTTGTTGAATATATAACCAAATTGATAGTTAGTCTTTTTCGCTTCCAAAAGAAATAAAAGTTTTAAAAATTATATTTCAAATCAAAGTTTTGTGAAAAAAATAGCTAAATTAAAATTTTTTTAAAATTATAACTAAATTGAAAGGTAGCCTTTTTCGCATAGAAAATGAAATTAAAGTTTTAAAAATTACATTTCAAATTAAAGTTTTGTACAAATATAACTAAATTTAAATTTTGTTAAAAGTATAATTAAATTGAAAATTAGTCTTTTTCGCTTCGAAGATGAATATAGGGTTTTAAAAACTATATTTCAAATTAAAGTATTGTAAAAAAAAAATCCAAGTTTTGTAAAAAATGTAACTTATTTAAAATTTTATTAAAAGTATAACTAAATTGAATGTTAGTCTCTTTCGCTCCCAGAATGGAATTAAAGTTTTAAAAATTACATTTAAAATTACCGTTCTGTAAAAATATACCTAAATTCAAATTTTGTTAAAAGTACAACTAAATTCAAAGTTAACCTTTTTCGCGTTGAAATGAAATTAAAGTTTTAAAAATCGCATTTCAAATTAAAATTTTGTAAAAATATAACCAAATTTAATTTTGTTAAAAGTACAACTAAATTGAAAGTTACTCTATTTCGCTTCGGAAATTAATTTAGGGTTTTAAAAACTACATTTCAAATGCAAGTTTTGTTAAAAAATGTAACTTAATTAAAATTTTGTTAAAAGATAACTAAATTGAAAGGTAGTCTGTTTTGCTTCCAAAATGAAATAAATGTTTTAAAAATTACATTTCAAATTAAAGTTTTGTTAAACATATAACTAAATTAATATTTTGTTCAAAATGCAACTAAATTCAAAGTTAGTCTTTTTCGGTTCGAAAATGAGATTAAAGTTTTAATAATTATATTTCAAATTAAAGTTTTGTAAAAATGTGACTAAAATAAAATTTTGTCGAAAGTATAACTAAATTGAAAGTTGGTCGTTTTCGCTTCCAAAACGAAATAAAAATTTTAAAAATTAAATTTTAAATCCAAGTTTTGGTAAAAAATGCAAATTAATTAAAATTTTGGTAAAAGTATAACCAAATTGAAAGTTAGTCTTTTTCGCTTCCAAAACGAAATAAAAGTTTTAAAACTTACATTTCACATCAAAGTTTTTTTAAAAAAATTAACTATATTAAAATTTTTTTAAAAGTATAACTAAATCGAAAGGTAGCCTTTTTCGTATTGAAAATGAAGTTAAAGTTTTAAAAATTACATTTTAAATTAAAGTTTTGTAAAAATGTAATTAAATTTAAATTTTGTTATAAGTATAACTAAACTGAAAGTTAGTCTCTTTCGCTCCCAGAATGGAATTAAAGTTTTAAAAATTACATTTCAAATTAACGTTCTGTAAAAATATAACTAAATTCAAATTTTGTTAAAAGTACAACTAAATTGAAAGTTACTCTATTTCGCTTCGGAAATTAATTTAGGGTTTTAAAAACTTCATTTGAAATCCAAGTTTTGTTAAAAAATGTAACTTAATTAAAATTTTGTTAAAAGTATAACTAAATTGAAAGTTAGTCTCTTTCGCTCCCAGAATGGAATTAAAGTTTTAAAAATTGCATTTCAAATTAACTTTCTGTAAAAATATAACTAAATTCAAATTTTGTTAAAAGTACAACTAAATTGAAAGTTACTCTATTTCGCTTCGGAAATTAATTTAGGGTTTTAAAAACTTCATTTCAAATCCAAGTTTTGCTAAAAAATGTAGCTTAATAAAAATTTTGTTAAAAGTATAACCAAATTGATAGTTAGTCTTTTCCGCTTCCAAAAGGAAATAAAAGTTTTAAAAATTACATTTCAAATCAAAGTTTTCTAAAAAAAATAGCTAAATTAAAATTTTTTTAAAAGTATAACTAAATTGAAAGGTAGCCTTTTTCGCATTGAAAATGAAATTAAAGTTTTAAAAATTACATTTCCCATTAAAATTTTGTACAAATATAACTAAATTTAAATTTTGTTAAAAGTATAATTAAATTGAAAATTAGTCTTTTTCGCTTCGAAGATGAATATAGGGTTTTAAAAACTATATTTCAAATTAAAGTATTGTAAAAATATACCTAAAATAATATTTTGTGAAAAGTATAACTAAGTTGAAAGTTACTCTATTTCGCTTCGGAAATTAATTTAGGGTTTTAAAAACTCCATTTCAAATCCAAGTTTTGCTAAAAAATGTAGCTTAATTAAAATTTTGTTAAAAGTATAACCAAATTGATAGTTAGTCTTTTCCGCTTCCAAAAGGAAATAAAAGTTTTAAAAATTACATTTCAAATCAAAGTTTTCTAAAAAAAATAGCTAAATTAAAATATTTTTAAAATTATAACTAAATTGAAAGGTAGCCTTTTTCGCATTGAAAATGAAATTAAAGTTTTAAAAATTACATTTCACATTAAAGTTTTGTACAAATATAACTAAATTTAAATTTTCTTAAAAGTATAATTAAATTGAAAATTAGTCTTTTCCGCTTCGAAGATGAATATAGGGTTTTAAAAACTATATTTCAAATTAAAGTATTGTAAAAATATACCTAAAATAATATTTTGTGAAAAGTATAACTAAGTTGAAAGTTACTCTATTTCGCTTCGAAAATGAATTTAGGGTTTTAAAAACTACATTTAAAATCCAAGTTTTGTTAAAAAATTTATTTTAATTAAAATTTTGTTAAAAGTGCAGCTAAATTGACAGCTAGTCTCTTTTGCTTCGATGAAATAAAAGTTTTAGAAATTACATTTCAAACTAAAGTTTTGTTAAAAATATTACTAAATTAATATTTTGTTAAAAGTATAACTAAATTGAGAGTTAATCTTTTTCGCTCGGAAAATGCAATTAACATTTAAAAAATTACATTTCAAATTATAGTTTTGCGAAAAATATAATTAAATTAAAATTTTTTTAAAAGTATAACTAAATTGAAAGGTAGCATTATTCGCATTGAAAATGAAATAAAAGTTTTAAAAATAACATTTGAAATCAAAGTTTAGTTAAAAATATGACTGAATGAAAATTTTGTTGAAAGTATAATTTAATAGGAAGTTATTCCTTTTCGCTTCGAAAATGAAATAAAATTTTATAAATTAAATTTCAAATTAAACTTTTGTTAAAAATATGACTAAATTAAAATTTTTTTAAAAGTATAACCAAATTGAAAGTTAGCCTGTTTCGCTTCCAAAACGAAATAAAAGTTTTAAAAATTACATTTCAAACCAAAGTTTTGTAAGAACAATGACTAAATTAAAATTTTTTTAAAAGTATAACTAAATTGAAAGTTAATATTTTTCGCGTTGAAAATGAAATTAAAGTTTTAAAAATCGCATTTCAAATTAAAATTTTGTAAAAATATAACTAAATTTAATTTTGTTAAAATAATAGCTAAATTCAAAGTTAGTCTTTTTCGCTTCGAAAACGAATTTACGGTTTTAAAAACTACATTTAAAATCCAAGTTTTGTTAAAAAATGTAACTTAATTAAAATTTTGTTAAAAGTATAACTAAATTGAAAAGTAGCATTTTCACGTTGAAAATAAAATTAAAATTTTAAAAATTACATTTCAAATTAAAGTTTTTTTAAAAATATAACTTAATTAAAATTTTGTTAAAAGTAGAACTAAATTTTAAGTTAGTCTCTTTCGCGTTTAAAATTAAATAAAAGTTTTAAAAATTACATTTCAAATCAAAGGTTTGTTAAAAGTATAACTGAATTAAAATTTTGTTGAAAGTATAATTTAATTGAAAGTTATTCCTTTTCGCTTCGAAAATGAAATAAAAGTTTTAAAAATTAAATTCCAAATTAAACTTTTGTTAAAAATATAACTAAATTAAAATTTTTTTAAAAGTATAACCAATTTGAAAGGTAGTCTTTTTCGCATCCAAAACGAAATAAAAGTGTTAAAAATTACATTTCAAACCAACGTTTTGTAAAAACAATAAGTAAATTAAAATTTCTTTAAATGTATAACTAAATTGAAAGTTAACCTTTTTCGCGTTGAAAATGAAATTAAAATTTTAAAAATTACATTTCAAATTAAAATTTTGTAAAAATATAACTAAATTTAATTTTGTTAAAAGTATAACTAAATTGAGAGTTAGCCTTTTCCGCTTCAAAAATGAATTTAGGGTTTTAAAAACTATGTTTCAAATCCAGCTTTTGTTAAAAAGTGGAACTTAATTAAAATTTTGTTAAAAGTATAACTAAATTCAAAGATATTCTCTTTTGCTTCGAAAACGATATAAAAGTTTTTAAAAATTTCATTTCAAATTAAAGTTTTGTTGAAAATGACAAAAAGAAAATTTTGTTAAAATTATAACTAAATTGAAAGTTAATCTTTTTGGCTTCAAAAATGAAATTAAAATTTAAAAATTTACTTTTCAAATTAAAGTTTTGTTAAAAATATAACTAAATTAAAATTTTTTTTAAAACATAACTAAATTGAAAGGTAGCCTTTTTCGCTTTGAAAATGAAATTAAAGTTTTAAAAATTACATTTCAAATTCAAATTTTGTAAAAATATAACTAAATTAAAATTTTGATAAAAGTATAACTAAATTGAAAGTTAGTCTTTTTCGCTTCGAAAACGAATTTACGGTTTTAAAAACTACATTTAAAATCCAAGTTTTGTTAAAAAATGTAACTTAATTAAAATTTTGTTAAAAGTATAACTAAATTCAAAAGTAGCTTTTTCACGTTGAAAATGAAATTAAAATTTTAAAAATTACATTTCAAATTAAAGTTTTGTTAAAAATATAACTTAATTAAAATTTTGTTAAAAGTAGAACTAAATTTTAAGTTAGTCTCTTTCGCGTTTAAAATTAAATAAAAGTTTTATAAATCACATTTCAAATCAAAGGTTTGTTAAAAATATAACTGAATTAAAATTTTGTTGAAAGTATAATTTAATTGAAAGTTATACCTTTTCGCTTCGAAAATGGAATAAAAGTTTTAAAAATTAAATTTCAAATTAAAATTTTGTTAAAAATATAACTAAATTAAAATTTTTTTAAAAGTATAACCAATTTGAAAGGTAGTCTTTTTCGCATCCAAAACGAAATAAAAGTGTTAAAAATTACATTTCAAGCCAACGTTTTGTAAAAACAATAAGTAAATTAAAATTTCTTTAAAAGTATAACTAAATTGAAAGTTAACCTTTTTCGCGTTGAAAATGAAATTAAAATTTTAAAAATTACATTTCAAATTAAAATTTTGTAAAAATATAACTAAATTTAACTGTGTTAAAAGTATAACTAAATTGAAAGTTAGCCTTTTCCGCTTCAAAAATGAATTTAGGGTTTTAAAAACTATGTTTCAAATCCAAGTTTTGTTAAAAAGTGGAACTTAATTAAAATTTTGTTAAAAGTATAACTAAATTCAAAGTTATTCTCTTTTGCTTCGAAAAGGATATAAAAGTTTTTAAAAATTTCATTTCAAATTAAAGTTTTGTTGAAAATGACAAAAAGAAAATTTTGTTAAAATTATAACTAAATTGAAAGTTAGTCTTTTTGGCATCAAAAATGAAATTAAAATTTAAAAAGTTACTTTTCAAATTAAAGTTTTGTTAAAAATATAACTAAATTAAAATTTTTTTAAAGGCATAACCAAATTGAAAGGTAGCCTTTTTCGCTTTGAAAATGAAATTAAAGTTTTAAAAATTACATTTCAAATTCAAATTTTGTAAAAATATAACTAATTTAAAATTTTGATGAAAGTATAACTAAATTGAAAGTTAGTCTTTTTCGCTTCGAAAATGAATTTAGGGTTTTAAGAACTACATTTCAAATCCAAGTTTTGTAAAAAATGTTACTTAATTATAATTTTGTTAAAAGTATATCTAAATTGAAAGTTAGCCTCTCTCGCTTCGAAAATGAAATAAAAGTTTTAAAGATTACATTTCAAATTAAAGTTTTGTTAAAAAATATAAATATTGTAGGTTAAAATTTTGATAAAAGTATAACTAAATTGAAAGTTAGTCTTTTTCGCTTCGAACATGAATTTAGGGTTTTAAAAACTACATTTCAAATCCAAGTTTTATTAAGAATGTAACTTAATTAAAATTTTGTTAAAAGTATAGCTAAATTGACAGCTAGTCTCTTTGATTCGAAAATGACACAAAAGTTTTAAAAATTACATTTCAAATTAAAGTTTTGTTAAAAATATTACTAAATTAATATTTTGTTAAAAGTATAACTAAATTGAGAGTATCTTTTTCGCTCGGAAAATGCAATTAACGTTTAAAAAATTACATTTCAAATTCAAATTTTGTAAAAATATACCTAAATTAAAATTTTGTTAAAAGTACAACTAATTTGAAAGTAGGTCTTTTTCGGTTCGAAAATGAGACTAAAGTTTTAATAATTATATTTCTAATTAAAGTTTCGAAAAACGTAACTAAAATAAAATTTTGTTAAAAGTATAACTAATTTGAAAGTTAGTCTCTTTCGCTTCGAAAATGAAATAAAAGTGTTAAAAATTACATTTCAAATTAAAGTTTTGTTAAAAAATATAATAAATTAAAATTTTGCTAAAAGTATGTCTAAAATTGTAAGCTATTCTTTTTCGTTTCGAAAATGAAATAAAAGTTTTAAAAATTACATTTCAAATCAAAGTTTTTAAAAAAAAATAACGAAATTAAAATTTTTTTAAAAGTATAACTAAATCGAAAGGTAGCCTTTTTCGTATTGAAAATGAAGTTAAAGTTTTAAAAATTTCATTTTAAATTAAAGTTTTGTAAAATTATAACTGAATTTAAATTTTGTTAAAAGTATAACTAAATTGAAAGTTAGTCTTTTTCGCTTCGAAAATGAATTTGGGGTTTTAAAAACTACATTTCAAATCCAAGTTTTGTTAAAAAATGTAACTTAATTAAAATTTTGTTAAAAGTATAACTAAATTGAAAGTTAGTCTCTTTCGCTCGCAGAATGGAATTAAAGTTTTAAAAATTACATTTCAAATTAACGTTCTGTAAAAATATAACTAAATTCAAATTTTGTTACAAGTACAACTAAATTGAAAGTTACTCTATTTCGCTTCGGAAATTAATTTAGGGTTTTAAAAACTACATTTCTAATCCAAGTTTTGTTAAAAAATGTAGCTTAATTAAAATTTTGTTAAAAGTATAACCAAACTGATAGTTAGTCTTTTTCGCTTCCAAAAGGAAATAAAAGTTTTAAAAATTACATTTCAAATCAAAGTTTTGTAAAAAAAGTAGCTAAATTAAAATTTTTTTAAAAGTATAACTAAATTGAAAGGTGGCCTTTTTCGCATTGAAAATGAAATTAAAGTTTTAAAAATTACATTTTAAATTAAAGTTTTGTACAAATGTAACTAAATTAAAATTTTGTTAAGAGTATAACTAAATTGACAGCTAGTCTCTTTTGCTTCGAAAATGAAATAAAAGTTTTAGAAATTATATTTCAAACTAAAGTTTTGTTAAAAATATTACTAAATTAATATTTTGTTAAAAGTATAACTAAATCGAGAGTTAATCTTTTTCGCTCGGAAAGTGCAATTAACGTTTAAAAAATTACATTTCAAATTAAAATTTTGTAAAAATGTAACTAAATTAAAATTTTGTTAAAAGTTTAACTAAATTGAAAGGTAGCCTTTTTTGCGTTGAAAATGAAATTAAAGTTTAAAAAATTACATTTCAAATTAAAGTTTTGTTAAAAATATGACTACATTAAAAATTTTTTAAAAGTATAACTAAATTGAAAAGTACCTTTTTCGCGTTGAAAATGAAATTAAAATTTCAAAAATTAGATTTCGAATTAAAGTTATGTTAAAAATATAACTAAATTAAAATTTTGTTAAAAGTAGAACTAAATTGGAAGTTAGTCTCTTTCGCGTTTAAAATTAAATAAAAGTTTTAAAAATTACATTTCAAATCAAAGGTTTGTTAAAAGTAT
The DNA here is from genome assembly GCA_963422695.1 of Xylophagus ater. Taxonomy (NCBI): domain Eukaryota; kingdom Metazoa; phylum Arthropoda; class Insecta; order Diptera; family Xylophagidae; genus Xylophagus; species Xylophagus ater. Next base: position 30,887,233 of record OY730481.1, on the reverse strand, counting down.
AACTGAATTAAAATTTTGTTGAAAGTATAATTTAATTGAAAGTTATTCCTTTTCGCTTCGAAAATAGAATAAAATTTTAAAAATTAAATTTCAAATTAAACTTTTGTTAAAAATATAACTAAATTAAAATTTTGTTAAAAGTACAACTAAATGGAAAGTAGGTTTTTTCGGTTCGAAAATGAGATTAAAGTTTTAAAAATTATATTTCTAATTAAAATTTTCTAAAAATATAACTAGATTAAAATTTTGTTAAAAGTATAACTAAATTGAAGGTTAGTCTTTTTCGTTTCGAAAATAAATTTAGGGTTTTAAAAACTACATTTCAAATCCAAGTTTTGTACAAATATAACTAAATTTAAATTTTGTTAAAAGTATAATTAAACTGAAAATTAGTCTTTTTCGCTTCGAAAATGATTATAGAGTTTTAAAAACTACTTTTCAAATCCAAGTTTTGTTAAAAAATGTAGCTTAATTAAAATTTTGTTAAAAGTATAACTAAATTTTAAGTTAGTCTCTTTCGCGTTTAAAATTAAATAAAAGTTTTAAAAATTACATTTCAAATCAAAGGTTTGTTAAAAATATAACTTAATTAAAATTTTGTTAAAAGTAGAACTAAATTTTAAGTTAGTCTCTTTCGCGTTTAAAATTAAATAAAAGTTTTAAAAATTACATTTCAAATCAAAGGTTTGTTAAAAATATAACTGAATTAAAATTTTGTTGAAAGTATAATTTAATTGAAAGTTATACCTTTTCGCTTCGAAAATGAAATAAAAGTTTTAAATTTAAATTTCAAATTAAACTTTTGTTAAAAATATAACTAAATTAAAATTTTTTTAAAAGTATAACCAATTTGAAAGGTAGTCTTTTTCGCATCTAAAACGAAATAAAAGTGTTAAAAATTACATTTCAGACCAACGTTTTGTAAAAACAATAAGTAAATTAAAATTTCTTTAAAAGTATAACTAAATTGAAAGTTAACCTTTTTCGCGTTGAAAATGAAATTAAAATTTTAAAAATTACATTTCAAATTAAAATTTTGTAAAAATATAACTAAATTTAATTTTGTTAAAAGTATAACTAAATTGAAAGTTAGCCTTTTCCGCTTCAAAAATGAATTTAGGGTTTTAAAAACTATGTTTCAAATCCAAGTTTTGTTAAAAAGTGGAACTTAATTAAAATTTTGTTAAAAGTATAACTAAATTCAAAGTTATTCTCTTTTGCTTCGAAAAGGATATAAAAGTTTTTAAAAATTTCATTTCAAATTAAAGTTTTGTTGAAATGACAAAAAGAAAATTTTGTTAAAATTATAACTAAATTGAAAGTTAGTCTTTTTGGCTTCAAAAATGAAATTAAAATTTAAAAAGTTACTTTTCAAATTAAAGTTTTGTTAAAAATATAACTAAATTAAAATTTTTTTAAAGGCATAACCAAATTGAAAGGTAGCCTTTTCCGCTTTGAAAATGAAATTAAAGTTTTAAAAATTACATTTCAAATTCAAATTTTGTAAAAATATAACTAAATTAAAATTTTGATGAAAGTATAACTAAATTGAAAGTTAGTCTTTTTCGCTTCGAAAATGAATTTAGGGTTTTAAAAACTACATGTCAAATCCAAGTTTTGTAAAAATGTAACTTAATTATAATTTTGTTAAAAGTATATCTAAATTGAAAGTTAGCCTCTTTCGCTTCGAAAATGAAACAAAAGTTTTAAAGATTACATTTCAAATTAAAGTTTTGTTAAAAAATATAAATATTGTAGATTAAAATTTTGATAAAAGTATAACTAAATTGAAAGTTAGTCTTTTTCGCTTCGAACACGAATTTAGGGTTTTAAAAACTACATTTCAAATCCAAGTTTTATTAAGAATGTAACTTAATTAAAATTTTGTTAAAAGTATAGCTAAATTGACAGCTAGTCTCTTTGATTCGAAAATGACACAAAAGTTTTAAAAATTACATTTCAAATTAAAGTTTTGTTAAGAATATTACTAAATTAATATTTTGTTAAAAGTATAACTAATTTGAGAGTATCTTTTTCGCTCGGAAAATGCAATTAACGTTTAAAAAATTACATTTCAAATTCAAATTTTGTAAAAATATACCTAAATTAGAATTTTGTTAAAAGTACAACTAATTTGAAAGTAGGTCTTTTTCGGTTCGAAAATGAGACTGAAGTTTTAATAATTATATTTCTAATTAAAGTTTCGAAAAATGTAACTAAAATAAAATTTTGTTAAAAGTATAACTAATTTGAAAGTTAGTCTCTTTCGCTTCGAAAATGAAAGAAAAGTTTTAAAAATTACATTTCAAATTAAAGTTTTGTTAAAAAATATAATAAATTAAAATTTTGCTAAAAGTATGTCTAAAATTGTAAGGTATTTTTTTCGCTTCGAAAATGAAATAAAAGTTTTAAAAATTACATTTCAAATCAAAGTTTTTTAAAAAAAAATAACGAAATTAAAATTTTTTTAAAAGTATAACTAAATCGAAAGGTAGCCTTTTTCGTATTGAATGTGAAGTTAAAGTTTTAAAAATTACATTTTAAATTAAAGTTTTGTAAAAATATAACTAAATTTAAATTTTGTTAAAAGTATAACTAAATTGAAAGTTAGTCTGTTTCGCTTCGAAAATGAATTTGGGGTTTTAAAAACTACATTTCAAATCCAAGTTTTGTTAAAAAATGTAACTTATTTCAAATTTTGTTAAAAGTATAACTAAATTGACAGTTAGTCCCTTTCGCTCCCAGAATGGAATTAAAGTTTTAAAAATTACATTTCAAATTAACGTTCTGTAAAAATATTACTAAATTAATATTTTGTTAAAAGTATAACTAAATCGAGAGTTAATCTTTTTCGCTCGGAAAATGCAATTAACGTTTTAAAAATTACATTTCAAATTAAAATTTTGTAAAAATGTAACTAAATTAAAATTTTGTTAAAAGTTTAACTAAATTGAAAGGTAGCCTTTTTTGCGTTGAAAATGAAATTAACGTTTTAAAAACTACATTTCAAATTAAAATTTTGTACAAATGTAACTAAATTAAAATTTTGTTAAGAGTATAACTAAATTGAAAGGTAGCCTTTTTCGCGTTGAAAATGAAATTAATGTTTAAAAAATTACATTTCAAATTAAAGTTTTGTTAAAAATATGACTACATTAAAAATTTTTTAAAAGTATAACTAAATTGAAAAGTACCTTTTTCGCGTTGAAAATGAAATTAAAATTTCAAAAATTACATTTCGAATTAAAGTTTTGTTAAAAATAAAACTAAATTAAAATTTTGTTAAAAGTAGAACTAAATTGGAAGTTAGTCTCTTTCGCGTTTAAATTGAAATGAAAGTTTTAAAAATTAAATTTCAAATCAAAGTTTTGTTAAAAATATAACTGAATTAAAATTTGTTGAAAGTATAATTTAATTGAAAGTTATTCCTTTTCGCTTCGAAAATGAAATAAAATTTTAAAAATTAAATTTCAAATTAAACTTTTGTTAAAAATATAACTAAATTAAAATTTTGTTAAAAGTACAACTAAATGGAAAGTAGGTTTTTTCGGTTCGAAAATGAGATTAAAGTTTTAAAAATTATATTTCTAATAAAAGTTTTCTAAAAATATAACTAAATTAAAATTTTGTTAAAAGTATAACAAAATTGAAGGTTAGTCTTTTTCGTTTCGAAAATAAATTTAGGGTTTTAAAAACTACATTTCAAATCCAAGTTTTGTACAAATATAACTAAATTTAAATTTTGTTAAAAGTATAATTAAACTGAAAATTAGTCTTTTTCGCTTCGAAAATGATTATAGGGTTTTAAAAACTACATTTCAAATCCAAGTTTTGTAAAAAATGTAACTTAATTAAAATTTTGTTAAAAGTATAACTAAATTGAAAGCTAGTCTGTTTTGCTTCCAAAATGAAATAAATGTTTTAAAAATTGCATTTCAAATTAAAGTTCTGTTAAACATATAACTAAATTAATATTTTGTTAAAAGTGCATCTAAATTCAAAGTTAGTCTTTTTCGGTTCGAAAATGACATTAAAGTTTTAATAATTATATTTCAAACTAGCTGTACCCGCCCACGCGTTGCTGTGGCTCAGTCTGGTTAAATGGAAAAGAAAAGACAAAGGGCACGTTCCTCGTGTATTTAATTTCACAATGCTTGTGGTTATACAACATTTTTTGTTGTTCTATTTCCTGTGCAGATATAGAGATTTTCTGGTTTGCTGACTCTAGAACACGCAACATATAATTTTCCGTGTGAGAAGCAATCCGTGTCTAGATCTAACCCGCACAATTTTAAAGATTGGCCCTGAGCCTTATTGATGGTGATTGCAAACGCCAATCGAATCGGGAATTGCAATCTCTTAAATTGAAATGGCATATCCGTTGGAATGATAGGAATGCAAGGAATGAGGATATCTTCACTTTAAAAGGTCCTGTCAAGATTGTTGCTTTTGCGATGTTGCTCTTTAATTTTTTTACTGCAAGCCGCGTGCCGTTGCAAAGCTTTGGCTGGTTGATATTTCGCAACATGATAATTGGCACACCGACTTTCAATTACAGTACGTGCGGTGGCTTCCCCGACAGATCGAGTGAATTCAAAAATTCTGTTGGATAATTAACCTGTTCATCTGCTTCTACCTCAGTGTCGACGGACTTGTATGTGACCACCTCACTTTGAATGTTAGATTGAATAATATTGTTAAGTTCGTAGACATCTTTGTTTTTGGCCGCAAGAATAGTTCGTTCACATAGCCAATCGTGATTCTTGTAATTAGTTTGAATATTGGGAAATACTTTTTCAACCAATTCTTCTTTTGACGTCACTAAATTGCAGAAGTTATGAGGCAATGAAATTCGTCCTGACGTCAGATCAACCGGCACCTTTCCATTCCTAATTTCCAGCAATTGATGTGAGAATATCTCTGCTGACCGATCGTTTTATAGCTGGACTCGCATATTTGTAGTTAATTTTAACGTCTTTACGCGGCGCCACAAAGTAGAGTATTTCAGGCAGGCATTTATTTCGTCCGCTGGTGTCGATCGAGGAATTACATGTAATGTTTGCCTGAAATCTCCTGCAAGCAATATTATTGCGTTCCCAAATGGTCTGATATTTGCACTTAAGTCTTGCAATGATCGATCAAAGGCCTCGTGCGTTATTGTACATGCATCCCAAACAATAAGTTTGCATTTCTGCAATACTTTTCCCATCCCGGATGCTTTGGAAATGTTGCATGTGTGACTTTCAATGAATTGAATGTTTAATGGCAATTTCAAAGCGGAATGAGCCGATCTTCCACCATTTTTGAATCCCCACTTTTACCGTTCCACTGAGTACATGCAGCAGCGCACAGACCCAAACACTTCATGTTTTACCATGAATTCCATCAGGGATTTCAGCTTCTGTTTGAAAACACGTGCTGTAATGCCATGCCTATCCACCGGCGATTGGCCAGGAAGTCAGAGTTTTTGTATTGTAAATCGTCCCAAGCTGGAAATTTCATCTAAGATTTTGTTAAATTCGGCATTTTCATTTTTAAATGCCTTTTTGGTTTTAGGGTTTCCAACAAATGAGACTCTACGTATTAAATGTCTTTCGGCTTTGGGTTTTGAAAATGTTACGCCAACTAGTAGAGTAGATTATAATTTTAAAATTTAATTTTGTATGTTTAAACAAACTTGATTTTTGGCATAAACCCTATTTTTACGATACCTTTTTGAGCTCGTATTATAATTTTTAAAATCGTCGAATTTTCATTATTGCTGTACAAAAAAAATGTTTTTATAGGCTTTATTTAATTGCTAGGTTGTAACCCGTCCTAAGGCGGCTTCCTTAGAATTTCGGTTTACAAATGGCTATAAATTAACAAAATGTATTCAAGCGTAGCATCTTAATTCGGAACATAATAAATCTTTTACCCCGTTCTCGTAGCACCACTGGTGATATATTTCATGTCTTAACTCTTAAGTCGATCTATTCAGAATGCAAATTATTTACCCCGCAACACCCCGAGCGAAGATATTAAATTGATTCCATTTCTCCGGTTCGTAAAATAGCTCCCGTCAAACACATATTACGTAAAGGCAAAAACCTCTATTGAGTAGGGGCCTAAACAACCGCCGCGCCAAAATAGTGAGAGATAGAACTATTTTATCTTCGACGGAAAAAATCCCCATGAAAACCTCCGAAACTTTACCGAACACTGTAATCGTGTGTGACGTCTACATAACAAGTTCCAAAATTTTATTGACTCCAGCGCCAAAGCGGTAAGGGATAGAACTGTTTGGTCTTCGACGGAAATAATTCCCGTCGAAACCTGGATAACTTTGCCGAACATTGTACTCGTGTGTGACGTTTTTTTACGAAGTTCAAAAGTTTGCATTGACTGCAGCGCCAAAGCGGTGGGAGAAAGAACTGTTTGTTCTGCGACGGAAATAATCCCCATGAAAACCTCCACAACTTTGCCGAACATCGTAATCGCGTGTGACCTCTAAATACGAAGCTCCACAATTTTATTTACTCCAGCGCCAAAGTGGTGAGAGGTAGAACTCTTTGCTCTGCGACAGATATAATCACCATGAAAACATGGACAACTTTGCCGAACATTGTAATCGTGTGTGACGTCTGCATACGAAGTTCCAAAATTTGTGTTGATTTCAGCGCCAAAGTGGTGGGAGATAGAACTGTTTGGCCTTCGACGGCAATAATCCCCATGAAAACCTCCACAACTTTGCTGAACATTGTTATTGCGTGTGACTTCTATATAAAAAGTTCGTAAATTTGTATTGCCTCCAGCGCCAAAGCGGTGGGAAATGGAACTTTGCCGTGTACGTTAGAATGTCCGGCATGCAAATCCTAATAAGATTGCCTCAAGTCAGAATCCTGTCCGATGTATATTTCAGATTATAAATGAGGTTATCTGAAATAAGCTTTCAAGCCCCCTTTGTAAACCGCCAATCTCCCCGAAACAAAATTTCTCTACGTTTCAAGTAATTCTCTACAACATATCAAAAAGTGTTTTTTTTTTTGCTCAACGAATTTTCTTTCCGGACAATATAGGACGGACAGAAGGATAGAAAGAAGGATTAGCCTTTTACATATATAATATTTAATCAAACAGAAATGATGTTTAAAGTGTTTTTAATCAAAGTCTGAATTTATAATAATACTAATACTTTAATATAATTTGCGTTTAATGCAATTTGAGTTTAATACAGATAATTCCGAAGATCACGAGTTTCTGTTTAGGCTGTTAACTACTGACTGACTTTATAATTGATAACTGCCCAATTGATAACAGTTATTTTTCAAACAATAATTTTAGTTAAAATGATATCTATATATATAGCATATCCCTTCCTTTAATTTTTCTTCAAGGGTGTTGATTGAAATCGTTGTACTGGTCTAGTTATGCGAGTCGTCCTTCTTAGTTGAACAATAGGTTCCGTCTCATTAGATGGTGTGTTGATCACTTCATCTCTCCTGCGAATAGCTAAGTTTTCATTACTATGAGTGTGGCTAATAACTGTAGTATCAGCTAAAGCGCGAGCTAATGTAAAATCAAGATCATTAGATGCATTACTATTATCTATTTCTCTTGAGCGAATTTGATTTTGATGCCGTTTATACATTCCTGATTCAGTTTTGATTAGATAAACCATTTGTCCCAAAATTTGAAATATAACACCAGAAAGCCAAATTTTTCCTTTTCCGTAATTCTTGATGAATACGGGTTGATTTTCTATGTACTTGCTTTTCGTCTTCCGGTTAATCTCAGTTTTTTCTTCTGGCAACATTACTGATAACAAATTCCTTGGTTGACGACCATGTAATATTTCAGCAGGCGACTTACCCGTTAAGTTTGGTGTTTCTCTATATGTCGTCAAGTATTTTCGTAACTAACTTCTTACATTTTCTCCTCCCTCTATAATTTTTTTCATAGAAGTTTTAAACGTTCTAACAAATCTTTCTGCTACACCATTAGATGCTGGGTGAAATGGTGCACTCGTAAGATGTTCAATGCAGTTCTTTTGCAAAATTCTTGAAGTTCACTTGAGCAAAATTGTGGTCCATTATCGGTCACTATTGTCTTAGGCAAACCTTCTAGAGAAAAAATATTGTTCATTGCTTCTATTGTTGCTTTTGACGATGTTGAATTCATCTCAACTACAAATGGATATTGCGAATACGTGTCAATACAAATCAACCACATGAGATTTAAAAATGGTCCTGCATAATCAAAATGAACTCTTTGCCAAGGTTTGTTTGCTTCAGGCCAACTTTGAAATTGTTTAGTTGGACCGGATGCATTTACTTGACACGCCTGACAAATGGCAATCAATGTTGATATATCGTCATCGATTTTTGGCCACCAACAATATTTCCTTGCTAGTTGCTTTGTTCGTACTATGCCCCAATGTCCTTTGTGAAGCATATTTAAAATTTTATTTCGAAAATCCGTAGGAATTATGACTCGGTTATTATTGCTTTGTAAAATAATAACTCCATTGATTATAATAAGCGAACATCTCTTAATAAAATATGGTTGTAACATCTTTTCAGATTCAGATAAATATGTAGGCCAACTATTCTGAATATAATTTACAACTTTCTGAAGAATTTTGTCCTCAGCAGTATGTTTTGCAATTTTGTTGCTATCAACTGGAAAAGAATCCAGATCATTTTGAATTTTTAAATCTAAATGCAAACAAGAATCTTCTTTGTCGAACTGGTCATCTGGTCCTCTAGGCAATCGAGATAAGGCATCAACATTACAATGCTGTTTTGTTGGCTTATATTGAATTTTGTAGCGATATTCCATTAGAATTATTGCCCACCTCTGAATACGATTAGCAGTCATTGTTAGCAATTGTTTACTCGGATTAAACAATGAAACTAAAGGTTGATGATCGGTTATTAACGTAAATTGACGGCCATATAAATATTGATGAAATTTTTTCACACCGTACACGATTGAAAGCGCTTCTTTTTCAATCTGGCTATATTTACATTGATGTACATCTAAGGTTTTAGATGCATGAGCAATAGGTCGCTCCGATCCATCTGGATAAATATGTGAAATAATTGCTGCGATTCCATGTGAAGAAGCATCAGTTGCTAATATTAATGGAAAGTCGTCATGAAAGTGCGATAACTGTGTTGCATCCACAATTTGACGTTTTAGTTCTTCAAAAGCATTTTCTTGATCAGTTTTCCAAACAAAATGCGCATTTTTCCGACGTAACCCATTAAGAGGGGCGGCTAATTGCGAAAAAATTTTAATGAATTTATGGTAATAATTTATTTTACCAATAAATGCTTCTAACTCTTTGATATTTTTAGGTCGAGGAAGTTCTTTAACAGCTAAGATTCCAGTATTTGTCGGTCGTATTCCGCTAGCACTAATAATGTGTCCTAAATACTGTACTTCTGGAAGCAGAAATTGACACTTATCTAGCTTACACTGTAATCCGTTCTGTTGAAGTTTTTTGAATGTCTCTTCTAAATTTTCTAAATGTTCTTCCATAGTTTCACCTGTAATGACAATATCATTAATATAATTAGCAGTTCCCTTAATTCCCCTAATGACTTGTTCCAAATATCTGTGAAATATTGCTGGTGCACTAGCTATAGCAAATGGCAAGCGCTGATATTGGAATAGTCCTAATGGAGTATTTACTACCAAAAACTCTTTGGATTTATTATCCAGTTGCATTTGTAGATATGCATCTGACAAATCAATTTTCGAAAAGAATTGACCTTTTCGTAACTTGTGAAAAAGTTCTTCAATCCTAGGAATAGGATGCTGGTCAATGTCTATTTGTGCGTTGACTGTCACTTTAAAATCACCACAAATACGAATCTTTCCGCTAGGCTTTGACACAATAACAATTGGTCCTGCCCAATCACTAAATTGGATAGGTTTTCATATGCATTCCGATACTAGTCGATCTGCTTCATCTTTAAAATTTTGCTTTTGCGAGAATGGAATAGGTCTAGCCTTGAAAAACTTTGGTTTGGCATCTGGCTTTAGAATTAAATTTGCTTTGAAATTTTTACATATTCCCAATGAATTTTCAAATATTTTAGAGTAGTTTTTGCATAGATTATCTATTTTAGGCAACAATTCAATTGAATTTACTTGTTGATATTGAATTTTGAACCCAAATACTTTAAACAAATCTAAACCCAGAATATTACTGCCATATACTGTATTAGTTACCAAAAGCTCTAGCGTATGTATTTGTGGACCAATTTAAATTTTTGTTTTCAAAGACCCCAAAATAGGTATACTAACATCACCATATGCTCTTAAAATTTTGCAACAAGGTTCAAGTTTTGGCTTTTGTAACTGTTCGTACCCTTTTAGACCTAACATGGAACACGTGGCTCCAGTATCTAATTGAAATTTTAAAGCGTGTCTGTTGACAAGAACATCAATAAAAACTTTTTTCTCGGCTTGGTAACATTGAACTTCGTTGAGGAAAATTTGCTCAACGGCATTTGAAGTTTCGGATTTGTGTGCATTATTCGATTCTGAGCTTTTAAGAGTTTTGCAGACACGTGCTATATGACCAATTTTTTTACATTTATAACACGTTGCTTTGCGAAATTTACATTTATTCCGCTCGTGATTAACGCCACAACCCGAACATGATTTCCATTCAGTAGATGCTGCTTTAACAATTTTTTTTAGACTTACCACCGAAATTCCTTTTGTATTTCTCCAATTGGTCAACTACCGATGGACTTTCTATACTATTTTCTTTTATAGCTGCCACAGTTTTTTGTGTTGCTTCGAATGCCTCTGCTACATTTAACACTTCCACTATTGTTGGATTTCGTTTTTGAAGAGAAACTGTACGAACTGCATCATGCGGAGTATGCGAAATAATCATATCCCGAATGAGTTCATCCACAAATTCTGTAATGCAGTCGCCATTGCCACAAACAAAATTACAATTCCGTGCAATACCACGTAAATTGGCTATCCAATCTGCATAAGATTGGTTAATTCTCATTTTTGTTTTATTAAATTCATATCGCGACGCTAATATATGAATTTTTGCTTTAAAATGTTCACTGAGTTTAACCGTTAGTTCATCGAATGATTTTCGAGTAATGTCTTCACTACCGAAAAGCTTTTTTAATAATTCAAACAATTCGATACCACTCCACGATAACAAAAAATTCCCGTTTTTTCTCAGGCACAGTTACATTATATGCTTGAAAATGCTGCTCTAATTGCGAAAGATATGTTTCCCACATGTTCTTACCTACGACAAACTGTTGAAAAGGCGGAATATTAGAAAACCTATTTGTTTCATCACTTGAAATAACTAATGCTTCCTTTAACTTCTTCTGAGTTGTCTCTAAAGCATTATTCATCCACTTTTGTTGGTCAGCTAACATTTGCGATGCCCATTGCTGTTGTTGCAACATTAATTCTTTTAAAACTGACTCTGACATTATTTGTATTATAACTCGTTTTAAAATTATAAAAAAAAAATACGATTTATCCTCGTCGCCAATAAAGTGATTTTAATCAAAGACCGAATTTATAATAATACTAATACTTTAATGTAATTTGCGTTTAATGCAATTTGAGTTTAATACAGATAATTCCGAGATCACGAGTTTCTGTTTAGGCTGTTAACTACTGACTGACTTTATAATTGATAACTGCCCAATTGACAACAGTTATTTTTCAAACAATAATTTTAGTTAAAATGATATCTATATATATAACAATGTTAATTCATAATTTAGTAAAACATTCGTTTTTTTGATTCAACTTTGAATCCAAATCTGAAAATCCCTCGTTTTTCTTTTAATTAAAACTATCAGTGACAGTAATTTTTTTGAGAAATTAGGGGCAATTCTTAAAATTCGCCGAAGATTTTGAAAATTCAGCCTTGTCAATTATAAATACCTTTTTTTTGGCTTTAAGCTTTCCAAAAAATGAGAAATGAAATGACTTTCGGTAATGGGCTTACAAAATTTTACGCCATTTAATAGAGATATAATTTGCTCGTTATATTTCAATAAACAGGATCTAAAGCGAATAATTTAATTTTGTACGCTTAAGAGAAATTTGTTTTTTGGAATAAATAACGCAAACATTTTTCGCAATTCTGACGTTCCAGAATACATAAGCATTAAGCCCATTTAAAGTTTTGCCCCTCCGAATTAATATTTTTAACGCCGCCACTACTCTCATCTTTATTTTCATAATATATATCTGATGTATGCGTGTGTGAGAAAGAAAAATCACGTTTTCACGCTTGAAGATTTTGATTTGAAACGTGCTTGTGGCTATGTGTTAGTTAATGGTTTTTTTAAATTAATTATTACGTGACTCAGGTGCAACATGGGTAAATAAAAAGCACATATAAACATGGTCATAATCACATAGGACATTCTGTAAAAATTTCAAGTCAATTGATTCAGAAGTTTCGGAGATTACCGGTTAGGAACAAACGAACATTTACGATTTTATTTATATAGATTAAAGTTTTGTAAAAATGTAACTAAAATAAAATTTTGTCAAAAGTATAACTAAATTGAAAGTTGGTCGTTTTCGCTTCCAAAACGAAATAAAAATTTTAAATCCAAGTTTTGGTAAAAAATGAAACTTAATTAAAATTTTGGTAAAAGTATAACCAAATTGAAAGTTAGTCTTTTTCGCTTCCAAAACGAAATAAAAGTTTTAAAAATTACATTTCAAATCAAAGTTTTTTAAAAAAAATAACTAAATTAAAATTTTTTTAAAAGTATAACTAAATCGAAAGGTAGCCTTTTTCGTATTGAAAATGAAGTTAAAGTTTTAAAAATTACATTTTATATTAAAGTTTTGTAAAAATATAACTAAATTTAAATTTTGTTAAAAGTATAACTAAATTGAAAGTTAGTCTTTTTCGCTTCGAAAATGAATTTGGGGTTTTAAAAACTACATTTCAAATCCAAGTTTTGTTAAAAAATGTAACTTAATTAAAATTTTGTTAAAAGTATAACTAAATTGAAAGTTAGTCTCTTTCGCTCCCAGAATGGAATTAAAGTTTTAAAAATTGCATTTCAAATTAACTTTCTGTAAAAATATAACTAAATTCAAATTTTGTTAAAAGTACAACTAAATTGAAAGTTACTCTATTTCGCTTCGGAAATTAATTTAGGGTTTAAAAAACTACATTTTAAATCCAAGTTTTGTTAAAAAATGTAGCTTAATTAAAATTTTGTTAAAGCATAACTAAATTGAAAGCTAGTCTGTTTCGCTTCCAAAATGAAATAAATGTTTTAAAAATTACATTTCAAATTAAAGTTTTGTTAAACATATAACTAAATTAATATTTTGTTAATAGTGCAACTAAATTCAAAGTTAGTCTTTTTCGGTTCGAAAATGAGATTAAAGTTTTAATAATTATATTTCAAATTAAAGTTTTGTAAAAATGCAACTAAAATAAAATTTTGTCAAAAGTATAACTAAATTGAAAGTTTATCTTTTTCGCTTGGAAATTGCAATTAAAGTTGAAAAAATTACGTTTCAAATTAAAGTTTTGCTAAAAATATAATTAAATTAAATTTTTTTAAAAAGTATAACTAAATTGAAAGGTAGCCCTTTTCGCATTGAAAATGAGATTAAAGTTTTAAAAATTACATTTCCAAATAAAGTTTTGTTAAAAATATAACTAAATTAATATTTTGTTAAAAGTACACCTAAATTTAAAGTTAGTCTTTTTCGGTTCGAAAATGAGATTAAAGTTTTAATAATTATATTTCAAATTAAAGTTTCGTAAAAATATAATAAATTTAAATTTTGTTAAAAGTATAACTAAAATTGAAAGTTAGTCTCTTTCGCTTCGGAATTAAAATAAAATTTTAAAAATTACATTTTGTTAAGCCGACTGGCTTTAACAACTAATTTTAGTTATTATTTGTTATTTATAATTAGTTTCATTTTTGTTCTTTAATTTGTTGTTTTCAAATGTACCGCCAATTTTGTTTAGTAACTCATAATGCAACGATTGTTCTGGCAATACCAATCGTTCCATTATGACTTTACCTAAAAATTGTTTCTTTTTTACCGTTGGCGATACAATTATAGTTAGTCTTTCTTTTCGAGTCATACACTATTGTTCGCAACTATTGTTCGCAAATAACCACATAAATTCCATTCAAATACAGATTTTAAATTACAAAAAATATAAGTTTTTTTTTATTTTCTTCCTAAAAAATATTAAATCGGGGCATAAACTAATGTCCCTTAACATTTGGCGACCGTGACAGGATTTTCGTACTTTGTAATTTTGGACAATTTGATTTGATTTGGCATTTGGTGGTTTTGTGGAAACATACGAAAAATAATTTGCACCTATCGTCACATTAGTTACTGTGAATCATCGAATATAATCTTAATCGGAGATTATTTTGGTAATTATAATACATACTTTTCGAAAACTCTTTCTCGTCGTTTTTTTGCATATTATAATAGTTCGTGAAAATTTCTTTGAGTTGCGGTGCAAAAACAGTTATTTCGTCGGGTGATTAAATTTTGGAAAAATACCGGTAAAAAAAAAAACCGTAGTAAATTAGTGGCCAAATCTAACAAAGAACTTTAATTTTGTATAACAAAAAACTTAAAAGTTTTTTAATAATTGTAAATAATTTGCACATATCGTCACATCAGTTACTGTGAATCATCGAATATAATCTTAATCGGAGATTATTTTGGTAATTATAATACATACTTTTCGAAAACTCTTTCTCGTCGTTTTTTTTGCATATTATAATAGTTCGTGAAAATTTCGTTGAGTTGCGGTGCAAAAACAGTTATTTCGTCGGGTGATTAAATTTTGGAAAAATACCGGTAAAAAAAAACCGTAGTAAATTAGTGGCCAAATTTAACAAAGAACTTTAATTTTGTATAACAAAAAACTTAAAAGTTTTTTAATAATTGTAAATAATTTGCACATATCGTCACATCAGTTACTTTGAATCATCGAATATAATCTTAATCGGAGATTATTTTGGTAATTATAATATATACTTTTCGAAAACTCTTTCTCGTCGTTTCTTTGCATATTATAATCTTAATCGGAGATTATTTTGGTAATTATAACATATACTTTTCGAAAACTCTTTCTCGTCGTTTCTTTGCATATTATAATATTTCGTGAAAATTCCTTCGAGTAACGGTGCAAAAACAGTTATTTCGTCGGGTTATTAAATTTTGGACAAAAACCGGTAAAAAAAACCGTAGTAAATTAGTGGCCAAATTTAACAAAGAACTTTAATTTTGTATAACAAAAAACTTAAAAGTTTTTTAATAATTGTAAATAATTTGCACATATCGTCACATCAGTTACTTTGAATCATCGAATATAATCTTAATCGGAGATTATTTTGGTAATTATAATATATACTTTTCGAAAACTCTTTCTCGTCGTTTCTTTGCATATTATAATCTTAATCGGAGATTATTTTGGTAATTATAACATATACTTTTCGAAAACTCTTTCTCGTCGTTTCTTTGCATATTATAATATTTCGTGAAAATTCCTTCGAGTAACGGTGCAAAAACAGTTATTTCGTCGGGTTATTAAATTTTGGACAAAAACCGGTAAAAAAAACCGTAGTAAATTCGTGGCAAAATTTAACCAAGAACTTTAAATTTGTGTAACAAAAAACTTAAAAAATATTTCATTGTCTTCAACAAGCCGTTTATTGTTGAATATATTTTCGTTTATCGTTTGGAGCAATGCTCGAGATTATACACGAAAAATAGTAAGAAGCTGTCTTAACTGTTTCCGTTATCGACCGAAATTGCTTCATCAAATCATGGGTAACCTACCTGCCGATCGTGTCAATATATCGTCGCCTTTTTCAATAGCAGGCGTAGATTTTTGCAGTCCAATTTGGACTAGCCATGGAGTCAGAGGCAAACGTCATTACAAATCATATATCGCAGTATTTATTTGTTTCGTTTCAAAAGGAGTTCATCTTGAAGTGGTATCGGATTTGTCAGCAAACGCTTTCATCGCATCAACACAAAGATTCTTCGGAATCTCAAAACCGCAAATCATTAACAGTAACAGTTGTTAACACTAATTGTATGTTATGTGCAAGTGCCAGCCATAAAATCAGCAGTTGCACACAGTTTAATCAGTTGTCAGTATTGGATCGATTTTCTGAAGTTAAGAAATTATCGTTGTGCATAAATTGTCTCAGGTCGGGTCATACTGTCAAACATTGTAAATCATCTAAATGTCGAGTATGTCAAAATTCACATCATACACTTTTACATCGCTATACTACTGATCGTAATCAACCGTCACCACTTAGTTCATCATCAGCAGCAGTAGCGCCGATTGATATTGCCTCAATTAATTCAAATTCAACTGTGCATGCTACATCTACTCGACAAATATCATCAAAAATGATCATGTGTTTCTGGCAACTGCAATAATAGAAATAAAGGATCGTATCAGGTCGGTATACTATACATCCAGTCGTTAAACAAATATGCAATCTTGTTAGTAAGGCAGAACTAGTAGAAGCAGATATATGGTTGGGGAATCTCGTAGAAAAATTCTGGGATATTGAAGAGATTCCCATTAGTTATTCCAAATGGAATACTGAACAACAAAATTGTGAAACTCTGTTTTCTGAATCTATTCAGCACCAGAGTAATGGCCCTTTAATGGTCAAGCTGCCATTCAAATCTTCTACAAATCAACTGGGCGATTCAATCGGAATTGCAAAAAGTTGATTTTTATCGTTGGAAAAAAGATTAGATCGTAATATTCTTCTGAAGATCCAATATTTGTCATTTCTTCACGAATACTTATCGTTAGATCATATGGAGCTTTCATCTTTTGAAGAAATGCCAAATCGGCATTATGTTATACCACATCAATGTGTAATTCGTCCAAATAGCTCCTCAACAAAATTGCGGGTTGTGTTCGATGCGTCTTGCCGCACAACATCAAATGTCTCATTGAACGACATATTATCAGTTGGACCTACAGTACAAAATGATTTGTTTTCAATAATTTTCAAATTTCGTTGTTTCAGATACGCTTTAATCGCAGACGTGTCTAAAATGTATCGACAAATCTTAGTATATCCAGAGGACAGACACTTTCAATACATTATTTGGAGAGAATGCAAAGATCATCCTCTCCAGTTATTTCGTTTAAAAACAATTACTTATGGAACTGCGTCAGCACCATACTTGGCAACAAGATGTTTGAATTATTTGGGAACCTACCACAGATGACTTCAGATTCAATTATCTAAGTAATTTTATCAAATCGTCAAAAACGTCCAAAAGATCTGTACCATCAGATTTAGCACGTCTGTTTGATCCTCTAGGATTAATAAATCCTGTCGTTGTAATTGCAAAATTGTTCATGCAAGAGCTTTGGCTGCTCAAACTATCATGGGATGAATCGCTTCCAGTTGGGCATCACGAACGGTGGTGTAAATTCAAAGAAAACCTTAAAGGTTTAAACAATATTCGAATTGCTAGATTTGTTTTAACTACACAAGACGCTGCCCGTATTGAAATACATGGATTTTCAGATGCATCCAGTAGATCGTCAGAATACATTACATCACTACAGAAACATTTGAAATGGCAAACATCCTCGTCAAGTCTTCTAATCGGGAAACTGGTACTAATTCACGAAGACAACCTACCGCCACAAAAATGGTTACTTGGACGAATCATAGATATTAATCCTGGCAAAGACTCAAAGGTTCGAGTCGCAGACGTCAAGACCAAAACAGGTGTTCTCCGTCGATCTATTCACAAGCTTGCGATGTTGCCGGTAGACGAAGAAGTTGAGAGTATTTCGTAGAATCTCTCAAGGTGGGCGGCATGTTAAGCCAACTGGCTTTAACAACTAATTTTAATTATTATTTGTTATTTATAATTAGTTTCATTTTTGTTCTTTAATTTGTTGTTTTCAAATGTACCGCCAATTTTGTTTAGTAACTCATAATGCAACGATTGTTCTGGCAATACCAATCGTTCCATTATGAATTTACCTAAAAATTGTTTCTTTTTTACCGTTGGCGATACAATTATAGTTAGTCTTTCTTTTCGAGTCATACACTATTGTTCGCAACTATTGTTCGCAAATAACCACATAAATTCCATTCAAATACAGATTTTAAATTACAAAAAATATAAGTTTTTTTTTATTTTCTTCCTAAAAAATATTAAATCGGGGCATAAACTAATGTCCCTTAACACATTTCAAATTAAAGTTTTGTGAAAATTATAACTGTTGTAGATTAAAATTGTGTTAAAAGTATAAGTAAATTGTAAGTTATCGTTTTCGACTACGAAAAGGAAATCAAAGTTTTAAAAATTGCATTTGAATTTAAAGTTTCGTTAAAAGATAATTAAATAAAAATTTTTTTAAAAGCATATCTAAATTGAAAGTTAGCCTTTTTTGCGGTGAAAATGAAATTAAAGTTTTAAAAATTACATTTCAAATTAAAGTTTTGTAAAAATATAACTAAATTAAAATTTTGTTAAAAGTATAACTAAATTCAAAGTTACTCTCTTTTGCTTCGAAAAGGATATAAAAGTTTTAAAAATTACATTTCAAATTAAAGTTTTGTTGAAAATGACTAAAAGAAAAGTTGTTAAAATTATAACTAAATTGAAAGTTAGTCTTTTGGGCTTCAAAAATGAAATTAAAATTTAAAAAGCTACTTTTCAAATTAAAGTTTTGTTAAAAATATAACTAAATTAAAATTTTTTTAAAAGTATAACAAAATCGAAAGCTAGCCTTTTTCGCGCTGAAAATAAAATTAAAGTTTTAAAAATTACATTTCAAATTAAAGTTTTGTAAAAAATATAACTAATTTAAAATTTTGTTAAAAGTAGAACTAAATCGAAAGGTAGTCTCTTTCGCTTTTCAAATGAATTAAAAGTTTTAAAAATAACATTTGAAATCAAAGTTTAGCTAAAAATATGACTGAATGAAAATTTTGTTGAAAGTATAATTTAATTGGAAGTTATTCCTTTTCGTTTCGAAAATGAAATAAAAGTTTTATAAATTAAATTTCAAATTAAACTTTTGTTAAAAATATAACTAAATTAAAATTTTTTTAAAAGTATAACCAAATTGAAAGTTAGCCTTTTTCGCTTCCAAAACGAAATAAAAGTTTTAAAAATAACATTTGAAATCAAAGTTTAGTTAAAAATATGACTGAATGAAAATTTTGTTGAAAGTATAATTTAATTGGAAGTTATTCCTTTTCGCTTCAAAAATGAAATAAATGTTTTATAAATTAAATTTCAAATTAAAATTTGTTAAAAATATAACAAAATTAAATTTTTTTTAAAAGTATAACTAAATTGAAAATTAGCCTTTTTCGCGTTGAAAATGAAATTAAAATTTTAAAAATCACATTTCAAATTAAAATTTTGTAAAAATATAACTAAATTTAATTTTGTTAAAATTATAACTAAATTGAAAGTTAGTCTTTTTCGCTTCGAAAACAAATTTACGATTTTAAAAACTACATTTAAAATCCAAGTTTTGTTAAAAAATGTAACTTAATTGAAATTTTGTTAAAAGTATAACTAAACTGAAACTTAATCTCTTTTGCTTCAAAAAGGATATAAAAGTTTTTAAAAATTACATTTCAAATTAAAGTTTTGTTGAAAATGCCTAAAAGAAAATTTTGTTAAAATTATAGCTAAATTGAAAATTAGCCCTTTTGGCTTCAAAAATGAAATTAAAATTTAAAAAGTTACTTTTCAAATTAAAGTTTTGTTAAAAATATAACTAAATTAAAATTTTTTTAAAAGCATAACTAAATTGAAAGGTAGCCTTTTTCGCTTTGAAAATGAAATTAAAGTTTTAAAAACTACATTTCAAATTAAAGTTTTGTAAAAATGTAACTAAATTAAAATTTTGTTAAAAGTATAACTAAATTGAAAGGTAGCCTTTTTCGCGTAGAAAGTGAAATTAATATTTAAAAAATTACATTTCAAATTAAAGTTTTGTTAAAAATATGACTAAATTAAAATTTTTTTAAAAGTATAACTAAATTGACAAGTAGCTTTTTCGCGTTGAAAATGAAATTAAAATTTTAAATATTACATTTCAAATTAAAGTTTTGTTAAAAATATAACTTAATTAAAATTTTGTTAAAAGTAGAACTAAATTTTAAGTTAGTCTTTTCCGCTTCAAAAATGAATTTAGGGTTTTAAAAACTATGTTTCAAATCCAAGTTTTGTTAAAAAGTGGCACTTAATTAAAATTTTGTTAAACGTATTACTGAATTGAAACTTAATCTCTTTTGCTTCGAAAAGGATACAAAAGATTTTAAAAATTACATTTCAAATTAAAGTTTTGTTGAAAATGACTAAAAGAAAATTTTGTTAAAATTATAACTAAATTGAAAGTTAGTCCTTTTGGCTTCAAAAATGAAATTAAAATTTAAAAATTTACTTTTCAAATTAAAGTTTTGTTAAAAATATAACTAAATTAAAATTTTTTTAAAAGCATAACTAAATTGAAAGGTAGCCTTTTTCGCTTTGAAAGTGAAATTAAAGTTTTAAAAACTACATTTCAAATTAAAATTATGTGAAAATGTAACTAGATTAAAATTTTGTTAAAAGTATAACTAAATTGAAAGTTAGCCTTTTTCGCGTAGAAAATGAAATTAATATTTAAAAAATTACATTTCAAATCAAAGGTTTGTTAAAAATATAACTGAATTAAAATTTTGTTGAAAGTATAATTTAATTGAAAGTTATTCCTTTTCGCTTCGAAAATGAAATAAAAGTTTTAAAAATTAAATTTCAAATTAAACTTTTGTTAAAAATATAACTAAATTAAAATTTTTTTAAAAGTATAACCAATTTGAAAGGTAGTCTTTTTCGCATCCAAAACGAAATAAAAGTGTTAAAAATTACATTTCAAACCAACGTTTTGTAAAAACAATAGGTAAATTCAAATTTTTTTAAAAGTATAACTAAATTGAAAGTTAACCTTTTTCGCGTTGAAAATGAAATTAAAATTTTAAAAATTACATTTCGAATTAAAATTTTGTAAAAATATAACTAAATTTAATTTTGTTAAAAGTATAACTAAATTGAAAATTAGTCTTTTCCGCTTCAAAAATGAATTTAGGGTTTTAAAAACTATGTTTCAAATCCAAGTTTTGTTAAAAAATTAAATTTCAAATTAAACTTTTGTTAAAAATATAACTAAATTAAAATTTTTTTTAAAGCATAACTAAATTGAAAGGTAACCTTTTTCGCATTGAAAGTGAAATTAAAGTTTTAAAAATTACATTTCAAATTCAAATTTTGTAAAAATATAACTAAATTAAAATTTTGATAAAAGTATAACTAAATTGAAAGTTAGTCTTTTTCGCTTCGAACATGAATTTAGGGTTTTAAAAACTACATTTCAAATCCAAGTTTTATTAAAAAATGTAACTTAATTAAAATTTTGTTAAAAGTATAGCTAAATTGACAGCTAGTCTCTTTGATTCAAAAATGACACAAACGTTTTCAAAATTACATTTCAATTAAAGTTTTGTTAAAAATATACCTAAATTAAAATTTTGTTAAAAGTACAACTAATTTGAAAGTAGGTCTTTTTCGGTTCGAAAATGAGACTAAAGTTTTATAATTATATTTCTAATTAAAGTTTCGAAAAATGTAACTAAAATAAAATTTTGTTAAAAGTATAACTAATTTGAAAGTTAGTCTCTTTCGCTTCGAAAATGAAATTAAAGTCTAAAAAATTACATTTCAGATTAAAGTTTTGTTAAAAATATAACTAAATTAAAAATTTTTTCGAAGTATAACTAAATTGAAAGGTAGAATTTTTCGCGTTCAAAATGAAATTTAAGTTTTAAAAATTACATTTCAAATTAAAGTTTTGTTAAAAAATATAATAAATAAAAATTTTGCTAAAAGTATGACTAAAATTGTAAGCTATTCCTTTTCGCTTCGAAAATGAAATAAAAGTTTTAAAAATTAAATTTCAAATTAAACTTTTGTCAAAAATATAACTAAATTAAAATTTTTTTAAAAGTACAACTAATTTGAAAGTAGGTCTTTTTCGGTTCGAAAATGAGACTAAAGTTTTAATAATTATATTTCTAATTAAAATTTCGAAAAATGTAACTAAAATAAAATTTTGTTAAAAGTATAACTAATTTGAAAGTTAGTCTTTTTCGCTTCGAAAATGAAATTGAAGTTTAAAAATATACAATTCAAATTAAAGTTTTCTAAAAATATAACTAAATTAAAATTTTGCTAAAAGTATAACTAATTTGAAAGTTAGCCTTTTTTGTTTCGAAAATGAATTTAGGCTTTTAAAAACTACATTTCAAATCCAAGTTTTGTAAAAAATGTAACTTAATCAAGATTTTGTTAACAGTATAACTAAATTGAAAGTTAGTCTCTTTCGCTTCGAAAATGAAATAAAAGTTTTAAAAATTACATTTCAAATTAAAGTTTTGTTAAAAAATATAATAAATTAAAATTTTGCTAAAAGTATGACTAAAATTGTAAGCTATTCTTTTTCGCTTCAAAAATGAAATAAAAGTTTTAAAAATTAAATTTCAAATTAAACTTTTGTCAAAAATATAACTAAATTAAAATTCTTTTAATAGTATGACCAAATTGAAAGTTATTCTTTTCGCTTCAAAAACGAAACTAAAATTTAAAAAATTACATTTCAAAGTAAAGTTTTCTAAAAATGTAACTAAATTAAAATTTTGTTAAAAGTATAACTAAATTGAAAGTTAGTCTTTTTCGCTTCGAAAACGAAATTAAAGTTTAAAAAATTACATTTCAAAGTAAAGTTTTTTTGAAAATATAGTTGAATTAAAAATTTTTTAGAAAATGAAATTAAAGTTTTAAAATTTACATTTCAAATTAAAGTTTTCTAAAAATATAACTAAATTAAATTTTGTTAAAAGTATAACTAAATTGAAAGTTAGTCTTTTTCGCTTCGAAAATGAATTTGGGGTTTTAAAAACTACATTTCAAATCCAAGTTTTGTTAAAAAATGTAACTTAATTAAAATTTTGTTAAAAGTATAACTAAATTGAAAGTTAGTCTCTTTCGCTCCCAGAATGGAATTAAAGTTTTAAAAATTGCATTTCAAATTAACTTTCTGTAAAAATATAACTAAATTCAAATTTTGTTAAAAGTACAACTAAATTGAAAGTTACTCTATTTCGCTTCGGAAATTAATTTAGGGTTTAAAAAACTACATTTGAAATCCAAGTTTTGTTAAAAAATGTAGCTTAATTAAAATTTTGTTAAAAGTATAACTAAATTGAAAGCTAGTCTGTTTCGCTTCCAAAATGAAATAAATGTTTTAAAAATTACATTTCAAATTAAAGTTTTGTTAAACATATAACTAAATTAATATTTTGTTAATTGTGCAACTAAATTCAAAGTTAGTCTTTTTCGGTTCGAAAATGAGATTAAAGTTTTAATAATTATATTTCAAATTAAAGTTTTGTAAAAATGCAACTAAAATAAAATTTTGTCAAAAGTATAACTAAATTGAAAGTTTATCTTTTTCGCTTGGAAATTGCAATTAAAGTTGAAAAAATTACGTTTCAAATTAAAGTTTTGCTAAAAATATAATTAAATTAAATTTTTTTTAAAAGTATAACTAAATTGAAAGGTAGCCCTTTTCGCATTGAAAATGAGATTAAAGTTTTAAAAATTACATTTCCAAATAAAGTTTTGTTAAAAATATAACTAAATTAATATTTTGTTAAAAGTACACCTAAATTTAAAGTTAGTCTTTTTCGGTTCGAAAATGAGATTAAAGTTTTAATAGTTATATTTCAAATTAAAGTTTGGTAAAAATATAATAAATTTAAATTTTGTTAAAAGTATAACTAAAATTGAAAGTTAGTCTCTTTCGCTTCGGAATTAAAATAAAATTTTAAAAATTACATTTGAAATTAAAGTTTTGTGAAAATTATAACTGTTGTAGATTAAAATTGTGTTAAAAGTATAAGTAAATTGTAAGTTATCGTTTTCCACTACGAAAAGGAAATCAAAGTTTTAAAAATTGCATTTGAATTTAAAGTTTCGTTAAAAGATAATTAAATAAAAATTTTTTTAAAAGCATATCTAAATTGAAAGTTAGCCTTTTTTGCGGTGAAAATGAAATTAAAGTTTTAAAAATTACATTTCGAATTAAAGTTTTGTAAAAATATAACTAAATTAAAATTTTGTTAAAAGTATAACTAAATTCAAAGTTACTCTCTTTTGCTTCGAAAAGGATATAAAAGTTTTAAAAATTACATTTCAAATTAAAGTTTTGTTGAAAATGACTAAAAGAAAAGTTGTTAAAATTATAACTAAATTGAAAGTTAGTCTTTTGGGCTTCAAAAATGAAATTAAAATTTAAAAAGCAACTTTTCAAATTAAAGTTTTGTTAAAAATATAACTAAATTAAAATTTTTTTAAAAGTATAACAAAATCGAAAGCTAGCCTTTTTCGCGCTGAAAATAAAATTAAAGTTTTAAAAATTACATTTCAAATTAAAGTTTTGTAAAAAATATAACTAATTTAATATTTTGTTAAAAGTAGAACTAAATCGAAAGGTAGTCTCTTTCGCTTTTAAAATGAATTAAAAGTTTTAAAAATAACATTTGAAATCAAAGTTTAGCTAAAAATATGACTGAATGAAAATTTTGTTGAAAGTACAATTTAATTGGAAGTTATTCCTTTTCGTTTCGAAAATGAAATAAAAGTTTTATAAATTAAATTTCAAATTAAACTTTTGTTAAAAATATAACTAAATTAAAATTTTTTTAAAAGTAAAACCAAATTGAAAGTTAGCCTTTTTCGCTTCCAAAACGAAATAAAAGTTTTAAAAATAACATTTGAAATCAAAGTTTAGTTAAAAATATGACTGAATGAAAATTTTGTTGAAAGTATAATTTAATTGGAAGTTATTCCTTTTCACTTTAAAAATGAAATAAATGTTTTATAAATTAAATTTCAAATTAAAATTTGTTAAAAATATAACAAAATTAAAATTTTTTTAAAAGTATAACTAAATTGAAAGTTAACCTTTTTCGCGTTGAAAATGAAATTAAAATTTTAAAAATCACATTTCAAATTAAAATTTTGTAAAAATATAACTAAATTTAATTTTGTTAAAATTATAACTAAATTGAAAGTTAGTCTTTTTCGCTTCGAAAACGAATTTACGGTTTTAAAAACTACATTTAAAATCCAAGTTTTGTTAAAAAATGTAACTTAATTGAAATTTTGTTAAAAGTATAACTAAACTGAAACTTAATCTCTTTTGCTTCAAAAAGGATATAAAAGTTTTTAAAAATTACATTTCAAATTAAAGTTTTGTTGAAAATGCCTAAAAGAAAATTTTGTTAAAATTATAGCTAAATTGAAAGTTAGTCCTTTTGGCTTCAAAAATGAAATTAAAATTTAAAAAGTTACTTTTCAAATTAAAGTTTTGTTAAAAATATAACTAAATTAAAATTTTTTTAAAAGCATAACTAAATTGAAAGGTAGCCTTTTTCGCTTTGAAAATGAAATTAAAGTTTTAAAAACTACATTTCAAATTAAAATTTTGTAAAAATGTAACTAAATTAAAATTTTGTTAAAAGTATAACTAAATTGAAAGGTAGCCTTTTTCGCGTAGAAAATGAAATTAATATTTAAAAAATTACATTTCAAATTAAAGTTTTGTTAAAAATATGACTAAATTAAAATTTTTTTAAAAGTATAACTAAATTGACAAGTAGCTTTTTCGCGTTGAAAATGAAATTAAAATTTTAAATATTACATTTCAAATTAAAGTTTTGTTAAAAATATAACTTAATTAAAATTTTGTTAAAAGTAGAACTAAATTTTAAGTTAGTCTTTTCCGCTTCAAAAATGAATTTAGGGTTTTAAAAACTATGTTTCAAATCCAAGTTTTGTTAAAAAGTGGCACTTAATAAAAATTTTGTTAAAAGTATAACTGAATTGAAACTTAATTTCTTTTGCTTCGAAAAGGATATAAAAGATTTTAAAAATTACATTTCAAATTAAAGTTTTGTTGAAAATGCCTAAAAGAAAATTTTGTTAAAATTATAGCTAAATTGAAAGTTAGTCCTTTTGGCTTCAAAAATGAAATTAAAATTTAAAAAGTTACTTTTCAAATTAAAGTTTTGTTAAAAATATAACTAAATTAAAATTTTTTTAAAAGCATAACTAAATTGAAAGGTAGCTTTTTTCGCGATGAAAATGAAATTAAAGTTTTAAAAACTACATTTCAAATTAAGATTTTGTAAAAATGTAACTAATTTAAAATTTTGTTAAAAGTAGAACTAAATTGGTGGTTAGTCTCTTTCGCTTTTAAAATGAAATAAAAGTTTTAAAAATAACATTTCAAATCAAAGGTTTGTTAAAAATATAACCGAATTAAAATTTTGTTGAAAGTATAATTTAATTGAAAGTTATTCCTTTTCGCTTCGAAAATGAAATAAAAGTTTTAAAAATTAAATTTCAAATTAAACTTTTGTTAAAAATATAACTAAATTAAAATTTTTTTAAAAGTATAACCAATTTGAAAGGTAGTCTTTTTCGCATCCAAAACGAAATAAAAGTGTTAAAAATTACATTTCAAACCAACGTTTTGTAAAAACAATAGGTAAATTCAAATTTTTTTTAAAGTATAACTAAATTGAAAGTTAACCTTTTTCGCGTTGAAAATGAAATTAAAATTTTAAAAATTACATTTCGAATTAAAATTTTGTAAAAATATAACTAAATTTAATTTTGTTAAAAGTATAACTAAATTGAAAATTAGTCTTTTCCGCTTCAAAAATTAATTTAGGGTTTTAAAAACTATGTTTCAAATCCAAGTTTTGTTAAAAAGTGGCACTTAATTAAAATTTTGTTAAAAGTATAACTGAATTGAAACTTAATTTCTTTTGCTTCGAAAAGGATATAAAAGATTTTAAAAATTACATTTCAAATTAAAGTTTTGTTGAAAATGACTAAAAGAAAATTTTGTTAAAATTATAACTAAATTGAAAGTAAGTCTTTTTGGCTTCAAAAATGAAATTAAAATTTAAAAAATTAAATTTCAAATTAAACTTTTGTTAAAAATATAACTAAATTAAAATTTTTTTTAAAGCATAACTAAATTGAAAGGTAACCTTTTTCGCATTGAAAATGAAATTAAAGTTTTAAAAATTACATTTCAAATTCAAATTTTGTAAAAATATAACTAAATTAAAATTTTGATAAAAGTATAACTAAATTGAAAGTTAGTCTTTTTCGCTTCGAACATGAATTTAGGGTTTTAAAAACTACACTTCAAATCCAAGTTTTATTAAAAAATGTAACTTAATTAAAATTTTGTTAAAAGTATAGCTAAATTGACAGCTAGTCTCTTTGATTCAAAAATGACACAAACGTTTTCAAAATTACATTTCAATTAAAGTTTTGTTAAAAATATACCTAAATTAAAATTTTGTTAAAAGTACAACTAATTTGAAAGTAGGTCTTTTTCGGTTCGAAAATGAGACTAAAGTTTTATAATTATATTTCTAATTAAAGTTTCGAAAAATGTAACTAAAATAAAATTTTGTTAAAAGTATAACTAATTTGAAAGTTAGTCTCTTTCGCTTCGAAAATGAAATTAAAGTCTAAAAAATTACATTTCAGATTAAAGTTTTGTTAAAAATATAACTAAATTAAAAATTTTTTAAAAGCATAACTAAATTGAAAGGTAGCCTTTTTCGCTTTGAAAATGAAATTAAAGTTTTAAAAACTACATTTCAAATTAAAATTATGTGAAAATGTAACTAAATTAAAATTTTGTTAAAAGTATAACTAAATTGAAAGTTAACCTTTTTCGCGTTGAAAATGAAATTAAAATTTTAAAAATTACATTTCAAATTCAAATTTTGTAAAAATATAACTAAATTTAATTTTGTTAAAAATATAACTAAATTAAAAATTTTTTCGAAGTATAACTAAATTGAAAGGTAGAATTTTTCGCGTTCAAAATGAAATTTAAGTTTTAAAAATTACATTTCAAATTAAAGTTTTGTTAAAAAATATAATAAATAAAAATTTTGCTAAAAGTATGACTAAAATTGTAAGCTATTCCTTCTCGCTTCGAAAATGAAATAAAAGTTTTAAAAATTAAATTTCAAATTAAACTTTTATCAAAAATATAACTAAATTAAAATTTTTTTAAAAGTACAACTAATTTGAAAGTAGGTCTTTTTCGGTTCGAAAATGAGACTAAAGTTTTAATAATTATATTTCTAATTAAAATTTCAAAAAATGTAACTAAAATAAAATTTTGTTAAAAGTATAACTAATTTGAAAGTTAGTCTTTTTCGCTTCGAAAATGAAATTAAAGTTTAAAAATATACATTTCAAATTAAAGTTTTCTAAAAATATAACTAAATTAAAATTTTGCTAAAAGTATAACTAATTTGAAAGTTAGCCTTTTTTGTTTCGAAAATGAATTTAGGCTTTTAAAAACTACATTTCAAATCCAAGTTTTGTAAAAAATGTAACTTAATCAAGATTTTGTTAACAGTATAACTAAATTGAAAGTTAGTCTCTTTCGCTTCGAAAATGAAATAAAAGTTTTAAAAATTAGATTTCAAATTAAAGTTTTGTTAAAAAATATAATAAATTAAAATTTTGCTAAAAGTATGACTAAAATTGTAAGCTATTCTTTTTCGCTTCAAAAATGAAATAAAAGTTTTAAAAATTAAATTTCAAATTAAACTTTTGTCAAAAATATAACTAAATTAAAATTCTTTTAAAAGTATGACCAAATTGAAAGTTATTCTTTTCGCTTCAAAAACGAAACTAAAATTTAAAAAATTACATTTCAAAGTAAAGTTTTCTAAAAATGTAACTAAATTAAAATTTTGTTAAAAGTATAACTAAATTGAAAGTTAGTCTTTTTCGCTTCGAAAACGAAATTAAAGTTTAAAAAATTACATTTCAAAGTAAAGTTTTTTTGAAAATATAGTTGAATTAAAAATTTTTTAGAAAATGAAATTAAAGTTTTAAAAATTACATTTCAAATTAAAGTTTTCTAAAAATATAACTAAATTAAATTTTTTTTAAAAGTATAACTAAATTGAAAGTAGCTCTTTTTCGGTTCGAAAATGAGATTAAAGATTTAATAATTATATTTCTAATTAAAGTTTGGAAAAATATAACTTAAACAAAATTTTGTTAAAAGTATAACTAAATTGAAAGTTTATCTTGTTCGCTTGGAAAATGCAATTAAAGTTGAAAAAATTACATCTCAAATTAAAGTTTTGCTAAAAATATAATTAAATTAAAATTTTTTTAAAAGTATAACTAAATTGACTGGTAGCCTTTTTCGCATTGAAAATGAAATTAAAGTTTTAAAAATTACATTTCAAATTCAAATTTTGTAAAAATATAACTAAATTAAAATTTTGTTAAAACTATAACTAAATTGAAAGTTAGTCTTTTTCGCTTCGAAAATGAATTTAGGGTTTTAAAAACTACATTTCAAATCCAAGTTTTGTAAAAAATTTAACTTAATTAAAATTTTGTTCAAAGTGTAACTAAATTGAAAGTTAATCTTTTTCGCCTGGAAAATGCAATTAAAGTTTAAAAAATGAGCAAAGCAAACCGTAGTAGTGAATTCATATTTTCTCTATATCGGCCGGACCACTATGGAACTTTCCCGATAATGTCATCAAATATTCATCTCAGTTCTCCTATTATAAATGTACATTCCAAGTTGCATGAAAACGTGACTAGTATTGGCCGAATTATTAGGGTTTTTTTATTTTGCATTCCCGTAACCCCCACAGAGAGGAGTCGAATTCTATCTTTTCAGTTGGCCTATCCAAAATGTATAGACTAAGTTCTAAGAAAATTCGCCCATTATTGAATGAATTCTTGAAGTTTGTCTATTTCATGCCCCCACAACCCCCCACCGCGGGGAGACATATTTTATTTTTTTAGTTCATCCATTCCAAACGTACGTTCGAACTTTCATTAATATCCGACTATTATTGGCCGAATTAAGGAAGTTTCTATATTTCATTATTATTAGGGCTTTTTTATTTCACCCTCCCGCAACGCCCACCGAGGGGAGACGCACCCTATCTTCTCACTTGCCCTATCCAGAATGTACACACCAAGTTTAAAGAAAATCTGCCTATTATTGAGTGAATTATTGAAGTTTTTCTTTTTCAGGCCCCCACAATCCCCCACCGCTGGGGGACATATTTTCTTTTTTCGGTTGGCCCATCCCAAACGTAAATTCGAAGTTTCATTAAAATCCGACTATTATTAACCGAATTACGGAAGTTTCTATATTTCCGCCGCAACATTTTTTAAAAAAAGTTTTGCGGATTAGTCTTGCCAAATGTAAATTCCGTTGAAAAGCCAATATGTTCTGATTTCGAATATAATACAAAAACTGTGGAAATGTCATCAAAATTGGACGATTAGTTCCCGTTTTACAACAAGTGCAAAACTAGAGTATATTTGGACAAAATGTATTTTTAGACAGTGTTGGCATAGTCAAATATGGCCCAAAAACTAATCGCATCTAAGTTAGGATAAAGTACATGAACTGTGTAAATTTTATCGAAATTGGGCCAACAGTTTAGTCTGAACCGTGCGGACAAAATTTTGTCGTTTTTGGACAAAAAAAGCGTTACCAAATAGTGTTGCCATATATTACTTGCGCCCAAAATCTAACACCATCTGGCATTTGATGCAACACCAAAATGGTGAAAGTTTCATGGAAATCCGACCATCCATTCAGATTTTATTAGCGATTTAAAAAAGCGGACGGACGGACGGACGGACGGACGGACGGACGGACATGGGGCTAATTATTTTTGACGAAATGGATTTTGCACTTATTTTCATCTTCCTAGCCCTTCTAGATCAAAAGTTAGGTTTTCGCACGATTATAGTACTTTCCTATAAACATTCGTTTATCGGGAAAGTAAAAATTACATTTCAAATTAAAGTTTTGTAAAAAATATAACTAAATTAAAATTTTGTTAAAAGTACTGACCCCTCTCCATCTACCTTACTAGCATGGGTGACCCTGCTGGGAACTAAAAGTTCCCGCTAGCATCGCTATCAGGATCATTGGAGTACGCAAGCTTTTCTACCACGGCAAGGTTACAACTCAGAGAAAAGACCTCCGCAGATAGTCACGAGCCGCCACTGACAAACACTAACTGTAATTCCTCGATTGACATCAGCGGATGAAATAAATGCTTGCCTAAAAAACTCTACTTGGTGACCACACGTAAATACGTATAAACTCACTACAAATATAAGTGTCCAGATGCAAAACGGCCAATTAGCTGAGATATTCTCACAACAATTGGTGGAAACTGGGAGCGCAAAGGTGCCGGTTGATCTGACGTCAGGACAAATTTCATTTCCTCATAACGCAATTTATTGAGGTCAAAAAAAGAATTGTTTGAAAAAGTATTTCCCAATATCCAAACCAATTACAAGGATTACCATTGGGTGAGTGCGGCCAAGAATAAAGGCGTCTACGAACTTAGCAATATTATCAAAGCGAGGTAGTCACATACAAGTCAGTCGACACTGTTGTGGAAGTAAATGAACTGGCTAATTATCCACCCGCATTTTTCAATTCACTCGATCTGCCACCGTAGAGCTTTCAAAGGTAAATATGTCCTCATTCCTCGCATTCATATGATTCCAACAGAAATGCCATTTCGATTTAAGAGATTGCAATTTCCAATTCGCTTGGCAATCACCATAAACAAAGCTTAGGGCCAATCTTTAGAATTGTGCGGTTTATATCTAGACACGGATTACTTCTCGCATGGACAATTATATGTTGAGTGTTCTAGAGTGCGCACAGTGTGCATGGACACATCTTGTGCGTAGTGAAGAGCTTTTTCCTGCACGCGGTACCACTTCTTATATTAAATCGTGCGGATCTAGAGTAGACAACCTCGATAAACAACCCCAATCTTAATGTCTTAACCGATCCGTGCTGAAAGGATGAATGGCAGTAGGGATATACTGTCATGAACGGAGGCCTCAGATAACGGGAAACCTCTGAGTGTACAAGCGCCTTGCATCGGTAAGGGAGCTCTGCCAAAGTGGACCGTCATTTCCAGCCATAATCGTGGGACCATAAAAATGAACGGTCAAAACACAAAAACAAAAACAGACGTTGAGAAGAGTGAGTCTTCTGTTGAAGATGGCAGCCGGAACAGCGAGCTCGATTCGACTCGCTCGATGGAAGTCATCGTCGACAAAACGCTCACTCTGGAAGAGGAGGACGAGCTTTTAGAAGCAAATGACGAAGTGGTTGAGGCAGTAGCTCAGACTGGAAATATGCCATCTGGCTCTGCTGAAATTAACCCTTCAAGCGTCGATGGAAAAATGCCATTCGCTCTTGAAGGTATTAAGGAAGCTGCCAGGCTATTTGAGCCTGAGCAGGAAAATAGGGAGACTAGTAAGAAGACTGCTGTTCCACGCACGTGTAACATAATTTAAAAAGAATCAACAATAGAATTGAATCATTGTTCTAGTTTTAATTAAGCATAATTAACAAATATTTTATCAAATATTTCATAATCAATGATTTATATTAACTTGTAATTTCCTAACAATATTTTAGTAAATGTTTCCGCTCAGCTGAAGAAAATCTACTTTATTATTAGTAAAAATTATATTTCATCATGTAAACTTTTTTAATTTTATTTTAAAATAAGAAGGCTTCTAATTTAATAAATTTTCATTCAATTTTGTTTAATCACCAAGAAAAGTTTCGTTTTTACGCATTCAGATTTCTCATTCAATCGGTACCTTGGGTAATATTTTGGTCCTTCGCAAGCCAGATTTCAGTAAATCAGTAAATATATTGAATCAGAAATACATTTATCGAAACTCTTTTCATGGTTCGGTTAAAAGTTCGCAAAACAATTTAGTTACGTCTTACGTATTACGTCGGAACAGTTTACGGTTTTTATCATTAGTGCTGAAATAGTGCATTGTGGTGAAAATAACTATAAAAGAAATATTCTTAATTCACACAGTTCCGCGTAAAATGGCCGAATTTAAAACCAAACGTAAAATCATTAAATGCCAGTTAACACGCATTGAAACGTATATAAACGAGTTAAACATAAGTGAAGCGGTCTTAGAAGTGTTAGAAGAAAGATCTGCAAGAATCGATGAATTATTTGCAGAATTTAACGAAGTTAAGCTAAGAATCGAGTCCGAATTAGGTGAAGAAGGAAACACAACTCTAGAAGAATCACAAAGAATTGAGGTGGAGAATAAATATTTCAATGTAAAAGGAATATTGAAAAAATACATAAAGGTTTTGACCAAGGAATCATCTGAGAGTGACTTCAATAATTCATCAGACTCAAAGAATGTGGGATCTGTAAATAATATTGGACATTTAGAAGAAGCAGTAAAGGCACTGATGGAACATCAAACAGTTCTTGCCTCTTTAGTCAACAAGTTTTCGGATTCAAATAAAGGTACTCTTATTCCTGCAACTGTTTCAACCCATCATCTTCCAGGATTCAGGTCACAAACCATAGAAATTCCGCGATTTAACGGTTGTTGTAGAGATTGGCCAGAATTCCATAATTTGTATAAAAATCTTATACATAATAACACTAAAATCTCAGCTTGTGAAAAGTTACAATATCTAAAACAAGCTTTAGTTGGCAATGCACAGGGAATTCGGAAAAACGTATGTATAAGTGATGCAAATTATGATCAAGCTTATGAAGAACTTGTCGAAACCTTCGACAAGAAAGACATCATCATAGAATCGCACCTTCAACTCATCATAGAACAACCAAAGCTTACTTCCTCAAACGCAGATGGGCTACGATCATTATGCAATACTATCAATGAATCAGTGAGGGCATTAAAGGCTATTAATGTACCTACAGAACATTGGGATCATTGGTTAAATTATATTCTGTCATCCAAGTTAGACAAGGAATCAAGAACATTATGGCGTCGAGAATTAACTAGAAAAAGCAACAATGAAGAAACCAAATTCGCTGAATTATTTAAATTTATTAACAATCGCATCTATGAATTAACAGCTAATCAAGACATTTCTGAAAAAAAGGTAAACAATAAGAACTCAAACACAGCACGATCACGGAAATTTGTTTATTCAGCATCGATAGTATCTTGTATACGGTGTGAAGGTAATAATTTTATGTATAGTTGTCCCACTTTTCTTAATTTAACACCAGAAGCTCGTAAGGAATTTATAATCGAAAAGCAACTTTGTTTTAACTGCTTGAAAGGCAAACATTCAGTCAAGACATGCTATTCTAAATCTTCTTGTAAGTATTGCAAGAGAAGACATCATTCTCTTTTACATGAAAATTATCAAAGCAATTCAAATACGGTAGAAGATCCAATTAAGACTACTTCAAACAACAACGTTTCTACAATTATATCAAACGCAGCACAAGTACAATTACAATGTACCACTATCTTACCAACTGCCTTAATATTAATAAAGGACATTACAAATGAATTTAAACCATGCAGAGTTCCTCTAGATACTGGTTCGCAAGTTACTCTTATTTCAGAAGCATGCATACAAAGACTGGGTTTGAAACGTTCGCATTCGCATCTTCCTATTAACGGAATTGGTTCATCGGAACCAAATTATACCAGAGGTGCAGTCAATATTGACTTACGATCAAGATTCAACAATTTTCAAGTTTCAACTCAAGCATTTATTCTAAAAAAGATCACAGCGGATATTCCTTCAACCGAAATTCAATCACTTCCTACTAATTTATTAAAGGGTTTGAATTTAGCAGATCCGCTATATGCAACTCCTAATAAAATGGACATATTATCAGGTTGCGATATTGTGTTTCAAGTATTGCAGAAAGGTAAAATCTGTAACGGACCAGATTTTCCCATGGCTCAAGAAACTTTGTTTGGTTGGGTACTATGCGGCAAATATTATATTGAAAGAAATAAAGAACAACTTAGTTTACACTGCAGGACAAGCATTGACGAATTATTAAAGCAATTTTGGGAAGAAGAAGATTTGAAAATTGATATATTACCAACAGATGAAGAACAACAAATTGAAGAACATTATGAGAGTACCCATTTCAGAAATTATGAATTTCGATATATTGTACGTCTACCTTTTAACAACAGAAGGAATTTTCGGTCATTGGGAACTTCAAGGAAATTTGCAGAAACTAGATTTAATCACATGGAACGAAGATGTGAGAAAAATGAAAAACTTAAGACAGGTTATAGCGAGTTCATGGATGAATATTTACAACTTAATCATATGGTGAAAGTATCTAAATATGTTCCAGAAAATGAATGCTTCTATTTGCCCCATCATGCTATTATAAAGGAGACTAGTTCTACCACAAAGTTACACGTTGTTTTCGATGGTTCGAGAAAAACTAGTTCCGGTGGATCTTTAAATGAACTGTTGTCGGTTGGACCAACAATCCAATTTGGAGTTTGTTATTAAATTTTCGTAGATTTTACATTGCATATACTGCCGATTTTGCCAAAATGTATAGTCAAATTCTTATTAATGGAAATGACACTCCATATCAACGAATTCTTTGGCGGAATTGTGTTTCGGATCCTATTGAAGAATTCGAATTAACCACCGTTACTTATGGTACTTCAAGTGCACCATATTTAGCGATCCGAACATTAAAACAACTCTCCATTGATGAAGGTGAACGTTTCAAGGTAGGTGCCAAGAATTTATTAGAAAATTTTTACGTTGACGGCTTTTTGGGTGGAAGTCATACCTTAGAAGAAGCGTTGATAGTCAAAGAAGAATTAAGTGCACTACTTTCAATGGGTAGATTTGATCTTCGCAAATGGTCTTCAAATTCAGAAGAATTCATTGCAACTGTAGAAGAAGATCATCGTGAAGTTTCATATCCTCTCTCACTTGAACCAGATGCTACAATCAAGACGTTAGGATTAAAATGGCATCCAGCTTTCGACTCCTATGCATACGAAGTTAATATTGAATCTGAACTGGAGAAGTATACAAAACGTTCTATTCTTTCAGAAATTTCAAAATTATATGATCCGTTAGGGCTATTATCACCTTGCATAGTAGTCGGTAAAATTATCTTACAACAGATATGGGTTGCTGGTAATGATTGGGACGACAATCTAGCAACAGCTATTGTCAGGAAATATCAACAGTATCGGAACGACTTAAATTCATTGCGTGCACTACGTATACTGAGGTGGTTGCACATTACTAAAACTTCACATCTTCAATTGTGTGGCTTCTCAGATGCTTCTGAGAATGCATATGCTGCAGTAGTTTACTTACGGGCGATGAATCAAGATCAAACTCACATCAATATTATTGCATCAAAAACAAGAGTAGCGCCAGTTCACCAAGTATCTTTGCCGAGATTGGAATTATGTGCAGCACATCTTTTATCAAGACTAATTTTCAAAATAAAGATTGCATTTAATTTTTATTCCATTGATACAATAGCATTTACAGACTCAAGAATAGTTTTAGTCTGGTTACAAGAAATCCCGAGAAGATGGAAGACATTTATTGCCAATAGAACATCATACATTTTATCAGTACTACCATCTCAGCACTGGAGACACGTAAAGTCTTCCGAGAATCCAGCAGATTGTGCATCAAGGGGATTACTTCCAAAGGAAATATTAAACTTTGACTTATGGTGGAAGGGACCATCTTTTTTACGGGACAGAAATTTCAATACAGTCAATTCAGGATCTTCAAATTTAAAAACTGATTTGGAAAGAAGAATGGTTAGTCCTCATATTACCGCAGAACATTCAAATGAAAACACCAATATTATATCTATTTTACTTGCTCGTTATTCAACTTTAACACAACTTCAAAGAACAATTGCTTGGATTTTTCGCTTTATTACGTGTTGTAAACCAAATACAAGAAAACAAGTACACGAAAGGTTTTTGAAGGTACCAGAACTTCAAAATGCACTGCATACGATTATCAAATTTACGCAAGCTACAGAATGTTACGAGGACTTAGAAATGCTACACAAGGGGAAAGCTCTACTGCCTAAAAGCAAATTAATATCTCTCAACCCTTTCTTGGATGAACTCGGAATTTTACGTGTAGGTGGTCGAATACAAATGGCAAATATTAGTCACAATCAAAAACATCCAATTATTGTACCGAAGAATACGAAGCTAGCAGAACTTATAATATCCGACACACACATCAAATATCTTCATGCAGGTCAACAATTAATGTTAAACATAATTCGTTTAAAATACTGGATAGTTGGATGTAAAAACGAAGTACGCAAATGTATTCAAAAATGTACACGGTGTATTCGCTATCGAGCTGAAGGTGGTAACCAGCAAATGGGTAATCTAGCAGGTTACAGATTACAACCATGTCGTCCATTTACCAACACTGGAACAGATTATGCTGGTCCATTTCAGATACGAACTTGGAATGGTCGTGGTGCTAAACAACTGAAGGCATACATGTAGGATTAATAATTAAAAAAAGATAATCCTGATTCAATATAATTTATTGATTATATGATTAACAATATTTGGGAATATTCTGATATTTAAAAAGTTGAACAAAATGAAATTAAGTATGTTTAATTCTTACCACGTCTACGGCTTGATAAAAAGTTGTTTAAATGCAAAAGTAATCGTTAAGGTTCTTACCACGTCCACGGCTTGAGAAAAAGTAATCATTCCGAATAAAATTGAATACAATGAAAAAGGTTTTAAAATCTAGTTCAAACTGTTAATACGTAAATGAATATTAAGAGAATAGTTAAGAGATTATTTTAAAGAGAATAGAACGAAATCCCAAATTTTCGGCCATTCCTGACTATTCATCTGCCCCAGATGAATCTGCGTTAGTTTCTGGGTTTCGTCCTGTTTCTGCTTCCATTAGATTATCTTCGTTCATCATTGTATCTTCGCTTTCAGAGATATATTCAAAAAATTCATCGGTATTATCTTGTTCCCACGGCTTCATTTTGTCTGCACTGCACTCAGTTTTACCTGGGCCTTCGTGCTGACCTTCTTTTGTTACAACATATCTATTAAATCCTTTCACGATCGTCACTCGATACGGTCCAAAAAACTTGGGTCTGATTTTCAATGCTACTCCAAATTGAACTCGTTCCACAGCGACAAGATCTCCTTTCGGTATACTCGTGCGTCTTTTCTTTTTTTATTAAATGTTTTCTTATTTTCGTTTTGAATTTTTAATATGTCCTTTCTTGCTTGTTCTCGTGATTCTAGTCGGTTATCTTCGAATTGTTTCTGCCATTCTTCCTCGATAATATTGATGATTTCTACCTGTTGTTTCGTTTTCATGTCGACTCCTACTAATAGTTTAAATGGTGTTGTTCTTACAGCTATTTGAAATGTTGAATTAAGTGTCTGCTGCAATGTCTTGACATGGTTATACCACTTATTTGGTTCGTCTAAGGCTAACTTCGTTAAGACTGCGATCACCGTTGAATGTAGTCGTTCAACCTGTCCATTTCCGCGTGGCACTCCAACAGTTGTGAAATGTAATTTAATGTCGTGTTGTTTACAATGATCTCGAAAACGTGTAGACGTGAAGGCACCACCGTGATCTGCAATTAGACTTTCAGGATAACCAAACGTGACAGCTACATCTTCTAATTTTTGTACTGCTTCTTCAGAATTCAATGTCTTCGTAGGGTATAACCAACAATGCTTGGTGAATGAATCAATAATGGCAAAAATATATTTATAATTTTTCTTCGTCTTATGCCTCGGGCCGAGGTGGTCAATATGGAAAGTGTGTAGCGGTTTTTCTCCTTTCGGTATTGGTTGTAAAAATCCTTCCTGTTTTCCAACTTTTGTTTCTGCTAGTATGCATTTTACACAGCCTCGAATAAGATTTTCGATTCTTTTCTGCAAATGCGGAATATAATATTCGTTCTCAATGTGAT
Source organism: Xylophagus ater (assembly GCA_963422695.1). Lineage (NCBI taxonomy): Eukaryota > Metazoa > Arthropoda > Insecta > Diptera > Xylophagidae > Xylophagus > Xylophagus ater. The sequence continues at coordinate 30,848,213 of OY730481.1, read as the reverse complement.
CTTTCATTTTCCTGAAATGAAAATGACCTCGTTCATGTGTTTCTCGGATGATAGCGGGGATCATAATGTCTGGAATTACAAATAAGACTTTATTATTAAGGTTTCTACAAAGTATACTATGTTGTAAAATATAATCTTGATACGGTTTCTCCTTAAGAATCCCAATAATGGCATGTAAGCGGTCATCCTTTTGTTGTTCTTCTCTCAGCTTCGTAAGAAATCTACTATTATTTTTGCTACTGGTGTTCATACAAATGGTGATGGGATTACGACTTAGTGCATCAACGTGTTTCATCTTAACTCCTGCCCTGTGTTCTATCTCGTAGTCGAATTCCTCCAGGAAAAGTGCCCATCTTGCTACTCTGGTTGCTAAATCTTTCTTTTTTAAAGTTCCTTCGAATGCCTTACAATCGGTCACAAGTTTGAACTTTTGTCCAAGTAGGTAAACGCGAAACTTCTTCACGGCTTCTACTATCGCAAGCACTTCTAACTCGTAGCTCGTGTAGGGTTTTTCTGCGTCTGTAGTCTTCTTACTTAAAAAATACACTGGATGTGGAGCATCATCGTCAGTTCCTTTCTGCAGTAAAACTGCACCATATCCGTTCTTTGACGCGTCTGTGTGTAGTTCGGTTGGTATTCCGTAGTCAAATATTTTCAGTACTGGTTTTGAAGCTAGTGCTGCTTTTAGTTCATCTATCGCAGCTATCTGTTGATCTTCAAATCTAAAATAAGAGTTTTTCTTTAATAGGTCTGTTAGAGGTTTTGCTTTGATCGCAAAGTTAGGAATAAATTTCCGGAAGTAGCTTGTTAAGCCTATGAAACTTTGTAACTGTTTTATTGTTGTAGGTGTAGGAAAATTTTTAACAGCCTTCGTCTTCGCTTCGGATGGTGATATACTCCCATTTTGTACACGATGTCTTAACTATTCAATTTCTGCCTCAAGAAATTGACATTTTTTCCATTTAATTTTTAGTCCGTGCTCTGCAGCAACTTTTAGTACATATGTCAGTCTCGACAATCCCACTTCTAATGTATTTGACGGAACTACAATGTCATCCATATACACTACTGCAATGCCTTCAGAGATAAGTTTTCGAAAAACGAAATTTATATATTTTATATTATATATTATATTATATTATATTTTTGAAATACGCTGGGTGAATTGGAGAGTCCAAATGGTACCCTGTTGAACTCGTACTGACCATTGTGTGTTACAAAAGCTGTAAACTTGCGACTACTTTCTTCTACAGCAACATGAAAAAATCTATTTTCTAAATCAATAGTTGTAAAATACCTTGATCCTTGAAGCTTATCTATTTGCTCCTCGATGAAAGGTAACGGATATCGATCCTTATGAATTTTCTTGTTGACACTTCGGAAATCAATACACAAACGGTACGAACCATCCTTCTTTAATACCAGCAAGACTTGACTGCCGTAATCTGAACTGCTTTCACGCACTATCCCCTCCTCCAACCGTTCCTTAACCTGCTGCTCTATAATCAGCTGCTCTTTCGGCGGAAAACGTCGTGGCGGTCGATGTACTGGTTCTTCGTCTATTGGAACAATCTTCATATGGATTGGCGATTCTTTCGGTTCTGCAGGTGAATAATTCTTTATTAAGCTGAGCACATTCTCACGTATTCGGTTGCTCTGTAAATGACATAATTCTGGTAAATAGTTATTTTCATTATTATTTGTATTAATCGTTATATCTGCAAGAAAACATGTTTTTTCTTTTCTTTCGTCTTCTACTTGTATTTTGTTTTCAGGCTCTTCTGTTAAGTATTTTTCTTCTTCCTTTTTAATGATGGAAACTTTACCTGCTTCGATGCTAACTTTAGTTGAACTTAAAAGATTCATTCCGATGATGAAATCTGGTATCATATAACGGTTGGCGACTATATGAACTTGCACATTTTCAAATACATTTCCTTCTACTTCTAATTTGATTCTGCATGCTCCTTTAGTAGTTACATTCGCTCCTAATCCAGAAATAGATAATGGGGAATACCTGGAAATATAATCTGGTCTAATTAGTGAAATTAGTGAATCTTTTAATACGCATATATCGCTGCCTGTATCTACAAGCCCTTCTATTTCAACGCCATTTAACCTAACTGAAATGTACATGCTAGACCTCGAGATCACATGTGTCTCCCTACTTACTCTCGATGTACCTTCGCCTGGACAGTCTGGTCTCTTATGTCCATATTTGTTGCAACGGAAGCACTTCGGTCCCTTTTCCTTTTGAGGGCACAATTGGCACTCATGGTCCGTAGCAATATTTGAAGCAATATTTTCTTGTCTTAGTATTAGGTTTTTCACTTCTCTTCATATTTTTGGTTTTATCCATGTCATTATTGTTTACGTTCGTTTCCTTATTGTTTTCGTTTTTAATTTTTTCATAAATTAGTAACTTTTCTTTAAACTCAGTAATAGATTTCGCCCCGTATAAAATAATTTTATTGCTTGCATAATCTTTAATACCGTCAATAACATACGTGATTATGGAAAGCTCATCGACATCTGCTTGAGATGCGATATCGATCATAGTGTAAAGATACTCGCGAAACGATTCATTATTTTTCTTGTGTCTTTCTTTTAACTGAGCATGAACATCCGCTGTGTTTAATTTGGTTAAAAATTCCCGATAAAGTGCGCTTCTTAGGTCGTAATAATTTAGGGGTTTAATTTCGCAATCGATAAACATTTTAGCTGCTCCACAAAGCGAACGCTTGCAAAACAAGAATTTTTGTAGCTCGTTTAAACGAAACGTCTCGGCGTATTGCTCGAATTCCTCGATCCATTTTCGTACGTTCATATTATGTTCACCCGAAAATTTTCGCAAAATGTTTTCAAAATCCGAAAAATTTAATCTAATAGAATGTTCGTTTGGCTCCACTTCTCGAACTCGCGTCGAACTTCCATATGTTCCGAAATCCAAATCTACCACGGAATTGCTACTTTGTCTATTTTTTCGACGACCACTCATTTTAATTAAAATTTATTAATTATAGGAAATTCTTTAATTTTATTTAGATAATTTTTCTTTCTAGCAATTTCGAATTTATATTTTGTCCAACCGAGATTTAAAATGTGTTATCACGAAAATTTTGTAAGTCACTGTAAATTTATTGTTTTACAGGCAACGGAACTTCAATACCGAAATAAATGAGAAAAAAAATTGTTTTTTTTTGATAATTCGGCTGAATTGATAATGCTATTTTAAATTTGTCTTCTTCGTAGATTTGACTTTTCTTGCCCTTCACTAATATCACCTTTCTTTCGCGTCTACTTCCACGGAAAATTTTTTCACGGCCGACCACCCAAAAAAAAATTTTTTTTTTTAGAAGAATTTGAACTTTTTTTTTCAGAAATGTCCCGGTTCGAGCCCCCAAATGTAGGATTATTAATTAAAAAAAAGATAATCCTGATTCAATATAATTTGTTGGTTATATGATTAACAATATTTGGGAATATTCTGATATTTAAAAAGTTGAACAAAATGAAATTAAGTATGTTTAATTCTTACCACGTCTACGGCTTGATAAAAAGTTGTTTAAATGTAAAAGGAATCGTTAAGGTTCTTACCACGTCCACGGCTTGAGAAAAAGTGATCATTCCGAATAAAATTGAATACAATGAAAAAGGTTTTAAAATCTAGTTCAAACCGTTAATACGTAAATGAATATTAAGAGAATAGTTAAGAGATTATTTTAAAGAGAATAGAACGAAATCCCACATACATAGCGCTATTTATTTGTTTAGCTACAAGAGCTTTACATCCTGAAATCGTTTCTGACTTATCTACAGACGCATTTCTAGCAGCTTTAAATCGCTTCATGGGTCGCAGAGGCCTTTGTTTAAATATATACAGTGACAACGGTAGAAATTTTGTCGGTGCTGCTAGGAACATCACAGAATTTCAAAAGCTTTTGATGCAGAATTGCGAGCTAATATCAAAGGAACTTCACGATAATGAAATTAAATGGCATTTCATTCCCGCATGTTCACCACACTTTGGTGGAATTTGCGAAGCTGGAGTAAAGTCGGTAAAATACCACATCAAACGAGTTCTAGGTGAGTCATTATTGACATATGAAGAATTCTCTATCTTTTTATGTCAAGTTGAGGCTATTTTAAATTCACGGCCTATTTCTCCTAAATCACCGGATCCTGAAGACTTGGAAGCTCTAACACCAGGTCACTTTCTTACGCAAGGTCCTTTACTTTTACCTCCGCAAGAAAATTTAGGCGATGAAAATATATCGGATTCATCACGATGTCAACACTTGCAGCGCCTTGAACAACAATTTTGGAAAAGATGGAGTTTAGAATACATCTGTACCCTTCAAAAACGCAAAAAATGGGCGAGTGGGAAAGTTAATATGAAGGTTAATGACCTCGCATTAATTAAAGAAGAAAATCTACCTCCATCTAGATGGTTAATGGGTCGCATTGCGAAGGTTATAGCTGGTAAGGATGGCTTAGTACGAGTGGCAAGTATTCGGACAAAAACGGTATCTCGGATCGGCCGATTCATAAATTATGTATTTTACTTTCTTCAGAATAACGAATATCAACATAATTTTTTGCAACATTTGAAATCAGTGTTTCAAGGTGGGGGGAATGTTTCCACTCAGCTGAAGAAAATCTACTTTATTATTAGTAAAAATTATATTTCATCATGTAAACTTTTTTAATTTTATTTTAAAATAAGAAGGCTTGTATAATTCTAATTTAATAAATTTTCATTCAATTTTGTTTAATCACCATGAAAAGTTTCATTTTTACGCATTCAGATTTCTCATTCAATCGGTACCTTGGGTAACAGTAAATATTGTCAAATATGCAATTTTATAGAATTGTGAACTAGTTATTGTTTTATAACTCTTATAGGTCATTCAATTACCTACTTTTTTATATTTATATTTTTACTTAGTAAACATTTTACCTTTAGCTTTAAGTGTTAAAATTTGTATAAATAGTGTAACTATTTTGAATAAACTTCAGTGCAAACTCAACATTGGTCCTTCGAGCAACAATCAATTAGAATAAACAAGCCATTAATTCATCGACATTCCTGACATGAGGCTGCGGCAGGGTTCTATTTGATTAAATATCAGCATATGGAAAATACGCTCCATAACTAAGCATTCAAAACTGTATAAAAGTAAATATACAAAATAAGATATTTTTTTAATAAAAATGAGTGAACAAAAGCAATGGGAAGATTTGACCAATCTTCAACATTCTATATACGAAGAAATAGAACAAATATTCACGAATTACAAGAAAGATTCGGAACTACGCAAAACAAAGAGGTATATAGAAGACAGACTACAAAAGGTAAGGGCAGCATACAGCACGTTTACTGCACGTGATGCGACTATAAGAGGGCTCCAAGAGACATTTGGGGATCATCCTTACTTTAAAAATAACTTTTTTGACCAAGTCAAAAGGTTATACGAGCAATTCACATCAACGCTTGAAGAGAAATTAGACAGCATCGCAAAAGACTACAGCAAAGTGCCAGTCAGTGATGATAAGTTTTCAACAAGTAATAGCAATACAAATCGTAATGATCACGGTGAAACCCGAAGAGAAGATGAGCATCCATTGAGCATTAATACTATAGTGTCAATTCAAGAAACACGTTATAAAAGGCAATCCATCAAAATGAAAAATCTTCAAGGTAGGATTGAAAAAGCGCAAGAGGTAATCAAAAGCGTACATTCAGATATATATTTTAGGCAGACACTAGAATCGATGTCAAAATGCTGGGATGAAATTATGAAAAACCACGAAGACATTTTGACATACTCCAATTCAGACGAGGATCACCCTTACCTCAAGAGTAACGATTTCAATCAATTGGAGCAACAGTATGAAGACATTGCAGTTGTCATTAAAGAAAAAATACAATCGATACAATTGATCCAAAAAATTGAAACTAAAGCTGAAAACCTTAAATTACCGTCCCTTAATATACCACATTTTAACGGGAAAACTTTTCCATGTATTATAAATACATGGAAAAGTTTTCACGACATATTTGTAAGTGCGATTCACGACAACGCAAGTTTAGGCGCAACCAGGAAAATGCAATATCTTAAAACATATGTCATTGGAGAAGCAAGCAACGTAACTCGCCACCTTCAAATATGTTAAAGAAATTATTTGACAGCGTGGGAATTATTACTTCACAGGTATGATAACGAACGAGCAATCATATCCGCGCACCCAAATTCATTTTTTGCCATTCAACCTGCAAATGACGAATCGGCTACCACAATAAGACGAATGCATGATACAACTGTAGAATGTTTACATGCTATTGAAAATATGGGAATTGAAACCACTCAATGGGACCCCATCATCATTAATATTTTAACGCAGAAAATTGACAAAGAAACGCATAAATTGTACGAGCAATCATTAAAAGATTCTAGGAAGGTTCAGAAACTGTCTGATTATCTCGAATTTTTAACTGCAAGATTCAATGCCTTAGAAGTCTTAGAAGACCCAAAAGGAAAAAATTAAAGAATACAGTCAAATCATTTTCAACATCAATTAACACAAAATGTAACTTGTGTGACACAACTCATTATATATACGAGTGCCCAAAATTCATCAGCATGAAAGTTGGTCAACGGAAAGAAATAACAAGAAAACAACAATTATGCTACAATTGCCTGCGAAGCGGACATTCAATGTCAAAATGCTTAAGTACAAGAACTTGCAAAATATGTCGTAAAAGGCATCATTCTCTGTTACACAACGTTAACACCGAAAATCCAAATAAAGAACAAATAAATGAGGGAACTTCAACGCAAGAAGTCACAGTACACACCCAATTTGAAAATAAATTGAATAATGTTTTATTGGACACAGCTTTGATTAATGTTTTAGCTGCAGATGGTTCATATATAACCTTACGAGCATTGTTAGATCAAGGATAACAGTGTACATTTATAACTGAAAAAGCTGTTCAAATTTTAAGGTTAAGAAAAAGCAAGATTTATGCTAATATATCTGGTATAGGTGAATCCAGTTAAGCATGTAACAGCATAACACAAGTAACGATAAAACCAAGATTTACATCAGACATAATCATCACGGCAAATGCTCTGGTTTTACCTAAGTTAACAAAGCAATTACCAGGTCAATACTGGAACATTCAAAATTGGCAACACCTAAAGAATATAACGTTAGCTGATCCCAAATTCTACACACCAGGTCAGATTGACTTAATATTAGGCGGAGATATTTATTCTGACATCATTCAGAAAGGTACGATAAAAGTATCATCTAAATTACCAATTGCACAGCAAACGCAATTGGGTTGGATAATTTCCGGGCAAATAAAATCGGAACGAGTCGTCCCAAAAGTTATTAATTGTCTTATATCCAGAGTGGATGTTAATGACCAACTAAAGAAATTTTGGGAATATGAAGATATTCAATGTGAACCAAAACAGGAGAGTGACGATTCAGAATGCGAAAACTTGTTCAACACAACTCATAAACGAGACAAAGATGGATGATATGTAGTACGTCTTCCATTTAAATCAAAAAACATGCAACTCGGTTCTTCAAAAAAGTATGCTATAGCAAGGCTAATGCAATTAGAAAGGAAGTTCAAAACCGATATTGAAAAAATGTATCGGCAAATAAAAATACATTCAAATGATCAAAATTATCCAAAAATCGTCTGGAGAAATAATACAAGTGAACCTATACACGAGTATAAACTGACAACCGTAACATATGGAACAAAAGCAGCTCCGTACCTCGCCATTAGAACAATTCATCAATTAGCAAACGATGTACAAGAAACATTTCCTTCAATCTCATCTATTATTAAACAGGACTTTGATGTAGATGATCTTTTATCAGGAAATAGTAAGATTGAAGACGCTATTAAAGCACAAAAACTGTTAGTTGACATATTTCGAGGTGCCGGATTCAATTTAAGAAAGTGGGGAGCAAATGATCCACGTATACAGAATGAAATCCCGTCAAATTCAAGACGAATTGAACCAATAAACATTGATACCGGAAATTATGTAAAAACACTTGGAATATATTGGAACCCATATTCGGACGAATTTGGTTTACAAATCAAATTACCGCAGCAAGAACAGAGAATGACAAAACGAGTATTCCTGTCCGAAACATCTAAATTATTTGACCCCTTAGGTTGGATTGCTCCAGTAATAATAGGAATCAAAATCATGTATCAAGAAATATGGCCTAAGAATTTGAACTGGGATGACGAGCTCCCAGCAGAAATGAAAATTCAATGGTACAACTTAAGAAACGAAATTAAAGAACTTGAAAAAATCAGTCTGCCAAGATGGCTACATACATTTAGCGACAAATCATTTGAATTACATGGATATTGCGATGCTTCGACGAAAGCATATTCAGCAGTAATTTAAAGCAAAGTCCAAAAAGACGACGGTACATTTATTATTACATTAATTGCAGCAAAAACCAGAGTTTCTCCACTTAAACAAGAGACCAGACTTCCCCGGTTAGAGCTATGTGCCGCATTTCTTTTATCAAAATTAATGAAAAAGATAATAAAAGCAATAAATAGGCCACAATTAAATATTTATGCATGCAATCATTCAATGATCACACTGGCATGGATTCAAGGCAATGCATTAAAATGGAAAACGTTTGTTTCAAATCGTGTAATTGAAATTCAAAATATCATAAAGAAGGAGAATTGGTATCATGTGAAAACAGAAGATAATCCAGCAGATTGTGCTTCCAGAGGTATTAAAACAATTCAGTTATTAAATCATCGCTTTTGGTGGACCGGACCCGAGTGGTTACATAGCAAAGATACACCAAAAAATGAGAATTTCATTACTTCTACCGATATCGAAGCGAAAAGGATAATAGCCGCCCCAGCGTTATTATACGATCAAGTATTTCAACAAGATTTATTGTTACGTTTCTCAAAATTACAAACACTCTTGCGAGTAGTTGCTTACTGCTTACGAATGTCTCCAAAAGTCACTACAAGGGGTAATTTACAAGTCGTAGAGATTGAATATGCAAGAATTGCTGTTATCAGAATAGTTCAACATTTGGACTTCATCAAAGAAATTCAAGCCATACAACAAGAGAAACCGTTGGCAAGAGATAGTAAAATTTTGTCATTAAATCCATTTATATATAAAATGGGCATATTAAGCGGAGGAGGAAGACTAGAAAATTCAAATCTACAATATGACGAAAAACATCCGATCATTTCGTCATATAAAAACCCATTAACAACATTAATCATAGACAATGCCCATCAAAAGACACTCCATGGAGGGGTATCTTTAACGCTTGCACAAATTCGGAAACAATACTGGATAATAAAGGCTTAAAATGCAGTCTCCAACTATATATATAATTGTATAAAATGTTTTAGACACACCACAAGAAAAAGAGAGCAACTAATGGGAAATTTACCTGCACAACGGGTCCAAATAAGTAGACCATTTACTAACAGTGGCGTCGATTATGCCGGGCCAATTGATATTAAGGCTTGGAAAGGGAGATGCAGCAAAACATTAAAAGGGTATATTGCCGTTTTTGTATGCATGCCAACAAAGGCAATACATTTAGAACTTGTAACGGAACTAACAGCAAATGCATTTTTGGCTGCATTTAAAAGATTTACGTCACGGAGAGGAATTTGCAAACACATGTATAGCGACTGCGGAACAAACTTTGCAGCTACCAGCAAAATTATTAAACAAGAGGTAAGAATAATTCACACCCAATGGAAGGAAGAAGTAGCTGAAGAACTGGTCAAACAAGGTACTCAATGGCATTTTATTCCCCAGCCTCTCCACATTTCGAAGGTTTATGGGAAGCAGGAGTAAAATCAGTAAAATATCACTTAAAACGAGTCACCAGTAATGCTCTCCTTACATTTGAAGAACTTACGACTTTACTCACACAAATTGAAGCATGTTTAAATTCACGTCCACTGTGTCCACTAAAAGAGAATGCAGACAGCATGGGCGTATTAACACCTGGTTATTTTCTGATTGGAGAAACAATTCTAACACCTCCTGATCCATCAGTACTAGATGAAAATATAAGTCATATGAACAGATGGCAATATATTCAATAACTTCATCAAGATTTTTGGCGAAAACGGAGTCAAGATTATCTGTTTCGACTTCAACAGCGTCCAAAATGGAATGAACGTTCAGAAAATGTAAAAATGAACGACATTGTTCTAATAAGATGTGAACAAACTCCACCCTCGATGTGGGCATTAGGAAAAATAATAGAATGCCATCCCGGGAAAGATGGGTTAATAAGAGTCGTCACACTAAAGATTAAAGGCAATAAAACATCAAAACGATCCATCAGCAAGATATGTCCATTACCAGTTAATAATCTAACAAATATACCAACGTCTAGTGTGGAAGTCAAGCAAAATTCGCCATCAGAAATAATTCAACAGAAACCTAATCAACATTATAATATGCGAAAAAGAAAGATTCCACCAATCAATCCTGAATGGACACGAAACAAAAAGGAGAAAATGAATTGTAAATCTGCACCAAAACCAATATCAGCAAACTGTGTAGCAATATTATTATTGATAATATTCTTGCTCCCTCTTGCTATGTGCCAAGAATTGATTAAGATCATACCATTTAAGGATCATCCAGGACTATATTTTGATGAACTTAAACCAGTCAAAATGACGAATAGTGAATGGAATATCATATCATACTACTCATTAGAAAATTATTGGAATCAATATGAAAATATGAAGAATTTAGTTTTAAACATGAATAAAGTCTGTGAAGATGCAGTTAAAAAGACTATTGTTGGACCTACTTGTGTTACGATCGGAATGCAATTTCACAGTAGATTAATGAAAATAACTCAAAACAATCATTTACTGTTACACGGGAATGGAGCACGATTAGAAAGATCACCACTAGATTTTGTTGGAACCTTAAGCCATTCGCTTTTTGGAATATTAGATGAACAATTTGCACGTAAATACGAGAAAGACATTAAATCCATAAAAACAAATGAAAAGTATATGTTAGAACTCATGAAAAATCAAACTTCGATCACAGATTCTACAGTAAATGTCTTAAGAAGGTCACAAAAAGGAATTAGTGATCAGTTTAATACAATTAAATATCATCTTGATCTCTTAACTCACGCAAGTCAAAACTTAAGCGCCACAGAATCGTTCTCTCATACGTTTACATCAATGGCCTTACAAGCAATGCTCATAGTTTCAGACTTTCAAAGAACGCAAGATTCTGTGATAAAATCAATTTTAGGTATTCATCACGCCAGATGAAATCCATTAATGATAACTCCAGAGCAACTTAAGGCACAATTAAGGAAAATCAGAAAACGGCTTTCTCCCAATCTAGGACTTCCAGAAGAAGATAATCCAGAGGCCCTACTAAATTTGTACAAAATCATGAAGATACGCACAAGAACCGTAGATTAAGCAGTAATATTTAATATTAAAATTCCATTAGTGATGACGGAGCTATTTCAACTATTCAAACTGCATCCACTACCAACTAAACATGAGAATATATTTATCTATATTCAACCATCATCAGAGTTTATAGCCATCAACCTACACAGAGATCGATATTATCCAATACAAAGAATCGAATTAAATTCGTGTGACAACCAAAACGGCGAATACTTCTTATGTAAACAATATCATCCTATATATAATATAAAATCGAATATAAGTACTTGCGAAATCAAATTACTTCTACATCAAAAAGAGATATCGTCGCATTGTAACATACACACTGTGGTTCCTGGCAGATATTGGATACAGTTAAATGCTGTGAATTCGTGGATATATTCATTTGACAAACAAGAAACCTCAAATGTGGTTTGCGGTACCAAAGTATTCAGTCAATTAATTCAAGATGAAGGATTGCTTCAGCTAAGTCCAGGCTGTAGTATAACTCATGAATCAACCATCATTACAGCATTTCACACACACACGGATAATATTACTACTACGTTTTTCCGAGCATTCAATTTAACAATGGAGGTGCCGCAATTGCCTAGGATACCGGACATACTACTTAAGAACTTAACGACTAAGAAGGAGTTACAAGATCTACAAGAACTCATCAAATCTCATGAAAAATCACTAAAACTTCCAGAGAATATTTCAGGTCATGATGTTCATCCATATATATTGGGATATGTTAGCATTTTTATAATAATAATTGTAATAAGCTATCTCAGTATAAGAAAATTACGCACGCATAAGAAACAACCGGTAGCAGCTAAAAGAAATAAATTGGAAGTAATTAACGATGTCAATTGGGCCGCCGGAGAATGTTCCACGCACGTGTAACATAATTTAAAAAGAATCAACAATCGAATTGAATCATTGTTCTAGTTTTAATTAAGCATAATTAACAAATATTTTATCAAATATTTCATAATCAATGATTTATATTAACTTGTAATTTCATAACAATATTTTACTAAATATTGTCAAATATGCAATTTTATAGAATTGTGAACTAGTCATTGTTTTATATCTCTTATAGGTCATTCAATTACCTAATTTTTTATATTTATATTTTTACTTAGTAAACATTTTACCTTTAGCTTTAAGTGTTAAAATTTGTAAAAATAGTATAACTATTTTGAATAAACTTCAGTGCAAACTCAACAACTGCTTATCAACAAGCTAGAATTCGTCTCCGGTCTGCCAGTAGGAAGGTCCAGAAGTACGGTGCGATGGATCCCAGTGTGCTCAGCCCCTGGGACAAAGAGCAGTATGAACGGGCCAAATTGGTAACTGGCGACGAGAGCTTAAAGAGCTTTCTTGCCAGTCATAAGGATCCTCGGGATCCCATTGCGGGGTCACCTAATGAGGAAGGCTTCATAACGGTCAAGTCGAAACGGAACCGTTTTCCGGCCAAACGTGACAGGTCGGGAGATGACGTCACACAGGGCGAGGCGAAAATGACTTAGAAAGAGGCGCCTGCAGCGGCACGCAACCGGCCTGTGAATGCAGAGCTAGACAAGTTGCGTGTGGCTGTAGTTAATGAGCAGCAGTCAGATGACCGATTAACTCTCGACCAATGGCAAAAAATCGAGGAAAGGTTCCAGATGGCTATGCTGACTTTTTACGAGTCATCTACCGAAGATCAGGAACTGCTCTTCGATGGCGCTGGTTGGGAGGGCGGTGATAAGATTGACGCCTGCGGAAATGAAACCTCGCCAAAATTCTTTAGTGAGTTTGTGAGCGGTCTGGGCAGTATTGGGGAGGGTGCCAAAATCGCAGCAGTTGCTGTAAAGGACCTTCACAAATACGTCATACCGAAGGCTTGGGTTTGGATTTCGAAGCCCAACACCACTACGGACAGGTTCCTAGCTTTGCTAAGAAACCAAAATATTGAAATGAAATCTGAGGGATGGAAAGTGCTGAAGGTGGGACCCCAGAGGGAAAACGGTCAGAATTACCTTGCATCACTCAGCCGTGAATCGCTTCCCTATCTGGAGAAGTGCAAGGGGATGGTACGGTATAGATTGGACAGGGTGATGATAAATCCACCTTCCCACGCTACAGGAATCCAAGAGGAGGAGCCATTAATCAGTGATGGAGGTGGTACAAATCAACCTCCATCACAGTACAACGGCTACTGCCTGGCTAGTAGAATTACTCTCGAGACAGAATATCACAGCGGCTTTAATCCAGAAACACTGGATCAACAACCGGAAACAATTATCAGGACTAAAGGTAAGAGACTTTACTCTTTTCTATAAAAAATCGAAAGGGAAAGTCAGAACTTGTATCCTATTAAAAATAAAGTTAAAGGTTTTCTTTTGGGAAATTACAGCTCTGAGGATATTACAGCAGTGGTATGCGAATGGATGCAACAGAAAGGGAAACCTATGTGCCTGGTTTCGGCTTATCTACCCTACGATGGACAGATGGCGGACTTGCCACCAGTAAGTTTAAAGGAGCTGGTTGCACGGAATACATGGGAGGTGGTTACCGGGTGTGATGCCAACGCTCACCACACACAATGGGGAAGTAAGGACACCAATGAAAGAGATATGTAACTACTTGATTTTATTATATTATCAAATTTAGCAATTTGTAACGTAGGGAGTGACCCAACTTTTATAGTTAAAAAAGGGCAGGAAGTTTTAGACATTACCTTAGCTACCACTTCCCAATATGAAATAGGAAGATGGAGGGTCTCGCAGGAGCTTTATCAAAAGGGGGGACGGATCATGGGTGGATGACAGTCGAGAGGCTTTAAAGTCCTTAATAGCCACTCACTTTCCAGGTAGCTTGGAATGGGAGGAAGAAGAAGAACTTCCGGCAGTGCGGAAATTCAGCTGGCGGGAGATCGACTCCACCACAAGTAGTAAAAAGCTTACTTGGGCAGTCGAATCAAGCCATACAAATCCCCAGGACCTGATGGTATCAGACCAATAATGGTGTAAAAGGCACCAGAAGCTGCAAAAATATGGCTTCAGATAATTTTCAGAAGTTGTCTACGGATGGCATATGTGCCTAGGATGTGGAGAGAAACTAAGATGATCTTCATACTAAAGGCAGGAAAAATCAGTCATACACTGGTCAAGGACTTCAGACCTATCAGCCTATATTCTTTTTTTCTGAAGATATTGGAACGATTCGTCAATACTTATATTAGAGAGGTATGCGGAGGGGATTTATCGAACTCCCAACATGTATAAACATTAGTCTGCGGAAACGGCTTTGCACGAAGTCATTAGCAAGATAGAGGATAGCATCAGCAATAAGGAATTTGCTCTTGTAGCTTTCCTGGACATCGAAGGAGCTTTAAACAACGTCAAAAGTAAAGCTATCATAGGCGAACTAGAAGACGCAAATGTGGAAAGGGAATTACTGATTGGATTAGCATGCTACTGTGCTGTAGATATATTAATGCAGCTTACGGGGATAGTGAAGTAAGGATGAGGGCAACCAGAGGAATACCGCAGGGAGGAGTACTATCTCCATTACTCTGGATTCTAGTTGTTAATGGTATCCTTAAGAAACTCTCTAATAGTGGGATCTCAGTGGTAGCATACGCTATTGATCTTGCACTTATTGCTAGAGAGAAATTTCTGAAGACTATTAGCGAATTATTAGAAAGAGCTCTCAACGGACTCAGTAAATGGGCCGGCTATAATGGTCTTAACGTTAATCCGCGTAAGACGGAATTTGTACTCTTCACCAGAATGTATAAGCCACTTTAACTATTTCTGAGGAAGTCTAATTTCTTGGACTTTGGCTGGACAAAATGCTAACATGGGGTATCAATACAGAAAACAGAGTAAAGAAAGCTTACAATGCTCTGTATATATGCAGAAGGGCATTATGCTATGGCTCCACACCGCGGTGGCGAGGTCAATTCTAACCTACGGGGCGCTAGTTTGGTGGGGGGCCACCAACAACAAACATGTACAAGGGAAACTCACTACGGTCCAAAGACCTGCTTGTATTGGAGCGACAGGGGCGCTTCGAACAACACCAACTGCAGCCCTGGAAACGATTTTGTATTTGTTGCCAATCGACTTGTGCATTAAACAAGCCGCAGATAACAGTGCTCTGAGGCTAAGAAACCATGGGTTTCTCAAGAGACTGGATCAAGGTCATGAAAAGATCCTTAACTGGACACTAAGTATAATGGAAATATGCGACTTTGGTACCCCTTACAGGATGTCATACCCGAACAAAACAGACTGGTATGACAACAAGGTCCCTATAGAAGGCGAAATTGCTATTTATACGGACGGATCTAAAACAGATTACGGTGTAGGCTCGGGTGTATCTTCGGAAGATCTTCGCCTAGCGAAGTCTTTCAGACTTCCACTGGAATGCAACGTCTCCCAGGCAGAAATATTGGCAATTCAAAAGCTGCAGAAACATCTAGTCTGGAGAAGATACCCTTCAGGGATATCTCCATCTACTCAGACAACAAAGCAGCCATGAACGCGCTTAGCTCGGTAGCTGTATCGGGTCTAGTTAATAGCTGTCGCAATGTGTTGAAGACACTATGCGTTCAGAATAATGTAAGATTATGCTGGGTTCCAGCCCATTGCGGAATCGAGGGAAATGAATCGGCAGACAGGCTGGCAAAGGAAAAAGCAGGCGGTTCAGAAAACGAAATCACTGACGTACTGCCATCTCTCTCTGCGTTTAAAGCACGTATAAAGGATAAAGTTCTCAGGGAAGCCAACACACGCTGGTGCAATCTTAGTGGACACGAAGTGTCAAAAAGTTTGTGGCCGAAAATGAATCAAAGAAGGTCGAATCTGACCGGAATAGGAATCATCTACGGACAATCATTGGGATACTAACGGGACATTGACTGTTAAGAAAGTACGCTAAAAGCCTGTGTTGAGTCCTCTCAACATTATTGAATTGTAGAACTAAAATAAAATAAAAAAAACATGTCAGAGAATCCCGAACTTGTTGTTTATTTTGGTACACGACTTTGACAACTCATGTTGACAAAGTCTTTTTCTTCTTCTCACGACTAATGAAATATTATTCGATCGCAAAAATTATCCAAATAATTCCGAAAGGGTTTGGGCCGATGAAGTAAGTAAAAGTGGCGCGCAATCTGAAGTTTTTATGCTGCTGCAACAAAAAATGCTGCAACCTTCAAAAAAAGTTCCAGCGGTGTTCACACATAGCGTGCAGCTTTTATTGCTTGCAACTTCCTTGGAATTTTTTCGTGTGTATATGTGTTAAAAATTTGAAGTCTTGTTTTGATTTTAGCATTTAATTTATTACAATAAAATATGTTTTAAGATGAAGAAGAACAAGCTGTTGCCTGTTTAGCACTTATTTTGTTGAGAAAAGAAAGGCGACGGCGTCAAAAAAGTCAAAGAAAATGCTGGATACAAAAAATGGATAAAATAACGTGAACAGCACGGATTTGTTCATAATTTATTACGCGAATTGCGTGTTATCTCTTAAACACTTTTTATAAATATCGGCATCTGATTTTGATTATCTTTTGGAAAAAGAGAAACCCATAATAAAAAAAATGATATTCTTATGTGAATTTCATTACATTTTAAAAACTTATCAGAAACAATAACACTGTACTGTCAAAAAACTTGCATGCAGCATGCAGCAAAAGTTTCAACCATTTTAATATTTTTTGTTGCATATGCAACTTTGTGTTTTGCTATTCACACGTTGAAACTTTCCAAGTTACACGCAATAAAAAAATCTAGTCATGCAGCAAAAAAGAATCGCAACTTTTTGTGTTGCAATGCCGTTCACACTATGCAGCACTCTAGTTTCGCATCTTTTCATGCTGCATTGCAACAAAAGTTGCAGTGTGTGATGTTAGCTTTAGACTCTTAACACCTTTGGAAAATTAAGATTTTGGGATCAAAACCGGGTCAGAAGGCACAAGTATGTTAGTTGTTCTTCTAGGCAATAAAATTCGGGACATTTTCATGTAAATCGATCCAAATAATTATATCGGGTTCGCGAAATATTTAGGAAAAACCAAGTCCGAAACACAATACATGCAAATCAAGGAAACGTAAATTGCAATTTTTTCAAGGAACCGTTGGAATCAAAAAGTACAAAAATGGAGTCGTTCTTCATACCAGCACCCAGTTTTTTCCAAACAACATAGAAGATCACAAGGAATTATTTCAAAATTATTTAATACCAAAGTTAAATAAAAGGATAGGTAAGTGATTGCATTAAATATTTCATGTATTTTTTTATCAAATTCAAAATTGAATACAATCAATTTGGGTACATTGAATCAAAACCTATTGTTGTATTCAAAAATTCAAATAGTTCAAAATTGATATTCGGTTTTCATATCAAGTCAATTTTGGACTTATGTTAATAAGTAATTAAGTTACTATTTCTGATTACGATTTATTCGGATACATCGAATAAATATCGATATTTCGCATTTAGAAGTAGTTTGTTTTCCTCTTTTTTTTGTAGACTTTCAGTGCGATTTATTCGGATACATCGAATAAATATCGATATTTCGCATTCAAGGGTAATTTTTTATAGATTCCAATTCAATAATCCCTTCAGTACAAAAGTTACACTACCTTAAAACAAGTCTCACCGGTGAGGCAGAGAGATTATTGAGGCAATTTCAGACCATTCGAGACAATTATATTCCCGAATGGAATTCATTGATCAAGCGCTACGACAACAAAAGAGTACTGGTCAACACGCAACTGAAACTTTTTTTTAACCAAAGCAACATTAGATCTGAATCAGCTAACGCTATCAAGTCCTTAATAAATCAGCAACAGAGTGTCTACATGAATTAGAAGCTCTGAAAGTACCAATCAAAGATTGGGACCTAGTGATAATTTATTTATCCGTTCAGCGACTTCCATCAGAAACAAGAAATCTGTGGAAACAGTCGTTGGGAAATTGTCAAGAATTGCCTACTCTTAGGCACTTCTCTTAGAACGTTTCTAGAATCACGCACCCTGGAGGCTTTATCCGGCATAAGGCCTAACACTAATTCTGGTCAGTCATCATGTTGGATTGTCAAAAAATTGTTCGTTGTGTGAACAAGCACACAAGTTACATATTTGTCAAAGATTCCTTGGAATGGATATTTCCATGAGACGAGAATTCATCGCCAAGGGATCTTATTGTTTCAATTGGTTAAAGAAAGGACTTTCAGTAAAAAAATGTTCAAGTAAATTCAAATGCAGAGAATGTGGTAAAAAACACCACACGTTATTGCATTTGAATATTCTCAAGACACATGATCAAAGTAGGCCACAAAGGCCCGAATCAAGCAATGATTCGAAGCATCAACCAGCAGCTTTGTTATTACCTCATTCAATAAATGATACACATTCTCAATAGGGAAATTGCCATGGAGTACTCGCTACTGCACTAGTACAAGTAGAAAATGCACAAGGGGAAACAGCAACTTTTCGAGCGTTACTAGATTCAGGTTCACAGGTATCATTTATAACTCAACGAGCTGTACAGTTACTCAAACCTAAAGGATCAAAAATGTCTTTTCAAGTCACGGAACTTGGAAAATCATAGGTTGCACAAGTCAACAAGGAGGTGTCGTTCACCATGAAAGCACGACACAAGTCTGCATTTTCGCTACATGTTCAAGCCTTGGTATTATCAAAAGTTACTGAAATGATGCCAGCACGTTGTGCACAAAATAAGGGTTGGCCACATATAAACAATCTTGAATTAGCAGACCCACTGTTCGCTCAGCCGGGCAGAATTGATATTCTGTTAGGGGTTGAGGCTTATTCTGCCATTTTGTTGGACGGATTAAGAAAAGGGCCTATTGATACACCAATAGCATAAAACACTACATTAGGTTGGATTCTGTTTGGAAACGTTAAATCAAACAATCAAACTGAACCCAATTGTTTAAGTTACAACTTAACCCTTGAGAACAAGCTCGAAAATCAACTAAAAAAATTTTGCGAAATGGAAGAATTGCCTCCACCAAGGAACATGACGTCAGAAGAACTACAATGCGAGCAATTCTTTGAAACAACTTATAAACGTTTACCCACCGGTAAATATGAAGTACGCCTTCCATTTCTTATTTAGCTGAAAAGTGGTTCCAACAACTGGAGAAAAAATGTTCTAAAAATTCAGAGTTTCACAAGCAATATACTGCTTGCATTCAAGAGTATTTACGTTTAAGTCATATGAAACTTATTCATGAAAGCGAATGCAGTCTCTCCAATACTTCGGTAGACTGTTACCTACCTCACCATTCTGTTTTCAAAGACAGCAGCACAACAAGGCTAAGAGTAGTTTTCAATGCGTCAGCGAAAAGTTCTAATGGCAAAACGCTAAACGAACATCTTATGGTCGGTCCAACGATCCAACCTAAGTTAACTGCTACATTACTAAAATGGCGAAAACATAAATGCGCACTAACTGCAGACATTGAAAACATGTATAGGATGATTAATGTTGAACCATCGGATCAACATTATCAACGCATTCTTTGGAGAGATAAGCCAGATGATCCACTTTTGGAATACAAACTAACTACGGTAACATTTGGAACTACTTCCATATATGGCAGTTAAAACATTGCAACAATTAGCAATTGATGATAAAGAAAAATTTCCATTAGGTCATCAAATAGTGATGGAGGATTTTTACGTAGATGATGTACTAACAGGTGCAGATTCTATACAAGAGGCGTTAATCATGCAAAAACAATTAATCAACCTTTTAAAAGTTGGCGGATTTAACCTACATAAATGGGCTAGCAATGAACCCAATTTGCTCAACACTATGCCACCTACACACAGAGAAATAAATCTACCTTTAACGTTCGAAGAGACTGAGCAGATTGTAACAAGGGGTTTAGATATTTTGGCACATTATTGAAGAAGCAAATCCCCACATGACCTTTTCAGCATATCTTCTTCCTTGCGAGGAGAAGATATGAGATGGTGCAGCAACTGTGAGCAACTGAAAGGCTGCACGCCTTGCTGAGTTGCGCAGACCAACTCGCCGGAGGGGTGGGTCGCTGCTCACCACCATCTGTCATCGCGTTACACATAGTTATTTATGCGTGCATGATGAATGTAAACGTCGTTCAGACTTTAGAGTGATAGCGCGAGCTATCAAGCAAGGAAATTCGGTTTTGCGAGAAAAAAACCGAATAAAAGGGGTGTTCGTTAATTAGGTGGTCACCGGAACTTGACCAGCCGTCCGCGAAAGCCTTGCGAGGCATGTCGGGGCCGATTGGCAAAGGTGTTAATGCCAACCGGACTTTGGGGCACTTCCCTCCCACATGGACCGACAGCAGAATGCCGATTCCCGTATGTCCAATGCTCGCCCCTACAAATGAGCATGGACCCTTTATTTTTAATCCTCTCCGCCCCGTCTCACTTAAATCATCTCTCTCTTCCCCTCTCCCGAATTAAGAACACTATCTAGAGTACATTATCAAAAGACATTTATTTATATTCATATTAATTGGAAGAGAAAAAGAAAAAAAAAAAACTTTTATTTCATAATTTGGGATTTGAACTGAAATTTCGACGTTATGTTAACGTTTCGTTTTGTAACATTCGATTATTTGACCCAAAAAAAAATTTTCTTTTTTTCTTTCTTTTCTTTTTTTTTCTGTAACATTTAATTTTGAAATGCAATTTAATTTAATTTTTAAATTTTAATTTTGACAACAAAAAAAAATCCTTTCTTTTATTTATTTCTACAGGTTTCCCCGTTTTCGATATATCTTTCCCTTTCCTTCCTCTATTTCTTTTCTTTCAGTTACAAGAAAACAAAAAAAAACTCACCCAGATCCGGAAACAGGAGGCCCTCCCCTTCCATGCCTATACCGTGTGAGAGAAGAAAGTTATATAAAAAAAAACGATATTTGTTTTATCGCCCTTCTGTAATTCTTATAGTTATTATTAAAATGAAAAAGAAAAAAAAAGACTTTAAATTTTTCGTTTCTTTTGTTCTCAAAATTCAAAATTGATATTCAATAGTAATAATTTTTATTTGTTTCCATTTTGTAGTCCTGGTATCCATGCGGTTTTCCGCCGTTATGGGTGATTTCCGTTTAGGTTAAGTGATGAATGTTTGGTTATGATTTGATGGGTTCGAGATTCTTCCATTTTCGGGGTTTTTTTTTCTCCTCTCTGTTTCTAAGTGGCTGAATTCAGGTTTTCCGGTGATTTTGGTGTCATATGTTTATGTCTCTATATATATATATCTAGATATATACAATTGTTGTCTTCGATTTCCAAATAAAAATTCCCGCCCAAAATTTCCTTTACGCAATTTAATTTAAGATGATCTTATACTAATATTGGTCTACAGCACTTGAATTTTATTTCCAGCATTTCCCAGCTGACGTCGGTAAAACATTTATATTTTCTCAAAAAAAAACTAATTCAACTCTAGTCCTTTTATATTAATTTTTCTACTATCAAAACTGTTGCTATCGGTTTTCTTTTTTTTTTTCTTCCGCGAACAAAATTAACAAAAAAACTATTTAAATTGTTTTATTAAATAATTTGGTTTTAACTAGTTTTATTTTTATATTTTTAATAAAATTATTAATATTTTGATTGTTTTCTTTTACAAACATCTAAACCTGGAAAAACCTACACCCGAACTCTGTTATGTTTCAAACCAGACTTATATCGAAAAAAATGACGTTTCTTTTTTTTTTCTTTCTCTTTAAAAAAACAAAATTTCGTCACAATTTCTTGGGTTTTTCTCTAACACTCATTATCAATAATATATTCTTTTCTTATTTTTACAAAAAAACCATTTTTATTCTTTTTTTTTTCCTCTCTTCAAAATTCCTTTTTTCTTCCTTTTCAGAAAACTCAAAAAAACAAACTTTCCTGCCGATCCATTCAAGACTCATAACCAGACTGTTGTTCTTCAACAAAAAATTTTCATCTGAAAACAGCATAACACAAAAATTGTATATGCATCCGTCTCCTTCTTTCTACTTGTTTCAGAAAATCAGCCCATATTCTCTAACGGATTCGAAGAATTTTTCATACAAAATCCTACCTCGTGCTTTGATAACCGGTCTATTTTTCTCTTTTTGTCTCTTTCTTTTGAATTTTTCTCATTTATAAACCAGCGGAAATAGATGGCTCTAACTATCACTAAGATCACTTGAAATGGTTTTTAAAATTTGATTGTGATAGATGGCCATCCTGTCGGGGAGAATAAAAGCTTTCGAAATTTTTAAATTTCGCCGTGCAGGCTGCAAAAGGGTTTCACGTAGAAACTCCAAACTGTTGATTGCCAAAAAAAATCTAATCCATCAACAGTTTTTTGTTCCCACGCGTTACAAGATAAGGGCGTTAGGTATTCGTTGGCATCCAAGGGGGGATTACTTTGACTTCAACATTAGTTTTCCTGCTAGTCCAATCGAAACAAATTCAAAAAGAAAAATTTTATCGGAAGTGTCTGAACTTTTTGATCCATTAGGTTGGATTTCGCCGCGCATTGTCAAGGCGAAAATAATAATCCAACAGTTATGGTTAACTGGTTGTTCATGGGATGAACCAGTACCAAAGAATTTAGATCTAGAATGGAGGCAACTAAAAACCCAAATTCTGATGGAACTCAAAAATATTCAAATTCCTCGATGCATCCAAACGACAAAGGGTCGAGATATTTAAATTCATGGATTTTCAAATGATTCCACAAAGGCATTTGGTGCAGTAATTTTCTTGCGGATTGTTGATGAACTTGGCAAAGTCATGGTAACTCTCCTTAGTTCCGAAACTCGTGTTACAGCTCTCAAACTTATTTCTTTTCCTCACTTGGAGTTATGTGCAGCAGTTTTATTAAGTCGCATTATTAGGCAAGTAAGAAAGGACATGGACTTTGCAGATATTTCGTCTATTTCATGGACAGACTCAAAAATTACCCTGGCTTGGATAAAGGGTAATCCAAATAAGTATAAGACATTTGTTGCAAATCGAGTGGTCGAAATACAAGAAAAGAATTCCTTCAATTCTTGGCGATATATTCCAACAAAAGAAAATCCAGCTGACTGCACGTCACGTGTGATGGATCCACTAACATTACGAAGTCATGATCTGTGGTGGCACGGACCACCACGGTTATAGCACGAGTCCCGTGGGACCAATTAAAAGACAACAAAAGAAACCGCAAAACAATTAAATTTCAAAATCGAAGATCAGTAAAAGTCAAACTCGTGAAAACCGCTAAAAATAATCAAACTGCAGATTACAAAATTATCTGGTATGCTTTCAAAATGAAGTAAAGCATCAGTTTCCTTTGTGGGTGGAGTATGTTGAGTCCTCTCAACATTATGGAATTGTAGAAATAAAATAAAATAATAAAAAAAAACATGTCAGAGAATTCCGAACTTGTTGCTTATTTTGGTACACGACTTTGACAACTCATGTTGACAAAGTCTTCTTCTTCTTCTCATCACTAATGAAAAGACCAACATGGTTATTTCTGTAATCATGAAATATTATTCGATCGCAAAAATTATCCAAATAATTCCGAAAAGGTTTGAGCCGATGAAAACTGAAATCTCACTTAGACTCTTAACACCTTTGTAAAATGAAGATTTTGGGTTCAAAACCGGGTCAGAAGGCACAAGTATGTTAGTTTTTCTTATACACCCATACCTCGCTATACGGCCGCTCTTTATACGGCATTTCGCTATAACGGCCCTCTTTAATTAAGGCGCATTTTCGATGTCGATATATCTACATGTTGCCAACACACTCTTTTCTATTTCCTCTTGTTTGATGATTTTAAGCTAAAACCACTTTTAATATACTTGTCCGAAAATCCAAGGCCTCTTAAAGGACTAAATAAAAATCAATTACCCGTCATATGGAGATCCAACAAGAAAGCTTGGATGACTAAAGCTACTTTTGAGGATTGGTTCAAAAATCACTTTTGTACAGATGTGAAAAAATATTTGCGAGACAATAACTTAAGCAACAAGGCTTTGCTAATTTAGGATAATGCACCAGGGTATCCTACTAATTTATCCGAAGTATCTGAAAATGTCATGATTGAGTACCTTCCGAAAAATACAACAGCTCTGATCCAACCAATGGATCAGGGTGCAATAGCTACTTTTAAGGCATATTACCTACGCCGAACTTTCCGACAACTTATAAGGGAAACCGATCGTAAATCTTCAATTAAAACATTTTGGAAGAACTACAACATCAAGGATGCTGTTGACAGCATCAGTGAATCATGGAAGGAATTAAAATTAACAACAATGAACCATGTTTGGAAAAAAATATGGCCAGAATGTGTAAAAAGTACTGATGCAGAAGTTAATTTCCTTCCTGAAATTAGGCAAAACATTTTGGATCTAGCACATGATCTCGGCTTTGAAGGTTTGAACGAACGTGATGTGCTTCATCTACTTGAAGCTGATAGGGAACCCCTTTCATATGAGGAACTCATTCAGTTGCAAGCAGAACTGGCATTTGATGAAGAGACAGAGCCTGTTGTATCCAAACAGCTAACATCAAAAAATTTGTCGAAAGGTTTTTCAAGACAAACAACGTTGGACAATGTTTTTAAGCCAGGCCCATCCTTACCAGCGAAAAATGATGACGACAGTGATGTGCAGGTTACCATTTCTTGATCGTCTTCAGATTTGCATTTGAATGATAAACAATGTTACATATTTAATAAATTTGGAACCGATTCCATTGAATTTGTATAAATTTGTATTAGAATAATTGATTCCTTATACGGCTTCTCGCTTTGCGGCAAAGTTTCGTGGAACGTATCTAGGCCGTAAAGCGAGATATGGGTGTAGGCAAAAAAAAATCGGGACAGGAAAAACCAAGTCTGAAATGCAATACATGCAAATCAAGGAACCGTAAATTTGCAGTTTTTTCAAGGAACTGTTGGAATCAAAAAGTATAAAAAGGGATTCGTTCTTCATACCAGCACCCAGTTTTTTCCAAACAACATAGAAGATCACAAGGAATTATTTCAAAATTATTTAATACCAAAGTTAAATAAAAGGATAGGTAAGTGATTGCATTAAATATTTCATGTATTTTTTTATCAAATTCAAAATTGAATACAATCAATTTGGGTACATTGAATCAAAACCAATTGTTGTATTCAAAAATTCAAATAGTTCAAAATGGATATTCGGTTTTCATATCAAGTCAATTTTGGACTTATGCTAATAAGTAATTAAGTTACTATTTCTGATTGCGATTTATTCGGATACATCGAATAAATATCGATATTTCGCATTTAGAAGTAGTTTGTTTTCCTCTTTTTGTTTTGTAGACTTTCAGTGCGATTTATTCGGATACATCGAATAAATATCGATATTTCGGGTCTAGGCTACCTGGAAATTAGAGCGAATTTTGAAAAGAGAAAACAAAGTTATGAAGAAAAAACCTTCAAAATTTGTTAGTTTTGACAGTTTTTCTGTCCCATTTCTTAATCGGACATCGACTATAGGCCTATTTTCAGTTACTATGTTTTAGGAACTATTCTACTCTGGTACTAACTAACGCAAACCGAAGTTTTAGTGTAGTTAAATCAGGCAATTCCTGTTTTATTATTTAGCGCGTTGTACGTAGAACCGAGTATAGGAAAATAGTAGTCGCAAATTCTTTGCGGAGTTATAGAAACTCGCGTTCTAAGAGCTCACGTTTTAGGCGGTTCTGCAGTACATTGCCTGTGTATTTAATATAACATCGTGTTTATTATACTAAACAATTTTTATAACAATAATTAACTTCTATTTACAAAAGAAACCATTCATTATGGATTTGTTTATATTCTTTGTAATTTTTATATTTTTAATAAAAAGCCACAAAGTAACCTTTTCTATGCTTGATAAAAACCCAATGAACTACCATAAAACTCCTTCGAATATTTTTAAAGAAGAGGTAAAAAAACTGTTTAGAAAAAAGAATCCTGCAATCATGGCAAATATAAATGATTAAAATAGATTTTATCAATGGTACAATATATTTGAAACTTTATTCATTTTCACCCAAAAAAACGAAGAATTTCAATGCAATAAAAATGCCATCGTACATTATCGGAGTGTACAAATCCCGTCGGCATATACAAAACGTCCTTTTGTTAGTTACAATTCTTAACATTTTCTCCATGAGTACTTGAACCAAAGAAAACATTTTTTTTCCTTCTGTTAAGGGACATACAAAAGGCATTCAATTTTTGAATAAAATATCTTACAAATATATATATATATATCTATATACAATATATCAAAAGGTAAACTGCGCGTGAAGATTCATTCATAAAATGTTATTCACTTCTAAAGAATTACACGAGGACTTTTTGTTCTGCTACACAAATTATTATATAGTGAAATCCTCGAATAAACACTTCGGGATTAGCTTAAATAATGGCAAAAAGACGTACCAAATAAATGTCAGTTTTTTTCGTTTCCGATTTCAAGTAAAATACGATGACAAATGACAAAAAAACTATCAGAAAAGGTTCCTATACCGAGTTTATATAAGAGGTTATTCTCAAAAATTTCGATTTTGTTAATCGAACAATAACTGATTGATTGCCAATGAATGTTTGGGTATTGTAGAAATTAGCTAATTGTGTTTGTTATAAATACTTTTTATTTAAAGGTGAGAAAGAACTTACCGAAATTATGTAAGAAGATTTTTTATTGTATTTTTTGTTTTTTATAATAATAATTTAAAAGGAATTTCTGTATTATATAAAAAAACTTTTCAAATCTCAAATGATATTATGTATTATAATAATTGACTCTTAAAGATATTGTGTTACAATTTGTTGTTCGAATTTGTTGAGATGGAAAATTACATTTCTCATAATGGAATCTCAATAGAATTTTTGAAATTAAGAACTTGTCGTGTGTCGTATTTAAGAGAAGCATACATATAAAAAAGGTGCATTTTGAATTAGTTTCAAGTTCATCATCACAGGTTTAATGCAAAATGTTACGACTAATTACAATATCGCAACGATGTAAAAGAGCTGTGTTCACTAGACGCAAGAGCTGCAGAGGTATTATATTTATTCAAATCTTCAACAATCTTTTATGAGATTAAATTCTATCATTGTATGTAGAATAAACAATTTCCAAGGTTTACTAATTTTGTTAACAGGAATTTCTTTATTTGACACTTCACGTGTCCGTCGCGTTCATTGCGTCCGTCGCGTCTGTCGAGATTGCCTCCAGGGTAACACTTTGGCGTTCACTACCCACCAAAATTTAACTACGATGACGTCATTACACCGACACTATCGTTCACTGGTTGACACCGCCGTCGATTCGAGTAACTTTTACGACCAATGTCATGGGGCGTAGTCGTTTCTTGTCATGTCTATTTCGTCAGTTTGATTTTGAATTCAAAACAGATTTTTTTTGAAATCTGTATTTTTTGCTTTATTATTTGGCAAATTTAGAAAAAATTTATAATTTTAGTACTAAGTTTATATTTATTTCGTTGAAATATATTCGAAAAAAATTAAATTGCTAAATGTATAAAAAAGTGAAACCACAAAATATGTTTTTTATACAAAAATAAATTAAATATTTCATGAAAATAAGTCTAATAATTACAGTACATTAATTAACCTATAAATGCGCATTTTCTAAAAGGGACATTTCGAAATGACACTAATTGACTACGACTACGACTGCGATCGTTCACTCGCAACAAATTTACTTTTTTCGACACCGATTTTTTTGACATTTATTTACACCGGCGTCATCGAGTGAACGTAACTCAGTTAAGTGGCTTTCGAAAACATACATGTTTTGATAAAAGGTCGTCTATTGCACGGCCAACCGGCCTCCCGCGGGCCACATGTGGCTTGCCGGAACATTTTTCTGGCCCCCGAGATTCATCACAATTTACAAAATATATTTATTTTATAATGGCCAAAGTATTGAAAACCAATACATTAAGAAAATACATTATGTGTGCATCCATATACTCAAAAAGTAACCGTAGAAATTATGAGAAAAAATTAACTTTGCTTTTAAAATAATATTCTTGCGAATATACTTGTAGATTAAAATTTTGTTAAAGGTATAAGTAAATTGTAAGTTAGTCTTTTCGACTTCGAAAATGAAATTAAAGGTTTAAAAATTACATTTGAATTTAAAGTTTTGTTAAAAATATAACTAAATTAAAATTTTTTTAAAAGCATAACTAAATTGAAAGGTAGCCTTTTTCGCTTCGAAAATGAATTTAGGGTTTTAAAAACTACATTTCAAATCCAAGTTTTGTAAAAAATGCAACTTAATTAAAATTTTGTTAAAATTGTAACTAAATTGAAAGTTAATCTTTTTCGCCTGGAAAAAGCAATTAAAGTTTAAAAAATTACATTTCAAATTAAAGTTTTGTAAAAAATATAACTATTGTAGATTAAAATTTTGTTAAAAGTATAAATAAATTGTAAGTTAGTCTTTTCGACTTCGAAAATGAAATTAAAGTTTTAAAAATTATATTTGAATTTAAAGTTTTGTTAAAAAATAATTAAATTAAATTTTTTTTAAAAGCATAACTAAATTCAAAGTTAGCCTTTTTCGCGGTGAAATTGAAATTAAAATTTGAAAAATTACATTTCAAATTAAAGTTTTCTAAA
Organism: Xylophagus ater; assembly: GCA_963422695.1. Classification (NCBI taxonomy): domain Eukaryota; kingdom Metazoa; phylum Arthropoda; class Insecta; order Diptera; family Xylophagidae; genus Xylophagus; species Xylophagus ater. The sequence goes on along the minus strand of OY730481.1, from coordinate 30,819,040 downwards.
AATATAACTAAATTTAAATTTTTTTAAAAGTATAATTAAATTGGAAGTTGGTCGCTTTCGCTTCCAAAACGAAATAAAAATTTTAAAAATTAAATTTTAAATCCAAGTTTTGGTAAAAAATGCAACTTAATTAAAATTTTGTTAAAAGTATAACCAAATTGAAAGTTAGTCTGTTTCGTTTCCAAAATGAAATAAAAGTTTTAAAAATTACATTTCAAATCAAAGTTTTGCAAAAAAATAACTAAATTTAAATTTTTTTAAAAGTATAACTAAATCGAAAGGTAGCCTTTTTCGTATTGAAAATGAAATTAATGTTTTAAAAATTACATTTTAAATTAAAGTTTTGTAAAAATATAACTAAATATAAATTTTGTTAAAAGTATAACTAAATTGAAAGTTAGTCTTTTTCGCTTCGAAAATGAATTTGGGGTTTTAAAAACTACATTTCAAACCCAAGTTTTGTTAAAAAATGTAACTTAATTAAAATTTTTTTAAAAGTATAACTAAATTGAAAATCAGTCTCTTTCACTTCGGAAATGAAATAACAGTTTTAATAATTACATTTCAAATTAAAGTTTTGTAAAAAATATAACTATTGTAGATTAAAATTATGTTAAAAGTATAAGTAAATTGTAAGTTAGTCTTTTTCGCTTCGAAAATGAATTTGGGGTTTTAAAAACTACATTTCAAATCCAAGTTTTGTTAAAAAATGTAACTTAATTAAAATTTTGTTAAAAGTATAACTAAATTGAAAGTTAGTCTCTTTCGCTCCCAGAATGGAATTAAAGTTTTAAAAATTACATTTCAAATTAACGTTCTGTAAAAATATAACTAAATTCAAATTTTGTTAAAAGTACTACTAAATTGAAAGTTACTCTATTTCGCTTCGGAAATTAATTTAGGGTTTTAAAAACTACATTTCAAATCCAAGTTTTGTTAAAAAATGTAACTTAATTAAAATTTTGTTCAAAGTATACCTAAATTGAAAGCTAGTCTGTTTTGCTTCCAAAATAAAATAAATGTTTTAAAAATTACATTTCAAATTAAAGTTTTGTTAAACATATAACTAAATTATTATTTTGTTGAAAGTGCAACTAAATTCAAAGTTAGCCTTTTTCGGTTCGAAAATGGGATTAAAGTTTTAATAATTATATTTCAAACTAGCTGTACCCGGCCACGCGTTGCTGTGGCTCAGTCTGGTTAAATGGAGAAGAAAAGAGAAAACGCACGTTTCTCGTATATTTAATTTCACAATGCTTGTGGTTATACAACATTTTTTGTTGTTCCATTTTCTGTGCAGATATAGAGATTTTCTGGTTTGCCGACTCTAGAACACGCAACATTTAATTGTCCATGTGAGAAGCAATCCGTGTCTAGATCTAAACCGCACAATTTTAAAGATTGGCCCTGAGGCTTGTTGATGCTGATTGCAAACGCCAATCGAATCGGGAATTGCAATCTCATAAATTGAAATGGCATATCCGTTAGAATCATAGGAATGCGAGGAATGAGCACATATTTCTTTTAAAGGTCCTGTCAAGATTGTTGGTTCTATGATGTCGCTCATTAATTTTTTTATTGCAAGCCGCGTGCCGTTGCAAAGCTTTGGCTGGTTGATATTTCGCAACATGATAATTGGCACACCGACTTTCAATTACAGTACGTGCGGTGGCATCCCCGGCAGATCGAGTGAATTCAAAAATTCTGTTGTATAATTAACCTGTTCATCTGCTTCTACCTCAGTGTCGACGGACTTGTATGTGACCACCTCGCTTTGAATGTTAGACTGAATAATATTGTTAAGTTCGTAGACGTCTTTGTTCTTGGCCGCAAGAATAGCTCGTTCACTTAGCCAATCGTGATTGTTATAATTGGTTTGAATATTCGGATTTACTTTTTCAACCAATTCTTCTTTTGACGTCACTAAATCGCAGAAGTTATGAGGCAATAAAATTCGTCCTGACGTCAAATCAACCGCCACCTTTCAATTGATGCAATTGATGTGAGAATATCTCTGCAGACCGATCGTTTTGCAGCTGGACTCGCATATTTGTAGTTAATTTTAACGTCTTTACGCGTCGCCACAAAGCAGAGTATTTCAGGTAAGCATTTATTTCGTCCCCTGCTGTCGATCGAGGAATTACAGGTAATGTTTGCCTGAAATATCCTGCAAGCAATATTAATGCGTTCCCAAATGGTCTGATATTTTCATGTAAGTCTTGCAATGATCGATCAAGGGCCTCGAGCGATTTTTGTGCATTCATTCCAAACAATACGTTTGCATTTCTGCAATTCTTTTCCCATGCCGGATGCTTTGGAAATGTTGCATATGGGATTTTCAATGAATTGAATGTTTAATGGCAATTTCAAAGCGGAATGAACCGTTCTTCCATCTGGTAGCAATGTCGCAGATATTCTGAATGTCGTAAGAGCTTAGGCTATGTCATTTTGGGATCGAATTGTGGCCAGAATTAATCTAATTAGGAACTTCTTACCAGTTCCTCTTGGCGGATCTAAAAAGAATATTTCTCCAACTCCGTTATTGACAGTTTGCATTATTCGATCGTAAATGCCTTTTTGCTCAAACGTTAGCTTAGGAATACTTGATTGCACATAGGACAAAAGATCACGCGTGTTGTAATTTTCACGGCAAAATTCTATATCAAACAAAGCAGGAGCAGATCGATTCGGTGATGGCATTCTCAATTGATTGAGAACTTCGTTGTAGATTTCTGCTGTGAAATCCATGTTCGTATTTGAATTTGCCTTACATATTCGACGGAAATTATCTTCAGCCATGTGGGTTTTAAATTTCTCCTATAACTCTGTTGCAGATGAAGGAAAGCAAGCGGCCAATATAATTGCAAATAATGCACAAATTTGATGTGGATGTGACGCGTTGCACGCCTCATTAATGCATACATCCCAGTGTCGGTCGTTCTGCAATAAATTCAGAGGTTAACATGCGCTCCGGAAAGTGACATGTGTAACACCGTTCACAATTCTCAATTGGTGGAAAGACGTTGGACCGGCCACATTTATCAACAGCGTGCGAAGAAAGAAGCATTCATCTCGATTGGGATGCACGGTGTAGAGTTTGCCTATCGCAGTTTCATTGAATATGCTAGGGGCTGCTAATTTACCGCCATCTTCTGCTGATCTTCTTCTGTACAAAGGATATCCATCGTTTCCTGTAACTGTGTTGGATAGTATCATGCATGGTGAATTTGGATTCAGTGTACCGCAAGGTCCACGTACCTTATTTTTCGTCACAGCTTCATGCAAATCCTTATCGCCATCGGCATCGGGTACTTCAGCGCATATTTTATCGTCGATTTCGTTTGAAGTGATTTTCTTACAGAGCCAGATTAGTATATGTACGTTTGGGAATCCTCTCTTTTGTGATTCCACTGAGTATATCCAGCAGCGCACAGACCCAAACACTTAATGTTTTATCATGAAATCTATCAGCGATTTCAGCTTCTGTCTGAAAACAGGTGCTGTGATGTCATACCTATCTACGGGCGATTGCCCAGGAAGTAAGAGCTTTTGTATTGTAAGTCGTCCCAAGTTGGAAATTTCATCTAAGATTTTAATAAATTCAGCATTTTCAATTTTAAATACCTTTTTTGGTTTCATGGTTTCAAAAAAATGAGACTGCGTATTAAATATCTTTCGGCTTTGGGTTTTCAAAATTTTGCGCCAATTAGTAGAGAGTAGATTATAATTTTATAATTTCATTTTGTATGTCTTAAACAAAGTTGAATTTTGAAATAAAAAACGCAAACATCTTTTCAATTCGAATGATACCCAATACATGAGAATACAGCCCATTTAGAGTATTGCACCTCCGAATTCATATTTTCAATACCTGTAACAGAAATTCAAGCAAGCAGTGGCATAAACTCTTTCTTTACGATATCTTTTTAGCTCGTATTATCAATTTCAGAGGGCAGAAATTTATGGAATTTCCTTTGTTTGTTCCTTAAGTTTGAGATATTTTGTATTAAAATAGGCGAATTTTCATTACTGCTGTACAAAAAATATGTTTTTATAGGCTTTATTTAATTATAATTAATCAAACAGAAATCATGTTAATTCATAATTTAGTACAAAATTTGTTTTTTTGAATCAACTTTCAATCTAGATCGTAGCCCAGTACCTCTTTTTTTTTTTTTTAATTATAACGAAAACTACCAGTGACAGTAATTTTTTTTGTGAAAATGGGGGCAGTTCTTAAAATTCGTCGAAGAGTTTGAAAATTCAGCCTTGTCAATTATTAATACCTTTTTTTGGCTTTTAGCTTTCCAAAAAATGAGAAATTAAATGGCTTTCGGCTATGGGCTTACAAAATTTTACGCCATTTAGTAGAGATATAATTTGCTCGTTACATTTCAATAAACAGGATCTAAAGCGAATAATTTAATTTTGTACGCTTAAGAGAAATTTGTTTTTTGGAATAAACAACGCAAACATTTTTCGCAATTCTGATGTTCCGGAATACATAAGCATTGAGCCCATTTAAATTGTTGCCCCTCCGAATTAATATTTTTAACGCCGCCACTACGCGCATCTTTATTTTTATAATATATATATCTGATGTATGCGTGGCTAAGTAAGAGTAACCACGTTTTCTCGTTGCAAGCCAACGACTTATTAGATGCTTGTGGCTATGTGTTAGTTATTCATTTTTTTAAATCAATAATTACAGTACTCAGATGCAACATAGGTAAATAAAAAGTACATATAAACATGGCCATAATCACATAGGACATTCTGTAAAAATTTCAAGTCAATTGATTCAGAAGTTTCGGAGATTACCGGTTAGGAACAAACGAACATTTACGATTTTATTTAGATAGATTAAAGTTTTGTAAAAATATAACTAAAATAAAATTTTGTCAAAAGTATAACTGAATTGAAAGTTTATCGTTTTCGCTTGGAAAATGCAATTAAAGTTGAAAAAATTACATTTCAAATTAAAGATTTGCTCAAAATATAATTAAATTAAAATGTCTTTAAAAGTATAACTAAATTGAAAGGTAGCCTTTTTCGCATTGAAAATGAAATTAAAGTTTTAAAAATTACATTTCCAATTAAAGTTTTTTTAAAAATATAACTAAATTAATATTTTGTTAAAAGTACAACTAAATTCAAAGTTAGTCTTTTTCGGTATGAAAATGAGAATAAAGTTTTAATAATCATATTTCAAATTAAAGTTTGGTAAAAATATAACTAAAATAAAATTTTGTGAAAAGTATAACTAAATTGAAAGTTAGTCTCTTTCGCCTCGAGAATGAAATAAAAGTTTTAACATTTACATTTCAAATTAAAGTTTTGTTAAAAAATATAATAAATTTAAATTTTCTTAAAAGTATAACTAAAATTGAAAGTTAGTCTCTTTCGCTTCGGAAATAAAATAAAAGTTTTAAAAATTACATTTCAAATTAAAGTTTTGCTAAAAATATAATTAAATTAAAATTTCTTTAAAAGTATAACTAAATTGAAAGGTAGCCTTTTTCGCATTGAAAATGAAATTAAAGTTTTAAAAACTACATTTCAAATTAAAATTTTGTAAAAATGTAACTAAATTAAAATTTTATTAAAAGTAGAACTAAATTGGTAGTTAGTCTCTTTCGCTTTTAAAATTAAATAAAAGTTTTATAAATTAAATTTCAAATTAAACTTTTGTTAAAAATATAACTAAATTAAAATTTTTTTAAAAGTATAACCAAATTGAAAGTTGGCCTTTTTCGCTTCCAAAACGAAACAAAAGTTTTAAAAATTATATTTCAAATTAAAGTTTGGTAAAAATATAACTAAAATAAAATTTTGTGAAAAGTATAAGTAAATTGTAAGTTAGCGTTTTCGACTACGAAAAGGAAATTAAAGTTTTAAAAATTGCATTTGAATTTAAAGTTTTGTTAAAAAATAATTAAATTAAAATTTTTTAAAATGCATATCTAAATTGAAAGTTAGCCTTTTTCGCCGTGAAAATGAAATTAAAGTTTTAAAAATTACATTTCAAATTAAAGTTTTGTAAAAATATAACTGAATTACAATTTTGTTAAAAGTATAACTAAGTTGAAAGCTACTCTATTTCGCTTGGAAATGAATTTAGGGTTTTAAAAACTACATTTAAAATCCAAGTTTTGTTAAAAAATGTAACTTAATTAAAATTTTGTTAAAAGTATAGCTAAATTTACAGCTAGTCTCTTTTGCTTCGAAAATGAAATAAAAGTTTTAGAAATTACATTTCAAACTAAAGTTTTGTTAAAAATATAACTAAATTAATATTTTGTTAAAAGTATAAATAAATTGAGAGTTAATCTTTTTCGTTCGGAAAATGCAATTAACGTTTAAAAAATTACATTTCAAATTAAAATTTTGTAAAAATGTAACTAAATTAAAATTTTGTTAAAAGTTTAAATAAATTGAAAGGTAGCCTTTTTCGCGTTGAAAATGAAATTAAAGTTTTAAAAATTACATTTCAAACCAACGTTTTGTAAAAACAATAAGTAAATTAAAATTTTTTTAAAATTATAACTAAATTGAAAGTTAACCTTTTTCGCGTTGAAAATGAAATTAAAATTTTAAAAATTACATTGCAAATTAAAATTTTGTAAAAATATAACTAAATTTAATTTTGTTGAAAGTCTAATTTAATTGAAAGTTATTCCTTTTTGCTTCGAAAATGAAATAAAAGTTTTAAAAATTAAATTTCAAATTAAACTTTTGTTAAAAATATAACTAAATTAAAATTTTTTGAAAAGTATAACCAAATTGAAAGTTAGTCATTTTCGCATCCAAAACGAAATAAAAGTGTTAAAAATTACATTTCAAACCAACGTTTTGTAAAAACAATAAGTAAATTAAAATTTTTTTAAAAGTATAACTAAATTGAAAGTTAACCTTTTTCGCGTTGAAAATGAAATTAAAATTTTAAAAATTACATTTCAAATTAAAATTTTGTAAAAATATAACTAAATTTAATTTTGTTAAGAGTATAACTAAATTGAAAGTTAGTCTTTTCCACTTCGAAAATGAATTTAGGGTTTTAAAAACTATGTCGCAAATCCAAGTTTTGTTAAAAGTGGAACTTAATTAAAATTTTGTTAAAAGTATAACTAAATTGAAACTTAATCTCTTTTGCTTCGAAAAGGATATAAAAGTTTTTAAAAATTACATTTCAAATTAAAGTTTTGTTGAAAATGACTAAAAGAAAATTTTGTTAGAATTATAACTAAATTGAAAGTTAGTCTTTTTGGCTTCAAAAATGAAATTATAATTTAAAAAGTTACTTTTCAAATTAAAGTTTTGTTAAAAATATAACTAAATTAAAATTTTTTTAAAAGCATAACTAAATTGAAAGGTAGCCTTTTTCACTTTGAAAATGAAATTAAAGTTTTAAAAATTACATTTCAAATTCAAATTTTGTAAAAATATAACTAAATTAAAATTTTGTTAAAGTTATAACTAAATTGAAAGTTAGTCTTTTTCGCTTCGAAAATGAATTTAGGGTTTTAAAAACTACATTTCAAATCCAAGTTTTGTAAAAAATGTAACTTAATTATAATTTTGTTAAAAGTATATCTAAATTGAAAGTTAGCCTCTTTCGCTTCGAAAATGAAATAAAAGTTTTAAAAATAACATTTCAATTTAAAGTTTTGTTAAAAAATATGATAAATTTAAATTTTGTTAAAAGTATAATTAAATTGAAAATTAGTCTTTTTCGCTTCGAAAATGAATATAGGGTTTTAAAAACTATATTTCAAATTAAAGTTTTGTTAAAAACATAACTAAATTAAAATTTTGTTAATAGTAGAACTAAATTGGAAGTTAGTCTCTTTCGCGTTTAAAATGAAATAAAAGTTTTAAAAATTACAATTCAAATCAAAGTTTTGTTAATAATATAACTGAATTAAAATTTTGTTGAAAGTCTAATTTAATTGAAAGTTATTCCTTTTTGCTTCGAAAATGAAATAAAAGTTTTAAAAATTAAATTTCAAATTAAACTTTTGTTAAAAATATAACTAAATTAAAATTTTTTGAAAAGTATAACCAAATTGAAAGTTAGTCATTTTCGCATCCAAAACGAAATAAAAGTGTTAAAAATTACATTTCAAACCAACGTTTTGTAAAAACAATAAGTAAATTAAAATTTTTTTAAAAGTATAACTAAATTGAAAGTTAACCTTTTTCGCGTTGAAAATGAAATTAAAATTTTAAAAATTACATTTCAAATTAAAATTTTGTAAAAATATAACTAAATTTAATTTTGTTAAGAGTATAACTAAATTGAAAGTTAGTCTTTTCCACTTCGAAAATGAATTTAGGGTTTTAAAAACTATGTCCCAAATCCAAGTTTTGTTAAAAGTGGAACTTAATTAAAATTTTGTTAAAAGTATAACTAAATTGAAACTTAATCTCTTTTGCTTCGAAAAGGATATAAAAGTTTTTAAAAATTACATTTCAAATTAAAGTTTTGTTGAAAATGACTAAAAGGAAATTTTGTTAGAATTATAACTAAATTGAAAGTTAGTCTTTTTGGCTTCAAAAATGAAATTATAATTTAAAAAGTTACTTTTCAAATTAAAGTTTTGTTAAAAATATAACTAAATTAAAATTTTTTTAAAAGCATAACTAAATTAAAAGGTAGCCTTTTTCACTTTGAAAATGAAATTAAAGTTTTAAAAATTACATTTCAAATTCAAATTTTGTAAAAATATAACTAAATTAAAATTTTGTTAAAATTATAACTAAATTGAAAGTTAGTCTTTTTCGCTTCGAAAATGAATTTAGGGTTTTAAAAACTACATTTCAAATCCAAGTTTTTTAAAAAATGTAACTTAATTATAATTTTGTTAAAAGTACAACTAAATTGAAAGGTAGCCTTTTTCGCGTTGAAAATGAAACTAATGTTTAAAAAATTACTTTTCAAATTAAAGTTTTGTTAAAAATATGACTAAAGTAAAACTTTTTTAAAAGTATAACTAAATTGATAAGTAGCTTTTTCGCGTTGAAAATGAAATTAAAATTTTAAAAACTATATTTCAAATTAAAGTTTTGTTAAAAATATAACTAAATTAAAATTTTTTTAAAAGCATAACTAAATTGAAAGTTAGCCTCTTTCGCTTCGAAAATGAAATAAAAGTTTTAAAAATTACATTTCAAATTCAAATTTTGGAAAAATATAACTAAATTAAAATTTTGTTAGAATTATAACTAAATTGAAAGTTAGTCTTTTTGGCTTCAAAAATGAAATTATAATTTAAAAAGTTACTTTTCAAATTAAAGTTTTGTTAAAAATATAACTAAATTAAAATTTTTTTAAAAGCATAACTAAATTGAAAGGTAGCCTTTTTCACTTTGAAAATGAAATTAAAGTTTTAAAAATTACATTTCAAATTCAAATTTTGTAAAAATATAACTAAATTAAAATTTTGTTAGAATTATAACTAAATTGAAAGTTAGTCTTTTTGGCTTCAAAAATGAAATTATAATTTAAAAAGTTACTTTTCAAATTAAAGTTTTGTTAAAAATATAACTAAATTAAAATTTTTTTAAAAGCATAACTAAATTGAAAGTTAGCCTCTTTCGCTTCGAAAATGAAATAAAAGTTTTAAAAATAACATTTAAATTTAAAGTTTTGTTAAAAAATATAATAAATTTAAATTTTGTTAAAAGTATAACTAAAATTGAAAGTTAGTCTCTTTCGCTTCGGAAATGAAATAAAAGTTTTAAAAAGTTACTTTGCAAATTAAAGTTTTGTAAAAAATATAAATATTGTAGATTAAAATTTTGATAAAAGTATAACTAAATTGAAAGTTAGTCTTTTTCGCTTCGAACATGAAATTAGGGTTTTAAATACTACATTTCAAATCCAAGTTTTATTAAAAAATGTAACTTAATTAAAATTTTGTTAAAAGTACAACTAAATTGAAAACTAGTCTCTTTTCTTCGAAAATGACACAAAAGTTTTAAAAATTACATTTCAAATTAAAGTTTTGTACAAATATAACTAAATTTAAATTTTGTTAAAAGTATAATTAAATTGAAAATTAGTTTTTCCGCTTCGAAAATGAATATAGGGTTTTAAAAACTATATTTCAAATTAAAGTATTGTAAAAATATAACTAAAATAAAATTTTGTGAAAAGTATAACTAAGTTGAAAGTTACTCTATTTCGCTTCGAAAATGAATTTAGGGTTTTAAAAACTACATTTAAAATCCAAGTTTTGGTAAAAAATGTAACTTAATTAAAATTTTGTTCAAAGTATAGCTAAATTGACAGCTAGTCTCTTTTGCATCGAAAATGAAATAAAAGTTTTAGAAATTACATTACAAACTAAAGTTTTGTTAAAAATATAACTAAATTAATATTTTGTTAAAAGTATAACTAAATTGAGAGTTAATCTTTTTCGCTCGGAAAATGCAATTAACCTTTAAAAAATTACATTTCAAATTAAAATTTTGTAAAAATGTAACTAAATTAAAATTTTGTTAAAAGTTTAACTAAATTGAAATGTAGCCTTTTTCGCGTTGAAAATGAAACTAATGTTTAAAAAATTACATTTCAAATTAAAGTTTTGTTAAAAATATGACTAAAGTAAAACTTTTTTAAAAGTATAACTAAATTGATAAGTAGCTTTTTCGCGTTGAAAATGAAATTAAAATTTTAAAAACTATATTTCAAATTAAAGTTTTGTTAAAAATATAACTAAATTAAAATTTTTTAAAAGTAGAACTAAATTGGAAGTAAGTCTCTTTCGCGTTTAAAATGAAATAAAAGTTTTAAAAATTACATTTCAAATCAAAGTTTTGTTAAAAATATAACTGAATTAAAATTTTGTTGAAAGTATAATTTAATTGAAAGTTATTCCTTTTCGCTTCGAAAATGAAATTAAAGTTTTAAAATCTACATTTCAAATTAAAATTTTGTAAAAATGTAACTAAATTAAAATTTTGTTAAAAGTACAACTAAATTGAAAAGTAGCCTTTTTCGCGTTGAAAATGAAACTAATGTTTAAAAAATTACATTTCAAATTAAAGTTTTGTTAAAAATATGACTAAAGTAAAACTTTTTTAAAAGTATAACTAAATTGATAAGTAGCTTTTTCGCGTTGAAAATGAAATTAAAATTTTAAAAACTATATTTCAAATTAAAGTTTTGTTAAAAATATAACTAAATTAAAATTTTTTAAAAGTAGAACTAAATTGGAAGTAAGTCTCTTTCGCGTTTAAAATGAAATAAAAGTTTTAAAAATTACATTTCAAATCAAAGTTTTGTTAAAAATATAACTGAATTAAAATTTTGTTGAAAGTATAATTTAATTGAAAGTTATTCCTTTTCGCTTCGAAAATGAAATAAAAGTTTTAAAAATTAAATTTCAAATTAAACTTTTGTTAAAAATATAACTAAATTAAAATTTGTTAAAAGTATAACTAAATTGAAAGTTAGTCTTTTCCGCTTCGAAAATGAATTTAGGGTTTTAAGAACTATGTCTCAAATCCAAGTTTTGTTAAAAAGGGGAACTTACTTAAAATTTTGTTAAAAGTGTAACTAAATTGAAACTTAATCTCTTTTGCTTCGAAAAGGATATAAAAGTTTTTAAAAATTACATTTGAAATTAAAGTTTTGTTGAAAATGAATAAAAGAAAATTTTGTTAAAATTATAACTAAATTGAAAGTTCGTCTTTTTGGCTCCAAAAATGAAATTAAAATTTAAAAAGTTACTTTTCAAATTAAAGTTTTGTTAAAAATATAACTAAATTAAAATTTTTTTAAAAGCATAACTAAATTGAAAGGTAGCCATTTTCGCTTTGAAAATGAAATTAAAGTTTTAAAAATTACATTTCAAATTCAAATTTTGTAAAAATATAACTAAATTAAAATTTTGTTAAAAGTATAACTAAATTGAAAGTTAGCCTTTTTCGCTTCGAAAATGAATTTAGGGTTTTAAAAACTACATTTCAAATCCAAGTTTTGTAAAAAATGTAAATTAATTGTAATTTTGTTAAAGGTATAACTAAAATTGAAAGTTAGTCTCTTTCGCTTCGGAAATGAAATAAAAGTTTTAAAAAGTTACTTTTCAAATTAAAGTTTTGTAAAAAGTATAAATATTGTAGATTAAAATTTTGATAAAAGTATAACTAAATTGAAAGTTAGTCTTTTTCGCTTCGGACAGGAATTTATGGTTTTAAAAACTACATTTCAAATCCAAGTTTTATTAAAAAATGTAACTTAATTAAAATTTTGTTAAAAGTATAACTAAATTGAAAACTAGTCTCTTTGCTTCGAAAATGACACAAAAGTTTTAAAAATTACATTTCAAATTAAAGTTTTGTTCAAAATATACCTAAATTAAAATTTTGTTAAAAATACAACTAATCTGAAAGTAGGTCTTTTTCGGTTCGAAAATGAGACTAAAGCTTTAATAATTATATTTCTAATTAAAGTTTCGAAAAATATAACTAAAATAAAATTTTGTTAAAAGTATAACTAAATTGAAAGTTAGTCTTTTTCGCTTCGAAAATGAAATTAAAGTTTAAAAAATTACATTTCAAATTAAAGTGTTGTTAAAAATATAACTAAATTAAAAATTTTTTCGAAGTATAACTAAATTGAAAGGTAGAATTTTTCGCAGTGAAAATGAAAATTAAGTTTTAAAAATTACATTTCAAATTAAAATTTTGTAAAAATGTAACTAAATTAAAATTTTGTTAAAAGTATAACTAAATTGAAAGTTAGTCTTTTTCGCTTCGAAAATGAATTTAGGGTTTTAAAAACTACATTTCAAATCCAAGTTTTGCTAAAAAATGTAACTTAATTATAATTTTGTTAAAAGTATATCTAAATTGAAAGTTAGCCTCTTTCGCTTCGAAAATGAAATAAAAGTTTTAAAAATAACATTTCAAATTAAAGTTTTGTTAAAAAATATAATAAATTTAAATTTTGTTAAAAGTATAACTAAAATTGAAAGTTAGTCTCTTTCGCTTCGGAAATGAAATAAAAGTTTTAAAAATTACATTTCAAATTAAAGTTTTGTACAAATATAACTAAATTTAAATTTTGTTAAAAGTATAACTAAATTGAATATTAGTTTTTTTCGCTTCGAAAATGAATATAGGGTTTTAAAAACTACATTTCAAATCCAAGTTTTCTAAAAAATGTAACTTAATTATAATTTTGTTAAAAGTATATGTGAATTGAAAGTTAGCCTCTTTCGCTTCGAAAATGTAATAAAAGTTTTAAAAAGTTACATTTCAAATTAAAGTTTTGTACAAATATAACTAAATTTAAATTTTGTTAAAAGTATAACTAAATTGAAAATTAGTTTTTTTCGCTTCGAAAATGAATATAGGGTTTTAAAAACTATATTTCAAAATACAGTTTTGTTAAAAATATAACTAAATTAATATTTTGTTAAAAGTATAACTAAATTGAGAGTTAATCTTTTTCGCTCGGAAAATGCAATTAAAGTTTAAAAAATTATATTTCAAATTAAAGTTTTGCTTAAAATATAACTAAATTAAAAATTTTTTCGAAGTATAACTAAATTGAAAGGTAGAATTTTTCGCATTGAAAATGAAAATTAAGTTTTAAAAATTACATTTCAAATTAAAGTTTTCTAAAAATATAACTAAATTAAAATTTTGTTAAAAGTATAACTAAATTGAAAGTTAGCCTTTTTCATTTCGAAAATGAATTTAGGCTTTTAAAAACTACATTTCAAATCCAAGTTTTGTAAAAAATGTAACTTAATTAAGATTTTGTTAACAGTATAACTAAATTGAAAGTTAGTCTCTTTCGCTTCGAAAATGAAATAAAAGTTTTAAAAATCACATTTCAAATTAAAGTTTTGTTAAAAAATATAATAAATTAAAATTTTGCTAAAAGTATGACTAAAATTGTAAGCTATTCTTTTTCTCTTCGAAAATGAAATAAAAATTTTAAAAATTAAATTTCAAATTAAACTTTTGTCAAAAATATAACTAATTTAAAATTCTTTTAAAAGTATGACCAAATTGAAAGTTAGTCTTTTCGCTTCGAAAACGAAATTAAAGTCTAAAAAATTACATTCCAAAGTAAAGTTTTGTTAAAAATATAGTTGAATTAATAATTTTTTAAAAGTATAACTAAATTGAAAGTAGCTCTTTTTCGGTTCGAAAATGAGATTAAAGATTTAATAATTATATTTCTAATTAAAGCTTGGAAAAATATAACTAAAACAAAATTTTGTTAAAAGTATAACTAAATTGATAGTTAGTATTTCTCGCTTCCAAAAGGAAATAAAAGTTTTAAAAATTACATTTCAAATCAAAGTTTTGTAAAAAAAATAGCTAAATTAAAATTTTGTTAAAAGTATAACTAAATTGAAAGTTAGCCTTTTTCGCTTCGAAAATGAATTTAGGGTTTTAAAAACTACATTTCAAATCCAAGTTTTGTAAAAAATGTAAATTAATTGTAATTTTGTTAAAGGTATAACTAAAATTGAAAGTTAGTCTCTTTCGCTTCGGAAATGAAATAAAAGTTTTAAAAAGTTACTTTTCAAATTAAAGTTTTGTAAAAAGTATAAATATTGTAGATTAAAATTTTGATAAAAGTATAACTAAATTGAAAGTTAGTCTTTTTCGCTTCGGACAGGAATTTATGGTTTTAAAAACTACATTTCAAATCCAAGTTTTATTAAAAAATGTAACTTAATTAAAATTTTGTTAAAAGTATAACTAAATTGAAAACTAGTCTCTTTGCTTCGAAAATGACACAAAAGTTTTAAAAATTACATTTCAAATTAAAGTTTTGTTCAAAATATACCTAAATTAAAATTTTGTTAAAAATACAACTAATCTGAAAGTAGGTCTTTTTCGGTTCGAAAATGAGACTAAAGCTTTAATAATTATATTTCTAATTAAAGTTTCGAAAAATATAACTAAAATAAAATTTTGTTAAAAGTATAACTAAATTGAAAGTTAGTCTTTTTCGCTTCGAAAATGAAATTAAAGTTTAAAAAATTACATTTCAAATTAAAGTGTTGTTAAAAATATAACTAAATTAAAATTTTTTTAAAAGCATAACTAAATTGAAAGGTAGCCATTTTCGCTTTGAAAATGAAATTAAAGTTTTAAAAATTACATTTCAAATTCAAATTTTGTAAAAATATAACTAAATTAAAATTTTGTTAAAAGTATAACTAAATTGAAAGTTAGCCTTTTTCGCTTCGAAAATGAATTTAGGGTTTTAAAAACTACATTTCAAATCCAAGTTTTGTAAAAAATGTAAATTAATTGTAATTTTGTTAAAGGTATAACTAAAATTGAAAGTTAGTCTCTTTCGCTTCGGAAATGAAATAAAAGTTTTAAAAAGTTACTTTTCAAATTAAAGTTTTGTAAAAAGTATAAATATTGTAGATTAAAATTTTGATAAAAGTATAACTAAATTGAAAGTTAGTCTTTTTCGCTTCGGACAGGAATTTATGGTTTTAAAAACTACATTTCAAATCCAAGTTTTATTAAAAAATGTAACTTAATTAAAATTTTGTTAAAAGTATAACTAAATTGAAAACTAGTCTCTTTGCTTCGAAAATGACACAAAAGTTTTAAAAATTACATTTCAAATTAAAGTTTTGTTCAAAATATACCTAAATTAAAATTTTGTTAAAAATACAACTAATCTGAAAGTAGGTCTTTTTCGGTTCGAAAATGAGACTAAAGCTTTAATAATTATATTTCTAATTAAAGTTTCGAAAAATATAACTAAAATAAAATTTTGTTAAAAGTATAACTAAATTGAAAGTTAGTCTTTTTCGCTTCGAAAATGAAATTAAAGTTTAAAAAATTACATTTCAAATTAAAGTGTTGTTAAAAATATAACTAAATTAAAAATTTTTTCGAAGTATAACTAAATTGAAAGGTAGAATTTTTCGCAGTGAAAATGAAAATTAAGTTTTAAAAATTACATTTCAAATTAAAATTTTGTAAAAATGTAACTAAATTAAAATTTTGTTAAAAGTATAACTAAATTGAAAGTTAGTCTTTTTCGCTTCGAAAATGAATTTAGGGTTTTAAAAACTACATTTCAAATCCAAGTTTTGCTAAAAAATGTAACTTAATTATAATTTTGTTAAAAGTATGTCTAAATTGAAAGTTAGCCTCTTTCGCTTCGAAAATGAAATAAAAGTTTTAAAAATAACATTTCAAATTAAAGTTTTGTTAAAAAATATAATAAATTTAAATTTTGTTAAAAGTATAACTAAAATTGAAAGTTAGTCTCTTTCGCTTCGGAAATGAAATAAAAGTTTTAAAAATTACATTTCAAATTAAAGTTTTGTACAAATATAACTAAATTTAAATTTTGTTAAAAGTATAACTAAATTGAAAATTAGTTTTTTTCGCTTCGAAAATGAATATAGGGTTTTAAAAACTACATTTCAAATCCAAGTTTTCTAAAAAATGTAACTTAATTATAATTTTGTTAAAAGTATATGTGAATTGAAAGTTAGCCTCTTTCGCTTCGAAAATGTAATAAAAGTTTTAAAAAGTTACATTTCAAATTAAAGTTTTGTACAAATATAACTAAATTTAAATTTTGTTAAAAGTATAACTAAATTGAAAATTAGTTTTTTTCGCTTCGAAAATGAATATAGGGTTTTAAAAACTATATTTCAAAATACAGTTTTGTTAAAAATATAACTAAATTAATATTTTGTTAAAAGTATAACTAAATTGAGAGTTAATCTTTTTCGCTCGGAAAATGCAATTAAAGTTTAAAAAATTATATTTCAAATTAAAGTTTTGCTTAAAATATAACTAAATTAAAAATTTTTTCGAAGTATAACTAAATTGAAAGGTAGAATTTTTCGCATTGAAAATGAAAATTAAGTTTTAAAAATTACATTTCAAATTAAAGTTTTCTAAAAATATAACTAAATTAAAATTTTGTTAAAAGTATAACTAAATTGAAAGTTAGCCTTTTTCATTTCGAAAATGAATTTAGGCTTTTAAAAACTACATTTCAAATCCAAGTTTTGTAAAAAATGTAACTTAATTAAGATTTTGTTAACAGTATAACTAAATTGAAAGTTAGTCTCTTTCGCTTCGAAAATGAAATAAAAGTTTTAAAAATCACATTTCAAATTAAAGTTTTGTTAAAAAATATAATAAATTAAAATTTTGCTAAAAGTATGACTAAAATTGTAAGCTATTCTTTTTCTCTTCGAAAATGAAATAAAAATTTTAAAAATTAAATTTCAAATTAAACTTTTGTCAAAAATATAACTAATTTAAAATTCTTTTAAAAGTATGACCAAATTGAAAGTTAGTCTTTTCGCTTCGAAAACGAAATTAAAGTCTAAAAAATTACATTCCAAAGTAAAGTTTTGTTAAAAATATAGTTGAATTAATAATTTTTTAAAAGTATAACTAAATTGAAAGTAGCTCTTTTTCGGTTCGAAAATGAGATTAAAGATTTAATAATTATATTTCTAATTAAAGCTTGGAAAAATAAAACTAAAACAAAATTTTGTTAAAAGTATAACTAAATTGATAGTTAGTATTTCTCGCTTCCAAAAGGAAATAAAAGTTTTAAAAATTACATTTCAAATCAAAGTTTTGTAAAAAAAATAGCTAAATTAAAATTTTTTTAAAAGTATAACTAAATTGAAAGGTAGCCGTTTTCGCTTCGAAAATGAATTTAGGGTTTTAAAAACTACATTTCAAATCCAAGTTTTTCTAAAAAATGTAACTTAATTATAATTTTGTTAAAAGTATATCTAAATTGAAAGTTAGCCTCTTTCGCTTCGAAAATGAAATAAAAGTTTTAAAAATAACATTTCAAATTAAAGTTTTGTTAAAAAATATAATAAATTTAAATTTTGTTAAAAGTATAACTAAAATTGAAAGTGAGTCTCTTTCGCTTCGAAAATGAAATAAAAGTTTTAAAAATTACATTTCAAATTAAAGTTTTGTACACATATAACTAAATTTAAATTTTGTGAAAAGTATAACTAAATTGAAAGTTAGTCTTTTTCGCTTTGAACAGGAATTTATGGTTTTAAAAACTATATTTCAAATTAAAATGTTTGTAAAAATGTAACTTAATTAAAATTTTGTTAAAAGTATAACTAAATTGAAAACTAGTATCTTTGCTTCGAAAATGACACAAAAGTTTTAAAAATTACATTTCAAATTAAAGTTTTGTACAAATATAACTAAATTTAAATTTTGTTAAACGTATAATTAAATTAAAAATTAGTCTTTTTCGCATCGAAAATGAATATAGGGTTTTAAAAACTATATTTCAAATTAAACTGTTTGTAAAAATGTAACTAAATTAAAATTTTGTTAAAAGTAAAACTAAAGTGGTAGTTAGTCTCTTTCGCTTTTAAAATGAAATAAAAGTTTTATAAATAATATTTGAAATCAAAGTTTTGTTAAAAATATGCTTGAATGAAAATTTTGTTGAAAGTATAATTTAATTGGAAGTTATTAATTTTTGCTTCGAAAATGAATTAAAAGTTTTATAAATTAAATTTCAAATTAAACTTTTCTTAAAAATATAACTAAATTAAAATTTTTTTAAAAGTATAACCAACTTGAAAGTTAGCCTTTTTCGCTTCCAAAACGAAATAAAAGTTTTAAAAATTACACTTCAAACCAAAGTTTTCTAACAAGCATAACTAAATTAAAATTTTTTTAAAAGTATAACTAAATTGAAAGTTAACTTTTCCGCGTTGAATTTGAAATTAAAGTTTTAAAAATCACATTTCAATTTAAAATTTTGTAAAAATATAACTAAATTTAATTTTGCTAAAATTATAACTAAATTGAAAGTTAGTCTCTTTCGCTTCGGAAATAAAATAAAAGTTTTAAAAATTACATTTCAAATTAAAGTTTTGCTAAAAATATAATTAAATTAAAATTTCTTTAAAAGTATAACTAAATTGAAAGGTAGCCTTTTTCGCATTGAAAATGAAATTAAAGTTTTAAAAACTACATTTCAAATTAAAATTTTGTAAAAATGTAACTAAATTAAAATTTTATTAAAAGTAGAACTAAATTGGTAGTTAGTCTCTTTCGCTTTTAAAATTAAATAAAAGTTTTATAAATTAAATTTCAAATTAAACTTTTGTTAAAAATATAACTAAATTAAAATTTTTTTAAAAGTATAACCAAATTGAAAGTTGGCCTTTTTCGCTTCCAAAACGAAATAAAAGTTTTAAAAATTATATTTCAAATTAAAGTTTATTAAAAATATAACTAAAATAAAATTATGTGAAAAGTATAAGTAAATTGTAAGTTAGCGTTTTCGACTACGAAAAGGAATTTAAAGTTTTAAAAATTGCATTTGAATTTAAAGTATTGTTAAAAAATAATTAAATTAAAATTTTTTAAAAAGCATATCTAAATTGAAAGTTAGCCTTTTTCGCGGTGAAAATGAAATTAAAGTTTTAAAAATTATTTTTCAAATTAAAGTTTTGTAAAAATATAACTAAATTAAAATTTTGTTAAAAGTATAACTAAATTCAAAGTTACTCTCTTTTGCTTCGAAAAGGATATAAAAGTTTTAAAAATTACATTTCAAATTAAAGTTTTGTTGAAAATGACTAAAAGAAAATTTTGTTAAAATTATAAATAAATTGAAAGTTAGTCTTTTTGGCTTCAAAAATGAAATTAAAATTTAAAAAGTTAATTTTCAAATTAAAGTTTTGTTAAAAATGTAACTAAATGAAAATTTTTTAAAAAGCATAACTAAATTGAAAGGTAGCCTTTTTCGCGTTGAAAATGAAATTAAAGTTTTAAAAACTACATTTCAAATTAAAATTTTTGTAAAAATGTAACTAAATTAAAATTTTGTGAAAAGTAAAACTAAAGTGGTAGTTAGTCTTTTTCGCTTTTAAAATGAAATAAAAGTTTTAAAAATAACATTTGAAATCAAAGTTTTGTTAAAAATATGACTGAATGAAAATTGTGTTGAAAGTATAATTTAATTGGAAGTTATTCCTTTTCGCTTCGAAAATGAAATAAAAGTTTTATAAATTAAATTTCAAATTAAACTTTTCTTAAAAATATAACTAAATTAAAATTTTTTTAAATGTATAACCAACTTGAAATTTAGCCTTTTTCGCTTCCAAAACGAAATAAGAGTTTTAAAAATTACACTTCAAAACAAAGTTTTGTAACAACCATAAGTAAAAAAGTATATCTAAATTGAAAGCTAACTTTTCCGCGTTGAAATTGAAATTAAAGTTTTAAAATTCACATTTCAAATTAAAATTTTGTAAAAATATAACTGAATTTAATTTTGCTGAAATTATAACTAAATTGAAAGTTAGTCCTTTTCGCTTAAAAACGAATTTACGGTTTTAAAAACTACATTTAAAATGCAAGTTTTGTTACAAAATGTAACTTAATTAAAATTTTGTTAAAAGTATAACTAAACTGACAGCTAGTCTCTTTTGCTTTGAAAATGAAACGAAACTTTTAACAATTACATTTCAAATGAAAGTTTTGTTAAAAATATAACTAAATTAATATCTTGTTAAGAGTACAACTAAATTCAAAGTTAGTCTTTTTCGGTTCGAAAATAAGATATAAGTTTTAATAATTTTCTTGCAAATTAAAGTTTGGTAAAAAATGTAATTAAATTATAATTTTCATAAAAGTAGAACTAAATTGGAAGTTAGTCTCTTTCGCTTTTAAAATGAAATAAAAGTTTTAAAAATTACATTTCAAATCAAAGTTTTGTTAAAAATATAACGGAATTAAAATTTTGTTGAAAGTATAACAAAATTGATAGTTAGTCTTTTTCGCTTCCAAAAGGAAATAAAAGTTTTAAAAATTACATTTCAAATCAAAGTTATGCAAAAAAATAGCTAAATTAAAATTTTTTTAAAAGTATAACTAAATTGAAAGGTAACCTTTTTCGCATTGGAAATGAAATTAAAGTTTTAAAAATTACATTTCAAATTAAAGTTTTGTACAAATATAACTAAATTTAAATTTTGTCAAAAGTATAATTAAATTAAAAATTAGTCTTTTTCGCTTCGAAAATGAATATAGGGTTTTAAAAACTATATTTCAAATTAAAGTATTGTAAAAATATAACTAAAATAAAATTTTGCGAAAAGTATAACTAAGTTGAAAGCTACTCTATTTCGCTTGGAAATGAATTTAGGGTTTTAAAAACTACATTTAAAATCCAAGTTTTGTTAAAAAATGTAACTTAATTAAAATTTTGTTAAAAGTATAGCTAAATTTACAGCTAGTCTCTTTTGCTTCGAAAATGAAATAAAAGTTTTAGAAATTACATTTCAAACTAAAGTTTTGTTAAAAATATAACTAAATTAATATTTTGTTAAAAGTATAACTAAATTGAGAGTTAATCTTTTTCGTTCGGAAAATGCAATTAACGTTTAAAAAATTACATTTCAAATTAAAATTTTGTAAAAATGTAACTAAATTAAAATTTTGTTAAAAGTTTAAATAAATTGAAAGGTAGCCTTTTTCGCGTTGAAAATGAAATTAAAGTTTTAAAAACTACATTTCAAATTAAAATTTTGTAAAAATGTAACTAAATTAAAATTTTGTTAAAAGTATAACTAAATTGAAAAGTAGCTTTTTCAAGTTGAAAATGAAATTAAAATTTTAAAAATTACATTTCAAATTAAAGTTTTGTACAAATATAACCAAATTTAAATTTTGTTAAAAGTATAATTAAATTGAAAATTAGTCTTTTTCGCTTCGAAAATGAATATAGGGTTTTAAAAACTATATTTCAATTTAAAGTTTTGTTAAAAACATAACTAAATTAAAATTTTGTTGAAAGTCTAATTTAATTGAAAGTTATTCCTTTTTGCCTCGAAAATGAAATAAAAGTTTTAAAAATTAAATTTCAAATAAAACTTTTGTTAAAAATATAACTAAATTAAAATTTTTTGAAAAGTATAACCAAATTGAAAGTTAGTCATTTTCGCCTCCAAAACGAAATAAAAGTGTTAAAAATTACATTTCAAACCAACGTTTTGTAAAAACAATAAGTAAATTAAAATTTTTTTAAAAGTATAACTAAATTGAAAGTTAACCTTTTTCGCGTTGAAAATGAAATTAAAATTTTAAAAATTACATTTCAAATTAAAATTTTGTAAAAATATAACTAAATTTAATTTTGTTAAGAGTATAACTAAATTGAAAGTTAGTCTTTTCCACTTCGAAAATGAATTTAGGGTTTTAAAAACTATGTCCCAAATCCAAGTTTTGTTAAAAGTGGAACTTAATTAAAATTTTGTTAAAAGTACAGCTAAATTGACAGCTAGTCTCTTTTGCTTCGAAAATAAAATAAAAGTTTTAGAAATTACATTACAAACTAAAGTTTTGTTAAAAATATAACTAAATTAAAATTTTGTTAAAAGTTTAACTAAATTGAAAGGTAGCCTTTTTCGCGTTGAAAATGAAATTAAAGTTTTAAAATCTACATTTCAAATTAAAATTTTGTAAAAATGTAACTAAATTAAAATTTTGTTAAAAGTACAACTAAATTGAAAGGTAGCCTTTTTCGCGTTGAAAATGAAACTAATGTTTAAAAAATTACATTTTATATTAAAGTTTTGTTAAAAATATGACTAAAGTAAAACTTTTTTAAAAGTATAACTAAATTGATAAGTAGCTTTTTCGCGTTGAAAATGAAATTAAAATTTTAAAAACTATATTTCAAATTAAAGTTTTGTTAAAAATATAACTAAATTAAAATTTTTTAAAAGTAGAACTAAATTCGAATTAAGTCTCTTTCGCGTTTAAAATGAAATAAAAGTTTTAAAAATTACATTTCAAATTAAAGTTTTGTACACATATAACTAAATTTAAATTTTGTGAAAAGTATAACTAAATTGAAAGTTAGTCTTTTTCGCTTTCAACAGGAATTTATGGTTTTAAAAACTATATTTCAAATTAAAATGTTTGTAAAAATGTAACTTAATTAAAATTTTGTTAAAAGTATAACTAAATTGAAAACTAGTATCTTTGCTTCGAAAATGACACAAAAGTTTTAAAAATTACATTTCAAATTAAAGTTTTGTACAAATATAACTAAATTTAAATTTTGTTAAACGTATAATTAAATTAAAAATTAGTCTTTTTCGCATCGAAAATGAATATAGGGTTTTAAAAACTATATTTCAAATTAAAATGTTTGTAAAAATGTAACTAAATTAAAATTTTGTTAAAAGTAAAACTAAAGTGGTAGTTAGTCTCTTTCGCTTTTAAAATGAAATAAAAGTTTTATAAATAACATTTGAAATCAAAGTTTTGTTAAAAATATGACTGAATGAAAATTTTGTTGAAAGTATAATTTAATTGGAAGTTATTAATTTTCGCTTCGAAAATGAATTAAAAGTTTTATAAATTAAATTTCAAATTAAACTTTTCTTAAAAATATAACTAAATTAAAATTTTTTTAAAAGTATAACCAACTTGAAAGTTAGCCTTTTTCGCTTCCAAAACGAAATAAAAGTTTTAAAAATTACACTTCAAACCAAAGTTTTCTAACAACCATAACTAAATTAAAATTTTTTTAAAAGTATAACTAAATTGAAAGTTAACTTTTCCGCGTTGAATTTGAAATTAAAGTTTTAAAAATCACATTTCAATTTAAAATTTTGTAAAAATATAACTAAATTTAATTTTGCTAAAATTATAACTAAATTGAAAGTTAGTCTCTTTCGCTTCGGAAATAAAATAAAAGTTTTAAAAATTATATTTCAAATTAAAGTTTTGCTAAAAATATAATTAAATTAAAATTTCTTTAAAAGTATAACTAAATTGAAAGGTAGCCTTTTTCGCATTGAAAATGAAATTAAAGTTTTAAAAACTACATTTCAAATTAAAATTTTGTAAAAATGTAACTAAATTAAAATTTTATTAAAAGTAGAACTAAATTGGTAGTTAGTCTCTTTCGCTTTTAAAATTAAATAAAAGTTTTATAAATTAAATTTCAAATTAAACTTTTGTTAAAAATATAACTAAATTAAAATTTTTTTAAAAGTATAACCAAATTGAAAGTTGGCCTTTTTCGCTTCCAAAACGAAATAAAAGTTTTAAAAATTATATTTCAAATTAAAGTTTATTAAAAATATAACTAAAATAAAATTATGTGAAAAGTATAAGTAAATTGTAAGTTAGCGTTTTCGACTACGAAAAGGAAATTAAAGTTTTAAAAATTGCATTTGAATTTAAAGTTTTGTTAAAAAATAATTAAATTAAAATTTTTTAAAAAGCATATCTAAATTGAAAGTTAGCCTTTTTCGCGGTGAAAATGAAATTAAAGTTTTAAAAATTATTTTCCAAATTAAAGTTTTGTAAAAATATAACTAAATTAAAATTTTGTTAAAAGTATAACTAAATTCAAAGTTACTCTCTTTTGCTTCGAAAAGGATATAAAAGTTTTAAAAATTACATTTCAAATTAAAGTTTTGTTGAAAATGACTAAAAGAAAATTTTGCTAAAATTATAAATAAATTGAAAGTTAGTCTTTTTGGCTTCAAAAATGAAATTAAAATTTAAAAAGTTAATTTTCAAATTAAAGTTTTGTTAAAAATGTAACTAAATGAAAATTTTTTAAAAAGCATAACTAAATTGAAAGGTAGCCTTTTTCGCGTTGAAAATGAAATTAAAGTTTTAAAAACTACATTTCAAATTAAAATTTTTGTAAAAATGTAACTAAATTAAAATTTTGTGAAAAGTAAAACTAAAGTGGTAGTTAGTCTTTTTCGCTTTTAAAATGAAATAAAAGTTTTAAAAATAACATTTGAAATCAAAGTTTTGTTAAAAATATGACTGAATGAAAATTGTGTTGAAAGTATAATTTAATTGGAAGTTATTCCTTTTCGCTTCGAAAATGAAATAAAAGTTTTATAAATTAAGTTTCAAATTAAACTTTTCTTAAAAATATAACTAAATTAAAATTTTTTTAAATGTATAACCAACTTGAAATTTAGCCTTTTTCGCTTCCAAAACGAAATAAAAGTTTTAAAAATTACACTTCAAAACAAAGTTTTGTAACAACCATAAGTAAAAAAGTATATCTAAATTGAAAGCTAACTTTTCCGCGTTGAAATTGAAATTAAAGTTTTAAAATTCACATTTCAAATTAAAATTTTGTAAAAATATAACTGAATTTAATTTTGCTGAAATTATAACTAAATTGAAAGTTAGTCTTTTTCGCTTAAAAACGAATTTACGGTTTTAAAAACTACATTTAAAATGCAAGTTTTGTTACAAAATGTAACTTAATTAAAATTTTGTTAAAAGTATAACTAAACTGACAGCTAGTCTCTTTTGCTTTGAAAATGAAACGAAACTTTTAACAATTACATTTCAAATGAAAGTTTTGTTAAAAATATAACTAAATTAATATCTTGTTAAGAGTACAACTAAATTCAAAGTTAGTCTTTTTCGGTTCGAAAATAAGATATAAGTTTTAATAATTTTCTTGCAAATTAAAGTTTGGTAAAAAATGTAAATAAATTATAATTTTCATAAAAGTAGAACTAAATTGGAAGTTAGTCTCTTTCGCTTTTAAAATGAAATAAAAGTTTTAAAAATTACATTTCAAATCAAAGTTTTGTTAAAAATATAACGGAATTAAAATTTTGTTGAAAGTATAACAAAATTGATAGTTAGTCTTTTTCGCTTCCAAAAGGAAATAAAAGTTTTAAAAATTACATTTCAAATCAAAGTTATGCAAAAAAATAGCTAAATTAAAATTTTTTTAAAAGTATAACTAAATTGAAAGGTAACCTTTTTCGCATTGGAAATGAAATTAAAGTTTTAAAAATTACATTTCAAATTAAAGTTTTGTACAAATATAACTAAATTTAAATTTTGTCAAAAGTATAATTAAATTAAAAATTAGTCTTTTTCGCTTCGAAAATGAATATAGGGTTTTAAAAACTATATTTCAAATTAAAGTATTGTAAAAATATAACTAAAATAAAATTTTGCGAAAAGTATAACTAAGTTGAAAGCTACTCTATTTCGCTTGGAAATGAATTTAGGGTTTTAAAAACTACATTTAAAATCCAAGTTTTGTTAAAAAATGTAACTTAATTAAAATATTGTTAAAAGTATAGCTAAATTTACAGCTAGTCTCTTTTGCTTCGAAAATGAAATAAAAGTTTTAGAAATTACATTTCAAACTAAAGTTTTGTTAAAAATATAACTAAATTAATATTTTGTTAAAAGTATAACTAAATTGAGAGTTAATCTTTTTCGTTCGGAAAATGCAATTAACGTTTAAAAAATTACATTTCAAATTAAAATTTTGTAAAAATGTAACTAAATTAAAATTTTGTTAAAAGTTTAAATAAATTGAAAGGTAGCCTTTTTCGCGTTGAAAATGAAATTAAAATTTTAAAAACTACATTTCAAATTAAAATTTTGTAAAAATGTAACTAAATTAAAATTTTGTTAAAAGTATAACTAAATTGAAAAGTAGCTTTTTCAAGTTGAAAATGAAATTAAAATTTTAAAAATTACATTTCAAATTAAAGTTTTGTACAAATATAACCAAATTTAAATTTTGTTAAAAGTATAATTAAATTGAAAATTAGTCTTTTTCGCTTCGAAAATGAATATAGGGTTTTAAAAACTATATTTCAATTTAAAGTTTTGTTAAAAACATAACTAAATTAAAATTTTGTTAATAGTAGAACTAAATTGGAAGTTAGTCTCTTTCGCGTTTAAAATGAAATAAAAGTTTTAAAAATTACATTTCAAATCAAAGTTTCGTTAATAATATAACTGAATTAAAATTTTGTTGAAAGTCTAATTTAATTGAAAGTTATTCCTTTTTGCCTCGAAAATGAAATAAAAGTTTTAAAAATTAAATTTCAAATTAAACTTTTGTTAAAAATATAACTAAATTAAAATTTTTTGAAAAGTATAACCAAATTGAAAGTTAGTCATTTTCGCATCCAAAACGAAATAAAAGTGTTAAAAATTACATTTCAAACCAACGTTTTGTAAAAACAATAAGTAAATTAAAATTTTTTTAAAAGTATAACTAAATTGAAAGTTAACCTTTTTCGCGTTGAAAATGAAATTAAAATTTTAAAAATTACATTTCAAATTAAAATTTTGTAAAAATATAACTAAATTTAATTTTGTTAAGAGTATAACTAAATTGAAAGTTAGTCTTTTCCACTTCGAAAATGAATTTAGGGTTTTAAAAACTATGTCCCAAATCCAAGTTTTGTTAAAAGTGGAACTTAATTAAAATTTTGTTAAAAGTATAGCTAAATTGACAGTTAGTCTCTTTTGCTTCGAAAATAAAATAAAAGTTTTAGAAATTACATTACAAACTAAAGTTTTGTTAAAAATATAACTAAATTAAAATTTTGTTAAAAGTTTAACTAAATTGAAAGGTAGCCTTTTTCGCGTTGAAAATGAAATTAAAGTTTTAAAATCTACATTTCAAATTAAAATTTTGTAAAAATGTAACTAAATTAAAATTTTGTTAAAAGTACAACTAAATTGAAAGGTAGCCTTTTTCGCGTTGAAAATGAAACTAATGTTTAAAAAATTACATTTTATATTAAAGTTTTGTTAAAAATATGACTAAAGTAAAACTTTTTTAAAAGTATAACTAAATTGATAAGTAGCTTTTTCGCGTTGAAAATGAAATTAAAATTTTAAAAACTATATTTCAAATTAAAGTTTTGTTAAAAATATAACTAAATTAAAATTTTTTAAAAGTAGAACTAAATTGGAATTAAGTCTCTTTCGCGTTTAAAATGAAATAAAAGTTTTAAAAATTACATTTCAAATTAAAGTTTTGTTAAAAATATAACTGAATTAAAATTTTGTTGAAAGTATAATTTGATTGAAAGTTATTCCTTTTCGCTTCGAAAATGAAATAAAAGTTTTAAAAATTAAATTTCAAATTAAACTTTTGTTAAAAATATAACTAAATTAAAATTTTTTTAAAAGTATAGCTAAATTGAAAGTTTACCTTTTTCGCGTTGAAAATGAAATTAAAATTTTAAAAATTACATTTCAAATTAAAATTTTGTAAAAATATAACTAAATTTAATTTTGTTAAAAGTATAACTAAATTGGAAGTTAGTCTTTTCCACTTCGAAAATGAATTTAGGGTTTTAAAAACTATGTCTCAAATCCAAGTTTTGTTAAAAAGGGGAACTTAATTAAAATTTTGTTAAAAGTGTAACTAAATTGAAACTTAATCTCTTTTGCTTCGAAAAGGATATAAATGTTTTTAAAAATTACATTTGAAATTAAAGTTTTGTTGAAAATGACTAAAAGAAAATTTTGTTAAAATTATAACTAAATTGAAAGTTCGTCTTTTTGGCTCCAAAAATGAAATTAAAATTTAAAAAGTTACTTTTCAAATTAAAGTTTTGTTAAAAATATAACTAAATTAAAATTTTTTTAAAAGCATAACTAAATTGAAAGGTAGCCATTTTCGCTTTGAAAATGAAATCAAAGTTTTAAAAATTACATTTCAAATTCAAATTTTGTAAAAATATAACTAAATTAAAATTTTGTTAAAAGTATAACTAAATTGAAAGTTAGCCTTTTTCGCTTCGAAAATGAATTTAGGGTTTTAAAAACTACATTTCAAATCCAAGTTTTGCTAAAAAATGTAACTTAATTATAATTTTGTTAAAAGTATATCTAAATTTAAAGTTAGCCTCTTTCGCTTCGAAAATGAAATAAAAGTTTTAAAAATTACATTTCAAATTAAAGTTTTGTTAAAAAATACAATAAATTTAAATTTTGTTAAAAGTATAACTAAAATTGAAAGTTAGCCTCTTTCGCTTCGAAAATGTAATAAAAGTTTTAAAAAGTTACATTTCAAATTAAAGTTTTGTTAAAAAATATAATAAATTTAAATTTTGTTTAAAGTATAACTAAAATTGAAAGTTAGCCTCTTTCGCTTCGAAAATGTAATAAAAGTTTTAGAAATTACATTACAAACTAAAGTTTTGTTAAAAATATAACTAAATTAATATTTTGTTAAAAGTATAACTAAATTGAGAGTTAATCTTTTTCGCTCGGAAAATGAAATTAAGGTTTTAAAAATTACATTTCAAATTAAAATTTTGTAAAAATGTAACTAAATTAAAATTTTGTTAAAAGTTTAACTAAATTGAAAGGTAGCCTTTTTCGCGTTGAAAATGAAATTAAAGTTTTAAAAACTACATTTCAAATTAAAATTTTGTAAAAATGTAACTAAATTAAAATTTTGTTAAAAGTATAACTAAATTGAAACTTAATCTCTTTTGCTTCGAAAAGGATATAAAAGTTTTTAAAAATTACATTTCAAATTAAAGTTTTGTTGAAAATAACTAAAAGAAAATTTTGTTAAAATTATAACTAAATTGAAAGTTAGTCTTTTTGGCTTCAAAAATGAAATTATAATTTAAAAAGTTACTTTTTAAATTAAAGTTTTGTTAAAAATATAACTATATTAAAATTTTGTTAAAAGTATAACTAAATTGAAAGTTAGTCTCTTTCGCTTCGAAAATGAATATAGGGTTTTAAAAATTACATTTCAAATCCAAGTTTTGTAAAAAATGTAACTTAATTATAATTTTGTTAAAAGTATATCTGAATTGAAAGTTAGCCTCTTTCGCTTCGAAAATGTAATAAAAGTTTTAAAAAGTTACATTTCAAATTAAAGTTTTGTTAAAAAATATAATAAATTTAAATTTTGTTAAAAGTATAAGTAAAATTGAAAGTTAGCCTCTTTCGCTTCGAAAATGTAATAAAAGTTTTAAAAAGTTACATTTCAAATTAAAGTTTTGTTAAAAAATATAATAAATTTAAATTTTGTTTAAAGTATAACTAAAATTGAAAGTTAGCCTCTTTCGCTTCGAAAATGTAATAAAAGTTTTAGAAGTTACATTACAAACTCAAGTTTTGTTAAAAATATAACTAAATTAATATTTTGTTAAAAGTATAACTAAATTGAGAGTTAATCTTTTTCGCTCGGAAAATGAAATTAAAGTTTTAAAAATTACATTTCAAATTAAAATTTTGTAAAAATGTAACTAAATTAAAATTTTGTTAAAAGTTTAACTAAATTGAAAGGTAGCCTTTTTCGCGTTGAAAATGAAATTAAAGTTTTAAAAACTACATTTCAAATTAAAATTTTGTAAAAATGTAACTAAATTAAAATTTTGTTAAAAGTATAACTAAATTGAAACTTAATCTCTTTTGCTTCGAAAAGGATATAAAAGTTTTTAAAAATTACATTTCAAATTAAAGTTTTGTTGAAAATGACTAAAAGAAAATTTTGTTAAAATTATAACTAAATTGAAAGTTCGCCTTTTTGGCTTCAAAAATGAAATTAAAATTTAAAAAGTTACTATTCAAATTAAAGTTTTGTTAAAAATATAACTAAATTAAAATTTTTTTAAAAGCATAACTAAATTGAAAGGTAGCCATTTTCGCTTTGAAAATGAAATTAAAGTTTTAAAAATTACATTTCAAATTCAAATTTTGTAAAAATATAACTAAATTAAAATTTTGTTAAAAGTATAACTAAATTGAAAGTTAGCCTTTTTCGCTCCGAAAATGAATTTAGGGTTTTAAAAACTACATTTCAAATCCAAGTTTTGTAAAAAATATAACTTAATTATAATTTTGTTAAAAGTATATCTAAATTGAAAGTTAGCCTCTTTCGCTTCGAAAATGAAACAAAATTTTAAAAATTACATTTCAAATTAAAGTTTTATTAAACAATACAATAAAATCAAATTTTGTTAAAAGTGTAACTAAAATTGAAAGTTAGTCTCTTTCGCTTCGGAAATGAAATAAAAGTTTTAAAAAGTTACTTTTCAAATTAAGGTTTTGTAAAAAATATAAATATTGTAGATTAAAATTTTGATAAAAGTGTAACTAAATTGAAAGTTAGTCTTTTTCGCTTCGGACATGAATTTAGGGTTTTAAAAACTACATTTCGAATCCAAGTTTTATTAAAAAATGTAACTTAATTAACATTTTGTTAAAAGTATAACTAAATTGAAAACTAGTCTCTTTGCTTCGAAAATGACACAAAAGTTTTAAAAATTACATTTCAAATTAAGGATTTGTTCAAAATATACCTAAATTAAAATTTTGTTAAAAGTACAACTAATTTGAAAGTAGGTCTTTTTCCGTTCGAAAATGAGACCAAAGCTTTAATAATTATATTTCTAATAAAAGTTTCGAAAAATATAACTAAAATAAAATTTTGTTAAAAGTATAACTAAATTGAAAGTTAGTCTTTTTCGCTTCAAAAATGAAATTAAAGTTTGAAAAATTACATTTCAAATTAAAGTTTTGTTAAAAATATAACTGAATTAAAAATTTTTTCGAAGTATAACTAAATTGAAAGGTAGAATTTTTCGCGTTGAAAATGAAAATTAAGTGTTAAAAATTACATTTCAAATTAAAGTTTTCTAAAAATATAACTAAATTAAAATTTTGTTAAAAGTATAACTAAATTGAAAGTTAGCCTTTTTCGTTTCGAAAATGAATTTAGGGTCTTAAAAACTACATTTCAAATCCAAGTTTTGTAAAAAATGTAACTTAATTAAAATTTTGTTAAGAGTATAACTAAATTGAAAGTTAGTCTTTTTCGCTTCGAAAACGAAATTAAAGTTTTAAAAATTACTTTTCAAAGTAAAGTTTTGTTAAAAATTTAGTTGAATTAAAATTTTTTTAAAAGTATAACTAAATTGAAAGTAGCTCTTTTTCGGTTCGAAAATGAGATTAAAGATTTAATAATTATATTTCTAATTAAAACTTGGAAAAATATAACTAAAACAAAATTTTGTTAAAAGTATAACGAAATTGATAGTTATTCTTTTTCGCTTCGAAAATGAAATAAAAGTTATAGAAATTATATTTCAAACTAAAGTTTTGTTAAAAATATAACTAAATTAATATTTTGTTAAAAGTATAACTAAATTGAGAGTTAATCTTTTTCGCTCAGAAAATGCAATTAACGTTTAAAAAATTACATTTCAAATTAAAGTTTTGTTTAAAAGTATAACTAAATTGAAAAGTAGCTTTTTCGCGTTGAAAATGAAATTAAAATTTTAAAAATTACATTTCAAATTAAAGTTTTGTTAAAAATATAACTAAATTAAAATTTTGTTAAAAGTAGAACTAAATTGGAAGTTAGTCTCTTTCGCGTTTAAAACGAAATAAAAGTTTTAAAAATTACATTTCAAATCAAAGTTTTGTTAAAAATATAACTGAATTAAAATTTTGTTGAAAGTATAATTTAATTGAAAGCTATTCCTTTTCGCTTCGAAAATGAAATAAAAGTTTGAAAAATTACATTTTAAATTAAAGTTTTGTTAAAAATATATCTAAATTAAAATTTTGTTAAAAGTAGAACTAAATTGGAAGTTAGTCTCTTTCGCGTTTAAAATGAAATAAAAGTTTTAGAAATTACATTTCAAATCAAACTTTTGTTACAAATATAACTAAATTAAAATTTTGTTAAAAGTACAACTAAATTGAAAGTAGGTCTTTTTCGGTTCGAAAGTGAGATTAAAGTTTTAAAAATTATATTTCAAATTAAAGTTTTGTTAAAAATATAACTAAATTAAAATTTTGTTAAAAGTAGAACTAAATTGGAAGTTAGTCTCTTTCGCGTTTAAAACGAAATAAAAGTTTTAAAAATTACATTTCAAATCAAAGTTTTGTTAAAAATATAACTGAATTAAAATTTTGTTGAAACTATAATTTAATTGAAAGCTATTCCTTTTCGCTTCGAAAATGAAATAAAAGTTTGAAAAATTACATTTTAAATTAAAGTTTTGTTAAAAATATATCTAAATTAAAATTTTGTTAAAAGTAGAACTAAATTGGAAGTTAGTCTCTTTCGCGTTTAAAATGAAATAAAAGTTTTAGAAATTACATTTCAAATCAAACTTTTGTTACAAATATAACTAAATTAAAATTTTGTTAAAAGTACAACTAAATTGAAAGTAGGTCTTTTTCGGTTCGAAAGTGAGATTAAAGTTCTAAAAATTATATTTCAAATTAAAGTTTTGTTAAAAATATAACTAAATTAAAATTTTGTTAAAAGTAGAACTAAATTGGAAGTTAGTCTTTTTCGCGTTTAAAACGAAATAAAAGTGTTAAAAATTACATTTCAAACCAACGTTTTGTAAAAACAATAAGTAAATTAAATTGTTTTTAAAAGTATAATTAAATTGAAAATTAGTCTTTTTCGCTTCGAAAATGAATATCGGGTTTTAGAAACTATATTTCAAATTAAAGTATTGTAAAAATATAACTAAAATAAAATTTTGTGAAAAGTATAGCTAAATTGACAGCTAGTCTCTTTTGCTTCGAAAATAAAATAAAAGTTTTAGAAATTACATTACAAACTAAAGTTTTGTTAAAAATAAAACTCAATTAATATTTTGTTAAAAGTATAACTAAATTGAGAGTTAATCTTTTTCGCTCGGAAAATGCAATTAACCTTTAAAAAATTACATTTGAAATTAAAATTTTGTAAAAATGTAACTAAATTAAAATTTTGTTAAAAGTTTAACTAAATTGAAAGGTAGCCTTTTTCGCGTTAAAAATGAAATTAAAGTTTTAAAAACTACATTTCAAATTAAAATTTTGTAAAAATGTAACTAAATTAAAATTTTGTTAAAAGAATAACTAAATTGAAAGGTAGCCTTTTTCGCGTTGAAAATGAAACTAATGTTTAAAAAATTACATTTCAAATTAAAGTTTTGTTAAAAATATGACTAAATTAAAGTTTTTTTAAAAGTATAACTAAATTGATAAGTAGCTTTTTCGCGTTGAAAATGAAATTAAAATTTTAAAAACTATATTTCAAATTAAAGTTTTGTTAAAAATATAACTGAATTAAAATTTTGTTAAAAGTAGAACTAAATTGGAAGTTAGTCTCTTTCGCGTTTAAAATGAAATAAAAGTTTTAAAAATTACATTTCAAATCAAAGGTTTGTTAAAAATATAACTCAATTAAAATTTTTTAACAGTATAACCAAATTGAAAGTTAGTCTTTTTCGCATCCAAAACGAAATAAAAGTGTTAAAAATTACATTTCAAACCAACGTTTTGTAAAAACAATACGTAAATTAAAATTTTTTTAAAAGTATAACTAAATTGAAAGTTACCCTTTTTCGCGTTGAAAATGAAATTAAAATTTTAAAAATTACATTTCAAATTAAAATTTTGTAAAAATATAACTAAATTTAATTTTGTTAAAAGTATAACTAAATTGAGAGTTAGTCTTTTCCGCTTCGAAAATGAATTTAGGGTTTTAAAAACTATGTCTCAAATCCAAGTTTTGTTAAAAAGTGGAACTTAATTAAAATTTTGTTAAAAGTATAACTAAATTGAAACTTAGTCTCTTTTGCTTCGAAAAGGATATAAAAGTTTTTAAAAATTACTTTTCAAAATAAAGTTTTGTTGAAAATGACTAAAAGAAAATTTTGTTCAAATTATAACTAAATTGAAAGTTCGTCTTTTTGGCTTCAAAAATGAAATTAAAATTTAAAAATTTACTTTTCAAATTAAAGTTTTGTTAAAAATATAACTAAATTAAAATTTTTTTAAAAGCATAACTAAATTGAAAGGTAGCCATTTTCGCTTTGAAAATGAAATTAAAGTTTTAAAAATTACATTTCAAATTCAAATTTTGTAAAAATATAACTAAATTAAAATTTTGTTAAAAGTATAACTAAATTGAAAGTTAGCCTTTTTCGCTCCGAAAATGAATTTAGGGTTTTAAAAACTACATTTCAAATCCAAGTTTTGTAAAAAATGTAACTTAATTATAATTTTGTTAAAAGTGTGTCTAAATTGAAAGTTAGCCTCTTTCGCTTCGAAAATGAAATAAAATTTTAAAAATTACATTTCAAATTAAAGTTTTGTTAAAAAATACAATAAAATCAAATTTTGTTAAAAGTGTAACTAAAATTGAAAGTTAGTCTCTTTCGCTTCGGAAATGAAATAAAAGTTTTAAAAAGTTACTTTTCAAATTAAAGTTTTGTAAAAAATATAAATATTGTAGATTAAAATTTTGATAAAAGTGTAACTAAATTGAAAGTTAGTCTTTTTCGCTTCGGACATGAATTTAGGATTTTAAAAACTACATTTCGAATCCAAGTTTTATTAAAAAATGTAACTTAATTAAAATTTTGTTAAAAGTATAACTAAATTGAAAACTAGTCTCTTTGCTTCGAAAATGACACAAAAGTTTTAAAAATTACATTTCAAATTAAGGATTTGTTCAAAATATACCTAAATTAAAATTTTGTTAAAAGTACAACTAATTTGAAAGTAGAACTTTTTCCGTTCGAAAATGAGACCAAAGCTTTAATAATTATATTTCTAATAAAAGTTTCGAAAAATATAACTAAAATAAAATTTTGTTAAAAGTATAACTAAATTGAAAGTTAGTCTTTTTCGCTTCAAAAATGAAATTAAAGTTTGAAAAATTACATTTCAAATTAAAGTTTTGTTAAAAATATAACTGACTTAAAAATTTTTTCGAAGTATAACTAAATTGAAAGGTAGAATTTTTCGCGTTGAAAATGAAAATTAAGTGTTAAAAATTACATTTCAAATTAAAGTTTTCTAAAAATATAACTAAATTAAAATTTTGTTAAAAGTATAACTAAATTGAAAGTTAGCCTTTTTCGTTTCGAAAATGAATTCAGGGTCTTAAAAACTACATTTCAAATCCAAGTTTTGTAAAAAATGTAACTTAATTAAAATTTTGTTAAGAGTATAACTAAATTGAAAGTTAGTCTTTTTCGCTTCGAAAACGAAATTAAAGTTTTAAAAATTACTTTTCAAAGTAAAGTTTTGTTAAAAATTTAGTTGAATTAAAATTTTTTTTAAAAGTATAACTAAATTGAAAGTAGCTCTTTTTCGGTTCGAAAATGAGATTAAAGATTTAATAATTATATTTCTAATTAAAACTTGGAAAAATATAACTAAAACAAAATTTTGTTAAAAGTATAACGAAATTGATAGTTATTCTTTTTCCCTTCGAAAATGAAATAAAAGTTATAGACATTATATTTCAAACTAAAGTTTTGTTAAAAATATAACTAAATTAATATTTTGTTAAAAGTATAACTAAATTGAGAGTTAATCTTTTTCGCTCAGAAAATGCAATTAACGTTTAAAAAATTATATTTCAAATTAAAATTTTGTAAAAATGTAACTAAATTAAAATTTTGTTAAAAGTTTAACTAAATTGAAAGGTAGCCTTTTTCGCGTTGAAAATGAAATTAAAGTTTTAAAAACTACATTTCAAATTATAATTTTGTAAAATGTAACTAAATTAAAATTTTGTTAAAAGTATAACTAAATTGGAAGGTAGCCTTTTTCGCGTTGAAAATGAAATTAATGTTTAAAAAATTACATTTCAAATTAAAGTTTTGTTAAAAATATGACTAACTTAAAATTTGTTTAAAAGTATAACTAAATTGAAAAGTAGCTTTTTCGCGTTGAAAATGAAATTAAAATTTTAAAAATTACATTTCAAATTAAAGTTTTGTTAAAAATATAACTAAATTAAAATTTTGTTAAAAGTAGAACTAAATTGGAAGTTAGTCTCTTTCGCGTTTAAAATGAAATAAAAGTTTTAAAAATTACATTTCAAATCAAAGTTTTGTTAAAAATATAACTGAATTAAAATTTTGTTGAAAGTATAATTTAATTGAAAGCTATTCCTTTTCGCTTCGAAAATGAAGTAAAAGTTTGAAAAATTACATTTTAAATTAAAGTTTTGTTAAAAATATATCTAAATTAAAATTTTTTTAGAAGTATAACTCAATTGAAAGGTAGTCTCTTTCGCGTTTAAAACTAAATAAAAGTTTTAGAAAGTACATTTCAAATCAAACTTTTGTTACAAATATAACTAAATTAAAATTTTGTTAAAAGTACAACTAAATTGAAAGTAGGTCTTTTCCGGTTCGAAAGTGAGATTAAAGTTTTAAAAATTATATTTCTAATTAAAGTTTGGAAAAATATAACTAAAATAAAATTTTGTTAAAAGTAAAACTAAATTGAAAGTTAGTCTTTTTCGCTTCGAAAATGAAATTAAAGTTTGAAAAATTGCATTTCAAATTAAAGTTTTGTTAAAAATATATCTAAATTAAAATTTTTTTAAAAGTATAACTCAATTGAAAGGTAGAATTTTTCTCGTTGAAAATGAAATTAAAGTTTTAAAAATTACATTTCAAATTAAAGTTTTCTAAAAATATAACTAAATTAAAATATTGTTAAAAGTATAACTAAATTGAGAGTTAGTCTTTTTCGTTTCGAAAATGAATTTAGGGTTTTAAAAGCTACATTTCAAATCCAAGTTTTGTAAAAATGTAACTTAATTAAAATTTTGTTAAAAGTTAAACTAAATTGAAAGTTAATATTTTTCGCCCGGAAAATGCAATCAAAGTTTAAAAAATTACATTTGAAATTAAAGTTTTTTTAAAAATATAACTAAATTAAAATTTTTAAAAGTATAATTAAATTGAAAAATGACCGTTTTCGCTTCCAAAACGAAATAAAAATTTTGAAAATTAAATTTTAAATCCAAGTTTTCGTAAAAAATGAAACTTAATTAAAATTTTTGTAAAAGTATAACCAAATTGAAAGTTAGTCTTTTTCGCTTCCAAAACGAAATAAAAGTTTTAAAAATTACATTTCAAATTGAAGTTTTGTAAAAAAAATAACTAAATTAAAATTTTTTTAAAAGTATAACGAAATCGAAAGGCAGCCTTTTTTGTATTGAAAATGAAGTAAAAATTTTAGAAATTACATTTTAAATTAAAGTTTTGTAAAAATATAACTAAATTTAAATTTTGTTAAAAGTATAACTAAATTGAAAGTTAGTCTTTTTCGCTTCGAAAGTGAATTTGGGGTTTTAAAAACTACATTTAAAATCCAAGTTTTGTTAAAAAATGTAACTTAATTAAAATTTAGTTAAAAGTATAACTAAATTGAAAGTTAGTCTCTTTCGCTCCCAGAATGGAATTAAAGTTTTAAAAATTACATTTCAAATTAACGTTCTGTAAAAATATAACTAAATTCAAATTTTGCTAGAAGTACAACTAAATTTAAAGTTACTCTATTTCGCTTCGGAAATTAATTTAGGGTTTTAAAAACTACATTTCAAATCCAAGTTTTGTTAAAAATGTAACTTAATTAAAATTTTTTTAAAAGTATAACTAAATTGAAAGCTAGTCTGTTTTGCTTCCAAAATGAAATAAATGTTTTAAAAATTACATTTCAAATTACAGTTTTGTGAAAATTATAACTGCTGTAGATTAAAATTGTGTTAAAATATAAGTAAATTGTAAGTTAGCGTTTTCGACTACGAAAAGGAAATTAAAGTTTTAAAAATTGCATTTGAATTTAAAGTTTTGTTAAAAAATAATTAAATTAAAATTTTTTTAAAAGTATAACTAAATCGAAAGATAGCCTTTATCGTATTGAAAATGAAGTTAAAATTTTAAAAATTACATTTCAAATTAAAGTTTTGTTAAAAATATGACTAAATTAAAATTTTTTTAAAAGTATAACTAAATTGATAAGTAGCTTTTTCGCGTTGAAAATTAAATTAAAATTTTAAAAACTATATTTCAAATTAAAGTTTTGTTAAAAATATAACTAAATTAAAATTTTGTTAAAAGTAGAACTAAATTGGAAGTTAATCTCTTTCGCGTTTAAAATGAAATAAAAGTTTTAAAAATTACATTTCAAATCAAAGATTTGTTAAAAATATAACTAAATTAAAATTTTGTGAAAAGTATAACTAAGTTGAAAGTTACTCTATTTCGCTTCGAAAATGAATTTAGGGTTTTAAAAACTACATTTAAAATCCAAGTTTTGTTAAAAAATGTAACTTAATTAAAATTTTGTGAAAAGTATAGCTAAATTGACAGCTAGTCTCTTTTGCTTCGAAAATGAAATAAAAATTTTAGAAATTACATTACAAACTAAAGTTTTGTTAAAAATATAACTGAATTCATATTTTGTTAAAAGTATAACTAAATTGAGAGTTAATCTTTTTCGCTCGGAAAATGCAATTAACCTTTAAAAAATTACATTTCAAATTAGAATTTTGTAAAAATGTAACTAAATTAAAATTTTGTTAAAAGTTTAACTAAATGGAAAGGTAGCCTTTTTCGCGTTGAAAATGAAATTAAAGTTTTAAAATCTACATTTCAAATTAAAATTTTGTAAAAATGTAACTAAATTAAAATTTTGTTAAAAGTATAACTAAATTGAAAGGTAGCCTTTTTCGCGTTGAAAATGAAACTAATGTTTAAAAAATTACATTTCAAATTAAAGTTTTGTTAAAAATATGACTAAATTAAAACTTTTTTAAAAGTATAACTAAATTGATAAGTAGCTTTTTCGCGTCGAAATTGAAATTAAAATTTTAAAAACTATATTTCAAATTAAAGTTTTGTTAAAAAATATAACTAAATCAAAATTTTTTAAAAGTATAACTAAATTTGAAAGTTATTCTTTTCCGCTTCGAAAATGAAATAAAAGTTTTAAAAATGAAATTTCAAATTAAACTTTTGTTAAAAATATAACTAAATTAAAATTTTTTTAAAAGTATAACTAAATTGAAAGTTAACCTTTGAAATTCAAATTTTAAAAATTACATTTCAAATTATAATTTTGTAAAAATATAACTAAATTTAATTTTGTTAAAAGTATAACTAAATTGAAAGTTAGTCTTTTCCGCTTCGGAAATGAATTTAGGGTTTTAAAAATTATGTCTCAAACCCAAGTTTTGTTAAAAAGTGGAACTTAATTAAAATTTTCTTAAAAGTATAACTAAATTGAAACTTAATCTCTTTGCTTCGAAAATGACACAAAAGTTTTAAAAATTACATTTCAAATTAAAGTTTTGTTCAAAATATACCTAAATTAAAATTTTGTTAAAAGTACAACTAATTTGAAAGTAGGTCTTTTTCGGTTCGAAAATGAGACTAAAGCTTTAATAATTATATTTCTAATTAAAGTTTCGAAAAATATAACTAAAATAAAATTTTGTTAAAAGTATAACTAAATTGAAAGTTAGTCTTTTTCGCTTCGAAATTAAAATTAAAGTTTAAAAAATTACATTTCAAATTAAAGTTTTGTTAAAAATATAACTAAATTAAAAATTTTTTCGAAGTAGAACTAAATTGAAAGGTAGAATTTTTCGCGTTGAAAATGAAAATTAAGTTTTAAAAATTACATTTCAAATTAAAGTTTTCTAAAAATATAACTGAATTAAAATTTTGTTGAAAGTATAATTTAATTGAAAGCTATTCCTTTTCGCTTCGAAAATGAAATAAAAGTTTGAAAAATTACATTTTAAATTAAAGTTTTGTTAAAAATATATCTAAATTAAAATTTTGTTAAAAGTAGAACTAAATTGGAAGTTAGTCTCTTTCGCGTTTAAAATGAAATAAAAGTTTTAGAAATTACATTTCAAATCAAACTTTTGTTACAAATATAACTAAATTAAAATTTTGTTAAAAGTACAACTAAATTGAAAGTAGGTCTTTTTCGGTTCGAAAGTGAGATTAAAGTTTTAAAAATTATATTTCAAATTAAAGTTTTGTTAAAAATATAACTAAATTAAAATTTTGTTAAAAGTAGAACTAAATTGGAAGTTAGTCTCTTTCGCGTTTAAAACGAAATAAAAGTTTTAAAAATTACATTTCAAATCAAAGTTTTGTTAAAAATATAACTGAATTAAAATTTTGTTGAAAGTATAATTTAATTGAAAGCTATTCCTTTTCGCTTCGAAAATGAAATAAAAGTTTGAAAAATTACATTTTAAATTAAAGTTTTGTTAAAAATATATCTAAATTAAAATTTTGTTAAAAGTAGAACTAAATTGGAAGTTAGTCTCTTTTGCGTTTAAAATGAAATAAAAGTTTTAGAAATTACATTTCAAATCAAACTTTTGTTACAAATATAACTAAATTAAAATTTTGTTAAAAGTACAACTAAATTGAAAGTAGGTCTTTTTCGGTTCGAAAGTGAGATTAAAGTTCTAAAAATTATATTTCAAATTAAAGTTTTGTTAAAAATATAACTAAATTAAAATTTTGTTAAAAGTAGAACTAAATTGGAAGTTAGTCTTTTTCGCGTTTAAAACGAAATAAAAGTGTTAAAAATTACATTTCAAACCAACGTTTTGTAAAAACAATAAGTAAATTAAATTGTTTTTAAAAGTATAATTAAATTGAAAATTAGTCTTTTTCGCTTCGAAAATGAATATCGGGTTTTAGAAACTATATTTCAAATTAAAGTATTGTAAAAATATAACTAAAATAAAATTTTGTGAAAAGTATAGCTAAATTGACAGCTAGTCTCTTTTGCTTCGAAAATAAAATAAAAGTTTTAGAAATTACATTACAAACTAAAGTTTTGTTAAAAATATAACTCAATTAATATTTTGTTAAAAGTATAACTAAATTGAGAGTTAATCTTTTTCGCTCGGAAAATGCAATTAACCTTTAAAAAATTACATTTGAAATTAAAATTTTGTAAAAATGTAACTAAATTAAAATTTTGTTAAAAGTTTAACTAAATTGAAAGGTCGCCTTTTTCGCGTTAAAAATGAAATTAAAGTTTTAAAAACTACATTTCAAATTAAAATTTTGTAAAAATGTAACTAAATTAAAATTTTGTTAAAAGAATAACTAAATTGAAAGGTAGCCTTTTTCGCGTTGAAAATGAAACTAATGTTTAAAAAATTACATTTCAAATTAAAGTTTTGTTAAAAATATGACTAAATTAAATTTTTTTTAAAAGTATAACTAAATTGATAAGTAGCTTTTTCGCGTTGAAAATGAAATTAAAATTTTAAAAACTATATTTCAAATTAAAGTTTTGTTAAAAATATAACTGAATTAAAATTTTGTTAAAAGTAGAACTAAATTGGAAGTTAGTCTCTTTCGCGTTTAAAATGAAATAAAAGTTTTAAAAATTACATTTCAAATCAAAGGTTTGTTAAAAATATAACTCAATTAAAATTTTTTAACAGTATAACCAAATTGAAAGTTAGTCTTTTTCGCATCCAAAACGAAATA
The DNA here is from genome assembly GCA_963422695.1 of Xylophagus ater. Classification (NCBI taxonomy): domain Eukaryota; kingdom Metazoa; phylum Arthropoda; class Insecta; order Diptera; family Xylophagidae; genus Xylophagus; species Xylophagus ater. The sequence goes on along the minus strand of OY730481.1, from coordinate 30,776,924 downwards.
AAAGTGTTAAAAATTACATTTCAAACCAACGTTTTGTAAAAACAATACGTAAATTAAAATTTTTTTAAAAGTATAACTAAATTGAAAGTTAACCTTTTTCGCGTTGAAAATGAAATTAAAATTTTAAAAATTACATTTCAAATTAAAATTTTGTAAAAATATAACTAAATTTAATTTTGTTAAAAGTATAACTAAATTGAGAGTTAGTCTTTTCCGCTTCGAAAATGAATTTAGGGTTTTAAAAACTATGTCTCAAATCCAAGTTTTGTTAAAAAGTGGAACTTAATTAAAATTTTGTTAAAAGCATAACTAAATTGAAACTTAGTCTCTTTTGCTTCGAAAAGAATATAAAAGTTTTTAAAAATTACATTTCAAAATAAAGTTTTGTTGAAAATGACTAAAAGAAAATTTTGTTAAAATTATAACTAAATTGAAAGTTCGTCTTTTTGGCTTCAAAAATGAAATTAAAATTTAAAAAGTTACTTTTCAAATTAAAGTTTTGTTAAAAATATAACTAAATTAAAATTTTTTTAAAAGCATAACTAAATTGAAAGGTAGCCATTTTCGCTTTGAAAATGAAATTAAAGTTTTAAAAATTACATTTCAAATTCAAATTTTGTAAAAATATAACTAAATTAAAATTTTGTTAAAAGTATAACTAAATTGAAAGTTAGCCTTTTTCGCTCCGAAAATGAATTTAGGGTTTTAAAAACTACATTTCAAATCCAAGTTTTGTAAAAAATGTAACTTAATTATAATTTTGTTAAAAGTATGTCTAAATTGAAAGTTAGCCTCTTTCGCTTCGAAAATGAAATAAAATTTTAAAAATTTCATTTCAAATTAAAGTTTTGTTAAAAAATACAATAAAATCAAATTTTGTTAAAAGTGTAACTAAAATTGAAAGTTAGTCTCTTTCGCTTCGGAAATGAAATAAAAGTTTTAAAAAGTTACTTTTCAAATTAAAGTTTTGTAAAAAATATAAATATTGTAGATTAAAATTTTGATAAAAGTGTAACTAAATTGAAAGTTAGTCTTTTTCGCTTCGGACATGAATTTAGGGTTTTAAAAACTACATTTCGAATCCAAGTTTTATTAAAAAATGTAACTTAATTAAAATTTTGTTAAAAGTATAACTAAATTGAAAACTAGTCTCTTTGCTTCGAAAATGACACAAAAGTTTTAAAAATTACATTTCAAATTAAGGATTTGTTCAAAATATACCTAAATTAAAATTTTGTTAAAAGTACAACTAATTTGAAAGTAGAACTTTTTCCGTTCGAAAATGAGACCAAAGCTTTAATAATTATATTTCTAATAAAAGTTTCGAAAAATATAACTAAAATAAAATTTTGTTAAAAGTATAACTAAATTGAAAGTTAGTCTTTTTCGCTTCAAAAATGAAATTAAAGTTTGAAAAATTACATTTCAAATTAAAGTTTTGTTAAAAATATAACTGAATTAAAAATTTTTTCGAAGTATAACTAAATTGAAAGGTAGAATTTTTCGCGTTGAAAATGAAAATTAAGTGTTAAAAATTACATTTCAAATTAAAGTTTTCTAAAAATATAACTAAATTAAAATTTTGTTAAAAGTATAACTAAATTGAAAGTTAGCCTTTTTCGTTTCGAAAATGAATTCAGGGTCTTAAAAACTACATTTCAAATCCAAGTTTTGTAAAAAATGTAACTTAATTAAAATTTTGTTAAGAGTATAACTAAATTGAAAGTTAGTCTTTTTCGCTTCGAAAACGAAATTAAAGTTTTAAAAATTACTTTTCAAAGTAAAGTTTTGTTAAAAATTTAGTTGAATTAAAATTTTTTTTAAAAGTATAACTAAATTGAAAGTAGCTCTTTTTCGGTTCGAAAATGAGATTAAAGATTTAATAATTATATTTCTAATTAAAACTTGGAAAAATATAACTAAAACAAAATTTTGTTAAAAGTATAACGAAATTGATAGTTATTCTTTTTCGCTTCGAAAATGAAATAAAAGTTATAGACATTATATTTCAAACTAAAGTTTTGTTAAAAATATAACTAAATTAATATTTTGTTAAAAGTATAACTAAATTGAGAGTTAATCTTTTTCGCTCAGAAAATGCAATTAACGTTTAAAAAATTATATTTCAAATTAAAATTTTGTAAAAATGTAACTAAATTAAAATTTTGTTAAAAGTTTAACTAAATTGAAAGGTAGCCTTTTTCGCGTTGAAAATGAAATTAAAGTTTTAAAAACTACATTTCAAATTATAATTTTGTAAAATGTAACTAAATTAAAATTTTGTTAAAAGTATAACTAAATTGGAAGGTAGCCTTTTCCGCGTTGAAAATGAAATTAATGTTTAAAAAATTACATTTCAAATTAAAGTTTTGTTAAAAATATGACTAACTTAAAATTTGTTTAAAAGTATAACTAAATTGAAAAGTAGCTTTTTCGCGTTGAAAATGAAATTAAAATTTTAAAAATTACATTTCAAATTAAAGTTTTGTTAAAAATATAACTAAATTAAAATTTTGTTAAAAGTAGAACTAAATTGGAAGTTAGTCTCTTTCGCGTTTAAAATGAAATAAAAGTTTTAAAAATTACATTTCAAATCAAAGTTTTGTTAAAAATATAACTGAATTAAAATTTTGTTGAAAGTATAATTTAATTGAAAGCTATTCCTTTTCGCTTCGAAAATGAAGTAAAAGTTTGAAAAATTACATTTTAAATTAAAGTTTTGTTAAAAATATATCTAAATTAAAATTTTTTTAGAAGTATAACTCAATTGAAAGGTAGTCTCTTTCGCGTTTAGAACTAAATAAAAGTTTTAGAAATTACATTTCAAATCAAACTTTTGTTACAAATATAACTAAATTAAAATTTTGTTAAAAGTACAACTAAATTGAAAGTAGGTCTTTTCCGGTTCGAAAGTGAGATTAAAGTTTTAAAAATTATATTTCTAATTAAAGTTTGGAAAAATATAACTAAAATAAAATTTTGTTAAAAGTAAAACTAAATTGAAAGTTAGTCTTTTTCGCTTCGAAAATGAAATTAAAGTTTGAAAAATTGCATTTCAAATTAAAGTTTTGTTAAAAATATATCTAAATTAAAATTTTTTTAAAAGTATAACTCAATTGAAAGGTAGAATTTTTCTCGTTGAAAATGAAATTAAAGTTTTAAAAATTACATTTCAAATTAAAGTTTTCTAAAAATATAACTAAATTAAAATATTGTTAAAAGTATAACTAAATTGAGAGTTAGTCTTTTTCGTTTCGAAAATGAATTTAGGGTTTTAAAAGCTACATTTCAAATCCAAGTTTTGTAAAAATGTAACTTAATTAAAATTTTGTTAAAAGTTAAACTAAATTGAAAGTTAATATTTTTCGCCCGGAAAATGCAATCAAAGTTTAAAAAATTACATTTGAAATTAAAGTTTTTTTAAAAATATAACTAAATTAAAATTTTTTAAAAGTATAATTAAATTGAAAAATGACCGTTTTCGCTTCCAACACGAAATAAAAATTTTAAAAGTTAAATTTTAAATCCAAGTTTTCGTAAAAAATGAAACTTAATTAAAATTTTTGTAAAAGTATAACCAAATTGAAAGTTAGTCTTTTTCGCTTCCAAAACGAAATAAAAGTTTTAAAAATTACATTTCAAATTAAAGTTTTGTAAAAAAAATAACTAAATTAAAATTTTTTTAAAAGTATAACTAAATCGAAAGGCAGCCTTTTTTGTATTGAAAATGAAGTTAAAATTTTAGAAATTACATTTTAAATTAAAGTTTTGTTAAAAATATGACTAAATTAAAATTTTTTTAAAAGTATAACTAAATTGATAAGTACCTTTTTCGCGTTGAAAAGTAAATTAAAATTTTAAAAACTATATTTCAAATTAAAGTTTTGTTAAAAATATAACTAAATTAAAATTTTGTTAAAAGTAGAACTAAATTGGAAGTTAATCTCTTTCGCGTTTAAAATGAAATAAAAGTTTTAAAAATTACATTTCAAATCAAAGATTTGTTAAAAATATAACTAAATTAAAATTTTGTGAAAAGTATAACTAAGTTGAAAGTTACTCTATTTCGCTTCGAAAGTGAATTTGGGGTTTTAAAAACTACATTTAAAATCCAAGTTTTGTTAAAAAATGTAACTTAATTAAAATTTTGTTAAAAGTATAACTAAATTGAAAGTTAGTCTCTTTCGCTCCCAGAATGGAATTAAAGTTTTAAAAATTACATTTCAAATTAACGTTCTGTAAAAATATAACTAAATTCAAATTTTGCTAGAAGTACAACTAAATTTAAAGTTACTCTATTTCGCTTCGGAAATTAATTTAGGGTTTTAAAAACTACATTTCAAATCCAAGTTTTGTTAAAAATGTAACTTAATTAAAATTTTTTTAAAAGTATAACTAAATTGAAAGCTAGTCTGTTTTGCTTCCAAAATGAAATAAATGTTTTAAAAATTACATTTCAAATTACAGTTTTGTGAAAATTATAACTGCTGTAGATTAAAATTGTGTTAAAATATAAGTAAATTGTAAGTTAGCGTTTTCGACTACGAAAAGGAAATTAAAGTTTTAAAAATTGCTTTTGAATTTAAAGTTTTGTTAAAAAATTATTAAATTAAAATTTTTTTAAAAGTATAACTAAATCGAAAGATAGCCTTTATCGTATTGAAAATGAAGTTAAAATTTTAAAAATTACATTTCAAATTAAAGTTTTGTTAAAAATATGACTAAATTAAAATTTTTTTAAAAGTATAACTAAATTGATAAGTACCTTTTTCGCGTTGAAAATTAAATTAAAATTTTAAAAACTATATTTCAAATTAAAGTTTTGTTAAAAATATAACTAAATTAAAATTTTGTTAAAAGTAGAACTAAATTGGAAGTTAATCTCTTTCGCGTTTAAAATGAAATAAAAGTTTTAAAAATTACATTTCAAATCAAAGATTTGTTAAAAATATAACTAAATTAAAATTTTGTGAAAAGTATAACTAAGTTGAAAGTTACTCTATTTCGCTTCGAAAATGAATTTAGGGTTTTAAAAACTACATTTAAAATCCAAGTTTTGTTAAAAAATGTAACTTAATTAAAATTTTGTGAAAAGTATAGCTAAATTGACAGCTAGTCTCTTTTGCTTCGAAAATGAAATAAAAATTTTAGAAATTACATTACAAACTAAAGTTTTGTTAAAAATATAACTGAATTCATATTTTGTTAAAAGTATAACTAAATTGAGAGTTAATCTTTTTCGCTCGGAAAATGCAATTAACCTTTAAAAAATTACATTTCAAATTAGAATTTTGTAAAAATGTAACTAAATTAAAATTTTGTTAAAAGTTTAACTAAATGGAAAGGTAGCCTTTTTCGCGTTGAAAATGAAATTAAAGTTTTAAAATCTACATTTCAAATTAAAATTTTGTAAAAATGTAACTAAATTAAAATTTTGTTAAAAGTATAACTAAATTGAAAGGTAGCCTTTTTCGCGTTGAAAATGAAACTAATGTTTAAAAAATTACATTTCAAATTAAAGTTTTGTTAAAAATATGACTAAATTAAAACTTTTTTAAAAGTATAACTAAATTGATAAGTAGCTTTTTCGCGTCGAAATTGAAATTAAAATTTTAAAAACTATATTTCAAATTAAAGTTTTGTTAAAAAATATAACTAAATCAAAATTTTTTAAAAGTATAACTAAATTTGAAAGTTATTCTTTTCCGCTTCGAAAATGAAATAAAAGTTTTAAAAATGAAATTTCAAATTAAACTTTTGTTAAAAATATAACTAAATTAAAATTTTTTTAAAAGTATAACTAAATTGAAAGTTAACTTTTGAAATTCAAATTTTAAAAATTACATTTCAAATTATAATTTTGTAAAAATATAACTAAATTTAATTTTGTTAAAAGTATAACTAAATTGAAAGTTAGTCTTTTCCGCTTCGGAAATGAATTTAGGGTTTTAAAAACTATGTCTCAAACCCAAGTTTTGTTAAAAAGTGGAACTTAATTAAAATTTTCTTAAAAGTATAACTAAATTGAAACTTAATCTCTTTGCTTCGAAAATGACACAAAAGTTTTAAAAATTACATTTCAAATTAAAGTTTTGTTCAAAATATACCTAAATTAAAATTTTGTTAAAAGTACAACTAATTTGAAAGTAGGTCTTTTTCGGTTCGAAAATGAGACTAAAGCTTTAATAATTATATTTCTAATTAAAGTTTCGAAAAATATAACTAAAATAAAATTTTGTTAAAAGTATAACTAAATTGAAAGTTAGTCTTTTTCGCTTCGAAATTAAAATTAAAGTTTAAAAAATTACATTTCAAATTAAAGTTTTGTTAAAAATATAACTAAATTAAAAATTTTTTCGAAGTAGAACTAAATTGAAAGGTAGAATTTTTCGCGTTGAAAATGAAAATTAAGTTTTAAAAATTACATTTCAAATTAAAGTTTTCTAAAAATATAACTAAATTAAAATTTTGTTAAAAGTATAACTAAATTGAAAGTTAGCCTTTTTCGTTTCGAAAATGAATTTAGGCTTTTAAAAACTACATTTCAAATCCAAGTTTTGTAAAAAATGTAACTTAATTAAGATTTTGTTAACACTATAACTAAAATTGAAAGTTAGTCTCTTTCGCTTCGGAAATGAAATAAAAGTTTTAAAAATTACATTTCAAATTAAAGTTTCGAAAAATATAACTAAATTAAAATTCTTTTAAAAGTATGACCAAATTGAAAGTTAGTCTTTTCGCTTCGAAAACGAAATTAAAGTCTAAAAAATTACATTTCAAAGTAAAGTTTTGTTAAAAATATAGTTGAATTAAAATTTTTTTAAAAGTATAACTAAATTGAAAGTAGCTCTTTTTCGGTTCGAAAATGAGATTAAAGATTTAATAATTATATTTCTAATTAAAGCTTGGAAAAATATAACTAAAACAAAATTTTGTTAAAAGTATAGCTAAATTGATAGTTAGTCTTTTTCGCTTCCAAAAGGAAATAAAAGTTTTAAAAATTACATTTCAAATCAAAGTTTTGTAAAAAAAATAGCTAAATTAAAATTTCTTTAAAAGTATAACTAAATTGAAAGGTAGCCGTTTTCGCATTGAAAATGAAATTAAAGTTTTAAAAATTACATTTCAAATTAAAGTTTTGTACAAATATAACTAAATTTAAATTTTGTGAAAAGTATAATTAAATTGAAAGTAGCTCTTTTTCGGTTCGAAAATGAGATTAAAGATTTAATAATTACATTTCTAATTAAAGCTTGGAAAAATATAACTAAAACAAAATTTTGTTAAAAGTATAACTAAATTGAAACTTAATCTCTTTGCTTCGAAAATGATACAAAAGTTTTAAAAATTACGATTCAATTTAAAGTTTTGTACAAATATAACTAAATTTAAATTTTGTTAAAAGTATAATTAAATTGAAAATTAGTCTTTTTCGCTTCGCAAATGAATATAGGGTTTTAGAAACTATATTTCAAATTAAAGTATTGTAAAAATGTAACTAAATTAAAATTTTGTTAAAAGAATAATTAAATTGAAAGGTAGCCGTTTTCGCATTGAAAATGAAATTAAAGTTTTAAAAATTACATTTCAAATTAAAGTTTTGTTAAAAATATGACTAAATTAAAACTTTTTTAAAAGTATAACTAAATTGATAAGTAGCTTTTTCGCATTGAAAATGAAATTAAAGTTTTAAAAATTACATTTCAAATTAAAGTTTTGTTAAAAATATAACTAAATTAAAATTTTGTTAAAAGTAGAATTAAATTGGAAGTTAGTCTTTTTCGGTTCGAAAATGAGATGAAAGTTTTAATAATAATATTTCAAATTAAAGTTTGGTAAAAATATAACTGAAATAAAATTTTGTGAAAAGTATAACTAAATTGTAAGTTAGTCTCTTTCGCTTCGAGAATGAAATAAAATTTTAACATTTACATTTCAAATTGAAGTTTTTTTAAAAAATATAATAAATATAAATTTTGTTAAAAGTATAACTAAAATTGAAAGTTAGTCTCGTTCGCTTCGGAAATAAAATAAAAGTTTTAAAAATTACATTTCAAATTATAGTTTTGTGAAAATTATAACTGTTGTAGATTAAAATTGTGTTAAAATATAAGTAAATTGTTAGTTAGCGTTTTCGACTACGAAAAGCAAATTAAAGTTTTAAAAATTGCATTTGAATTTAAAGTTTTGTTAAAAAATAGTTAAATTAAAATTTTTTTAAAAGTATAACTAAATCGAAAGATAGCCTTTATCGTATTGAAAATGAAGTTAAAATTTTAAAAATTACATTTCAAATTAAAGTTTTGTTAAAAATATAACTAAATTACAATTTTGTTAAAAGTAGAACTAAATTGGAAGTTAGTCTCTTTCGCGTTTAAAATGAAATAAAAGATTTAAAAATTACATTTCAAATCAAAGTTTTGTTAAAAATATAACTAAATTAAAATTTTTTAACCCTATAACCAAATTGAAAGTTAGCCTTTTTCCCATCCAAAACGAAATAAAAGTGTTAAAAATTACATTTCAAAACAACGTTTTGTAAAAACAATAAGTAAATTAAATTTTCTTTAAAAGTATAATTAAATTGAAAATTAGTCTTTTTCGCTTCGAAAATGAGTATAGGGTTTTAGAAACTATATTTCAAATTAAAGTATTGTAAAAATATAACTAAAATAAAATTTTGTTAAAAGTATAACTAAGTTGAAAGTTACTCTATTTCACTTCGAAAACGAATTTAGGGTTTTAAAAACTACATTTAAAATGCAAGTTTGGTTAAAAAATGTAACTCAATTAAAATTTTGTGAAAAGTATAGCTAAATTGACAGCTACTCTCTTTTGCTTCGAAAATGAAATAAAAGTTTTAGAAATTACATTACAAACTAAAGTTTTGTTAAAAATTTAACTAAATTAATATTTTGTTAATAGTATAACTAAATTGAGAGTTAATCTTTTTCGCTCGGAAAATGCAATTAACCTTTAAAAAATTACATTTCAAATTAAAATTTTGTAAAAATGTAACTAAATTAAAATTTTGTTAAAAGTTTAACTAATTTGAAAGGTAGCCTTTTTCCGTTGAAAATGAAATTAAAGTTTTAAAAACTACATTTCAAATTAAAATTTTGTAAAAATGTAACTAAATTAAAATTTTGTTTAAAGAATAACTAAATTGGAAGGTAGCCTTTTTCGCGTTGAAAATGAAACTAATGTTTAAAAAATTACATTTCAAATTAAAGTTTTGTTAAAAATATGACTAAATTAAAGTTTTTTTAAAAGTATAACTAAATTGATAAGTAGCTTTTTCGCGTTGAAAATGAAATTAGAATTTTAAAAACTATATTTCAAATTAAAGTTTTGTTAAAAATATAACTAAATTAAAATTTTGTTAAAAGCAGAACTAAATTGGAAGTTAGTCTCTTTCGCGTTTAAAATGAAATAAAAGTTTTAAAAATTACATTTCAAATCAAAGTTTTGTTAAAAATATAACTGAATTAAAATTTTGTTGAAAGTATAATTTAATTGAAAGCTATTCCTTTTCGCTTCGAAAATGAAATAAAAGTTTGAAAAATTACATTTCAAATTAAAGTTTTGTTAAAAATATATCTAAATTAAAATTTTTTTAGAAGTATAACTCAATTGAAAGGTAGAATTTTTCACGTTGAAAATGAAATAAAAGTTTTAAAAATTACATTTCAAATTACAGTTTTCTAAAAATATAGCTAAATTAAAATTTTGTTAAAAGTAGAACTAAATTGGAAGTTAGTCTCTTTCGCGTTTAAAATGAAATAAAAGTTTTAGAAATTACATTTTAAATCAAACTTTTGTTACAAATATAACTAAATTAAAATTTTGTTAAAAGTACAACTAAATTGAAAGTAGGTCTTTTTCGGTTCGAAAGTGAGATTAAAGTTTTAAAAATTATATTTCTAATTAAAGTTTGGAAAAATGTAACTAAAATAAAATTTTGTTAAAAGTAAATCTAAATTGAAAGTTAGTCTTTTTCGCTTCGAAAATGAAATTAAAGTTTGAAAAATTACATTTCAAATTAAAGTTTTGTTAAAAATATAACTTAATTAAAATTTTGTTAAAAGTAGAACTAAATTTTAAGTTAGTCTCTTTCGCGTTTAAAATTAAATAAAAGTTTTAAAAATTACATTTCAAATCAAAGGTTTGTTAAAAATATAACTGAATTAAAATTTTGTTGAAAGTATAATTTAATTGAAAGCTATTCCTTTTCGCTTCGAAAATGAAATAAAAGTTTGAAAAATTACATTTCAAATTAAAGTTTTGTTAAAAATATATCAAAATTAAAATTTTTTTATAAGTATAACTCAATTGAAAGGTAGAATTTTTCGCGTTGAAAATGAAATTTAAGTTTGAAAAATTACATTTCAAATTAAAGTCTTGTTAAAAATATATCTAAATTAAAATTTTTTTATAAGTATAACTCAATTGAAAGGTAGAATTTTTCGCGTTGGAAATGAATTTAGGGTTTTAAAAACTATATTTCAAATCCAAGTTTCGTAAAAATGTAACTTAATTAAAATTTTGTTAAAAGTTAAACTAAATTGAAAGTTAATATTTTTCGCCCGGAAAATGCAATCAAAGTTTAAAAAATTACATTTGAAATTAAAGCTTTTTAAAAATATAACTAAATTAAAATTTTTTAAAAGTATAATTAAATTGAAAAATGGTCGTTTTCGCTTCCAAAACGAAATAAAAATTTTAAAAATTAAATTTTAAATCCAAGTTTTCGTAAAAAATGCAACTTAATTAAAATTTTGGTAAAAGTATAACCAAATTGAAAGTTAGTCTTTTTCGCTTCCAAAACGAAATAAAAGTTTTAAAAATTACATTTCAAATCAAAGTTTTGTAAAAAGAAATAACTAAATTAAAATTTTTTTAAAAGTATAACTAAATCGAAAGGTAGCCTTTTTCGTATTGAAAATGAAGTTAAAATTTTAAAAATTACATTTTAAATTAAACTTTTGTACAAATGTAACTAAATTTAAATTTTGTGAAAAGTATAACTAAATTGAAAGTTAGTCTTTTTCGCTTCAAACAGGAATTTATGGTTTTAAAAACTACATTTCAAATCCAAGTTTTATTAAAAAATGTAACTTAATTAAAATTTTGTTAAAAGTATAACTAAATTGAAAACTAGTCTCTTTGCTTCGAAAATGACACAAAAGTTTTAAAAATTACATTTCAAATTAAAGTTTTGTACAAATATAACTAAATTTAAATTTTGTTAAAAGTATAATTAAATTGAAAATTAGTCTTTTTCGTTTCGAAAATGAATATAGGGTTTTAGAAACTATATTTGAAATTAAAGTATTGTAAAAATGTAACTAAATTAAAATTTTGTTATAAGAATAACTAAATTGAAAGGTAGCCGTTTTCGCATTGAAAATGAAATTAAAGTTTTAAAAATTACATTTCAAATTCAAATTTTGTAAAAATATAACTAAATTAAAATTTTGTTAAAAGTAGAACTAAATTGGAAGTTAGTCTCTTTCGCGTTTAAAATGAAATAAAAGTTTTAAAAATTACATTTCAAATCAAAGTTTTGTTAAAAATGTAACTAAATTAAAATTTTGTTAAAAGTATAACTAAAATTGAAAGTTAGTCTCTTTCGCTTCGGGAATGAAATAAAAGTTTTAAAAACTTACTTTTCTAATTAAAGTTTCGTAGAAAATATAAATATTGTAGATTAAAATTTTGATAAAAGTATAACTAAATTGAAAGTTAGTCTTTTTCGCTTCGGACATGAATTTAGAGTTTTAAAAACTACATTTCAAATCCAAGTTTTATTAAAAAATGTAACTTAATTAAAATTTTGTTAAAAGTATGACTAAATTGAAAACTAGTCTCTTTGCTTCGAAAATGTAACAAAAGTTTTAAAAATTACATTTGAAATTAAAGTTTTTTTAAAAATATAACTAAATTAAAATTTTTTAAAAGTATAATTAAATTGAAAAATGGTCGTTTTCGCTTCCAAAACGAAATAAAAATTTTAAAAATTAAATTTTAAATCCAAGTTTTCGTAAAAAATGCATCTTAATTAAAATTTTGTTAAAAGTATAACTAAATTGAAAGGTAGTCTCTTTTGCTTCGAAAATGAAATAAAAGTTTTAGAAATTACATTACAAACTAAAGTTTTGTTAAAAATTTAACTAAATTAATATTTTGTTAATAGTATAACTAAATTGAGAGTTAATCTTTTTCGCTCGGAAAATGCAATTAACCTTTAAAAAATTACATTTCAAATTAAAATTTTGTAAAAATGTAACTAAATTAAAATTTTGTTAAAAGTTTAACTAAATTGAAAGGTAGCCTTTTTCGCGTTGAAAATGAAATTAAAGTTTTAAAAACTACATTTCAAATTAAAATTTTGTAAAAATGTAACTAATTTAAAATTTTGTTAAAAGAATAACAAAATTGAAAGGTAGCCTTTTTCGCGTTGAAAATGAAACTAATGTTTAAAAAATTACATTTCAAATTAAAGTTTTGTTAAAAATATGACTAAATTAAAGTTTTTTTAAAAGTATAACTAAATCGATAAGTAGCTTTTTCGCGTTGAAAATGAAATTAAAATTTTAAAAACTATATTTCAAATTAAAGTTTTGTTAAAAATATAAATAAATTAAAATTTTGTTAAAAGCAGAACTAAATTGGAAGTTAGTCTCTTTCGCGTTTAAAATGAAATAAAAGTTTTAAAAATTACATTTCAAATCAAAGTTTTGTTAAAAATATAACTGAATTAAAATTTTGTTGAAAGTATAATTTAATTGAAAGCTATTCCTTTTCGCTTCGAAAATGAAATAAAAGTTTGAAAAATTACATTTCAAATTAAAGTTTTGTTAAAAATATATCTAAATTAAAATTTTTTTATAAGTATAACTCAATTGAAAGGTAGAATTTTTCGCGTTGAAAATGAAATTTAAGTTTGAAAAATTACATTTCAAATTAAAGTCTTGTTAAAAATATATCTAAATTAAAATTTTTTTATAAGTATAACTCAATTGAAAGGTAGAATTTTTCGCGTTGGAAATGAATTTAGGGTTTTAAAAACTATATTTCAAATCCAAGTTTCGTAAAAATGTAACTTAATTAAAATTTTGTTAAAAGTTAAACTAAATTGAAAGTTAATATTTTTCGCCCGGAAAATGCAATCAAAGTTTAAAAAATTACATTTGAAATTAAAGCTTTTTAAAAATATAACTAAATTAAAATTTTTTAAAAGTATAATTAAATTGAAAAATGGTCGTTTTCGCTTCCAAAACGAAATAAAAATTATAAAAATTAAATTTTAAATCCAAGTTTTCGTAAAAAATGCAACTTAATTAAAATTTTGGTAAAAGTATAACCAAATTGAAAGTTAGTCTTTTTCGCTTCCAAAACGAAATAAAAGTTTTAAAAATTACATTTCAAATCAAAGTTTTGTAAAAAGAAATAACTAAATTAAAATTTTTTTAAAAGTATAACTAAATCGAAAGGTAGCCTTTTTCGTATTGAAAATGAAGTTAAAATTTTAAAAATTACATTTTAAATTAAACTTTTGTACAAATGTAACTAAATTTAAATTTTGTGAAAAGTATAACTAAATTGAAAGTTAGTCTTTTTCGCTTCAAACAGGAATTTATGGTTTTAAAAACTACATTTCAAATCCAAGTTTTATTAAAAAATGTAACTTAATTAAAATTTTGTTAAAAGTATAACTAAATTGAAAACTAGTCTCTTTGCTTCGAAAATGACACAAAAGTTTTAAAAATTACATTTCAAATTAAAGTTTTGTACAAATATAACTAAATTTAAATTTTGTTAAAAGTATAATTAAATTGAAAATTAGTCTTTTTCGTTTCGAAAATGAATATAGGGTTTTAGAAACTATATTTGAAATTAAAGTATTGTAAAAATGTAACTAAATTAAAATTTTGTTATAAGAATAACTAAATTGAAAGGTAGCCGTTTTCGCATTGAAAATGAAATTAAAGTTTTAAAAATTACATTTCAAATTCAAATTTTGTAAAAATATAACTAAATTAAAATTTTGTTAAAAGTAGAACTAAATTGGAAGTTAGTCTCTTTCGCGTTTAAAATGAAATAAAAGTTTTAAAAATTACATTTCAAATCAAAGTTTTGTTAAAAATGTAACTAAATTAAAATTTTGTTAAAAGTATAACTAAAATTGAAAGTTAGTCTCTTTCGCTTCGGGAATGAAATAAAAGTTTTAAAAACTTACTTTTCTAATTAAAGTTTCGTAGAAAATATAAATATTGTAGATTAAAATTTTGATAAAAGTATAACTAAATTGAAAGTTAGTCTTTTTCGCTTCGGACATGAATTTAGAGTTTTAAAAACTACATTTCAAATCCAAGTTTTATTAAAAAATGTAACTTAATTAAAATTTTGTTAAAAGTATGACTAAATTGAAAACTAGTCTCTTTGCTTCGAAAATGTAACAAAAGTTTTAAAAATTACATTTGAAATTAAAGTTTTTTTAAAAATATAACTAAATTAAAATTTTTTAAAAGTATAATTAAATTGAAAAATGGTCGTTTTCGCTTCCAAAACGAAATAAAAATTTTAAAAATTAAATTTTAAATCCAAGTTTTCGTAAAAAATGCATCTTAATTAAAATTTTGTTAAAAGTATAACTAAATTGAAAGGTAGTCTCTTTTGCTTCGAAAATGAAATAAAAGTTTTAGAAATTACATTACAAACTAAAGTTTTGTTAAAAATTTAACTAAATTAATATTTTGTTAATAGTATAACTAAATTGAGAGTTAATCTTTTTCGCTCGGAAAATGCAATTAACCTTTAAAAAATTACATTTCAAATTAAAATTTTGTAAAAATGTAACTAAATTAAAATTTTGTTAAAAGTTTAACTAAATTGAAAGGTAGCCTTTTTCGCGTTGAAAATGAAATTAAAGTTTTAAAAACTACATTTCAAATTAAAATTTTGTAAAAATGTAACTAAATTAAAATTTTGTTAAAAGAATAACTAAATTGAAAGGTAGCCTTTTTCGCGTTGAAAATGAAACTAATGTTTAAAAAATTACATTTCAAATTAGAGTTTTGTTAAAAATATGACTAAATTAAAGTTTTTTTAAAAGTATAACTAAATCGATAAGTAGCTTTTTCGCGTTGAAAATGAAATTAAAATTTTAAAAACTATATTTCAAATTAAAGTTTTGTTAAAAATATAACTAAATTAAAATTTTGTTAAAAGCAGAACTAAATTGGAAGTTAGTCTCTTTCGCGTTTAAAATGAAATAAAAGTTTTAAAAATTACATTTCAAATCAAAGTTTTGTTAAAAATATAACTGAATTAAAATTTTGTTGAAAGTATAATTTAATTGAAAGCTATTCCTTTTCGCTTCGAAAATGAAATAAAAGTTTGAAAAATTACATTTCAAATTAAAGTTTTGTTAAAAATATATCTAAATTAAAATTTTTTTAGAAGTATAACTCAATTGAAAGGTAGAAATTTTCACGTTGAAAATGAAATAAAAGTTTTAAAAATTACATTTCAAATTACAGTTTTCTAAAAATATAACTAAATTAAAATTTTGTTAAAAGTAGAACTAAATTGGAAGTTAGTCTCTTTCGCGTTTAAAATGAAATAAAAGTTTTAGAAATTACATTTTAAATCAAACTTTTGTCACAAATATAACTAAATTAAAATTTTGTTAAAAGTACAACTAAATTGAAAGGTAGCCTTTTCCGTATTGAAAATGAAGTTAAAATTTTAAAAATTACATTTTAAATTAAACTTTTGTACAAATATAACTAAATTTAAATTTTGTGAAAAGTATAACTAAATTGAAAGTTAGTCTTTTTCGCTTCAAACAGGAATTTATGGTTTTAAAAACTACATTTCAAATCCAAGTTTTATTAAAAAATGTAACTTAATTAAAATTTTGTTAAAAGTATAACTAAATTGAAAACTAGTCTCTTTGCTTCGAAAATGACACAAAAGTTTTAAAAATTACATTTCAAAATAAAGTTTTGTACAAATATAACTAAATTTAAATTTTGTTAAAAGTATAATTAAATTGAAAATTAGTCTTTTTCGCTTCGAAAATGAATATAGGGTTTTAGAAACTATATTTGAAATTAAAGTATTGTAAAAATGTAACTAAATTAAAATTTTGTTAAAAGAATAACTAAATTGAAAGGTAGCCGTTTTCGCATTGAAAATGAAATTAAAGTTTTAAAAATTACATTTCAAATTCAAATTTTGTAAAAATATAACTAAATTAAAATTTTGTTAAAAGTAAAACTAAATTGGAAGTTAGTCTCTTTCGCGTTTAAAATGAAATAAAAGTTTTAAAAATTACATTTCAAATCAAAGTTTTGTTAAAAATGTAACTAAATTAAAATTTTGTTAAAAGTATAACTAAAATTGAAAGTTAGTCTCTTTCGCTTCGGGAATGACATAAAAGTTTTAAAAACTTACTTTTCTAATTAAAGTTTCGTAGAAAATATAAATATTGTAGATTAAAATTTTGATAAAAGTATAACTAAATTGAAAGTTAGTCTTTTTCGCTTCGGACATGAATTTAGGGTTTTAAAAACTACATTTCAAATCCAAGTTTTATTAAAAAATGTAACTTAATTAAAATTTTGTTAAAAGTATGACTAAATTGAAAACTAGTCTCTTTGCTTCGAAAATGTAACAAAAGTTTTAAAAATTACATTTGAAATTAAAGTTTTTTTAAAAATATAACTAAATTAAAATTTTTTTAAAAGTATAATTATATTGAAAGTTGGTCGTTTTCGCTTCCAAAACGAAATAAAAATTTTAAAAATTAAATTTTAAATCCAAGTTTTCGTAAAAAATGCATCTTAATTAAAATTTTGTTAAAAGTATAACTAAATTGAAAGCTAGTCTGTTTTGCTTCCAAAATGAAATAAATGTTTTAAAAATTACATTTCAAATTAAAGTTTTGTTACACATATAACTAAATTAATATCTTGTTAAGAGTACAACTACATTCAAAGTTAGTCTTTTTCGGTTCGAAAATGAGATTAAAGTTTTAATAATTTTCTTGCAAATTAAAGTTTGGTAAAAATATAACTAAAATAAAATTTTGTGAAAAGTATAACTAAATTGAAAGTTTATCTTTTTCGCTTGGAAAATGCAATTAAAGTTGAAAAAATTACATTTCAAATTAAAGTTTTGCTAAAAATATAATTAAATTAAAATTTTTTTAAAAGTACAACTAAATTCAAAGTTAGTCTTTTTCGGTTCGAAAATGAGATTAAAGTTTTAATAATTATATTTCAAATTAAAGTTTGGTAGAAATATAACAAAATAAAATTTTGTGAAAAGTATAACTAAATTGAAAGTTAGTCTCTTTCGCTTCGAGAATGAAATAAAAGTTTTAAAAGTTTCATTTCAAATTAGAGTTTTGTTAAAAAATATAATAAATTTAAATTTTGTTGAAAGTATAACTAAAATTGAAAGTTAGTCTCTTTCGCTTCGGAAATAAAATAAAAGTTTTAAAAATTACATTTCAAATTACAGTTTTGTGAAAATTATAACTGTTGTAGATTAAAATTTTGTCAAAATATAAGTAAATTGTAAGTTAGCGTTTTCGACTACGAAAAGGAAATTAAAGTTTTAAAAATTGGATTTGAATTTAAAGTTTTGTTATAAAATAATTAAATTAAAATTTTTTTAAAAGTATAACTAAATCGAAAGGTAGCCTTTATCGTATTGAAAATGAAGTTAAAGTTTTAAAAATTACATTTTAAATTAAAGTTTTGTAAAAATATAACTAAATTTAAATTTTGTTAAAAGTATAACTAAATTGAAAAGTAGCTTTTTCGCGTTGAAAATGAAATTAGAATTTTAAAAATTACATTTCAAATTAAAGTTTTGTTAAAAATATAACTAAATTAAAATTTTGTTAAAAGTAGAACTAAATTGGAAGTTAGTCTCTTTCGCGTTTAAAATAAAAGAAAAGTTTTAAAAATTACATTTCAAATCAAAGTTTTGTTAAAAATATAACTAAATTAAAATTTTGTTGAAAATGTAATTTAATTGAAAGTTATTCCTTTTCGCTTCGAAAATGAAATAAAAGTTTTAAAAATTAAATTTCAAATTAAAGTTTTGTGAAAATTATAGCTGTTGTAGATTAAAATTGTCTTAAAATATAAGTAAATTGTAAGTTAGTGTTTTCGACTACGAAAAGGAAATTAAAGTTTTAAAAATTGCATTTGAATTTAAAGTTTTGTTGAAAAATAATTAAATTAAAATTTTTTAAGAAGCATATCTAAATTGAAAGTTAGACTTTTTCGCGGTGAAAATGAAATTAAAGTTTTAAAAATTACATTTCAAATTAAAGTATTGTAAAAATATAACTAAATTAAAATTTTGTTAAAAGTATAACTAAATTCAAAGTTACTCTCTTTTGCTTCGAAAAGGATATAAAATTTTAAAAATTACATTTCAAATTAAAGTTTTGTTAAAAATATATCTAAATTAAAAATTTTTTAAAAGTATAACTAAATCGAAAGGTAGCCTTTTTTGTATTGAAAATGAAGTTAAAGTTTTAAAAATTACATTTTAAATTAAAGTTTTGTAAAAATAGAACTAACTTTAAATTTTGTTAAAAGTATAACTAAAATGAAAGTTAGTCTTTTCCGCTTCGAAAATGAATTTGGGGTTTTAAAAAGTACATTTCAAATCCAAGTTTTGTTAAAAAATGTAAATTAATTAAAATTTTGGTAAAAGTATAACCAAATTGAAAGTTAGTCTCTTTCGCTCCCAGAATGGAATTAAAGTTTTAAAAATTACATTTCAAATTAACGTTCTGTAAAAATATAACAAAATTCAAATTTTGTTAAAAGTACAACTAAATTGAAAGTTACTCTATTTCGCTTCGAAAATTAATTTAGGGTTTTAAAAACTACATTTCAAACCCAAGTTTTGTTAAAAATTGTAACTTGATTAAAATTTTGTTAAAAGTATAA
Organism: Xylophagus ater; assembly: GCA_963422695.1. Lineage (NCBI taxonomy): Eukaryota > Metazoa > Arthropoda > Insecta > Diptera > Xylophagidae > Xylophagus > Xylophagus ater. Next base: position 30,757,938 of record OY730481.1, on the reverse strand, counting down.
CTAAATTGGAAGCTTGTCTGTTTTGCTTCCAAAATGAAATAAATGTTTTAAAAATTACATTTCAAAGTTTTGTTATACATATAACTAAATTAATATCTTGTTAAGAGTACAACTAAATTAAAAGTTAGTCTTTTTCGGTTCGAAAATGAGATTAAAGTTTTAATAATTTTCTTGCAAATTAAAGTTTTGTAAAAATGTAACTAAAATAAAATTTTGTCAAAAGTATAACTAAATTGAAAGTTTATCTTTTTCGATTGGAAAAAGCAATTAAAGTTGAAAAAATTACATTCCAAATTAAAGTTTTGCTAAAAATATAATTAAATTAAAATTTTTTTAAAAGTACAACTAAATTCAAAGTTAGTCTATTTCGGTTCGAAAATGAGATTAAAGTTTTAATAATTATATTTCAAATTAAAGTTTGGTAAAAATATAACTAAAATAAAATTTTGTGAAAAGTATAACTAAATTGAAAGTTATTCTCTTCCGCTTCGAGAATGAAATAAAAGTTTTAAAATTTATATTTCAAATTAAAGTTTTGTGAAAATTATAACTGTTGTAGATTAAAATTGTGTTAAAATATAAGTAAATTGTAAGTTAGCGTTTTCGACTACGAAAAGGAAATTAAAGTTTTAAAAATTGCATTTGAATTTAAAGTTTTGTTAAAAAATATTTAAATTAAAATTTTTTAAAAAGCATATCTAAATTGAAAGTTAGCCTTTTACGCGGTGAAAATGAAATTAAAGTTTTAAAAATTACATTTCAAATTAAAGTATTGTAAAAATATAACTAAATTAAAATTTTGTTAAAAGTATAACTAAATTCAAAGTTACTCTCTTTTGCTTCGAAAAGGATATAAAATTTTAAAAATTACATTCCAAATTAAAGTTTTGCTAAAAATATAATTAAATTAAAATTTTTTTAAAAGTACAACTAAATTCAAAGTTAGTCTATTTCGGTTCGAAAATGAGATTAAAGTTTTAATAATTATATTTCAAATTAAAGTTTGGTAAAAATATAACTAAAATAAAATTTTGTGAAAAGTATAACTAAATTGAAAGTTAGTCTCTTTCGCTTCGAGAATGAAATAAAAGTTTTAAAATTTATATTTCCAATTAAAGTTTTGTTAAAAAATATAATAAATTTAAATTTTGTTAAAAGTATAACTAAAATTGAAAGTTAGTCTCTTTCGCTTCGGAAATAAAATAAAAGTTTTAAAAATTACATTTCAAATTAAAGTTTTGTGAAAATTATAGCTGTTGTAGATTAAAATTGTCTTAAAATATAATTAAATTGTAAGTTAGTGTTTTCGACTACGAAAAGGAAATTAAAGTTTTAAAAATTGCATTTGAATTTAAAGTTTTGTTGAAAAATAATTAAATTAAAATTTTTTAAGAAGCATATCTAAATTGAAAGTTAGACTTTTTCGCGGTGAAAATGAAATTAAAGTTTTAAAAATTACATTTCAAATTAAAGTATTGTAAAAATATAACTAAATTAAAATTTTGTTAAAAGTATAACTAAATTCAAAGTTACTCTCTTTTGCTTCGAAAAGGATATAAAATTTTAAAAATTACATTTCAAATTAAAGTTTTGTTGAAAATGACTAAAAGAAAATTTTGTTAAAATTATAACTAAATTGAAAGTTAGTCTTTTTGGCTTCAAATATGAAATTGATATTTATAAAGTTACTTTTCAAATTGAAGTTTTGTTAAAAATATAACTAAATTAAAATTTTTTTAAAAGCATAACTAAATTTAAAGGTAGCTTTTTTCGCGATGAAAATGAAATTAAAGTTTTAAAAACTACATTTCAAATTAAGATTTTGTAAAAATGTAACTAATTTAAAATTTTGTTAAAAGTAGAACTAAATTGGTGGTTAGTCTCTTTCGCTTTTAAAATGAAATAAAAGTTTTAAAAATAACATTTGAAATCAAAGTTTTGTTAAAAATATGACTGAATTAAAATTTTGTTGAAAGTATAATTTAATTAGAAGTTATTGCTTTTCGCTTCGAAAATGAAGTAAAAGTTTTATAAATTAAATTTCAAATTAAACTTGTGTTAAAAATATAACTAAATTAAAAGTTTTTTAAAAGTATAACTAAAATTGAAAGTTAGTTTCTTTCGCTTCGGAAATGAAATAAAAGTTTTAAAAAGTTACTTTTCAAATTAAAGTTTTGTAAAAAATATAAATATTGTAGATTAAAATTTTGATAAAAGTATTACTAAATTGAAAGTTAGTCTTTTTCGCTTCGAACATGAAATTAGGGTTTTAAAAACTACATTTCAAATCCAAGTTTTATTAAAAAATGTAACTTAATTAAAATTTTGTTAAAAGTATAACTAAATTGAAAACTAGTCTCTTCGCTTCGAAAATGGCACAAAAGTTTTAAAAATTACATTTCAAATTAAAGTTTTGTTAAAAATTTACCTAAATTAAAATGTTGTTAAAGGTACAACTAATTTGAAAGTAGGTCTCTTTCGGTTCGAAAATGACACTAAAGTTTTTATAATTATATTTCTAATTAAAGTTTCGAAAAATATAACTAAAATAAAATTTTGTTAAAAGTATAACTAAATTGAAAGTTAGTCTTTTTCGCTTCGAATATGAAATTAAAATTTAAAAAATTACATTTCAAATTAAAGTTTTGTTAAAAATATAACTAAATTAAAAATTTTTTCGAAGTATAACTAAATTGAAAGGTAGAATTTTTCGCGTTGAAAATGAAATTTAAGTTTTAAAAACTACATTTCAAATCCAAGTTTTGTAAAAAATGTAACTTAATTAAAATTTTGTTAAAAGTATAACTAAATTGAAGGTTTGTCTTTTTCGCTTCGAAAACGAAATTAAAGTTTAAAAAATTACATTTCAAATTAAAGTTTTGTTAAAAATATAACTAAATTAATATTTTGTTAAAAATGCAACTAAATTCAAAGTTAGTATTTTTCGGTTCGAAAATGAGATTAAAGTTTTAATAATTATATTTCAAATTAAAGTTTTGTAAAAATGTAACTAAAATAAAATTTTGTCAAAAGTATAACTAAATTGAAAGTTTATCTTTTTCGCTTGGAAATTGCAATTAAAGTTGAAAAAATTACATTTCAAATTAAAGTTTTGCTAAAAATATAATTAAATTAAAATTTTTTTAAAAGTATAAGTAAATTGAAGGGTAGCCTTTTTCGCATTGAAAATGAAATTGAAGTTTTGAAAATTATATTTCCAATTAAAGTTTCGTTAAAAATATAACTAAGTTAATATTTTGTCAAAAGTACAACTAAATTCAAAGTAGGTCTTTTTCGGTTCGAAAATGAGTTTAAAGTTTTATAAATTATATTTCTAATTAAAGTTTGGAAAAATATAACTAAAATAAAATTATGTTAAATGTAAAACTAAATTGAAAGTTACTCTTTTTCGCTTCCAAAACGAAATAAAAATTTTAAAAATTAAATTTTAAATCCAAGTTTTGGTAAAAAATGCAACTTAATTAAAATTTTGGTAAAAGTATAACTAAATCGAAAGGTAGCCTTTTTCGTATTGAAAATGAAGTTAAAGTTTTAAAAATTACATTTTAAATTAAAGTTTGGTAAAAATATAACTAAATTTAAATTTTGTTGAAAGTATAAATAAATTGAAAGTTAGTCTTTCTCGCTTCGAAAATGAATTTGGGGTTTTAAAAACTACAATTCAAACCCAAGTTTTGTTAAAAAATGTAACTTAATTAAAATTTTGTTAAAAGTATAACTAAATTGAAAGTTAGTCTCTTTCGCTCCCAGATTGGAATTAAAATTTTAAAAATTACATTTCAAATTAACGTTCTGTAAAAATATAACTAAATTCAAATTTTGTTAAAAGTACAACTAAATTGAAAGTTACTCTATTTCGCTTCGAAAATTAATTTAGGGTTTTAAAAATTACATTTCAAACCCAAGTTTTGTTAAAAAATGTAACTTAATTAAAATTTTGTTAAAAGTATAACTAAATTGAAAGCTAGTCTGTTTTGCTTCCATAATGAAATAAATGTTTTAAAAATTACATTTCAAAGTTTTGTTATACATATAACCAAATTAATATCTTGTTAAGAGTACAACTAAATTAAAACTTAGTCTTTTTCGGTTCGAAAATGAGATTAAAGTTTTAATAATTTTCTTGCAAATTAAAGTTTTGTAAAAATGTAACTAAAATAAAATTTTGTCAAAAGTATAACTAAATTGAAAGTTTATCTTTTTCGATTGGAAAATGCAATTAAAGTTGAAAAAATTACATTCTAAATTAAAGTTTTGCTAAAAATATAATTAAATTAAAATTTTTTTAAAAGTACAACTAAATTCAAAGTTAGTCTTTTTCGGTTCGAAAATGGGATTAAAGTTTTAATAATTATATTTCAAATTAAAGTTTGGTAAAAATATATCTAAAATAAAATTTTGTGAATAGTATAACTAAATTGAAAGTTAGTCTCTTTCGCTTCGAGAATGAAATAAAAGTTTTCAAATTTATATTTCAAATTAAAGTTTTGTTAAAAAATATAATAAATTTAAATTTTGTTAAAAGTATAACTAAAATTGAAAGTTAGTCTCTTTCGCTTCGGAAATAAAATAAAAGTTTTAAAAATTACATTTCAAATTAAAGTTTTGTGAAAATTATAACTGTTGTAGATTAAAATTGTGTTAAAATATAAGTAAATTGTAAGTTAGCGTTTTCGACTACGAAAAGGAAATTAAAGTTTTAAAAATTGCATTTGAATTTAAAGTTTTGTTAAAAAATAATTAAATTAAAATTTTTTAAAAAGCATATCTAAATTGAAAGTTAGCCTTTTTCGCGGTGAAAATGAAATTAAAGTTTTAAAAATTACATTTCAAATTAAAGTATTGTAAAAATATAACTAAATTAAAATTTTGTTAAAAGTATAACTAAATTCAAAGTTACTCTCTGTTGCTTCGAAAAGGATATAAAAGTTTTAAAAATTACATTTCAAATTAAAGTTTTGTTGAAAATGACTAAAAGAAAATTTTGTTAAAATTATAACTAAATTGAAAGTTAGTCCTTTAGGCTTCAAATATGAAATTGAAATTTATAAAGTTACTTTTCAAATTGAAGTTTTGTTAAAAATATAAATAAATTAAAATTTTTTTAAAAGCATAACTAAATTGAAAGGTAGCTTTTTTCGCGATGAAAATGAAATTAAAGTTTTAAAAACTACATTTCAAATTAAGATTTTGTAAAAATGTAACTAATTTAAAATTTTGTTACAAGTAGAACTAAATTGGTAATTAGTCTCTTTCGCTTCGAAAATGAAATAAAAGTTTTATAAATTAAATTTCAAATTAAACTTGTGTTAAAAATATAACTAAATTAAAAGTTTTTTAAAAGTATAAACAAATTGAAAGTTAGTTCTTTCGCGTTGAAAATGGAATTAATATTTAAAAAATTATATTTCAAATTAAAGTTTTGTTAAAAATATGACTAAATTACAATTTTTTTAAAAGTATAACTAAATCGAAAAGTAGCTTTTTCGCGTTGAAAATGAAATTAAAATTTAAAGAGTTACTTTTCAAATTAAAGTTTTGTTAAAAATATAACTAAATTAAAATTTTTTTAAAAGCCTAAGTAAATTGAAAGGTAGCCATTTTCGCTTTGAAAATGAAATTCAAGTTTTAAAAATTACATTTCAAATTCAAATTTTGTGAAAATATAACTAAATTCAAATTTTGTTAATTGTATAACTAAATTGAAAGTTAGCATTTTTCGCTTCAAAAATGAATTTAGGGTTTTAAAAACTACATTTCAAATCCAAGTTTTCTAAAAAATGTAACTTAATTATAATTTTGTTAAAAATATATCTAAATTGAAAGTTAGCCTCTTTCGCTTCGAAAATGAAATAAAAGTTTTAAAAATTACATTTCAAATTAAAGTTTTGTTAAAAAATACAATAAAATTAAATTTTGTTAAAAGTATAACTAAAATTGAAAGTTAGTCTCTTTCTAAACTGAAAACTAGTCTCTTTGCTTCGAAAATGTAACAAAAGTTTTAAAAATTACATTTGAAATTAAAGTTTTTTTAAAAATATAACTAAATTAAAATTTTTTTAAAAGTATAATTAAATTGAAAGTTGTTCGTTTTCGCTTCCAAAACGAAATAAAAATTTTAAAAATTAAATTTTAAATCCAAGTTTTCGTAAAAAATGCAACTTAATTAAAATTTTGTTAAAAGTATAACTAAATTGAAAGCTAGTCTGTTTTGCTTCCAAAATGAAACAAATGTTTTAAAAATTACATTTCAAATTAAAGTTTTGTTACACATATAACTAAATTAATATCTTGTTAAGAGTACAACTACATTCAAAGTTAGTCTTTTTCGGTTCGAAAATGAGATTAAAGTTTTAATAATTTTCTTGCAAATTAAAGTTTTGTAAAAATGTAACTAAAATAAAATTTTGTCAAAAGTATAACTAAATTGAAAGTTTATCTTTTTCGCTTGGAAAATGCAATTAAAGTTGAAAAAATTACATTTCAAATTAAAGTTTTGCTAAAAATATAATTAAATTAAAATTTTTTTAAAAGTACAACTAAATTCAAAGTTAGTCTTTTTCGGTTCGAAAATGAGATTAAAGTTTTAATAATTATATTTCAAATTAAAGTTTGGTAAAAGTATAACTAAAATAAAATTTTGTGAAAAGTATAACTAAATTGAAAGTTAGTCTCTTTCGCTTCGAGAATGAAATAAAATTTTAAAAGTTTCATTTCAAATTAGAGTTTTGTTAAAAAATATAATAAATATAAATTTTGTTAAAAGTATAACTAAAATTGAAAGTTAGTCTCTTTCGCTTCGGAAATAAAATAAAAGTTTTAAAAATTACATTTCAAATTACAGTTTTGTGAAAATTATAACTGTTGTAGATTAAAATTGTGTTAAAATATAAGTAAATTGTAAGTTAGCGTTTTCGACTACGAAAAGGAAATTAAAGTTTTAAAAATTGCATTTGAATTTAAAGTTTTGTTAAAAAACAATAAAATTAAAATTTTTTTAAAAGTATAACTAAATCGAAAGGTAGCCTTTATCGTATTGAAAATGAAGATAAAGTTTTAAAAAGTACATTTTAAATTAAAGTTTTGTAAAAATATAACTAAATTTAAATTTTGTTAAAAGTATAACTAAATTGAAAAGTAGCTTTTTCGCGTTGAAAATGAAATTAGAATTTTAAAAATTACATTTCAAATTAAAGTTTTGTTAAAAATATAACTAAATTAAAATTTTGTTAAAAGTAGAACTAAATTGGAAGTTAGTCTCTTTCGCGTTTAAAATGAAATAAAAGTTTTAAAAATTACATTTCAAATCAAAGTTTTGTTAAAAATATAACTAAATTAAAATTTTGTTGAAAATGTAATTTAATTGAAAGTTATTCCTTTTCGCTTCGAAAATGAAATAAAAGTTTTAAAAATTAAATTTCAAATTAAACTTTTGTTACAAATATAACTAAATTAAAATTTTGTTAAAAGTACAACTAAATTGAAAGTAGGTCTTTTTCGGTTCGAAAATGAGATTAAAGTTTTAAAAATTAAATTTCAAATTAAACTTTTGGTACAAATATAACTAAATTAAAATTTTGTTAGAAGTATAACTAAATTGAAAGTTAGTCTTTTTCGTTTCGAAAATGAATTTAGGGTTTTAAAAGCTACATTTCAAATCCAAGTTTTGTAAAAATGTAACTTAATTAAAATTTTTTTAAAAGTATAACTAAATTGAAACTTAACCTCTTTTGCTTCGAAAAGGATAGAAAAGTTTCTAAAAATTACATTTCAAATTAAAGTTTTGTTGAAAATGGCTAAAAGAAAATTTTGTTAAAATTATAACTAACTTGAAAGTTCGTCTTTTTGGCTTCAAAAATGAAATTAAAATTTAAAAAGTTACTTTCCAAATTAAAGTTTTGTTAAAAATATAACTAAATTAAAATTTTTTTAAAAGAATAACTAAATTGAAAGGTAGCCATTTTGGCTTTGAAAATGAAATTAAAGTTTTAAAAATTACATTTCAAATTAAAATTTTGTAAAAATATAACTAAATTAAAATTTTGTTAAAAGTAAAACTAAATTGAAAGTTAGTCTTTTTCGCTTCGAAAATGAAATTAAAGTTTGAAAAATTACATTTCAAATTAAAGTTTTGTTAAAAATATATCTAAATTAAAAATTTTTTAAAAGTATAACTAAATCGAAAGGTGGCCTTTTTCGTATTGAAAATGAAATTAAAATTTTAAAAATTACATTTCAAATTAAAATTTTGAAAAATATAACTAAATTTAATTTTGTTAAAAGTATAACTAAATTGAAAGTTAGTCTTTTCCGCTTCAAAAATGAATTTGGGGTTTTAAAAACTACATTTCAAATCCAAGTTTTGTTTAAAAATGTAACTTAATTAAAATTTTGGTAAAAGTATAACCACATTGAAAGTTAGTCTTTTCGCTTCCAAAACGAAATAAAAATTTTAAAAATTAAATTTTAAATCCAAGTTTTGGTAAAAAATGCTACTTAATTAAATTTTTTTTTTAAAAGTATAACTAAATCGAAAGGTAGCCTTTTTCGCGCTGAAAATAAAATTAAAGTTTTAAAAATTACATTTCAAATTAAAGTTTTGTAAAAAATGTAACTAATTTAAAATTTTGTTAAAAGTAGAACTAAATTGGTAGTTAGTCTCTTTCGCTTTTAAAATGAAAAAAAATTTTAAAAATAACATTTGAAATCGAAGTTTTGTTAAAAATATGACTGAATGAAAATTTTGTTGAAAGTATAATTTGATTGGAAGTTACTCTATTTCGCTTCGAAAATGAATTTAGGGTTTTTAAAACTACGTTTCAAATACAAGTTTTATTAAAAAATGTAACTTAATTAAAATTTTGTTAAAAGTATAACTAAATTGAAAGTTAATCTTTTTCGCTTGGAAAATGAAATTGAAGTTTTAAAACTACATTCCAAATTAAAATTTTGTAAAAATGTAACAAAATTCAAATTTTGTTAAAAGTATAACTAAATTGAAAGGTAGCCTTTTTCGCGTTGAAAATGGAATTAATATTTAAAAAATTACATTCCAAATTAAAGTTTTGTTAAAAATATGACTAAATTACAATTTTTTTAAAAGTATAACTAAATCGAAAAGTAGCTTTTTCGCGTTGAAAATGAAATTAAAATTTTAAAAATTACATTTCAAATTAAAGTTTTGTTAAAAATATAAATTAATTAAAATTTTGTTAAAAGTAGAACTAAATTGGAAGTTAGTCTCTTTCGCGTATAAAATGAAATAAAAGTTTTAAAAATTAAATTTCAAATTAAACTTTTGTTACAAATATAACTAAATTAAAATTTTGTTAAAGGTACAACTAAATTGAAAGTAGGTCTTTTTCGGTTCGAAAATGAGATTAAAGTTTTAAAAATTATATTTCTAATTAAAGTTTGGAAAAATATAACTAAAATAAAATTATGCTAAAAGTAAAACTAAATTGAAAGTTAGTCTCTTTCGCTCCCAGATTGGAATTAAAGTTTTAAAAATTACATTTCAAATTAACGTTCTGTAAAAATATAACTAAATTCAAATTTTGTTAAAAGTGCAACTAAATTGAAAGTTACTCTATTTCGCTTCGAAAATTAATTTTGGGTTTTAAAAACTACATTTCAAACCCAAGTTTTGTTAAAAATTGTAACTTAATTAAAATTTTGTTAAAAGTATAACTAAATTGGAAGCTAGTCTGTTTTGCTTCCAAAATGAAATAAATGTTTTAAAAATTACATTTCAAAGTTTTGTTATACATATAACTAAATTAATATCTTGTTAAGAGTACAACTAAATTCAAAGTTAGTCTTTTTCGGTTCGAAAATGAGATTAAAGTTTTAATAATTATATTTCAAATTAAAGTTTTGTAAAAATGTAACTAAAATAAAATTTTGTCAAAAGTATAACTAAATTGAAAGTTTATCTTTTTCGCTTGGAAAATGCAATTAAAGTTGAAAAAATTACATTTCAAATTAAAGTTTTGCTAAAAATATAATTAAATTAAAATTTTTTTAAAAGTACAACTAAATTCAAAGTTAGTCTTTTTCGGTTCGAAAATGAGATTAAAGTTTTAATAATTATATTTCAAATTAAAGTTTGGTAAAAATATAACTAAAATAAAATTTTGTGAAAAGTATAACTAAATTGAAAGTTAGTCTCTTTCGCTTCGAGAATGAAATAAAAGTTTTAAAATTTATATTTCAAATTAAAGTTTTGTTAAAAAATATAATAAATTTACATTTTGTTCAAAGTATAACTAAAATTGAAAGTTAGTCTCTTTCGCTTCGGAAATAAAATAAAAGTTTTAAAAATTACATTTCAAATTAAAGTTTTGTGAAAATTATAACTGTTGTAGATTAAAATTGTGTTAAAATATAAGTAAATTGTAAGTTAGCGTTTTCGACTACGAAAAGGAAATTAAAGTTTTAAAAATTGCATTTGAATTTAAAGTTTTGTTAAAAAATAATTAAATTAAAATTTTTTAAAAAGCATATCTAAATTGAAAGTTAGCCCTTTTCGCGGTGAAAATGAAATTAAAGTTTTAAAAATTACATTTCAAATAAAAGTATTGTACAAATATAACTAAATTAAAATTTTGTTAAAAGTATAACTAAATTCAAAGTTACTCTCTTTTGCTTCGAAAAGGATATAAAATTTTAAAAATTACATTTCAAATTAAAGTTTTGTTGAAAATGACTAAAAGAAAATTTTGTTGAAATTATAACTAAATTGAAAGTTAGTCTTTTTGGCTTCAAATATGAAATTGAAATTTATAAAGTTACTTTTCAAATTGAAGTTTTGTTAAAAATATAACTAAATTAAAATTTTTCTAAAAGCATAACTAAATTGAAAGGTAGCTTTTTTCGCGATGAAAATGAAATTAAAGTTTTAACAACTACATTTCAAATTAAGACTTTGTAAAAATGTAACTAATTTAAAATTTTGTTAAAAGTAGAACTAAATTGGTGGTGAGTCTCTTTCACTTTTAAAATGAAATAAAAGTTTTAAAAATAACATTTGAAATCAGAGTTTTGTTAAAAATATGACTGAATTAAAATTTTGTTGAAAGTATTATTTAATTGGAAGTTATTGCTTTTCGCTTCGAAAATGAATTAAAAGTTTTATAAATTAAATTTCAAATTAAACTTGTGTTAAAAATATAACTAAATTAAAAGTTTTTTAAAAGTATCACCAAATTGAAAGTTAGTCTTTTCGCATCCAAAATGAAATAAAAGTGTTAAAAATTACATTTCAAACCAACATTTTGTAAAAACAATAAGTAAATTAAAATTTTTTTAAAAGTATAACTAAATTGAAAGTTAACCTTTTTCGCGTTGAAAATGAAATTAAAATTTTAAAAATTACATTTCAAATTAAAATTTTGAAAAATATAACTAAATTTAATTTTGCTAAAAGTATAACTAAATTGAAAGTTAGTCTTTTCCGCTTCGAAAATGAATTTAGGGTTTTAAAAACTATGTCTCAATTCCAAGTTTTGTTAAAAAGTGGAACTTAATTAAAATTTTGTTAAAAGTATAACTAAATTGAAACTTAATCTCTTTTGCTTCGAAAAGGATATAAAAGTTTTAAAAAATTACATTTCAAATTAAAGTTTTGTTGAAAATGACTAAAAGAAAATTTTGTTAAAATTGTAACTAAATTGAAATTTAGTCTTTTTGGCTTCAAAAATGAAATTAAAATTTAAAAAGTTACTTTTCAAAATAAAGTTTTGTTAAAAATATAACTAAATTAAAATTTTTTAAAAGCATAACTAAATTGAAAAGTAGCCTTTTTCGCTTTGAAAATGAAATTAAAGTTTTAAAAATTACATCTCAAATTCAAATTTTGTAAAAATATAACTTAATTATAATTTTGTTAAAAGTATATCTAAATTGAAAGTTAGCCTCTCTCGCTTCGAAAATGAAATGAAAGTTTCAAAAATTACATTTCAAATTAAAGTTTTGTTAAAAAATATAGTAAATTTAAATTTTGTTAAAAGTATAACTAAAATTGAAAGTTAGTCTCTTTCGCTTCGGAAATGAAATAAAAGTTTTAAAAAGTTACTTTTCAAATTAAAATTTTGTAAAAAATATAAATATTGTAGATTAAAATTTTGATAAAAGTATTACTAAATTGAAAGCTAGTCTTTTTCGCTTCGAACATGAATTTAGGGTTTTAAAGACTACATTTCAAATCCAAGTTTTATTAAAAAATGTAACTTAATTAAAATTTTGTTAAAAGTATAACTAAATTGAAAACTATTCTCTTCGCTTCGAAAATGGCACAAAAGTTTTGAAAATTACATTTCAAATTAAAGTTTTGTTAAAAATATACCTAAATTAAAATTTTGTTAAAAGTACAACTAATTTGAAAGTAGGTCTCTTTCGGTTCGAAAATGACACTAAGGTTTTAATAATTATATTTCTAATTAAAGTTTCGAAAAATATAACTAAAATAAAATATTGTTAAAAGTATAACTAAATTGAAAGTTAGTCTTTTTCGCTTCGAAAATGAAATTAAAATGTAAAAAATTACATTTCAAATTAAAGTTTTGTTAAAAATATAACTAAATTAAAAATTTTTTCGAAGTATAACTAAATTGAAAGGTAGAATTTTCCGCGTTGAAAATTAAATTTAAGTTTTAAAAACTACATTTCAAATCCAAGTTTTGTAAAAAATGTAACTTAATTAAAATTTTGTTAAAAGTATAACTAAATTGAAAGTTAGTCTCTTTCGCTCCCAGATTGGAATTAAAGTTTTAAAAATTACATTTCAAATTAATGTTCTGTAAAAATATAACTAAATTAATATTTTGTTAAAAATGCAACTAAATTCAAAGTTAGTCTTTTTCGGTTCGAAAATGAGATTAAAGTTTTAATAATTATATTTCAAATTAAAGTTTTGTAAAAATGTAACTAAAATAAAATTTTGTCAAAAGTATAACTAAATTGAAAGTTTATCTTTTTCGCTTGGAAAATGCAATTAAAGTTGAAAAAATTACATTTCAAATTAAAGTTTTGCTAAAAATATAATTAAATTAAAATTTTTTTAAAAGTATAAGTAAATTGAAAGGTAACCTTTTTCGCATTGAAAATGAAATTGAAGTTTTGAAAATAATATTTCCAATTAAAGTTTTGTTAAAAATATAACTAAATTAATATTTTGTTAAAAGTACAACTAAATTCAAAGTAGGTCTTTTTCGGTTCGAAAATGAGTTTTAAGTTTTAAAAATTATATTTCTAATTAAAGTTTGGAAAAATATAACTAAAATAAAATTTTGTTAAAAGTAAAACTAAATTGAAAGTTAGTCTTTTTCGCTTCGAAAATGAAATTAAAATTTAAAAAATTACATTTCAAATTAAAGTTTTGTTAAAAATATAACTAAATTAAAAATTTTTTCGAAGTATAACTAAATTGAAAGGTAGAATTTTTCGCGTTGAAAATTAAATTTAAGTTTTAAAAACTACATTTCAAATCCAAGTTTTGTAAAAAATATAACTTAATTAAAATTTTGTTAAAAGTATAACTAAATTGAAAGTTAGTCTTTTTCGCTTCGAAAACGAAATTAAAGTTTAAAAAATTACATTTCAAATTAAAGTTTTGTTAAAAATATAACTAAATTAATATTTTGTTAAAAATGCAACTAAATTCAAAGTTAGTCTTTTTCGGTTCGAAAATGAGATTAAAGTTTTAATAATTATATTTCAAATTAAATTTTGTAAAAATGTAACTAAAATAAAATTTTGTCAAAAGTATAACTAAATTGAAAGTTTATCTTTTTCGCTTGGAAAATGCAATTAAAGTTGAAAAAATTACATTTCAAATTAAAGTTTTGCTAAAAATATAATTAAATTAAATTTTTTTTAAAAGTATAAGTAAATTGCCTTTTTCGCATTGAAAATGAAATTGAAGTTTTGAAAATAATATTTCCAATTAAAGTTTTGTTAAAAATATAACTAAATTAATATTTTGTTAAAAGTACAACTAAATTCAAAGTAGGTCTTTTTCGGTTCGAAAATGAGTTTAAAGTTTTAAAAATTATATTTCTAAATAAAGTTTGGAAAAATATAACTAAAATAAAATTATGTTAAAAGTAAAACTAAATTGAAAGTTACTCTTTTTCGCTTCCAAAACGAAATAAAAATTTTAAAAATTAAATTTTAAATCCAAGTTTTGGTAAAAAATGCAACTTAATTAAAATTTTGGTAAAAGTATAACTAAATCGAAAGGTAGCCTTTTTCGTATTGAAAATGAAGTTAAAGTTTTAAAAATTACATTTTAAATTAAAGTTTTGTAAAAATATAACTAAATTTAACTTTTGTTGAAAGTATAACTAAATTGAAAGTTAGTCTTTCTCGCTTCGAAAATGAATTTGGGGTTTTAAAAACTACATTTCAAACCCAAGTTTTGTTAAAAAATGTAACTTAATTAAAATTTTGTTAAAAGTATAACTAAATTGAAAGTTAGTCTCTTTCGCTCCCAGATTGGAATTAAAGTTTTAAAAATTACATTTCAAATTAACGTTCTGTAAAAATATAACTAAATTCAAATTTTGTTAAAAGTACAACTAAATTGAAAGTTACTCTATTTCGCTTCGAAAATTAATTTAGGGTTTTAAAAACTACATTTCAAACCCAAGTTTTGTTAAAAAATGTAACTTAATTAAAATTTTGTTAAAAGTATAACTAAATTGAAAGCTAGTCTGTTTTGCTTCCAAAATGAAATAAGTGTTTTAAAAATTACATTTCAAAGTTTTGTTATACATATAACTAAATTAATATCTTGTTAAGAGTACAACTAAATTAAAAGTTAGTCTTTTTCGGTTCGAAAATGAGATTAAAGTTTTAATAATTTTCTTGCAAATTAAAGTTTTGTAAAAATGTAACTAAAATAAAATTTTGTCAAAAGTATAACTAAATTGAAAGTTTATCTTTTTCGATTGGAAAATGCAATTAAAGTTGAAAAAATTACATTCCAAATTAAAGTTTTGCTGAAAATATAATTAAATTAAAATTTTTTTAAAAGTACAACTAAGTTCAAAGTTAGTCTTTTTCGGTTCGAAAATGAGATTAAAGTTTTAATAATTATATTTCAAATTAAAGTTTGGTAAAAATATAACTAAAATAAAATTTTGTGAATAGTATAACAAAATTGAAAGTTAGTCTCTTTCGCTTCGAGAATGAAATAAAAGTTTTAAAATTTATATTTCAAATTAAAGTTTTGTTAAAAAATATAATAAATTTAAATTTTGTTAAAACTATAACTAAAATTGAAAGTTAGTCTCTTTCGCTTCGGAAATAAAATAAAAGTTTTAAAAATTACATTTCAAATTAAAGTTTTGTGAAAATTATAACTGTTGTAGATTAAAATTGTGTTAAAATATAAGTAAATTGTAAGTTAGCGTTTTCGACTACGAAAAGGAAATTAAAGCTTTAAAAATTGCATTTGAATTTAAAGTTTTGTTAAAAAATAATTAAATTAAAATTTTTTAAAAAGCATATCTAAATTGAAAGTTAGCCTTTTTCGCGGTGAAAGTGAAACTAAAGTTTTAAAAATTACATTTCAAATTAAAGTTTTGTAAAAATATAACTAAATTAAAATTTTGTGAAAAGTATAACTAAATTCAAAGTTACTCTCTTTTGCTTCGAAAAGGATATAAAAGTTTTAAAAATTACATTTCAAATTAAAGTTTTGTTGAAAATGACTAAAAGAAAATTTTGTTAAAATTATAACTAAATTGAAAGTTAGTCTTTTTGGCTTCAAATATGAAATTGAAATTTATAAAGTTACTTTTCAAATTGAAGTTTTGTTAAAAATATAACTAAATTAAAATTTTTTTAAAAGCAAAACTAAATTGAAAGGTATCTTTTTTCGCGATGAAAATGAAGTTAAAGTTTTAAAAACTACATTTCAAATTAAGATTTTGTAAAAATGTAACTAATTTAAAATTTTGTTAAAAGTAGAACTAAACTGGTAGTTAGTCTCTTTCGCTTTTAAAATGAAATAAAAGTTTTAAAAATAACATTTGAAATCAAAGTTTTGTTAAAAATATGACTGAATGAAAATTTTGTCGAAAGTATAATTTAATTTTAAGTTATTGCTTTTCGCTGCGAAAATGAAATAAAAGTTTTATAAATTAAATTTCAAATTAAACTTGTGTTAAAAATATAACTAAATTAAAAGTTTTTTAAAAGTATAACCAAATTGAAAGTTAGTCTTTTTCGCATCCAAAATGAAATAAAAGTGTTAAAAATTACATTTCAAACCAACGTTTTGTAAAAACAATAAGTAAATTAAATTTTTTTTAAAAGTATAACTAAATTGAAAGTTAACCTTTTTCGCGTTGAAAATGAAATTAAAATTTTAAAAATTACATTCCAAATTAAAATTTTGAAAAATATAACTAAATTTAATTTTGTTAAAAGTAAAGTTTTGTTGAAAATGACTAAAAGAAAATTTTGTTAAAATTGTAACTAAATTGAAATTTAGTCTTTTTGGCTTCAAAAATGAAATTAAAATTTTAAAAGTTACTTTTCAAAATAAGGTTTTGTTAAAAATATAACTAAATTAAAATTTTTTAAAAGCATAACTAAATTGAAAAGTAGCCTTTTTCGCTTTGAAAATGAAATTAAAGTTTTAAAAATTACATCTCAAATTCAAATTTTGTAAAAATATAACTTAATTATAATTTTGTTAAAAGTATATCTAAATTGAAAGTTAGCCTCTCTCGCTTCGAAAATGAAATGAAAGTTTCAAAAATTACATTTCAAATTAAAGTTTTGTTAAAAAATATAATAAATTTAAATTTTTTTAAAAGTATAACTAAATTGAAAGTTAACCTTTTTCGCGTTGAAAATGAAATTAAAATTTTAAAAATTACATTTCAAATTAAAATTTTGAAAAATATAACTAAATTTAATTTTGTTAAAAGTATAACTAAATTGAAAGTTAGTCTTTTCCGGTTCGAAAATGAATTTAGGGTTTTAAAAACTATGTCTCAATTCCAAGTTTTGTTAAAAAGTGGAACTTAATTAAAATTTTGTTAAAAGTATAACTAAATTGAAACTTAATCTCTTTTGCTTCGAAAAGGATATAAAAGTTTTAAAAAATTACATTTCAAATTAAAGTTTTGTTGAAAATGACTAAAAGAAAATTTTGTTAAAATTGTAACTAAATTGAAATTTAGTCTTTTTGGCTTCAAAAATGAAATTAAAATTTAAAAAGTTACTTTTCAAAATAAAGTTTTGTTAAAAATATAACTAAATTAAAATTTTTTAAAAGCATAACTAAATTGAAAAGTAGCCTTTTTCGCTTTGAAAATGGAATTAAAGTTTTAAAAATTACATCTCAAATTCAAATTTTGTAAAAATATAACTTAATTATAATTTTGTTAAAAGTATATCTAAATTGAAAGTTAGTCTCTTTCGCTTCGGAATTGAAATAAAAGTTTTAAAAAGTTACTTTTCAAATTAAAGTTTTGTAAAAAATATAAATATTGTAGATTAAAATTTTGATAAAAGTATTACTAAATTGAAAGTTAGTCTTTTTCGCTTCGAACATGAATTTAGGGTTTTAAAGACTACATTTCAAATCCAAGTTTTATTAAAAAATGTAACTTAATTAAAATTTTGTTAAAAGTATAACTAAATTGAAAACTAGTCTCTTCGCTTCGAAAATGGCACAAAAGTTTTGAAAATTACATTTCAAATTAAAGTTTTGTTAAAAATATACCTAAATTAAAATTTTGTTAAAAGTACAACTAATTTGAAAGTAGGTCTCTTTCGGTTCGAAAATGACACTAAAGTTTTAATAATTATATTTCTAATTAAAGTTTCGAAAAATATAACTAAAATAAAATTTTGTTAAAAGTATAACTAAATTGAAAGTTAGTCTTTTTCGCTTCGAAAATGAAATTAAAATTTAAAAAATTACATTTCAAATTAAAGTTTTGTTAAAAATATAACTAAATTAATAATTTTTTTGAAGTATAACTAAATTGAAAGGTAGAATTTTTCGCGTTGAAAATTAAATTTAAGTTTTAAAAACTACATTTCAAATCCAAGTTTTGTAAAAAATGTAACTTAATTAAAATGTTGTTAAAAGTATAACTAAATTGAAAGTTAGTCTCTTTCGCTCCCAGATTGGAATTAAAGTTTTAAAAATTACATTTCAAATTAACGTTCTGTAAAAATATAACTAAATTAATATTTTGTTAAAAATGCAACTAAATTCAAAGTTAGTCTTTTTCGGTTCGAAAATGAGGTTAAAGTTTCAATAATTATATTTCAAATTAACGTTTTGTAAAAATGTAACTAAAATAAAATTTTGTCAAAAGTATAACTAAATTGAAAGTTTATCTTTTTCGCTTGGAAAATGCAATTAAAGTTGAAAAAATTACATTTCAAATTAAAGTTTTGCTAAAAATATAATTAAATTAAAATTTTTTTAAAAGTATAAGTAAATTGAAAGGTAACCTTTTTCGCATTGAAAATGAAATTGAAGTTTTGAAAATAAAATTTCCAATTAAAGTTTTGTTAAAAATATACCTAAATTAATATTTTGTTAAAAGTACAACTAAATTCAAAGTAGGTCTTTTTCGGTTCGAAAATGAGTTTAAAGTTTTAAAAATTATATTTCTAATTAAAGTTTGGAAAAATATAACTAAAATAAAATTTTGTTAAAAGTA
Source organism: Xylophagus ater (assembly GCA_963422695.1). Taxonomy (NCBI): domain Eukaryota; kingdom Metazoa; phylum Arthropoda; class Insecta; order Diptera; family Xylophagidae; genus Xylophagus; species Xylophagus ater. Next base: position 30,739,219 of record OY730481.1, on the reverse strand, counting down.
AAACTAAATCGAAAGTTAGTCTTTTTCGCTTCGAAAATGAAATTAAAATTTAAAAAATTACATTTCAAATTAAAGTTTTGTTAAAAATATAACTGAATTAAAAATTTTTTCGAAGTATAACTAAATTGAAAGGTAGAATTTTTCGCGTTGAAAATTAAATTTAAGTTTTAAAAACTACATTTCAAATCCAAGTTTTGTAAAAAATGTAACTTAATTAAAATTTTGTTAAAAGTATAACTAAATTGAAAGTTAGTCTTTTTCGCTTCGAAAACGAAATTAAAGTTTAAAAAATTACATTTCAAATTAAAGTTTTGTTAAAAATATAACTGAATTAAAAATTTTTTCGCAGTATAAGTAAATTGAAAGGTAACCTTTTTCGCATTGAAAATGAAATAAAAGTTTTAAAAATAACATTTGAAATCAAAGTTTTGTTAAAAATATGACTGAATTAAAATTTTGTTAAAAGTATAACTAAAATTGAAAGTTAGTCTCTTTCGCTTCGGAAATGAAATAAAAGTTTTAAAAAGTTACTTTTCAAATTAAAGTTTTGTAAAAAATATAAATATTGTAGATTAAAATTTTGATAAAAGTATTACTAAATTGAAAGTTAGTCTTTTTCGCTTCGAACATGAATTTAGGGTTTTAAAAACTACATTTCAAATCCAAGTTTTATTAAAAAATGTAACTTAATTAAAATTTAGTTAAAAGTATAACTAAATTGAAAACTAGTCTCTTTGCTTCGAAAATGGCACAAAAGTTTTAAAAATTACATTTCAAATTAAAGTTTTGTTAAAAATATACCTAAATTAGAATTTTGTTAAAAGTACAACTAATTTGAAAGTAGGTCTCTTTCGGTTCGAAAATGACACTAAAGTTTTAATAATTATATTTTTAGTTAAAGTTTCGAAAAATATAAGTAAAATAAAATTTTGTTAAAAGTATAACTAAATTGAAAGTTAGTCTTTTCCGCTTCGAAAATGAAATTAAAATTTAAAAAATTACATTTCAAATTAAAGTTTTGTTAAAAATATAACTAAATTAAAAATTTTTTCGAAGTATAACTAAATTGAAAGGTAGAATTTTTCGCGTTGAAAATGAAATTTAAGTTTTAAAAATTACATTTCAAATAAAAGTTTTCTAAAAATATAACTAAATTAAAATTTTGTTAAAAGTATAACTAAATTGAAAGTTAGCCTTTTTCGTTTCGAAAATGAATTTAGGCTTTTAAAAACTACATTTCAAATCCAAGTTTTGTAAAAAATTTAACTTAATTAAAATTTTGTTAAAAGTTTAACTAAATTGAAAGTTAGTCTTTTTCGCTTCGAAAACGAAATTAAAGTTTAAAAAATTACATGTCAAATTAAAGTTTTGGTAAAAATATAACTAAATTAATATTTTGTTAAAAATGCAACTAAATTCAAAGTTAGTCTTTTCCGGTTCCAAAATGATATTAAAGTTTTAATAATTATATTTCAAATTAAAGTTTTGTAAAAATGTAACTAAAATAAAATTTTGTCAAAAGTATAACTAAATTGAAAGTTTATCTTTTTCGCTTGGAAAATGCAATTAAAGTAGAAAAAATTACATTTCAAATTAAAGTTTTGCTAAAAATATAATTAAATTAAAATTTTTTTAAAAGTACAACTAAATTCAAAGTTAGTCTATTTCGGTTCGAAAATGAGATTAAAGTTTTAATAATTGTATTTCAAATTAAAGTTTGGTAAAAATATAACTAAAATAAAATTTTGTGAAAAGTATAACTAAATTGAAAGTTAGTCTCTTTCGCTTCGAGAATGAAATAAAAGTTTTAAAATTTATATCTCAAATTAAAGTTTTGTTAAAAAATATAATAAATTTAAATTTTGTTAAAAGTATAACTAAAATTGAAAGTTAGTCTCTTTCGCTTCGGAAATAAAATAAAAGTTTTAAAAATTACATTTCAAATTAAAGTTTTGTGAAAATTATAACTGTTGTAAATTAAAATTGTGTTAAAATATAAGTAAATTGTAAGTTAGCGTTTTCGACTACGAAAAGGAAATTAAAGTTTTAAAAATTGCATATGAATTTAAAGGTTTGTTAAAAAATAATTAAATTAAAATTTTTTAAAAAGCATATCTAAATTGAAAGTTAGCCTTTTTCGCGGTGAAAATGAAATTAAAGTTTTAAAAATTACATTTCAAATAAAAGTATTGTAAAAATATAACTAAATTAAAATTTTGTTAAAAGTATAACTAAATTCAAAGTTACTGTCTTTTGCTTCGAAAAGGATATAAAATTTTAAAAATTACATTTCAAATTAAAGTTTTGTTGAAAATGACTAAAAGAAAATTTTGTTAAAATTATAACTAAATTGAAAGTTAGTCTTTTTGGCTTCAAATATGAAATTGAAATTTATAAAGTTACTTTTCAAATTGAAGTTTTGTTAAAAATATAACTAAATTAAAATTTTTTTAAAAGCATAACTAAACTGAAAGGTAGCTTTTTTCGCGATGGAAATGAAATTAAAGTTTTAAAAACTACATTTCAAATTAAAATTTTGAAAAATATAACTAAATTTAATTTTGTTAAAAGTATAACTAAATTGAGAGTTAGTCTTTTCCGCTTCGAAAATGAATTTGGGGTTTTAAAAATTAAATTTTAAATCCAAGTTTTGGTAAAAAATGCAACTTAATTAAATTTTTTTTTTAAAAGTATAACTAAATCGAAAGGTAGCCTTTTTCGCGCTGAAAATAAAATTAAAGTTTTAAAAATTATATTTCAAATTAAAGTTTTGTAAAAAATGTAACTAATTTAAAAATTTGTTAAAAGTAGAACTAAATTGGTAGTTAGTCTCTTTCGCTTTTAAAATGAAAAAAAATTTTAAAAATAACATTTGAAATCGAAGTTTTGTTAAAAATATGACTGAATGAACATTTTGTTGAAAGTATAATTTGATTGGAAGTTACTCTATTTCGCTTCGAAAATGAATTTAGGGTTTTTAAAACTACGTTTCAAATACAAGTTTTATTAAAAAATATAACTAAATTCAAATTTTGGTAAAAGTACAACTAAATTGAAAGTTACTCTATTTCGCTTCGAAAATTAATTTTGGGTTTTAAAAACTACATTTCAAACCCAAGTTTTGTTAAAAATTGTAACTTAATTAAAATTTTGTTAAAAGTATAACTAAATTGGAAGCTAGTCTGTTTTGCTTCCAAAATGAAATAAATGTTTTAAAAATTACATTTCAAAGTTTTGTTATACATATAACTAAATTAATATCTTGTTAAGAGTACAACTAAATTCAAAGTTAGTCTTTTTCGGTTCGAAAATGAGATTAAAGTTTTAATAATTATATTTCAAATTAAAGTTTTGTAAAAATGTAACTAAAATAAAATTTTGTCAAAAGTATAACTAAATTGAAAGTTTATCTTTTTCGCTTGGAAAATGCAATTAAAGTTGAAAAAATTACATTTCAAATTAAAGTTTTGCTAAAAATATAATTAAATTAAAATTTTTTTAAAAGTACAACTAAATTCAAAGTTAGTCTATTTCGGTTCGAAAATGAGATTAAAGTTTTAATAATTATATTTCAAATTAAAGTTTGGTAAAAATATAACTAAAATAAAATTTTGTGAAAAGTATAACTAAATTGAAAGTTAGTCTCTTTCGGTTCGAGAATGAAATAAAAGTTTTAAAATTTATATTTCAAATTAAAGTTTTGTTAAAAAATATAATAAATTTAAATTTTGTTAAAAGTATAACTAAAATTGAAAGTTAGTCTCTTTCGCTTCAGAAATAAAATAAAAGTTTTAAAAATTACATTTCAAATTAAAGTTTTGTGAAAATTATAACTGTTGTAGATTAAAATTGTGTTAAAATATAAGTAAATTGTAAGTTAGCGTTTTCGACTACGAAAAGGAAATTAAAGTTTTAAAAATTGCATTTGAATTCAAAGTTTTGTTAAAAAATAATTAAATTAAAATTTTTTAAAAAGCATATCTAAATTGAAAGTTAGCCCTTTTCGCGGTGAAAATGAAATTAAAGTTTTAAAAATTACATTTCAAATAAAAGTATTGTACAAATATAACTAAATTAAAATTTTGTTAAAAGTATAACTAAATTCAAAGTTACTCTCTTTTGCTTCGAAAAGGATATAAAATTTTAAAAATTACATTTCAAATTAAAGTTTTGTTGAAAATGACTAAAAGAAAATTTTGTTGAAATTATAACTAAATGGAAAGTTAGTCTTTTTGGCTTCAAATATGAAATTGAAATTTATAAAGTTACTTTTCAAATTGAAGTTTTGTTAAAAATATAACTAAATTAAAATTTTTTTAAAAGCATAACTAAATTGAAAGGTAGCTTTTTTCGCGATGACAATGAAATTAAAGTTTTAAAAACTACATTTCAAATTAAGATTTTGTAAAAATGTAACTAATTTAAAATTTTGTTAAAAGTAGAACTAAATTGGTGGTTAGTCTCTTTCACTTTTAAAATGAAATAAAAGTTTTAAAAATAAGATTTGAAATCAGAGTTTTGTTAAAAATATGACTGAATTAAAATTTTGTTGAAAGTATAATTTAATTGGAAGTTATTGCTTTTCGCTTCGAAAATGAGTTTGGGGTTTTGAAAACTACATTTCAAATCCAAGTTTTGTTAAAAAGTGTAACTTAATTAAAATTTTGTTAAAAGTATAACTAAATTGAAACTTAATCTCTTTTGCTTCGAAAAGGATATAAAAGTTTTAAAAAATTACATTTCAAATTAAAGTTTTGTTGAAAATGACTAAAAGAAAATTTTGTTAAAATTGTAACTAAATTGAAATTTAGTCTTTTTGGCTTCAAAAATGAAATTAAAATTTAAAAAGTTACTTTTCAAAATAAAGTTTTGTTAAAAATATAACTAAATTAAAATTTTTTAAAAGCATAACTAAATTGAAAAGTAGCCTTTTTCGCTTTGAAAATGAAATTAAAGTTTTAAAAATTACATCTCAAATTCAAATTTTGTAAAAATATAACTTAATTATAATTTTGTTAAAAGTATATCTAAATTGAAAGTTAGCCTCTCTCGCTTCGAAAATGAAATGAAAGTTTCAAAAATTACATTTCAAATTAAAGTTTTGTTAAAAAATATAATAAATTTAAATTTTGTTAAAAGTATAACTAAAATTGAAAGTTAGTCTCTTTCGCTTCGGAAATGAAATAAAAGTTTTAAAAAGTTACTTTTCAAATTAAAGTTTTGTAAAAAATATAAATATTGTAGATTAAAATTTTGATAAAAGTATTACTAAATTGAAAGCTAGTCTTTTTCGCTTCGAACATGAATTTAGGGTTTTAAAGACTACATTTCAAATCCAAGTTTTATTAAAAAATGTAACTTAATTAAAATTTTGTTAAAAGAATAACTAAATTGAAAACTAGTCTCTTCGCTTCGAAAATGGCACAAAAGTTTTGAAAATTACATTTCAAATTAAAGTTTTGTTAAAAATATACCTAAATTAAAATTTTGTTAAAAGTACAACTAATTTGAAAGTAGGTCTCTTTCGGTTCGAAAATGACACTAAGGTTTTAATAATTATATTTCTAATTAAAGTTTCGAAAAATATAACTAAAATAAAATTTTGTTAAAAGTATAACTAAATTGAAAGTTAGTCTTTTTCGCTTCGAAAATGAAATTAAAATTTAAAAAATTACATTTCAAATTAAAGTTTTGTTAAAAATATAACTAAATTAAAAATTTTTTCGAAGTATAACTAAATTGAAAGGTAGAATTTTTCGCGTTGAAAATTAAATTTAGGTTTTAAAAACTACATTTCAAATCCAACTTTTGTAAAAAATGTAACTTAATTAAAATTTTGTTAAAAGTATAACTAAATTGAAAGTTAGTCTCTTTCGCTCCCAGATTGGAATTAAAGTTTTAAAAATTACATTTCAAATTAACGTTCCGTAAAAATATAACTAAATTAATATTTTGTTAAAAATGCAACTAAATTCAAAGTTAGTCTTTTTCGGTTCGAAAATGAGATTAAAGTTTTAATAATTATATTTCAAATTAAAGTTTTGTAAAAATGTAACTAAAATAAAATTTTGTCAAAAGTATAACTAAATTGAAAGTTTATCTTTTTCGCTTGGAAAATGCAATTAAAGTTGAAAAAATTACATTTCAAATTAAAGTTTTGTAAAAATGTAACTAAAATAAAATTTTGTCAAAAGTATAACTAAATTGAAAGTTTATCTTTTTCGATTGGAAAATGCAATTAAAGTTGAAAAAATTACATTCCAAATTAAAGTTTTGCTAAAGATATAATTAAATTAAAATTTTTTTAAAAGTACAACTAAGTTCAAAGTTAGTCTTTTTCGGTTCGAAAATGAGATTAAAGTTTTAATAATTATATTTCAAATTAAAGTTTGGTAAAAATATAACTAAAATAAAATTTTGTGAATAGTATAACAAAATTGAAAGTTAGTCTCTTTCGCTTCGAGAATGAAATAAAAGTTTTAAAATTTATATTTCAAATTAAAGTTTTGTTAAAAAATATAATAAATTTAAATTTTGTTAAAAGTATAACTAAAATTGAAAGTTAGTCTCTTTCGCTTCGGAAATAAAATAAAAGTTTTAAAAATTACATTTCAAATTAAAGTTTTGTGAAAATTATAACTGTTGTAGATTAAAAGTGTGTTAAAATATAAGTAAATTGTAAGTTAGCGTTTTCGACTACGAAAAGGAAATTAAAGTTTTAAAAATTGCATTTGAATTTAAAGTTTTGTTAAAAAATAATTAAATTAAAATTTTTTAAAAAGCATATCTAAACTGAAAGTTAGCCTTTTTCGCGGTGAAAGTGAAATTAAAGTTTTAAAAATTACATTTCAAATTAAAGTTTTGTAAAAATATAACTAAATTAAAATTTTGTTAAAAGTATAACTAAATTCAAAGTTACTCTCTTTTGCTTCGAAAAGGATATAAAAGTTTTAAAAATTACATTTCAAATTAAAGTTTTGTTGAAAATGACTAAAAGAAAATTTTGTTAAAATTATAACTAAATTGAAAGTTAGTCTTTTTGGCTTCAAATATGAAATTAAAATTTATAAAGTTACTTTTCAAATTGAAGTTTTGTTAAAAATATAACTAAATTAAAATTTTTTTAAAAGCAAAACTAAATTGAAAGGTATCTTTTTTCGCGATGAAAATGAAGTTAAAGTTTTAAAAACTACATTTCAAATTAAGATTTTGTAAAAATGTAACTAATTTAAAATTTTGTTAAAAGTAGAACTAAACTGGTAGTTAGTCTCTTTCGCTTTTAAAATGAAATAAAAGTTTTAAAAATAACATTTGAAATCAAAGTTTTGTTAAAAATATGATTGAATGAAAATTTTGTCGAAAGTATAATTTAATTGGAAGTTATTGCTTTTCGCTTCGAAAATGAAATAAAAGTTTTATAAATTAAATTTCAAATTAAACTTGTGTTAAAAATATAACTAAATTAAAAGTTTTTTAAAAGTATAACCAAATTGAAAGTTAGTCTTTTTCGCATCCAAAATGAAATAAAAGTGTTAAAAATTACATTTCAAACCAACGTCTTGTAAAAACAATAAGTAAATTAAAATTTTTTTCAAAGTATAACTAAATTGAAAGTTAGTCTTTTTCGCTTCGAAAACGAAATTAAAGTTTAAAAAATTACATTTCAAATTAAAGTTTTGTTAAAAATATAACTAAATTAATATTTTGTTAAAAATGCAACTAAATTCAAAGTTAGTCTTTTTCGGTTCGAAAATGAGATTAGAGTTTTAATAATTATATTTCAAATTAAAGTTTTGTAAAAATGTAACTAAAATAAAATTTTGTCAAATGTATAACTAAATTGAAAGTTTATCTTTTTCGCTTGGAAAATGCAATTAAAGTTGAAAAAATTACATTTCAAATTAAAGTTTTGCTAAAAATATAATTAAATTAAAATTTTTTTAAAAGTATAAGTAAATTGCCTTTTTCGCATTGAAAATGAAATTGAAGTTTTGAAAATAATATTTCCAATTAAAGTTTTGTTAAAAATATAACTAAATTAATATTTTGTTAAAAGTAAAACTAAATTCAAAGTAGGTCTTTTTCGGTTCGAAAATGAGTTTAAAGTTTTAAAAATTATATTTCTAATTAAAGTTTGGAAAAATATAACAAAAATAAAATTATGTTAAAAGTAAAACTAAATTGAAAGTTACTCTTTTTCGCTTCCAAAACGAAATAAAAATTTTAAAAATTAAATTTTAAATCCAAGTTTTGGTAAAAAATGCAACTTAATTAAAATTTTGGTAAAAGTATAACTAAATCGAAAGGTAGCCTTTTTCGTATTGAAAATGAAGTTAAAGTTTTAAAAATTACATTTTAAATTAAAGTTTTGTAAAAATATAACTAAATTTAAATTTTGTTGAAAGTATAACTAAATTGAAAGTTAGTCTTTCTCGCTGCGAAAATGAATTTGGGGTTTTAAAAACTACATTTCAAACCCAAGTTTTCTAAAAAAATGTAACTTAATTAAAATTTTGTTAAAAGTATAACTAAATTGAAACTTAGTCTCTTTCGCTCTCAGATTGGAATTAAAGTTTTAAAAATTACATTTCAAATCAACGTTCTGTAAAAATATAACTAAATTCAAATTTTGTTAAAAGTACAACTAAATTGAAAGTTACTCTATTTCGCTTCGAAAATTAATTTAGGGTTTTAAAAACTACATTTCAAACCCAAGTTTTGTTAAAAAATGTAACTTAATTAAAATTTTGTTAAAAGTATAACTAAATTGAAAGCTAGCCTGTTTTGCTTCCAAAATGAAATAAATGTTTTAAAAATTACATTTCAAAGTTTTGTTATACATATAACTAAATTAATATCTTGTTAAGAGTACAACTAAATTAAAAGTTAGTCTTTTTCGGTTCGAAAATGAGATTAAAGTTTTAATAATTTTCTTGCAAATTAAAGTTTTGTAAAAATGGAACTGAAATAAAATTTTGTCAAAAGTATAACTAAATTGAAAGTTTATCTTTTTCGATTGGAAAATGCAATTAAAGTTGAAAAAATTACATTCCAAATTAAAGTTTTGCTAAAAATATAATTAAATTAAAATTTTTTTAAAAGTACAACTAAGTTCAAAGTTAGTCTTTTTCGGTTCGAAAATGAGATTAAAGTTTTAATAATTATATTTCAAATTAAAGTTTGGTAAAAATATAACTAAAATAAAATTTTGTGAATAGTATAACAAAATTGAAAGTTAGTCTCTTTCGCTTCGAGAATGAAATAAAAGTTTTAAAATTTATATTTCAAATTAAAGTTTTGTTAAAAAATATAATAAATTTAAATTTTGTTAAAAGTATAACTAAAATTGAAAGTTAGTCTCTTTCGCTTCGGAAATAAAATAAAAGTTTTAAAAATTACATTTCAAATTAAAGTTTTGTGAAAATTATAACTGTTGTAGATTAAAATTGTGTTAAAATATAAGTAAATTGTAAGTTAGCGTTTTCGACTACGAAAAGGAAATTAAAGTTTTAAAAATTGCATTTGAATTCAAAGTTTTGTTAAAAAATAATTAAATTAAAATTTTTTAAAAAGCATATCTAAATTGAAAGTTAGCCCTTTTCGCGGTGAAAATGAAATTAAAGTTTTAAAAATTACATTTCAAATAAAAGTATTGTACAAATATAACTAAATTAAAATTTTGTTAAAAGTATAACTAAATTCAAAGTTACTCTCTTTTGCTTCGAAAAGGATATAAAATTTTAAAAATTACATTTCAAATTAAAGTTTTGTTGAAAATGACTAAAAGAAAATTTTGTTGAAATTATAACTAAATGGAAAGTTAGTCTTTTTGGCTTCAAATATGAAATTGAAATTTATAAAGTTACTTTTCAAATTGAAGTTTTGTTAAAAATATAACTAAATTAAAATTTTTTTAAAAGCATAACTAAATTGAAAGGTAGCTTTTTTCGCGATGACAATGAAATTAAAGTTTTAAAAACTACATTTCAAATTAAGATTTTGTAAAAATGTAACTAATTTAAAATTTTGTTAAAAGTAGAACTAAATTGGTGGTTAGTCTCTTTCACTTTTAAAATGAAATAAAAGTTTTAAAAATAACATTTGAAATCAGAGTTTTGTTAAAAATATGACTGAATTAAAATTTTGTTGAAAGTATAATTTAATTGGAAGTTATTGCTTTTCGCTTCGAAAATGAGTTTGGGGTTTTGAAAACTACATTTCAAATCCAAGTTTTGTTAAAAAGTGGAACTTAATTAAAATTTTGTTAAAAGTATAACTAAATTGAAACTTAATCTCTTTTGCTTCGAAAAGGATATAAAAGTTTTAAAAAATTACATTTCAAATTAAAGTTTTGTTGAAAATGACTAAAAGAAAATTTTGTTAAAATTGTAACTAAATTGAAATTTAGTCTTTTTGGCTTCAAAAATGAAATTAAAATTTAAAAAGTTACTTTTCAAAATAAAGTTTTGTTAAAAATATAACTAAATTAAAATTTTTTAAAAGCATAACTAAATTGAAAAGTAGCCTTTTTCGCTTTGAAAATGAAATTAAAGTTTTAAAAATTACATCTCAAATTCAAATTTTGTAAAAATATAACTTAATTATAATTTTGTTAAAAGTATATCTAAATTGAAAGTTAGCCTCTCTCGCTTCGAAAATGAAATGAAAGTTTCAAAAATTACATTTCAAATTAAAGTTTTGTTAAAAAATATAATAAATTTAAATTTTGTTAAAAGTATAACTAAAATTGAAAGTTAGTCTCTTTCGCTTCGGAAATGAAATAAAAGTTTTAAAAAGTTACTTTTCAAATTAAAGTTTTGTAAAAAATATAAATATTGTAGATTAAAATTTTGATAAAAGTATTACTAAATTGAAAGCTAGTCTTTTTCGCTTCGAACATGAATTTAGGGTTTTAAAGACTACATTTCAAATCCAAGTTTTATTAAAAAATGTAACTTAATTAAAATTTTGTTAAAAGAATAACTAAATTGAAAACTAGTCTCTTCGCTTCGAAAATGGCACAAAAGTTTTGAAAATTACATTTCAAATTAAAGTTTTGTTAAAAATATACCTAAATTAAAATTTTGTTAAAAGTACAACTAATTTGAAAGTAGGTCTCTTTCGGTTCGAAAATGACACTAAGGTTTTAATAATTATATTTCTAATTAAAGTTTCGAAAAATATAACTAAAATAAAATTTTGTTAAAAGTATAACTAAATTGAAAGTTAGTCTTTTTCGCTTCGAAAATGAAATTAAAATTTAAAAAATTACATTTCAAATTAAAGTTTTGTTAAAAATATAACTAAATTAAAAATTTTTTCGAAGTATAACTAAATTGAAAGGTAGAATTTTTCGCGTTGAAAATTAAATTTAGGTTTTAAAAACTACATTTCAAATCCAACTTTTGTAAAAAATGTAACTTAATTAAAATTTTGTTAAAAGTATAACTAAATTGAAAGTTAGTCTCTTTCGCTCCCAGATTGGAATTAAAGTTTTAAAAATTACATTTCAAATTAACGTTCCGTAAAAATATAACTAAATTAATATTTTGTTAAAAATGCAACTAAATTCAAAGTTAGTCTTTTTCGGTTCGAAAATGAGATTAAAGTTTTAATAATTATATTTCAAATTAAAGTTTTGTAAAAATGTAACTAAAATAAAATTTTGTCAAAAGTATAACTAAATTGAAAGTTTATCTTTTTCGCTTGGAAAATGCAATTAAAGTTGAAAAAATTACATTTCAAATTAAAGTTTTGTAAAAATGTAACTAAAATAAAATTTTGTCAAAAGTATAACTAAATTGAAAGTTTATCTTTTTCGATTGGAAAATGCAATTAAAGTTGAAAAAATTACATTCCAAATTAAAGTTTTGCTAAAGATATAATTAAATTAAAATTTTTTTAAAAGTACAACTAAGTTCAAAGTTAGTCTTTTTCGGTTCGAAAATGAGATTAAAGTTTTAATAATTATATTTCAAATTAAAGTTTGGTAAAAATATAACTAAAATAAAATTTTGTGAATAGTATAACAAAATTGAAAGTTAGTCTCTTTCGCTTCGAGAATGAAATAAAAGTTTTAAAATTTATATTTCAAATTAAAGTTTTGTTAAAAAATATAATAAATTTAAATTTTGTTAAAAGTATAACTAAAATTGAAAGTTAGTCTCTTTCGCTTTGGAAATAAAATAAAAGTTTTAAAAATTACATTTCAAATTAAAGTTTTGTGAAAATTATAACTGTTGTAGATTAAAATTGTGTTAAAATATAAGTAAATTGTAAGTTAGCGTTTTCGACTACGAAAAGGAAATTAAAGTTTTAAAAATTGCATTTGAATTTAAAGTTTTGTTAAAAAATAATTAAATTAAAATTTTTTAAAAAGCATATCTAAACTGAAAGTTAGCCTTTTTCGCGGTGAAAGTGAAATTAAAGTTTTAAAAATTACATTTCAAATTAAAGTTTTGTAAAAATATAACTAAATTAAAATTTTGTTAAAAGTATAACTAAATTCAAAGTTACTCTCTTTTGCTTCGAAAAGGATATAAAAGTTTTAAAAATTACATTTCAAATTAAAGTTTTGTTGAAAATGACTAAAAGAAAATTTTGTTAAAATTATAACTAAATTGAAAGTTAGTCTTTTTGGCTTCAAATATGAAATTAAAATTTATAAAGTTACTTTTCAAATTGAAGTTTTGTTAAAAATATAACTAAATTAAAATTTTTTTAAAAGCAAAACTAAATTGAAAGGTATCTTTTTTCGCGATGAAAATGAAGTTAAAGTTTTAAAAACTACATTTCAAATTAAGATTTTGTAAAAATGTAACTAATTTAAAATTTTGTTAAAAGTAGAACTAAACTGGTAGTTAGTCTCTTTCGCTTTTAAAATGAAATAAAAGTTTTAAAAATAACATTTGAAATCAAAGTTTTGTTAAAAATATGATTGAATGAAAATTTTGTCGAAAGTATAATTTAATTGGAAGTTATTGCTTTTCGCTTCGAAAATGAAATAAAAGTTTTATAAATTAAATTTCAAATTAAACTTGTGTTAAAAATATAACTAAATTAAAAGTTTTTTAAAAGTATAACCAAATTGAAAGTTAGTCTTTTTCGCATCCAAAATGAAATAAAAGTGTTAAAAATTACATTTCAAACCAACGTCTTGTAAAAACAATAAGTAAATTAAAATTTTTTTCAAAGTATAACTAAATTGAAAGTTAGTCTTTTTCGCTTCGAAAACGAAATTAAAGTTTAAAAAATTACATTTCAAATTAAAGTTTTGTTAAAAATATAACTAAATTAATATTTTGTTAAAAATGCAACTAAATTCAAAGTTAGTCTTTTTCGGTTCGAAAATGAGATTAAAGTTTTAATAATTATATTTCAAATTAAAGTTTTGTAAAAATGTAACTAAAATAAAATTTTGTCAAATGTATAACTAAATTGAAAGTTTATCTTTTTCGCTTGGAAAATGCAATTAAAGTTGAAAAAATTACATTTCAAATTAAAGTTTTGCTAAAAATATAATTAAATTAAAATTTTTTTAAAAGTATAAGTAAATTGCCTTTTTCGCATTGAAAATGAAATTGAAGTTTTGAAAATAATATTTCCAATTAAAGTTTTGTTAAAAATATAACTAAATTAATATTTTGTTAAAAGTAAAACTAAATTCAAAGTAGGTCTTTTTCGGTTCGAAAATGAGTTTAAAGTTTTAAAAATTATATTTCTAATTAAAGTTTGGAAAAATATAACAAAAATAAAATTATGTTAAAAGTAAAACTAAATTGAAAGTTACTCTTTTTCGCTTCCAAAACGAAATAAAAATTTTAAAAATTAAATTTTAAATCCAAGTTTTGGTAAAAAATGCAACTTAATTAAAATTTTGGTAAAAGTATAACTAAATCGAAAGGTAGCCTTTTTCGTATTGAAAATGAAGTTAAAGTTTTAAAAATTACATTTTAAATTAAAGTTTTGTAAAAATATAACTAAATTTAAATTTTGTTGAAAGTATAACTAAATTGAAAGTTAGTCTTTCTCGCTGCGAAAATGAATTTGGGGTTTTAAAAACTACATTTCAAACCCAAGTTTTCTAAAAAAATGTAACTTAATTAAAATTTTGTTAAAAGTATAACTAAATTGAAACTTAGTCTCTTTCGCTCTCAGATTGGAATTAAAGTTTTAAAAATTACATTTCAAATCAACGTTCTGTAAAAATATAACTAAATTCAAATTTTGTTAAAAGTACAACTAAATTGAAAGTTACTCTATTTCGCTTCGAAAATTAATTTAGGGTTTTAAAAACTACATTTCAAACCCAAGTTTTGTTAAAAAATGTAACTTAATTAAAATTTTGTTAAAAGTATAACTAAATTGAAAGCTAGTCTGTTTTGCTTCCAAAATGAAATAAATGTTTTAAAAATTACATTTCAAAGTTTTGTTATACATATAACTAAATTAATATCTTGTTAAGAGTACAACTAAATTAAAAGTTAGTCTTTTTCGGTTCGAAAATGAGATTAAAGTTTTAATAATTTTCTTGCAAATTAAAGTTTTGTAAAAATGGAACTGAAATAAAATTTTGTCAAAAGTATAACTAAATTGAAAGTTTATCTTTTTCGATTGGAAAATGCAATTAAAGTTGAAAAAATTACATTCCAAATTAAAGTTTTGCTAAAAATATAATTAAATTAAAATTTTTTTAAAAGTACAACTAAGTTCAAAGTTAGTCTTTTTCGGTTCGAAAATGAGATTAAAGTTTTAATAATTATATTTCAAATTAAAGTTTGGTAAAAATATAACTAAAATAAAATTTTGTGAATAGTATAACAAAATTGAAAGTTAGTCTCTTTCGCTTCGAGAATGAAATAAAAGTTTTAAAATTTATATTTCAAATTAAAGTTTTGTTAAAAAATATAATAAATTTAAATTTTGTTAAAAGTATAACTAAAATTGAAAGTTAGTCTCTTTCGCTTCGGAAATAAAATAAAAGTTTTAAAAATTACATTTCAAATTAAAGTTTTGTGAAAATTATAACTGTTGTAGATTAAAATTGTGTTAAAATATAAGTAAATTGTAAGTTAGCGTTTTCGACTACGAAAAGGAAATTAAAGTTTTAAAAATTGCATTTGAATTTAAAGTTTTGTTAAAAAATAATTAAATTAAAATTTTTTAAAAAGCATATCTAAATTGAAAGTTAGCCTTTTTCGCGGTGAAAGTGAAATTAAAGTTTTAAAAATTACATTTCAAATTAAAGTTTTGTAAAAATATAACTAAATTAAAATTTTGTTAAAAGTATAACTAAATTCAAAGTTACTCTCTTTTGCTTCGAAAAGGATATAAAAGTTTTAAAAATTACATTTCAAATTAAAGTTTTGTTGAAAATGACTAAAAGAAAATTTTGTTAAAATTATAACTAAATTGAAAGTTAGTCTTTTTGGCTTCAAATATGAAATTGAAATTTATAAAGTTACTTTTCAAATTGAAGTTTTGTTAAAAATATAACTAAATTAAAATTTTTTTAAAAGCAAAACTAAATTGAAAGGTATCTTTTTTCGCGATGAAAATGAAGTTAAAGTTTTAAAAACTACATTTCAAATTAAGATTTTGTAAAAATGTAACTAATTTAAAATATTGTTAAAAGTAGAACTAAACTGGTAGTTAGTCTCTTTCGCTTTTAAAATGAAATAAAAGTTTTAAAAATAACATTTGAAATCAAAGTTTTGTTAAAAATATGACTGAATGAAAATTTTGTCGAAAGTATAATTTAATTGGAAGTTATTGCTTTTCGCTTCGAAAATGAAATAAAAGTTTTATAAATTAAATTTCAAATTAAACTTGTGTTAAAAATATAACTAAATTAAAAGTTTTTTAAAAGTATAACCAAATTGAAAGTTAGTCTTTTTCGCATCCAAAATGAAATAAAAGTGTTAAAAATTACATTTCAAACCAACGTTTTGTAAAAACAATAAGTAAATTAAAATTTTTTTAAAAGTATAACTAAATTGAAAGTAAACCTTTTTCGCGTTGAAAATGAAATTAAAATTTTAAAAATTACATTTCAAATTAAAATTTTGAAACATATAACTAAATTTAATTTTGTTAAAAGTATAACTAAATTGAAAGTTAGTCTTTTCCGGTTCGAAAATGAATTTAGGGTTTTAAAAACTATGTCTCAATTCCAAGTTTTGTTAAAAAGTGGAACTTAATTAAAATTTTGTTAAAAGTATAACTAAATTGAAACTTAATCTCTTTTGCTTCGAAAAGGATATAAAAGTTTTAAAAAATTACATTTCAAATTAAAGTTTTGTTGAAAATGACTAAAAGAAAATTTTGTTAAAATTGTAACTAAATTGAAATTTAGTCTTTTTGGCTTCAAAAATGAAATTAAAATTTAAAAAGTTACTTTTCAAAATAAAGTCTTGTTAAAAATATAACTAAATTAAAATTTTTTAAAAGCATAACTAAATTGAAAAGTAGCCTTTTTCGCTTTGAAAATGAAATTAAAGTTTTAAAAATTACATCTCAAATTCAAATTGTGTAAAAATATAACTTAATTATAATTTTGTTAAAAGTATATCTAAATTGAAAGTTAGCCTCTCTCGCTTCGAAAATGAAATGAAAGTTTCAAAAATTACATTTCAAATTAAAGTTTTGTTAAAAAATATCATAAATTTAAATTTTTTTAAAAGTATAACTAAATTGAAAGTTAACCTTTTTCGCGTTGAAAATGAAATTAAAATTTTAAAAATTACATTTCAAATTAAAATTTTGAAAAATATAACTAAATTTAATTTTGTTAAAAGTATAACTAAATTGAAAGTTAGTCTTTTCCGGTTCGAAAATGAATTTAGGGTTTTAAAATCTATGTCTCAATTCCAAGTTTTGTTAAAAAGTGGAACTTAATTAAAATTTTGTTAAAAGTATAACTAAATTGAAACTTAATCTCTTTTGCTTCGAAAAGGATATAAAAGTTTTAAAAAATTACATTTCAAATTAAAGTTTGGTTGAAAATGACTAAAAGAAAATTTTGTTAAAATTGTAACTAAATTGAAATTTGGTCTCTTTGGCTTCAAAAATGAAATTAAAATTTAAAAAGTTACTTTTCAAAATAAAGTTTTGTTAAAAATATAACTAAATTAAAATTTTTTAAAAGCATAACTAAATTGAAAAGTAGCCTTTTTCGCTTTGAAAATGAAATTAAAGTTTTAAAAATTACATCTCAAATTCAAATTTTGTAAAAATATAACTTAATTATAATTTTGTTAAAAGTATATCTAAATTGAAAGTTAGTCTCTTTCGCTTCGGAAATGAAATAAAAGTTTTAAAAAGTTACTTTTGAAATTAAAGTTTTGTAAAAAATATAAATATTGTAGATTAAAATTTTTATAAAAGTATTACTAAATTGAAAGTTAGTCTTTTTCGCTTCGAACATGAATTTAGGGTTTTAAAGACTACATTTCAAATCCAAGTTTTATTAAAAAATGTAACTTAATTAAAAGTTTGTTAAAAGTATAACTAAATTGAAAACTAGTCTCTTCGCTTCGAAAATGGCACAAAAGTTTTGAAAATTACATTTCAAATTAAAGTTTTGTTAAAAATATACCTAAATTAAAATTTTGTTAAAAGTACAACTAATTTGAAAGTAGGTCTCTTTCGGTTCGAAAATGACACTAAAGTTTTAATAATTATATTTCTAATTAAAGTTTCGAAAAATATAACTAAAATAAAATTTTGTTAAAAGTATAACTAAATTGAAAGTTAGTCTTTTTCGCTTCGAAAATGAAATTAAAATTTAAAAAATTACATTTCAAATTAAAGTTTTTTTAAAAATATAACTAAATTAATAATTTTTTCGAAGTATAACTAAATTGAAAGGTAGAATTTTTCGCGTTGAAAATTAAATTTAAGTTTTAAAAACTACATTTCAAATCCAAGTTTTGTAAAAAATGTAACTTAATTAAAATTTTGTTAAAAGTATAACTAAATTGACAGTTAGTCTCTTTCGCTCCCAGATTGGAATTAAAGTTTTAAAAATTACATTTCAAATTAACGTTCTGTAAAAATATAACTAAATTAATATTTTGTTAAAAATGCAACTAAATTCAAAGTTAGTCTTTTTCGGTTCGAAAATGAGGTTAAAGTTTTAATAATTATATTTCAAATTAAAGTTTTGTAAAAATGTAACTAAAATAAAATTTTGTCAAAAGTATAACTAAATTGAAAGTTTATCTTTTTCGCTTGGAAAATGCAATTAAAGTTGAAAAAATTACATTTCAAATTAAAGTTTTGCTAAAAACATAATTAAATTAAAATTTTTTTAAAAGTATAAGTAAATTGAAAGGTAACATTTTTCGCATTGAAAATGAAATTGAAGTTTTGAAAATAAAATTTCCAATTAAAGTTTTGTTAAAAATATAACTAAATTAATATTTTGTTAAAAGTACAACTAAATTAAAAGTAGGTCTTTTTCGGTTCGAAAATGAGTTTAAAGTTTTAAAAATTATATTTCTAATTAAAGTTTTGTTAAAAACATAACTGAATTAAAAATTTTTTCGAAGTATAACTAAATTGAAAGGTAGAATTTTTCGCGTTGAAAATTAAATTTAAGTTTTAAAAACTACATTTAAAATCCAAGTTTTGTAAAAAATGTAACTTAATTAAAATTTTGTTAAAAGTATAACTAAATTGAAAGTTAGTCTTTTTCGCTTCGAAAACGAAATTAAAGTTTAAAAAATTACATTTCAAATTAAAGTTTTGTTAAAAATATAACTAAATTAATATTTTGTTAAAAATGCAACTAAATTCAAAGTTAGTCTTTTTCGGTTCGAAAATGAGATTAAAGTTTTAATAAATATATTTCAAATTAAAGTTTTGTAAAAATGTGACTAAAATAAAATTTTGTCAAAAGTATAACTAAATTGAAAGTTTATCTTTTTCGCTTGGAAAATGCAATTAAAGTAGAAAAAATTACATTTCAAATTAAAGTTTTGCTAAAAATATAATTAAATTAAAATTTTTTTAAAAGTACAACTAAATTCAAAGTTAGTCTATTTCGGTTCGAAAATGAGATTAAAGTTTTAATAATTGTATTTCAAATTAAAGTTTGGTAAAAATATAACTAAAATAAAATTTTGTGAAAAGTATAACTAAATTGAAAGTTAGTCTCTTTCGCTTTGAGAATGAAATAAAAGTTTTAAAATTTATATCTCAAATTAAAGTTTTGTTAAAAATATAATAAATTTAAATTTTGTTAAAAGTATAACTAAAATTGAAAGTTAGTCTCTTTCGCTTCGGAAATAAAATAAAAGTTTTAAAAATTACATTTCAAATTAAAGTTTTGTGAAAATTATAACTGTTGTAAATTAAAATTGTGTTAAAATATAAGTAAATTGTAAGTTAGCGTTTTCGACTACGAAAAGGAAATTATAGTTTTAAAAATTGCATTTGAATTTAAAGTTTTGTTAAAAAATAATTAAATTAAAATTTTTTAAAAAGCATATCTAAATTGAAAGTTAGCCTTTTTCGCGGTGAAAATGAAATTAAAGTTTTAAAAATTACATTTCAAATAAACGTATTGTAAAAATATAACTAAATTAAAATTTTGTTAAAAGTATAACTAAATTCAAAGTTACTGTCTTTTGCTTCGAAAAGGATATAAAATTTTAAAAATTACATTTCAAATTAAAGTTTTGTTGAAAATGACTAAAAGAAAATTTTGTTAAAATTATAACTAAATTGAAAGTTAGTCTTTTTGGCTTCAAACATGAAATTGAAATTTATAAAGTTACTTTTCAAATTGAAGTTTTGTTAAAAATATAACTAAATTAAAATTTTTTTAAAAGCATAACTAAATTGAAAGGTAGCTTTTTTCGCGATGAAAATGAAATTAAAGTTTTAAAAACTACATTTCAAATTAAGATTTTGTAAAAATGTAACTAATTTAAAATTTTGTTAAAAGTAGAACTAAATTGGTGGTTAGTCTCTTTCGCTTTCAAAATGAAATAAAAGTTTTAAAAATAACATTTGAAATCAAAGTTTTGTTAAAAATATGACTGAATTAAAATTTTGTTGAAAGTATAATTTAATTGGAAGTTATTGCTTTTCGCTTCGAAAATGAAATAAAAGTTTTATAAATTAAATTTCAAATTAAACTTGTGTTAAAAATATAACTAAATTAAAAGTTTTTTAAAAGTATAACCAAATTGAAAGTTAGTCTTTTTCGCATCCAAAATGAAATAAAAGTGTTAAAAATTACATTTCAAACCAACGTTTTGTAAAAACAATAAGTAAATTAAAATTTTTTTAAAAGTATAACTAAAGTGAAAGTTAACCTTTTTCGCGTTGAAAATGAAATTAAAATTTTAAAAATTACATTTCAAATTAAAATTTTGAAAAATATAACTAAATTTAATTTTGTTAAAAGTATAACTAAATTGAAAGTTAGTCTTTTCCGCTTCGAAAATGAATTTAGGGTTTTAAAAACTATGTCTCAATTCCAAGTTTTGTTAAAAAGTGGAACTTAATTAAAATTTTGTTAAAAGTATAATTAAATTGAAACTTAATCTCTTTTGCTTCGAAAAGGATATAAAAGTTTTAAAAAATTACATTTCAAATTAAAGTTTTGTTGAAAATGACTAAAAGAAAATTTTGTTAAAATTGTAACTAAATTGAAATTTAGTCTTTTTGGCTTCAAAAATGAAATTAAAATTTAAAAAGTTACTTTTCAAAATAAAGTTTTGTTAAAAATATAACTAAATTAAAATTTTTTAAATGCATAACTAAATTGAAAAGTAGCCTTTTTCGCTTAGAAAATGAAATTAAAGTTTTAAAAATTATATCTCAAATTCAAATTTTGTAAAAATATAACTTAATTGTAATTTTGTTAAAAGTATATCTAAATTGAAAGTTAGCCTCTCTCGCTTCGAAAATGAAATGAAAGTTTCAAAAATTACATTTCAAATTAAAGTTTTGTTAAAAAATATAATAAATTTAAATTTTGTTAAAAGTATAACTAAAATTGAAAGTTAGTCTCTTTCGCTTCGGAAATGAAATAAAAGTTTTAAAAAGTTACTTTTCAAATTAAAGTTTTGTAAAAAATATAAATATTGTAGATTAAAATTTTGATAAAAGTATTACTAAATTGAAAGTTAGTCTTTTTCGCTTCGAACATGAATTTAGGGTTTTAAAAACTACATTTCAAATCCAAGTTTTATTAAAAAATGTAACTTAATTAAAATTTTGTTAAAAGTATAACTAAATTGAAAACTAGTCTCTTTGCTTCGAAAATGGCACAAAAGTTTTAAAAATTACATTTCAAATTAAAGTTTTGTTAAAAATATACCTAAATTAAAATTTTGTTAAAAGTACAACTAATTTGAAAGTAAGTCTCTTTCGGTTCGAAAATGACACTAAAGTTTTAATAATTATATTTTTAATTAAAGTTTCGAAAAATATAAGTAAAATAAAATTTTGTTAAAAGTATAACTAAATTGAAAGTTAGTCTTTTCCGCTTCGAAAATGAAATTAAAATTTAAAAAATTACATTTCAAATTAAAGTTTTGTTAAAAATATAACTAAATTAAAATTTTTTTCGAAGTATAACTAAATTGAAAGGTAGAATTTTTCGCGTTGAAAATGAAATTTAAGTTTTAAAAATTACATTTCAAATAAAAGTTTTCTAAAAATATAAGTAAATTAAAATTTTGTTAAAAGTATAACTAAATTGAAAGTTAGCCTTTTTCGTTTCGAAAATGAATTTAGGCTTTTAAAAACTACATTTCAAATCCAAGTTTTGTAAAAAATTTAACTTAATTAAAATTTTGTTAAAAGTTTAACTAAATTGAAAGTTAGTCTTTTTCGCTTCGAAAACGAAATTAAAGTTTAAAAAATTACATGTCAAATTAAAGTTTTGGTAAAAATATAACTAAATTAATATTTTGTTAAAAATGCAACTAAATTCAAAGTTAGTCTTTCCGGTTCCAAAATGAGATTAAAGTTTTAATAATTATATTTCAAATTAGAGTTTGGTAAAAATATAACTAAAATAAAATTTTGTGAAAAGTATAACTAAATTGAAAGTTAGTCTCTTTCGCTTCGAGAATGAAATAAAAGTTTTAAAATTTACATTTCAAATTAAAGTTTTGTTGAAAATGACTAAAAGAAAATTTTGTTAAAATTATAACTAAATTGAAAGTTAGTCTTTTTGGCTTCAAATATGAAATTGAAATTTATAAAGTTACTTTTCAAATTGAAGTTTTGTTAAAAATATAACTAAATTAAAATTTTTTTAAAAGCATAACTAAATTGAAAGGTAGCTTTTCTCGCGATGAAAATGAAATTAAAGTTTTAAAAACTACATTTCAAATTAAGATTTTGTAAAAATGTAACTAATTTAAAATTTTGTTAAAAGTAGAACTAAATTGGTGGTTAGTCTCTTTCGCTTTTAAAATGAAATAAAAGTTTTAAAAATAACATTTGAAATCAAAGTTTTGTTAAAAATATGACTGAATTAAAATTTTGTTGAAAGTATAATTTAATTGGAAGTTATTGCTTTTCGCTTCGAAAATGAAATAAAAGTTTTATAAATTAAATTTCAAATTAAACTTGTGTTAAAAATATAACTAAATTAAAAGTTTTTTAAAAGTATAACCAAATTGAAAGTTAGTCTTTTTCGCATCCAAAATGAAATAAAAGTGTTAAAAATTACATTTCAAACCAACGTTTTGTAAAAACAATAAGTAAATTAAATTTTTTTTAAAAGTATAACTAAATTGAAAGTTAACCTTTTTCGCGTTGAAAATTAAATTAAAATTTTAAAAATTACATTTCAAATTAAAATTTTGAAAAATATAACTAAATTTAATTTTGTTAAAAGTATAACTAAATCGAAAGTTAGTCTTTTCCGCTTCGAAAATGAATTTACGGTTTTAAAAACTATGTCTCAATTCCAAGTTTTGTTAAAAAGTGGAACTTAATTAAAATTTTGTTAAAAGTATAACTAAATTGAAACTTAATCTCTTTTGCTTCGAAAAGGATATAAAAGTTTTAAAAAATTACATTTCAAATTAAAGTTTTGTTGAAAATGACTAAAAGAAAATTTTGTTAAAATTGTAACTAAATTGAAATTTAGTCTTTTTGGCTTCAAAAATGAAATTAAAATTTAAAAAGTTACTTTTCAAAATAAAGTTTTGTTAAAAATATAACTAAATTAAAATTTTTTAAAAGCATAACTAAATTGAAAAGTAGCCTTTTTCGCTTTGAAAATGAAATTAAAGTTTTAAAAATTACATCTCAAATTCAAATTTTGTAAAAATATAACTTAATTATAATTTTGTTAAAAGTATATCTAAATTGAAAGTTAGCCTCTCTCGCTTCGAAAATGAAATGAAAGTTTCACAAATGACATTTCAAATTAAAGTTTTGTTAAAAAATATAATAAATTTAAATTTTGTTAAAAGTATAACTAAAATTGAAAGTTAGTCTCTTTCGCTTCGGAAATGAAATAAAAGTTTTAAAAAGTTACTTTTCAAATTAAAGTTTTGTAAAAAATATAAATATTGTAGATTAAAATTTTGATAAAAGTATTACTAAATTGAAAGTTAGTCTTTTTCGCTTCGAACATGAATTTAGGGTTTTAAAAACTACATTTCAAATCCAAGTTTTATTAAAAAATGTAACTTAATTAAAATTTTGTTAAAAGTATAACTAAATTGAAAACTAGTCTCTTTGCTTCGAAAATGGCACAAAAGTTTTAAAAATTACATTTCAAATTAAAGTTTTGTTAAAAATATACCTAAATTAAAATTTTGTTAAAAGTACAACTAACTTGAAAGTAAGTCTCTTTCGGTTCGAAAATGACACTAAAGTTTTAATAATTATATTTTTAATTAAAGTTTCGAAAAATATAAGTAAAATAAAATTTTGTTAAAAGTATAACTAAATTGAAAGTTAGTCTTTTCCGCTTCGAAAATGAAATTAAAATTTAAAAAATTACATTTCAAATTAAAGTTTTGTTAAAAATATAACTAAATTAAAATTTTTTTCGAAGTATAACTAAATTGAAAGGTAGAATTTTTCGCGTTGAAAATGAAATTTAAGTTTTAAAAATTACATTTCAAATAAAAGTTTTCTAAAAATATAAGTAAATTAAAATTTTGTTAAAAGTATAACTAAATTGAAAGTTAGCCTTTTTCGTTTCGAAAATGAATTTAGGCTTTTAAAAACTACATTTCAAATCCAAGTTTTGTTAAAAATATGACTGAATTAAAATTTTGTTGAAAGTATAATTTAATTGGAAGTTATTGCTTTTCGCTTCGAAAATGAAATAAAAGTTTTATAAATTAAATTTCAAATTAAACTTGTGTTAAAAATATAACTAAATTAAAAGTTTTTTAAAAGTATAACCAAATTGAAAGTTAGTCTTTTTCGCATCCAAAATGAAATAAAAGTGTTAAAAATTACATTTCAAACCAACGTTTTGTAAAAACAATAAGTAAATTAAAATTTTTTTAAAAGTATAACTAAATTGAAAGTTAACCTTTTTCGCGTTGAAAATGAAATTAAAATTTTAAAAATTACATTTCAAATTAAAATTTTGAAAAATATAACTAAATTTAATTTTGTTAAAAGTATAACTAAATCGAAAGTTAGTCTTTTCCGCTTCGAAAATGGATTTACGGTTTTAAAAACTATGTCTCAATTCCAAGTTTTGTTAAAAAGTGGAACTTAATTAAAATTTTGTTAAAAGTATAACTAAATTGAAACTTAATCTCTTTTGCTTCGAAAAGGATATAAAAGTTTTAAAAAATTACATTTCAAATTAAAGTTTTGTTGAAAATGACTAAAAGAAAATTTTGTTAAAATTGTAACTAAATTGAAATTTAGTCTTTTTGGCTTCAAAAATGAAATTAAAATTTAAAAAGTTACTTTTCAAAATAAAGTTTTGTTAAAAATATAACTAAATTAAAATTTTTTAAAAGCATAACTAAATTGAAAAGTAGCCTTTTTCGCTTTGAAAATGAAATTAAAGTTTTAAAAATTACATCTCAAATTCAAATTTTGTAAAAATATAACTTAATTATAATTTTGTTAAAAGTATATCTAAATTGAAAGTTAGCCTCTCTCGCTTCGAAAATGAAATGAAAGTTTCACAAATGACATTTCAAATTAAAGTTTT
This sequence comes from Xylophagus ater, assembly GCA_963422695.1. Classification (NCBI taxonomy): domain Eukaryota; kingdom Metazoa; phylum Arthropoda; class Insecta; order Diptera; family Xylophagidae; genus Xylophagus; species Xylophagus ater. Next base: position 30,714,051 of record OY730481.1, on the reverse strand, counting down.
GTTAAAAAATATAATAAATTTAAATTTTGTTAAAAGTATAACTAAAATTGAAAGTTAGTCTCTTTCGCTTCGGAAATGAAATAAAAGTTTTAAAAAGTTACTTTTCAAATTAAAGTTTTGTAAAAAATATAAATATTGTAGATTAAAATTTTGATAAAAGTATTACTAAATTGAAAGTTAGTCTTTTTCGCTTCGAACATGAATTTAGGGTTTTAAAAACTACATTTCAAATCCAAGTTTTATTAAAAAATGTAACTTAATTAAAATTTTGTTAAAAGTATAACTAAATTGAAAACTAGTCTCTTTGCTTCGAAAATGGCACAAAAGTTTTAAAAATTACATTTCAAATTAAAGTTTTGTTAAAAATATACCTAAATTAAAATTTTGTTAAAAGTACAACTAACTTGAAAGTAAGTCTCTTTCGGTTCGAAAATGACACTAAAGTTTTAATAATTATATTTTTAATTAAAGTTTCGAAAAATATAAGTAAAATAAAATTTTGTTAAAAGTATAACTAAATTGAAAGTTAGTCTTTTCCGCTTCGAAAATGAAATTAAAATTTAAAAAATTACATTTCAAATTAAAGTTTTGTTAAAAATATAACTAAATTAAAATTTTTTTCGAAGTATAACTAAATTGAAAGGTAGAATTTTTCGCGTTGAAAATGAAATTTAAGTTTTAAAAATTACATTTCAAATAAAAGTTTTCTAAAAATATAAGTAAATTAAAATTTTGTTAAAAGTATAACTAAATTGAAAGTTAGCCTTTTTCGTTTCGAAAATGAATTTAGGCTTTTAAAAACTACATTTCAAATCCAAGTTTTGTAAAAAATTTAACTTAATTAAAATTTTGTTAAAAGTTTAACTAAATTGAAAGTTAGTCTTTTTCGCTTCGAAAACGAAATTAAAGTTTAAAAAATTACATGTCAAATTAAAGTTTTGGTAAAAATATAACTAAATTAATATTTTGTTAAAAATGCAACTAAATTCAAAGTTAGTCTTTTCCGGTTCCAAAATGAGATTAAAGTTTTAATAATTATATTTCAAATTAGAGTTTGGTAAAAATATAACTAAAATAAAATTTTGTGAAAAGTATAACTAAATTGAAAGTTAGTCTCTTTCGCTTCGAGAATGAAATAAAAGTTTTAAAATTTACATTTCAAATTAAAGTTTTGTTGAAAATGACTAAAAGAAAATTTTGTTAAAATTATAACTAAATTGAAAGTTAGTCTTTTTGGCTTCAAATATGAAATTGAAATTTATAAAGTTACTTTTCAAATTGAAGTTTTGTTAAAAATATAACTAAATTAAAATTTTTTTAAAAGCATAACTAAATTGAAAGGTAGCTTTTTTCGCGATGAAAATGAAATTAAAGTTTTAAAAACTACATTTCAAATTAAGATTTTGTAAAAATGTAACTAATTTAAAATTTTGTTAAAAGTAGAACTAAATTGGTGGTTAGTCTCTTTCGCTTTTAAAATGAAATAAAAGTTTTAAAAATAACATTTGAAATCAAAGTTTTGTTAAAAATATGACTGAATTAAAATTTTGTTGAAAGTATAATTTAATTGGAAGTTATTGCTTTTCGCTTCGAAAATGAAATAAAAGTTTTATAAATTAAATTTCAAATTAAACTTGTGTTAAAAATATAACTAAATTAAAAGTTTTTTAAAAGTATAACCAAATTGAAAGTTAGTCTTTTTCGCATCCAAAATGAAATAAAAGTGTTAAAAATTACATTTCAAACCAACGTTTTGTAAAAACAATAAGTAAATTAAAATTTTTTTAAAAGTATAACTAAATTGAAAGTTAACCTTTTTCGCGTTGAAAATGAAATTAAAATTTTAAAAATTACATTTCAAATTAAAATTTTGAAAAATATAACTAAATTTAATTTTGTTAAAAGTATAACTAAATCGAAAGTTAGTCTTTTCCGCTTCGAAAATGAATTTACGGTTTTAAAAACTATGTCTCAATTCCAAGTTTTGTTAAAAAGTGGAACTTAATTAAAATTTTGTTAAAAGTATAACTAAATTGAAACTTAATCTCTTTTGCTTCGAAAAGGATATAAAAGTTTTAAAAAATTACATTTCAAATTAAAGTTTTGTTGAAAATGACTAAAAGAAAATTTTGTTAAAATTGTAACTAAATTGAAATTTAGTCTTTTTGGCTTCAAAAATGAAATTAAAATTTAAAAAGTTACTTTTCAAAATAAAGTTTTGTTAAAAATATAACTAAATTAAAATTTTTTAAAAGCATAACTAAATTGAAAAGTAGCCTTTTTCGCTTTGAAAATGAAATTAAAGTTTTAAAAATTACATCTCAAATTCAAATTTTGTAAAAATATAACTTAATTATAATTTTGTTAAAAGTATATCTAAATTGAAAGTTAGCCTCTCTCGCTTCGAAAATGAAATGAAAGTTTCACAAATGACATTTCAAATTAAAGTTTTGTTAAAAAATATAATAAATTTAAATTTTGTTAAAAGTGTAACTAAAATTGAAAGTTAGTCTCTTTCGCTTCGGAAATGAAATAAAAGTTTTAAAAAGTTACTTTTCAAATTAAAGTTTTGTAAAAAATATAAATATTGTAGATTAAAATTTTGATAAAAGTATTACTAAATTGAAAGTTAGTCTTTTTCGCTTCGAACATGAATTTAGGGTTTTAAAAACTACATTTCAAATCCAAGTTTTATTAAAAAATGTAACTTAATTAAAATTTTGTTAAAAGTATAACTAAATTGAAAACTAGTCTCTTTGCTTCGAAAATGGCACAAAAGTTTTAAAAATTACATTTCAAATTAAAGTTTTGTTAAAAATATACCTAAATTAAAACTTTGTTAAAAGTACAACTAATTTGAAAGTAGGTCTCTTTCGGTTCGAAAATGACACTAAAGTTTTAATAATTATATTTTTAATTAAAGTTTCGAAAAATATAAGTAAAATAAAATTTTGTTAAAAGTATAACTAAATTGAAAGTTAGTCTTTTCCGCTTCGAAAATGAAATTAAAATTTAAAAAATTACATTTCAAATTAAAGTTTTGTTAAAAATATAACTAAATTAAAAATTTTTTCGAAGTATAACTAAATTGAAAGGTAGTATTTTTCGCGTTGAAAATGAAATTTAAGTTTTAAAAATTACATTTCAAATAAAAGTTTTCTAAAAATATAACTAAATTAAAATTTTGTTAAAAGTATAACTAAATTGAAAGTTAGCCTTTTTCGTTTCGAAAATGAATTTAGGCTTTTAAAAACTACATTTCAAATCCAAGTTTTGTAAAAAATTTAACTTAATTAAAATTTTGTTAAAAGTTTAACTAAATTGAAAGTTAGTTTTTTCGCTTCGAAAACGAAATTAAAGTTTAAAAAATTACATGTCAAATTAAAGTTTTGGTAAAAATATAACTAAATTAATATTTTGTTAAAAATGCAACTAAATTCAAAGTTAGTCTTTTCCGGTTCCAAAATGAGATTAAAGTTTTAATAATTATATTTCAAATTAGAGTTTGGTAAAAATATAACTAAAATAAAATTTTGTGAAAAGTATAACTAAATTGAAAGTTAGTCTCTTTCGCTTCGAGAATGAAATAAAAGTTTTAAAATTTACATTTCAAATTAAAGTTTTGCTAAAAAATATAATAAATTTAAATTTGGTTAAAAGTATAACTAAAATTGAAAGTTCGTCTCTTTCGCTTCGGAAATAAAATAAAAGTTTTAAAAATTACATTTCAAATTTAAGTTTTGTGAAAAATATAACTGTTGTAGATTAAAATTTTGTTAAAAGTATAAGTAAATTGTAAGTTAGCCTTTTCGACTACGAAAAGGAAATTAAAGTTTTAAAAATTGCATTTGAATTTAAAGTTTTGTTAAAAACTAATTAAATTAAAATTTTTTTAAAAGCATAACTAAATTGAAAGTTAGCGCTTTTCGCGGTGTTCCGTAAAAATATATCTAAATTAAAATTTTGTTAAAAGTATAACTAAATTCAAAGTTAGTCTCTTTCGCTCCCAGAATGGAATTAAAGTTTTAAAAATTACTTTTCAAATTAGCGTTCTGTAAAAATATAACTAAATTCAAATTTTGTTAAAAGTACAACTAAATTGAAAGTTACTCTATTTCGCTTCGGAAATTAATTTAGGGTTTTAAAAACTACATTTAAAATCCAAGTTTTGTTAAAAAATGTAACTTATTTAAAATTTTGTTAAAAGCATAACTAAATTGAATATTAGTCACTTTTGCTTCGAGGATGAAACAAAAGTTTTAAAAATTACATTTCAAATTAAAGTTTTGTTAAAAATATAACTAAATTAAAATTTTGTTAAAAGTACAACTAAACTGAAAGTAGGTCTTTTTCGGTTCCAAAATGAAACTAAAGTTTTAATAATTATATTTCTAATTAAAGTTTGGAGAAATATAACTAAAATAAAATTTTGATAAAAGTATAACTAAATTGAAAGTTAGTCTTTTTCGCTTCAAAAATGTAATTAAAATTTAAAAAATTACATTTCAAATTAAAATTTTGTTAAAAATATAACTAAATTAAAATTTTTTTAGAAGTATAAGTAAATTGAAAGGTAGAATTTTTCGCGTTGAAAATGAAATTAAAGTTTTAAAAACTACATTTCAAATCTAAGTTTTTTAAAAAATGTAACTTAATTAAAATTTTGTTAAAGGTATAACTAAATTGAAAGTTAGTCTCTTTCGCTTCGAAAATGAAATAAAAGCATTCAAAATTACACTTCAAATTAAAGTTTTGTTACAAAATATAATAAATTTAAATTTTGTTAAAAGTATAACTAAAATTGAAAGTTATTCTTTTCCGCTTCGAAAATGCAATAAAATTTTAAAAATGAAATTTCAAATTAAACTTTTGTCAAAAATATAACTAAATTAAAATTGTTTTAAAAGTATAACCAAATTGAAGGTTCGTTTTTTCGCTTCGAAAATGAGATTAAAGTTTTAAAAATTACATTTCAAATTACAGTTTTGTAAAAATACAACTAAATTTAAATTTTGTTAAAAGTATAACTAAATTAAAAGTTAGTCTTTTTCGCTTCGAAAATGAATTTAGGGTTTTAAAAACTACATTTCAAATCCAAGTTTTGTTCAAAAATGTAACTTAAGTAAAATTTTGTTAAAAGTATAACTAAATTGAAAGTTAGTCTTTTTACCTTCCAAAATGAATTTAGGGTTTTAAAAACTACATTTCAAATCCAAGTTTTGTAAAAAAACATAACTAAATTTAAATTTTGTTAAAGTATAACTAAATTGAAAGATAGCCTTTTTCGCATTGAAAATGAAATTAAAGTTTTAAAAAGTACATTTCAAATTAAAATTTTGTAAAAATATAACTAAATTTAAATTTTGTTAAAAGTATAACTAAATTGAAAGTTAGTCTTTTTCGCTTCGAAAATGAATTTAGGGTTTTAAAAACTACATTTCAAATCCAAGTTTTGTTCAAAAATGTAACTTAATTAAAATTTTGTTAAAAGTATAACTAAATTGAAAGTTAGTCTTTTTCGGTTCGGAAATGAGATTAAAGTTTTAATAATTATCTTTCAAATTAAAGTTTTGTAAAAAAATAAATAAATTAAAATTTTGTTAAAACGAGAGCTGAATTGGAAGTTAGTCTCTTTCGCTTTTAAAATGAAATAAAAGTTTTAAAAATTACATTTCAAATTAAAGTTTTGTTAAAAATTTGTCTAAATTAAAATTTTTTTAAAAGTATAATTAAATTGGAAGTTATTATTTTTCGCTTCGAAAATGAAATAAAAGTTTAAAAAGTTAAATTTCAAATTAAACTCTTGTTAAAAATATAACTAAATTAAAATTTTTTTAAAAGTATAACCAAATTGAAAGTTAGCCTTTTTCCCTTCCAAGGCGAAATAAAAGATTTAAAAATTAAATTTCAAATTAAACTCTTGTTAAAAATATAACAAAATTAAGATTTTTTTTAAAGTATAACTAAATTGCAAGGTAGCCTTTTTCGCATTGAAAATGAAATTAAAGTTTTAAAAATTACATTTCAAATTAAAGTTTTGAACACATATAACTAATTTAAAATTTTGTTAAAAGTAGAACTAAATTGGTGGTTAGTCTCTTTCGCCTTTAAAATGAAATAAAAGTTTTAAAAATAACATTTGAAATCAAAGTTTTGTTAAAAATATGACTGAATTAAAATTTTGTTGAAAGTATAATTTAATTGGAAGTTATTGCTTTTCGCTTCGAAAATGAAATAAAAGTTTTATAAATTAAATTTCAAATTAAACTTGTGTTAAAAATATAACTAAATTAAAAGTTTTTTAAAAGTATAACCAAATTGAAAGTTGGTCTTTTTCGCATCCAAAATGAAATAAAAGTGTTAAAAATTACATTTCAAACCAACGTTTTGTAAAAACAATAAGTAAATTAAAATTTTTTTAAAAGTATAACTAAATTCAAAGTTACTCTCTTTTGCTTCGAAAAGGATATAAAATTTTAAAAATGACATTTCAAATTAAAGTTTTGTTGAAAATGACTAAAAGGAATTTTTGTTAAAATTATAACTAAATTGAAAGTTAGTCTTTTTGGCTTCAAATATGAAATTAAAATTTATAAAGTTACTTTTCAAATTGAAGTTTTGTTAAAAATATAACTAAATTAAAATTTTTTTAAAAGCATAACTAAATTGAAAGGTAGCTTTTTTCGCGATGAAAATGAAATTAAAGTTTTAAAAACTACATTTCAAATTAAGATTTTGTAAAAATGTAACTAATTTAAAATTTTGTTAAAAGTAGAACTAAATTGGTGGTTAGTCTCTTTCGCTTTTAAAATGAAATAAAAGTTTTAAAAATAACATTTGAAATCAGAGTTTTGTTAAAAATATGACTGAATTAAAATTTTGTTGAAAGTATAATTTAATTGGAAGTTATTGCTTTTCGCTTCGAAAATGAAATAAAAGTTTTATAAATTAAATTTCAAATTAAACTTGTGTTAAAAATATAACTAAATTGAAAGTTTTTTAAAAGTATAACCAAATTAAAAGTTAGTCTTTTTCGCATCCAAAATGAAATAAAAGTGTTAAAAATTACATTTCAAACCAACGTTTAGTAAAAACAATAAGTAAATTAAAATTTTTTCAAAAGTATAACTAAATTGAAAGTTAACCTTTTTCGCGTTGAAAATGAAATCAAAATTTTAAAAATTACATTTCAAATTAAAATTTTGAAAAATATAACTAAATTTAATTTTGTTAAAAGTATAACTAAATTGAAAGTTAGTCTTTTCCGCTTCGAAAATGAATTTAGGGTTTTAAAAACTATGTCTCAATTCCAAGTTTTGTTAAAAAGTGGAACTTAATTAAAATTTTGTTAAAAGTATAACTAAATTGAAACTTAATCTCTTTTGCTTCGAAAAGGATATAAAAGTTTTAAAAAATTACATTTCAAATTAAAGTTTTGTTGAAAATGACTAAAAGAAAATTTTGTTAAAATTGTAACTAAATTGAAATTTAGTCTTTTTGGCTTCAAAAATGAAATTAAAATTTAAAAAGTTACTTTTCAAAATAAAGTTTTGTTAAAAATATAACTAAATTAAAATTTTTTAAAAGCATAACTAAATTGAAAAGTAGCCTTTTTCGCTTTGAAAATGAAATTAAAGTTTTAAAAATTACATCTCAAATTCAAATTTTGTAAAAATATAACTTAATTATAATTTTGTTAAAAGTATATCTAAATTGAAAGTTAGCCTCTCTCGCTTCGAAAATGAAATGAAAGTTTCAAAAATTACATTTCAAATTAAAGTTTTGTTAAAAAATATAATAAATTTAAATTTTGTTAAAAGTATAACTAAAATTGAAAGTAAGCCTCTTTCGCTTCGGAAATGAAGTAAAAGTTTTAAAAAGTTACTTTTCAAATTAAAGTTTTGTAAAAAATATAAATATTGTAGATTAAAATTTTGATAAAAGTATTACTAAATTGAAAGTTAGTCTTTTTCGCTTCGAACATGAATTTAGGGTTTTAAAAACTACATTTCAAATCCAACTTTTATTAAAAAATGTAACTTAATTAAAATTTTGTTAAAAGTATAACTAAATTGAAAACTAGTCTCTTTGCTTCGAAAATGGCACAAAAGTTTTAAAAATTACATTACAAATTAAAGATTTGTTAAAAATATACCTAAATTAAAATTTTGTTAAAAGTACAGCTAATTTGAAAGTACGTCTCTTTCGATTCGAAAATGACACTAAAGTTTTAATAATTATATTTTTAATTAAAGTTTCGAAAAATATAACTAAAATAAAATTTTGTTAAAAGTATAACTAATTTGAAAGTTAGTCTTTTTCGCTTCGAAAATGGAAATAAAATTTAAAAAATTACATTTCAAATTAAAGTTTTGTTAAAAATATAACTAATTAAAAATTTTTTCGAAGTATAACTAAATTGAAAGGTAGAATTTTTCGCGTTGAAAATTGAATTTAAGTTTTCAAAATTACATTTCAAATAAAAGTTTTCTAAAAATATAACTAAATTAAAATTTTGTTAAAAGTATAACTAAATTGAAAGTTAGCCTTTTTCGTTTCGAAAATGAATTTAGGCTTTTAAAAACTACATTTCAAATCCAAGTTTTGTAAAAAATTTAACTTAATTAAAATTTTGTTAAAAGTTTAACTAAATTGAAAGTTAGTCTTTTTCGCTTCGAAAACGAAATTAAAGTTTAAAAAATTACATGTCAAATTAAAGTTTTGTTAAAAATATAACTAAATTAATATTTTGTTAAAAATGCAACTAAATTCAAAGTTAGTCTTTTTCGGTTGGAAAATGAGATTAAAGTTTTAATAATTATATTTCAAATTAGAGTTTGGTAAAAATATAACTAAAATAAAATTTTGTGAAAAGTATAACTAAATTGAAAGTTAGTCTCTTTCGCTTCGAGAATGAAATAAAAGTTTTAAAATTTACATTTCAAATTAAAGTTTTGCTAAAAAATATAATAAATTTAAATTTGGTTAAAAGTATAACTAAAATTGAAAGTTCGTCTCTTTCGCTTCGGAAATAAAATAAAAGTTTTAAAAATTACATTTCAAATTAAAGTTTTGTGAAAAATATAACTGTTGTAGATTAAAATTTTGTTAAAAGTATAAGTAAATTGTAAGTTAGCCTTTTCGACTACGAAAAGGAAATTAAAGTTTTAAAAATTGCATTTGAATTTAAAGTTTTGTTAAAAACTAATTAAATTAAAATTTTTTTAAAAGCATAACTAAATTGAAAGTTAGCGCTTTTCGCGGTGTTCCGTAAAAATATATCTAAATTAAAATTTTGTTAAAAGTATAACTAAATTCAAAGTTAGTCTCTTTCGCTCCCAGAATGGAATTAAAGTTTTAAAAATTACTTTTCAAATTCACGTTCTGTAAAAATATAACTAAATTCAAATTTTGTTAAAAGTACAACTAAATTGAAAGTTACTCTATTTCGCTTCGGAAATTAATTTAGGGTTTTAAAAACTACATTTAAAATCCAAGTTTTGTTAAAAAATGTAACTTATTTAAAATTTTGTTAAAAGCATAACTAAATTGAATATTAGTCACTTTTGCTTCGAGAATGAAACAAAAGTTTTAAAAATTACATTTCAAATTAAAGTTTTGTTAAAAATATAACTAAATTAAAATTTTGTTAAAAGTACAACTAAATTGAAAGTAGGTCTTTTTCGGTTCCAAAATGAAACTAAAGTTTTAATAATTATATTTCTAATTAAAGTTTGGAGAAATATAACTAAAATAAAATTTTTATAAAAGTATAACTAAATTGAAAGTTAGTCTTTTTCGCTTCAAAAATGTAATTAAAATTTAAAAAATTACATTTCAAATTAAAGTTTTGTTAAAAATATAACTAAATAAAAATTTTTTTAGAAGTATGAGTAAATTGAAAGGTAGAATTTTTCGCGTCGAAAATGAAATTAAAGTTTTAAAAACTACATTTCAAATCCAAGTTTTGTAAAAAATGTAACTTAATTAAAATTTTGTTAAAGGTATAACTAAATTGAAAGTTAGTCTCTTTCGCTTCGAAAATGAAATAAAAGTTTTCAAAATTACACTTCAAATTAAAGTTTTGTTACAAAATATAATAAATTTAAATTTTGTTAAAAGTATAACTAAAATTGAAAGTTATTCTTTTCCGCTTCGAAAATGCAATAAAATTTTACAAATGAAATTTCAAATTAAACTTTTGTCAAAAATATAACTAAATTAAAATTGTTTTAAAAGTATAACCAAATTGAAGGTTCGTTTTTTCGCTTCGAAAATGAGATTAAAGTTGTAAAAATTACATTTCAAATTACAGTTTTGTAAAAATACAACTAAATTTAAATTTTGTTAAAAGTATAACTAAATTAAAAGTTAGTCTTTTTCGCTTCGAAAAGGAATTTAGGGTTTTAAAAACTACATTTCAAATCCAAGTTTTGTTCAAAAATGTAACTTAATTAAAATTTTGTTAAAAGTATAACTAAATTGAAAGTTAGTCTTTTTACTTTCCAAAATGAATTTAGGGTTTTAAAAACTACATTTCGAATCCAAGTTTTGTAAAAAAACATAACTAAATTTAAATTTTGTTAAAGTATAACTAAATTAAAAGATAGCCTTTTTCGCATTGAAAATGAAATTAAAGTTTTAAAAAGTACATTTCAAATTAAAATTTTGTAAAAATATAACTAAATTTAAATTTTGGTAAAAGTATAACTAAATTGAAAGTTAGTCCTTTTCGCTTCGAAAATGAATTTAGGGTTTTAAAAACTACATTTCAAATCCAAGTTTTGTTCAAAAATGTAACTTAATTAAAATTTTGTTAAAAGTATAACTAAATTGAAAGTTAGCCTCTTTTGCTTCCAAAATGAAATAAATGTTTTAAAAATTACATTTCAAAATTTTGTTAAAAATATAACTAAATTAATATTTTGTTAAAAGTACAACTAAATTGAAAGTTAGTCTTTTTCGGTTCGAAAATGAGATTAAAGTTTTAATAATTATCTTTCAAATTAAAGTTTTGTAAAAAAATAAATAAATTAAAATTTTGTTAAAACGAGAGCTGAATTGGAAGTTAGTCTCTTTCGCTTTTAAAATGAAATAAAAGTTTTAAAAATTACATTTCAAATTAAAGTTTTGTTAAAAATTTGTCTAAATTAAAATTTTTTTAAAAGTATAATTAAATTGGAAGTTATTATTTTTCGCTTCGAAAATGAAATAAAAGTTTAAAAAGTTAAATTTCAAATTAAACTCTTGTTAAAAATATAACTAAATTAAAAATTTTTTAAAAGTATAACCAAATTGAAAGTTAGCCTTTTTCCCTTCCAAGGCGAAATAAAAGATTTAAAAATTAAATTTCAAATTAAACACTTGTTAAAAATATAACAAAATTAAGATTTTTTTTAAAGTATAACTAAATTGCAAGGTAGCCTTTTTCGCATTGAAAATGAAATTAAAGTTTTAAAAATTACATTTCAAATTAAAGTTTTGAAAAAATATAACTAAATTAAAATTTTTTTAAAAGTATAACTAAATTAATATTTTGTTAAAAGTACAACTAAATTTGAAGTTAATCTTTTTCGCTTGGCAAATGCAATTACAGTTGAAAAAATTACATTTGAAATTAAAGTTTTGTTAAGAATATAACTAAATTAAAATTTTGTTAAAAGTATAACTAAATTAAAAGTTAGTCATTTTCGGTTCGAAAATGAGATTAAAGTTTTAATAATTATCTTTCAAATTAAAGATTTGTAAAAATATAACTAAAAAAAATTTTGTTAAAAGTATAACTAAATTTGAAGTTAATCGTTTTCGCTTGGAAAATGCAATTACAGTTGAAAAAATTACATTTCAAATTAAAGTTTTGTTAAAAATATAACTAAATTAAAATTTTTTTTAAAGTATAAATAAATTGCAATGTAGCCTTTTTCGCATTGAAAACGAAATTAAAATTTTAAAAATTACATTTCAAATTAAAGTTTGGTTAAAAATATAACTAAATTAAAATTTTTTTAAAAGTAGAACTAAATTGGAAGTTAGTCTCTTTCGCTTCGAAAATGAAATCAATGTTTAAAAGATTACATTTCAAATTAAAGTTTTGTTAAAAGTTTGACTAAATTAAAATTTTTTTAGAAGTATAATTAAATTGAATGGTAGAATTTTTCGCGTTGAAAATGAAATTAAAGTTTTAAAAATTACATTTCAATTTAAAATTTTGTAAAAATATAACTAAATTTAAATTTTCTTAAAATTATAACTAAATTGAAAGTTAGCCTTTTTGGCTTCGAAAATGAATTTAGGGTTTTAAAAACAATATTTCAAATCCAAGTTTTCTTAAAAAATGTAACTTACTTAAAATTTTGTTAAAAATATAACTAGATTGATAGTTAATCTCTTTCGCTTCCAGAAAGGAATTAAAGTTTTAAAAATTACATTTCAAATTAAAGTTTTGTTAAAAATATAACTAATTTAAAATTTAGTTAAAAGTACAACTAAATTGAGAGTAGGTTTTTTCGGTGCGAAAATGAGATTAAAATTTTAATAATTATATTTCTACTTGAAGTTTGGAAAAATATAACTAAAATGAAATTTTGTTAAAAGTGGAACTAAATTGGAAGTTAGTCTCTTTCGCTTTTAAAATGAAATAAATATTTTAAATATTACATTTCAAATTAAAGTTTTGTTAATAATTTGACTAAATTAAAATTTTTTTAAAAGTATAACTAAAATTGAAAGTTCGTCTCTTTCGCTTCGGAAATAAAATAAAAGTTTTAAAAATTACATTTCAAATTAAAGTTTTGTGAAATATATAACTGTTGTAGATTAAAATTTTGTTAAAAGTATAAGTAAATTGTAAGTTAGCCTTTTCGACTACGAAAAGGAAATTAAAGTTTTAAAAATTGCATTTGAATTTAAAGTTTTGTTAAAAACTAATTAAATTAAAAATTTTTTAAAAGCACAACTAAATTGAAAGTTAGCGTTTTTCGCGGTGAAAATGAAATTAAAGTTCTAAAAATTACATTTCAAATTAAAATTTTGTAAAAATATATCTAAATTAAAATTTTGTTAAAAGTATAACTAAATTCAAAGTTAGTCTCTTTCGCTCCCAGAATGAAATTAAAGTTTTAAAAATTACATTTCAAATTAACGTTGTGTAAAAATATAACTAAATTCAAATTTTGTTAAAAGTACAACTAAATTGAAAGTTACACTATTTCGCTTCGGAAATTAATTTAGGGTTTTAAAAACTACATTTTAAATCCAAGATTTGTTAAAAAATGTAACTTACTTAAAATTTTGTTAAAAATATAACTAGATTGATAGTTAATCTCTTTCGCTTCCAGAAAGGAATTAAAGTTTTAAAAATTACATTTCAAATTAAAGTTTTGTTAAAAATATAACTAATTTAAAATTTAGTTAAAAGTACAACTAAATTGAGAGTAGGTCTTTTTCGGTGCGAAAATGAGATTAAAATTTTAATAATTATATTTCTAATTGAAGTTTGCAAAAATAGAACTAAAATGAAATTTTGTTAAAAGTAGAACTAAATTGGAAGTTAGTCTCTTGCGTTTTTAAAGTGAAATAAATATTTTAAATATTACATTTCAAATTAAAGTTTTGTTAATAATTTGACTAAATTAAAATTTTTTTAAAAGTATAATTGAATTGAAAGTTATTTTTCTTCGCCTTGAAAATGAAATAAAAGTTTTAAAAATTAAATTTCAAATTAAACTCTTGTTAAAAATATAACTAAATTAAAATTTTTTTAAAAGTATAACCAAATTGAAAGCTAGTCTTTTTCGCTTCCAAGGCGAAATAAAAATTTAAAAATTAAATTTCAAATTAAACTCTTGTTAAAAATATAACTAAATTAAGATTTTTTTAAAAGTATAACTAAATTGGAAGTTAGTCTCTTTCGCGTTTAAAATGAAATAAAATTTTAAAAATTACATTTCAAATCAAAGTTTTGCTAAAAATATAACTGAATTAAAATCTTGTTGAAAGTATAATTTAATTGAAAGTTATTCCTTTTCGCTTCGAAAATGAAATAAAAGTTTTAAAAATTAAATTTCAAATTAATCTTTTGTTACAAATATAACTAAATTAAAATTTTGTTAAAAGTACAACTAAATTGAAAGTTAGCCTTTTTCGCTTCCAAGGCGAAATAAAAGATTTAAAAATTAAATTTCAAATTAAACTCTTGTTAAAAATATAACAAAATTAAGATTATTTTTAAAGTATAACTAAATTACAAGGTAGCCTTTTTCGCATTGAAAATGAAATAAAAGATTTAAAAATTACAATTCAAATTAAAGTTTTGAAAAAATATAACTAAATTAAATTTTTTTTAGGAGTATAACTAAATTGAAAGCTAGTCTCTTTTGCTTCCAAAATGAAATAAATGTTTTAAAAATTACATTTCAAAGTTTTGTTAAAAATATAACTAAATTAATATTTTGTTAAAAGTACAACTAAATTGAAAGTTAGTCTTTTTCGGTTCGAAAATGAGATTAAAGTTTTAATAATTATCTTTCAAATTAAAGATTTGTAAAAATATAACTAAAATAAAATTTTGTTAAAAGTATAACTAAATTGGAAGTTAATCTTTTTCGCTTGGAAAATGCAATTACAGTTGAAAAAATTACATTTCAAATTAAAGTTTTGTTAAAAATATAACTAAATTAAAATTTTTTTTAAAGTATAAATAAATTGCAATGTAGCCTTTTTCGCATTGAAAATGAAATTAAAATTTTAAAAATTAAATTTCAAATTAATCTTTTGTTACAAATATAACTAAATTAAAATTTTGTTAAAAGTTAAACTAAATTGTAAGTTAATCTTTTTCGCCTGGAAAATGCAATTAAAGTTCAAAAAATTACATTTGAAATTAAAGTTTTGTTAAAAATGTAACTAAATTAAAATTTTTTTAAAACTATAATTAAATTGAAAGTTGGTCGTTTTCGCTTCCAAAACGAAATAAAAATTTTAAAAATTAAATTTTAAATCCAAGTTTTGGTAAAAAATGCAACTTAATTAAAATTTTGGTAAAAGTATAACTAAATTGAAAGTTAGTCTCTTTCGCTCCCAGAATGGAATTAAAGTTTTAAAAATTACATTTCAAATTAACGTTCTGTAAAAATGTAACTAAATTCAAATTTTGTTAAAAGTACAACTAAATTGAAAGTTACTCTATTTCGCTTCAGAAGTTAATTTAGGGTTTTAAAAACTACATTTCAAACCCAAGTTTTGTTAAAAAATGTAACCTAATTAAAATTTTGTTAAAAGTATAACTAAATTGAAAGTTACTCTATTTCGCTTCGAAAAGGCATTTAGGGTTTTAAAAACTACATTTTAAATCCAAGATTTCTTAAAAAAGATAACTTAATTAAAATTTTGTTAAAAGTATAATTAAATTGGAAGTTAGTCTTTTTCCCTTCGAAAATGAATTTAGGGTTTTAAAAACTACATTTCAAATCCAAGTTTTGTAAAAAATGTAACTTATTTATTTTTTTTGTTAAAAGTAGAACTAAATTGGAAGTTAGTCTCTTTCGCTTTTAAAATGAAATAAAAGTTTTAAAAATTACATTTCAAATAAAAGTTTTGTTAAAAATATAACTAAATTAAAATTTTGTTAAAACGAGAGGTGAATTGGAAGTTAGTCTCTATCGCTTTTAGAATGAAATAAAAGTTTTAAAAATTACATTTCAAAATAAAGTTTTGTTAAAAATTTGACTAAATTAAAATTTTTTTAAAATTATAATTAAATTGAAAGTTATTATTTTTCGCTTCGAAAATGAAATAAAAGTTTAAAAAGTTAAATTTCAAATTCAACTCTTGTTAAAAATATAACTAAATTAAAATTTTTTTAAAAGTATAACCAAATTGAAAGTTAGCCTTTTTCCCTTCCAAGGCGAAATAAAAGATTTAAAAATTAAATTTCAAATTAAACTCTTGTTAAAAATATAACAAAATTAAGATTTCTTTTAAAGTATAACTAAATTGCAAGGTAGCCTTTTTCGCATTGAAAATGAAATTAAAGTTTTAAAAATTACATTTCAAATTAAAGTTTTGAACACATATAACTAATTTAAAATTTTGTTAAAAGTAGAACTAAATTGGTGGTTAGTCTCTTTTGCCTTTAAAATGAAATAAAAGTTTTAAAAATAACATTTGAAATCAAAGTTTTGTTAAAAATATGACTGAATTAAAATTTTGTTGAAAGTATAATTTAATTGGAAGTTATTGCTTTTCGCTTCGAAAATGAAATAAAAGTTTTATAAATTAAATTTCAAATTAAACTTGTGTTAAAAATATAACTAAATTAAAAGTTTTTTAAAAGTATAACCAAATTGAAAGTTGGTCTTTTTCGCATCCAAAATGAAATAAAAGTGTTAAAAATTACATTTCAAACCAACGTTTTGTAAAAACAATAAGTAAATTAAAATTTTTTTAAAAGTATAACTAAATTCAAAGTTACTCTCTTTTGCTTCGAAAAGGATATAAAATTTTAAAAATGACATTTCAAATTAAAGTTTTGTTGAAAATGACTAAAAGAAATTTTTGTTAAAATTATAACTAAATTGAAAGTTAGTCTTTTTGGCTTCAAATATGAAATTAAAATTTATAAAGTTACTTTTCAAATTGAAGTTTTGTTAAAAATATAACTAAATTAAAATTTTTTTAAAAGCATAACTAAATTGAAAGGTAGCTTTTTTCGCGATGAAAATGAAATTAAAGTTTTAAAAACTACATTTCAAATTAAGATTTTGTAAAAATGTAACTAATTTAAAATTTTGTTAAAAGTAGAACTAAATTGGTGGTTAGTCTCTTTCGCTTTTAAAATGAAATAAAAGTTTTAAAAATAACATTTGAAATCAAAGTTTTGTTAAAAATATGACTGAATTAAAATTTTGTTGAAAGTATAATTTAATTGGAAGTTATTGCTTTTCGCTTCGAAAATGAAATAAAAGTTTTATAAATTAAATTTCAAATTAAACTTGTGTTAAAAATATAACTAAATTGAAAGTTTTTTAAAAGTATAACCAAATTAAAAGTTAGTCTTTTTCGCATCCAAAATGAAATAAAAGTGTTAAAAATTACATTTCAAACCAACGTTTAGTAAAAACAATAAGTAAATTAAAATTTTTTCAAAAGTATAACTAAATTGAAAGTTAACCTTTTTCGCGTTGAAAATGAAATCAAAATTTTAAAAATTACATTTCAAATTAAAATTTTGAAAAATATAACTAAATTTAATTTTGTTAAAAGTATAACTAAATTGAAAGTTAGTCTTTTCCGCTTCGAAAATGAATTTAGGGTTTTAAAAACTATGTCTCAATTCCAAGTTTTGTTAAAAAGTGGAACTTAATTAAAATTTTGTTAAAAGTATAACTAAATTGAAACTTAATCTCTTTTGCTTCGAAAAGGATATAAAAGTTTTAAAAAATTACATTTCAAATTAAAGTTTTGTTGAAAATGACTAAAAGAAAATTTTGTTAAAATTGTAACTAAATTGAAATTTAGTCTTTTTGGCTTCAAAAATGAAATTAAAATTTAAAAAGTTACTTTTCAAAATAAAGTTTTGTTAAAAATATAACTAAATTAAAATTTTTTAAAAGCATAACTAAATTGAAAAGTAGCCTTTTTCGCTTTGAAAATGAAATTAAAGTTTTAAAAATTACATCTCAAATTCAAATTTTGTAAAAATATAACTTAATTATAATTTTGTTAAAAGTATATCTAAATTGGAAGTTAGCCTCTCTCGCTTCGAAAATGAAATGAAAGTTTCAAAAATTACATTTCAAATTAAAGTTTTGTTAAAAAATATAATAAATTTAAATTTTGTTAAAAGTATAACTAAAATTGAAAGTAAGCCTCTTTCGCTTCGGAAATGAAGTAAAAGTTTTAAAAAGTTACTTTTCAAATTAAAGTTTTGTAAAAAATATAAATATTGTAGATTAAAATTTTGATAAAAGTATTACTAAATTGAAAGTTAGTCTTTTTCGCTTCGAACATGAATTTAGGGTTTTAAAAACTACATTTCAAATCCAACTTTTATTAAAAAATGTAACTTAATTAAAATTTTGTTAAAAGTATAACTAAATTGAAAACTAGTCTCTTTGCTTCGAAAATGGCACAAAAGTTTTAAAAATTACATTACAAATTAAAGTTTTGTTAAAAATATACCTAAATTAAAATTTTGTTAAAAGTACAGCTAATTTGAAAGTAGGTCTCTTTCGGTTCGAAAATGACACTAAAGTTTTAATAATTATATTTTTAATTAAAGTTTCGAAAAATATAAGTAAAATAAAATTTTGTTAAAAGTATAACTAATTTGAAAGTTAGTCTTTTTCGCTTCGAAATTGAAAATAAAATTTAAAAAATTACATTTCAAATTAAAGTTTTGTTAAAAATATAACTAATTAAAAATTTTTTCGAAGTATAACTAAATTGAAAGGTAGAATTTTTCGCGTTGAAAATTGAATTTAAGTTTTAAAAATTACATTTCAAATAAAAGTTTTCTAAAAATATAACTAAATTAAAATTTTGTTAAAAGTATAACTAAATTGAAAGTTAGCCTTTTTCGTTTCGAAAATGAATTTAGGCTTTTAAAAACTACATTTCAAATCCAAGTTTTGTAAAAAATTTAACTTAATTAAAATTTTGTTAAAAGTTTAACTAAATTGAAAGTTAGTCTTTTTCGCTTCGAAAACGAAATTAAAGTTTAAAAAATTACATGTCAAATTAAAGTTTTGTTAAAAATATAACTAAATTAATATTTTGTTAAAAATGCAACTAAATTCAAAGTTAGTCTTTTTCGGTTCGAAAATGAGATTAAAGTTTTAATAATTATATTTCAAATTAGAGTTTGGTAAAAATATAACTAAAATAAAATTTTGTGAAAAGTATAACTAAATTGAAAGTTAGTCTCTTTCGCTTCGAGAATGAAATAAAAGTTTTAAAATTTACATTTCAAATTAAAGTTTTGCTAAAAAATATAATAAATTTAAATTTGGTTAAAAGTATAACTAAAATTGAAAGTTCGTCTCTTTCGCTTCGGAAATAAAATAAAAGTTTTAAAAATTACATTTCAAATTAAAGTTTTGTGAAAAATATAACTGTTGTAGATTAAAATTTTGTTAAAAGTATAAGTAAATTGTAAGTTAGCCTTTTCGACTACGAAAAGGAAATTAAAGTTTTAAAAATTGCATTTGAATTTAAAGTTTTGTTAAAAACTAATTAAATTAAAATTTTTTTAAAAGCATAACTAAATTGAAAGTTAGCGCTTTTCGCGGTGTTCCGTAAAAATATATCTAAATTAAAATTTTGTTAAAAGTATAACTAAATTCAAAGTTAGTCTCTTTCGCTCCCAGAATGGAATTAAAGTTTTAAAAATTACTTTTCAAATTCACGTTCTGTAAAAATATAACTAAATTCAAATTTTGTTAAAAGTACAACTAAATTGAAAGTTACTCTATTTCGCTTCGGAAATTAATTTAGGGTTTTAAAAACTACATTTAAAATCCAAGTTTTGTTAAAAAATGTAACTTATTTAAAATTTTGTTAAAAGCATAACTAAATTGAATATTAGTCACTTTTGCTTCGAGAATGAAACAAAAGTTTTAAAAATTACATTTCAAATTAAAGTTTTGTTAAAAATATTACTAAATTAAAATTTTGTTAAAAGTACAACTAAATTGAAAGTAGGTCTTTTTCGGTTCCAAAATGAAACTAAAGTTTTAATAATTATATTTCTAATTAAAGTTTGGAGAAATATAACTAAAATAAAATTTTTATAAAAGTATAACTAAATTGAAAGTTAGTCTTTCTCGCTTCAAAAATGTAATTAAAATTTAAAAAATTACATTTCAAATTAAAGTTTTGTTAAAAATATAACTAAATTAAAATTTTTTTAGAAGTATAAGTAAATTGAAAGGTAGAATTTTTCGCGTTGAAAATGAAATTAAAGTTTTAAAAACTACATTTCAAATCCAAGTTTTGTAAAAAATGTAACTTAATTAAAATTTTGTTAAAGGTATAACTAAATTGAAAGTTAGTCTCTTTCGCTTCGAAAATGAAATAAAAGTTTTCAAAATTACACTTCAAATTAAAGTTTTGTTACAAAATATAATAAATTTAAATTTTGTTAAAAGTATAACTAAAATTGAAAGTTATTCTTTTCCGCTTCGAAAATGCAATAAAATTTTACAAATGAAATTTCAAATTAAACTTTTGTCAAAAATATAACTAAATTAAAATTGTTTTAAAAGTATAACCAAATTGAAGGTTCGTTTTTTCGCTTCGAAAATGAGATTAAAGTTGTAAAAATTACATTTCAAATTACAGTTTTGTAAAAATATAACTAAATTTAAATTTTGTTAAAAGTATAACTAAATTAAAAGTTAGTCTTTTTCGCTTCGAAAAGGAATTTAGGGTTTTAAAAACTACATTTCAAATCCAAGTTTTGTTCAAAAATGTAACTTAATTAAAATTTTGTTAAAAGTATAACTAAATTGAAAGTTAGTCTTTTTACTTTCCAAAATGAATTTAGGGTTTTAAAAACTACATTTCGAATCCAAGTTTTGTAAAAAAACATAACTAAATTTAAATTTTGTTAAAGTATAACTAAATTGAAAGATAGCCTTTTTCGCATTGAAAATGAAATTAAAGTTTTAAAAAGTACATTTCAAATTAAAATTTTGTAAAAATATAACTAAATTTAAATTTTGTTAAAAGTATAACTAAATTGAAAGTTAGTCTTTTTCGCTTCGAAAATGAATTTAGGGTTTTAAAAACTACATTTCAAATCCAAGTTTTGTTCAAAAATGTAACTTAATTAAAATTTTGTTAAAAGTATAACTAAATTGAAAGTTAGCCTATTTTGCTTCCAAAATGAAATAAATGTTTTAAAAATTACATTTCAAAATTTTGTTAAAAATATAACTAATTTAATATTTTGTTAAAAGTACAACTAAATTGAAAGTTAGTCTTTTTCGGTTCGAAAATGAGATTAAAGTTTTAATAATTATCTTTCAAATTAAAGTTTTGTTAAAAATTTGTCTAAATTAAAATTTTTTTAAAAGTATAATTAAATTGGAAGTTATTATTTTTCGCTTCGAAAATGAAATAAAAGTTTAAAAAGTTAAATTTCAAATTAAACTCTTGTTAAAAATATAACTAAATTAAAATTTTTTTAAAAGTATAACCAAATTGAAAGTTAGCCTTTTTCCCTTCCAAGGCGAAATAAAAGATTTAAAAACTAAATTTCAAATTAAACACTTGTTAAAAATATAACAAAATTAATTTTTTTTTTAAAGTATAACTAAATTGCAAGGTAGCCTTTTTCGCATTGAAAATGAAATTAAAGTTTTAAAAATTACATATCAAATTAAAGTTTTGAAAAAATATAACTAAATTAAAATTTTTTTAAAAGTATAACTAAATTAATATTTTGTTAAAAGTACAACTAAATTTGAAGTTAATCTTTTTCGCTTGGAAAATGCAATTACAGTTGAAAAAATTACATTTCAAATTAAAGTTTTGTTAAAAATATAACTAAATTAAAATTTTGTTAAAAGTATAACTAAATTAAAAGTTAGTCATTTTCGGTTCGAAAATGAGATTAAAGTTTTAATAATTATCTTTCAAATTAAAGATTTGTAAAAATATAACTAAAAAAAATTTTGTTAAAAGTATAACTAAATTTGAAGTTAATCTTTTTCGCTTGGAAAATGCAATTACAGTTGAAAAAATTACATTTCAAATTAAAGTTTTGTTAAAAATATAACTAAATTAAAATTTTTTTTAAAGTATAAATAAATTGCAATGTAGCCTTTTTCGCATTGAAAACGAAATTAAAATTTTAAAAATTACATTTCAAATTAAAGTTTGGTTAAAAATATAACTAAATTAAAATTTTTTTAAAAGTAGAACTAAATTGGAAGTTAGTCTCTTTCGCTTCGAAAATGAAATCAATGTTTAAAAGATTACATTTCAAATTAAAGTTTTGTTAAAAGTTTGACTAAATTAAAATTTTTTTAGAAGTATAATTAAATTGAATGGTAGAATTTTTCGCGTTGAAAATGAAATTAAAGTTTTAAAAATTACATTTCAATTTAAAATTTTGTAAAAATATAACTAAATTTAAATTTTCTTAAAATTATAACTAAATTGAAAGTTAGCCTTTTTGGCTTCGAAAATGAATTTAGGGTTTTAAAAACAATATTTCAAATCCAAGTTTTCTTAAAAAATGTAACTTACTTAAAATTTTGTTAAAAATATAACTAGATTGATAGTTAATCTCTTTTGCTTCGAAAAGGAAATAAAAGTTTTAAAAATTACATTTGAAATTAAACTTTTGTTAAAAATATAACTCAATTAAAATTTTTTTTAAAAGTACAACTAAATTGAGAGTAGGTTTTTTCGGTGTGAAAATGAGATTAAAATTTTAATAATTATATTTCTACTTGAAGTTTGGAAAAATATAACTAAAATGAAATTTTGTTAAAAGTAGAACTAAATTGGAAGTTAGTCTCTTTCGCTTTTAAAATGAAATAAATATTTTAAATATTACATTTCAAATTAAAGTTTTGTTAATAATTTGACTAAATTAAAATTTTTTTAAAAGTATAACTAAAATTGAAAGTTCGTCTCTTTCGCTTCGGAAATAAAATAAAAGTTTTAAAAATTACATTTCAAATTAAAGTTTTGTGAAATATATAACTGTTGTAGATTAAAATTTTGTTAAAAGTATAAGTAAATTGTAAGTTAGCCTTTTCGACTACGAAAAGGAAATTAAAGTTTTAAAAATTGCATTTGAATTTAAAGTTTTGTTAAAAACTAATTAAATTAAAATTTTTTTAAAAGCACAACTAAATTGAAAGTTAGCGTTTTTCGCGGTGAAAATGAAATTAAAGTTTTAAAAATTACATTTCAAATTAAAATTTTGTAAAAATATATCTAAATTAAAATTTTGTTAAAAGTATAACTAAATTCAAAGTTAGTCTCTTTCGCTCCCAGAATGAAATTAAAGTTTTAAAAATTACATTTCAAATTAACGTTCTGTAAAAATATAACTAAATTCAAATTTTGTTAAAAGTACAACTAAATTGAAAGTTACACTATTTCGCTTCGGAAATTAATTTAGGGTTTTAAAAACTACATTTTAAATCCAAGATTTGTTAAAAAATGTAACTTAATTAAAATTTTGTTAAAAGTATAATTAAATTGGAAGTTAGTCTCTTTCCCTTCCAAAACGAAATAAAAGTGTTAAAAATTAAATTTCAAATTTAACTTTTGTTAAAAATATAACTAAATTAAAATTTTTTTAAAAGTATAACTAAATTGAAAGATAGCCTTTTTCGCATTGAAAATGAAATTAAAGTTTTAAAAAGTACATTTCAAATTAAAATTTTGTAAAAATATAACTAAATTTAAATTTTGTTAAAAGTATAACTAAATTGAAAGTTAGTCTTTTTCGCTTCGAAAATGAATTTAGGGTTTTAAAAACTACATTTCAAATCCAAGTTTTGTTCAAAAATGTAACTTAATTAAAATTTTGTTAAAAGTATAACTAAATTGAAAGTTAGTCTCTTTCGCTTCCAGAAAGGAATTAAAGTTTTAAAAATTACATTTCAAATTAAAGTTTTGTTAAAAATATAACTAATTTAAAATTTTGTTAAAAGTACAACTAAATTGAGAGTAGGTCTTTTTCGGTGCGAAAATGAGATTAAAATTTTAATAATTACATTTCTAATTGAAGTTTGCAAAAATAGAACTAAAATGAAATTTTGTTAAAAGTAGAACTAAATTGGAAGTTAGTCTCTTTCGTTTTTAAAGTGAAATAAATATTTTAAATATTACATTTCAAATTAAAGTTTTGTTAATAATTTGACTAAATTAAAATTTTTTTAAAAGTATAATTGAATTGAAAGTTATTTTTCTTCGCCTTGAAAATGAAATAAAAGTTTTAAAAATTAAATTTCAAATTAAACTCTTGTTAAAAATATAACTAAATTAAAATTTTTTTAAAAGTATAACCAAATTGAAAGCTAGTCTTTTTCGCTTCCAAGGCGAAATAAAAATTTAAAAATTAAATTTCAAATTAAACTCTTGTTAAAAATATAACTAAATTAAGATTTTTTTAAAATTATAACTAAATTGGAAGTTAGTCTCTTTCGCGTTTAAAATGAAATAAAATTTTAAAAATTACATTTCAAATCAAAGTTTTGCTAAAAATATAACTGAATTAAAATCTTGTTGAAAGTATAATTTAATTGAAAGTTATTCCTTTTCGCTTCGAAAATGAAATAAAAGTTTTAAAAATTAAATTTCAAATTAATCTTTTGTTACAAATATAACTAAATTAAAATTTTGTTAAAAGTACAACTAAATTGAAAGTTAGCCTTTTTCGCTTCCAAGGCGAAATAAAAGATTTAAAAATTAAATTTCAAATTAAACTCTTGTTAAAAATATAACAAAATTAAGATTATTTTTAAAGTATAACTAAATTACAAGGTAGCCTTTTTCGCATTGAAAATGAAATAAAAGATTTAAAAATTACAATTCAAATTAAAGTTTTGAAAAAATATAACTAAATTAAATTTTTTTTAGGAGTATAAATAAATTGAAAGCTAGTCTCTTTTGCTTCCAAAATGAAATAAATGTTTTAAAAATTACATTTCAAAGTTTTGTTAAAAATATAACTAAATTAATATTTTGTTAAAAGTACAACTAAATTGAAAGTTAGTTTTTTCGGTTCGAAAATGAGATTAAAGTTTTAATAATTATCTTTCAAATTAAAGATTTGTAAAAATATAACTAAAATAAAATTTTGTTAAAAGTATAACTAAATTGGAAGTTAATCTTTTTCGCTTGGAAAATGCAATTACAGTTGAAAAAATTACATTTCAAATTAAAGTTTTGTTAAAAATATAACTAAATTAAAATTTTTTTTAAAGTATAAATAAATTGCAATGTAGCCTTTTTCGCATTGAAAATGAAATTAAAATTTTAAAAATTAAATTTCAAATTAATCTTTTGTTACAAATATAACTAAATTAAAATTTTGTTAAAAGTACAACTAAATTGAAAGTTAGCCTTTTTCGCTTCCAAGGCGAAATAAAAGATTTAAAAATTAAATTTCAAATTAAACTCTTGTTAAAAATATAACAAAATTAAGATTATTTTTAAAGTATAACTAAATTACAAGGTAGCCTTTTTCGCATTGAAAATGAAATAAAAGATTTAAAAATTACAATTCAAATTAAAGTTTTGAAAAAATATAACTAAATTAAATTTTTTTTAGGAGTATAAATAAATTGAAAGCTAGTCTCTTTTGCTTCCAAAATGAAATAAATGTTTTAAAAATTACATTTCAAAGTTTTGTTAAAAATATAACTAAATTAATATTTTGTTAAAAGTACAACTAAATTGAAAGTTAGTTTTTTCGGTTCGAAAATGAGATTAAAGTTTTAATAATTATCTTTCAAATTAAAGATTTGTAAAAATATAACTAAAATAAAATTTTGTTAAAAGTATAACTAAATTTGAAGTTAATCTTTTTCGCTTGGAAAATGCAATTACAGTTGAAAAAATTACATTTCAAATTAAAGTTTTGTTAAAAATATAACTAAATTAAAATTTTGTTAAAAGTATAACTAAATTAAAAGTTAGTCATTTTCGGTTCGAAAATGAGATTAAAGTTTTAATAATTATCTTTCAAATTAAAGATTTGTAAAAATATAACTAAAAAAAATTTTGTTAAAAGTATAACTAAATTTGAAGTTAATCTTTTTCGCTTGGAAAATGCAATTACAGTTGAAAAAATTACATTTCAAATTAAAGTTTTGTTAAAAATATAACTAAATTAAAATTTTTTTTAAAGTATAAATAAATTGCAATGTAGCCTTTTTCGCATTGAAAACGAAATTAAAATTTTAAAAATTACATTTCAAATTAAAGTTTGGTTAAAAATATAACTAAATTAAAATTTTTTTAAAAGTAGAACTAAATTGGAAGTTAGTCTCTTTCGCTTCGAAAATGAAATCAATGTTTAAAAGATTACATTTCAAATTAAAGTTTTGTTAAAAGTTTGACTAAATTAAAATTTTTTTAGAAGTATAATTAAATTGAATGGTAGAATTTTTCGCGTTGAAAATGAAATTAAAGTTTTAAAAATTACATTTCAATTTAAAATTTTGTAAAAATATAACTAAATTTAAATTTTCTTAAAATTATAACTAAATTGAAAGTTAGCCTTTTTGGCTTCGAAAATGAATTTAGGGTTTTAAAAACAATATTTCAAATCCAAGTTTTCTTAAAAAATGTAACTTACTTAAAATTTTGTTAAAAATATAACTAGATTGATAGTTAATCTCTTTTGCTTCGAAAAGGAAATAAAAGTTTTAAAAATTACATTTGAAATTAAACTTTTGTTAAAAATATAACTCAATTAAAATTCTTTTTAAAAGTACAACTAAATTGAGAGTAGGTTTTTTCGGTGTGAAAATGAGATTAAAATTTTAATAATTATATTTCTACTTGAAGTTTGGAAAAATATAACTAAAATGAAATTTTGTTAAAAGTAGAACTAAATTGGAAGTTAGTCTCTTTCGCTTTTAAAATGAAATAAATATTTTAAATATTACATTTCAAATTAAAGTTTTGTTAATAATTTGACTAAATTAAAATTTTTTTAAAAGTATAACTAAAATTGAAAGTTCGTCTCTTTCGCTTCGGAAATAAAATAAAAGTTTTAAAAATTACATTTCAAATTAAAGTTTTGTGAAATATATAACTGTTGTAGATTAAAATTTTGTTAAAAGTATAAGTAAATTGTAAGTTAGCCTTTTCGACTACGAAAAGGAAATTAAAGTTTTAAAAATTGCATTTGAATTTAAAGTTTTGTTAAAAACTAATTAAATTAAAATTTTTTTAAAAGCACAACTAAATTGAAAGTTAGCGTTTTTCGCGGTGAAAATGAAATTAAAGTTTTAAAAATTACATTTCAAATTAAAATTTTGTAAAAATATATCTAAATTAAAATTTTGTTAAAAGTATAACTAAATTCAAAGTTAGTCTCTTTCGCTCCCAGAATGAAATTAAAGTTTTAAAAATTACATTTCAAATTAACGTTCTGTAAAAATATAACTAAATTCAAATTTTGTTAAAAGTACAACTAAATTGAAAGTTACACTATTTCGCTTCGGAAATTAATTTAGGGTTTTAAAAACTACATTTTAAATCCAAGATTTGTTAAAAAATGTAACTTAATTAAAATTTTGTTAAAAGTATAATTAAATTGGAAGTTAGTCTCTTTCCCTTCCAAAACGAAATAAAAGTGTTAAAAATTAAATTTCAAATTTAACTTTTGTTAAAAATATAACTAAATTAAAATTTTTTTAAAAGTATAACTAAATTGAAAGATAGCCTTTTTCGCATTGAAAATGAAATTAAAGTTTTAAAAAGTACATTTCAAATTAAAATTTTGTAAAAATATAACTAAATTTAAATTTTGTTAAAAGTATAACTAAATTGAAAGTTAGTCTTTTTCGCTTCGAAAATGAATTTAGGGTTTTAAAAACTACATTTCAAATCCAAGTTTTGTTCAAAAATGTAACTTAATTAAAATTTTGTTAAAAGTATAACTAAATTGAAAGTTAGTCTCTTTCGCTTCCAGAAAGGAATTAAAGTTTTAAAAATTACATTTCAAATTAAAGTTTTGTTAAAAATATAACTAATTTAAAATTTTGTTAAAAGTACAACTAAATTGAGAGTAGGTCTTTTTCGGTGCGAAAATGAGATTAAAATTTTAATAATTACATTTCTAATTGAAGTTTGCAAAAATAGAACTAAAATGAAATTTTGTTAAAAGTAGAACTAAATTGGAAGTTAGTCTCTTTCGTTTTTAAAGTGAAATAAATATTTTAAATATTACATTTCAAATTAAAGTTTTGTTAATAATTTGACTAAATTAAAATTTTTTTAAAAGTATAATTGAATTGAAAGTTATTTTTCTTCGCCTTGAAAATGAAATAAAAGTTTTAAAAATTAAATTTCAAATTAAACTCTTGTTAAAAATATAACTAAATTAAAATTTTTTTAAAAGTATAACCAAATTGAAAGCTAGTCTTTTTCGCTTCCAAGGCGAAATAAAAATTTAAAAATTAAATTTCAAATTAAACTCTTGTTAAAAATATAACTAAATTAAGATTTTTTTAAAATTATAACTAAATTGGAAGTTAGTCTCTTTCGCGTTTAAAATGAAATAAAATTTTAAAAATTACATTTCAAATCAAAGTTTTGCTAAAAATATAACTGAATTAAAATCTTGTTGAAAGTATAATTTAATTGAAAGTTATTCCTTTTCGCTTCGAAAATGAAATAAAAGTTTTAAAAATTAAATTTCAAATTAATCTTTTGTTACAAATATAACTAAATTAAAATTTTGTTAAAAGTACAACTAAATTGAAAGTTAGCCTTTTTCGCTTCCAAGGCGAAATAAAAGATTTAAAAATTAAATTTCAAATTAAACTCTTGTTAAAAATATAACAAAATTAAGATTATTTTTAAAGTATAACTAAATTACAAGGTAGCCTTTTTCGCATTGAAAATGAAATAAAAGATTTAAAAATTACAATTCAAATTAAAGTTTTGAAAAAATATAACTAAATTAAATTTTTTTTAGGAGTATAAATAAATTGAAAGCTAGTCTCTTTTGCTTCCAAAATGAAATAAATGTTTTAAAAATTACATTTCAAAGTTTTGTTAAAAATATAACTAAATTAATATTTTGTTAAAAGTACAACTAAATTGAAAGTTAGTTTTTTCGGTTCGAAAATGAGATTAAAGTTTTAATAATTATCTTTCAAATTAAAGATTTGTAAAAATATAACTAAAATAAAATTTTGTTAAAAGTATAACTAAATTGGAAGTTAATCTTTTTCGCTTGGAAAATGCAATTACAGTTGAAAAAATTACATTTCAAATTAAAGTTTTGTTAAAAATATAACTAAATTAAAATTTTTTTTAAAGTATAAATAAATTGCAATGTAGCCTTTTTCGCATTGAAAATGAAATTAAAATTTTAAAAATTAAATTTCAAATTAATCTTTTGTTACAAATATAACTAAATTAAAATTTTGTTAAAAGTTAAACTAAATTGTAAGTTAATCTTTTTCGCCTGGAAAATGCAATTAAAGTTCAAAAAATTACATTTGAAATTAAAGTTTTGTTAAAAATATAACTAAATTAAAATTTTTTTAAAACTATAATTAAATTGAAAGTTGGTCGTTTTCGCTTCCAAAACGAAATAAAAATTTTAAAAATTAAATTTTAAATCCAAGTTTTGGTAAAAAATGCAACTTAATTAAAATTTTGGTAAAAGTATAACTAAATTGAAAGTTAGTCTCTTTCGCTCCCAGAATGGAATTAAAGTTTTAAAAATTACAATTCAAATTAACGTTCTGTAAAAATGTAACTAAATTCAAATTTTGTTAAAAGTACAACTAAATTGAAAGTTACTCTATTTCGCTTCAGAAATTAATTTAGGGTTTTAAAAACTACATTTCAAACCCAAGTTTTGTTAAAAAATGTAACCTAATTAAAATTTTGTTAAAAGTATAACTAAATTGAAAGTTACTCTATTTCGCTTCGAAAAGGCATTTAGGGTTTTAAAAACTACATTTTAAATCCAAGATTTCTTAAAAAAGATAACTTAATTAAAATTTTGTTAAAAGTATAATTAAATTGGAAGTTAGTCTTTTTCCCTTCGAAAATGAATTTAGGGTTTTAAAAACTACATTTCAAATCCAAGTTTTGTAAAAAATGTAACTTATTTATTTTTTTTGTTAAAAGTAGAACTAAATTGGAAGTTAGTCTCTTTCGCTTTTAAAATGAAATAAAAGTTTTAAAAATTACATTTCAAATAAAAGTTTTGTTAAAAATATAACTAAATAAAAAATTTTGTTAAAACGAGAGGTGAATTGGAAGTTAGTCTCTATCGCTTTTAGAATGAAATAAAAGTTTTAAAAATTACATTTCAAAATAAAGTTTTGTTAAAAATTTGACTAAATTAAAATTTTTTTAAAATTATAATTAAATTGAAAGTTATTATTTTTCGTTTCGAAAATGAAATAAAAGTTTAAAAAGTTAAATTTCAAATTAAACTCTTGTTAAAAATATAACTAAATTAAAATTTTTTTAAAAGTATAACCAAATTGAAAGTTAGCCTTTTTCCCTTCCAAGGCGAAATAAAAGATTTAAAAATTAAATTTCAAATTAAACTCTTGTTAAAAATATAACAAAATTAAGATTTTTTTTAAAGTATAACTAAATTGCAAGGTAGCCTTTTTCGCATTGAAAATGAAATTAAAGTTTTAAAAATTACATTTCAAATTAAAGTTTTGAACACATATAACTAATTTAAAATTTTGTTAAAAGTAGAACTAAATTGGTGGTTAGTCTCTTTCGCCTTTAAAATGAAATAAAAGTTTTAAAAATAACATTTGAAATCAAAGTTTTGTTAAAAATATAACTGAATTAAAATTTTGTTGAAAGTATAATTTAATTGGAAGTTATTGCTTTTCGCTTCGAAAATGAAATAAAAGTTTTATAAATTAAATTTCAAATTAAACTTGTGTTAAAAATATAACTAAATTAAAAGTTTTTTGAAAGTATAACCAAATTGAAAGTTGGTCTTTTTCGCATCCAAAATGAAATAAAAGTGTTAAAAATTACATTTCAAACCAACGTTTTGTAAAAACAATAAGTAAATTAAAATTTTTTTAAAAGTATAACTAAATTCAAAGTTACTCTCTTTTGCTTCGAAAAGGATATAAAATTTTAAAAATGACATTTCAAATTAAAGTTTTGTTGAAAATGACTAAAAGAAATTTTTGTTAAAATTATAACTAAATTGAAAGTTAGTCTTTTTGGCTTCAAATATGAAATTGAAATTTATAAAGTTACTTTTCAAATTGAAGTTTTGTTAAAAATATAACTAAATTAAAATTTTTTTAAAAGCAAAACTAAATTGAAAGGTATCTTTTTTCGCGATGAAAATGAAGTTAAAGTTTTAAAAACTACATTTCAAATTAAGATTTTGTAAAAATGTAACTAATTTAAAATATTGTTAAAAGTAGAACTAAACTGGTAGTTAGTCTCTTTCGCTTTTAAAATGAAATAAAAGTTTTAAAAATAACATTTGAAATCAAAGTTTTGTTAAAAATATGACTGAATGAAAATTTTGTCGAAAGTATAATTTAATTGGAAGTTATTGCTTTTCGCTTCGAAAATGAAATAAAAGTTTTATAAATTAAATTTCAAATTAAACTTGTGTTAAAAATATAACTAAATTAAAAGTTTTTTAAAAGTATAACCAAATTGAAAGTTAGTCTTTTTCGCATCCAAAATGAAATAAAAGTGTTAAAAATTACATTTCAAACCAACGTTTTGTAAAAACAATAAGTAAATTAAAATTTTTTTAAAAGTATAACTAAATTGAAAGTAAACCTTTTTCGCGTTGAAAATGAAATTAAAATTTTAAAAATTACATTTCAAATTAAAATTTTGAAACATATAACTAAATTTAATTTTGTTAAAAGTATAACTAAATTGAAAGTTAGTCTTTTCCGGTTCGAAAATGAATTTAGGGTTTTAAAAACTATGTCTCAATTCCAAGTTTTGTTAAAAAGTGGAACTTAATTAAAATTTTGTTAAAAGTATAACTAAATTGAAACTTAATCTCTTTTGCTTCGAAAAGGATATAAAAGTTTTAAAAAATTACATTTCAAATTAAAGTTTTGTTGAAAATGACTAAAAGAAAATTTTGTTAAAATTGTAACTAAATTGAAATTTAGTCTTTTTGGCTTCAAAAATGAAATTAAAATTTAAAAAGTTACTTTTCAAAATAAAGTCTTGTTAAAAATATAACTAAATTAAAATTTTTTAAAAGCATAACTAAATTGAAAAGTAGCCTTTTTCGCTTTGAAAATGAAATTAAAGTTTTAAAAATTACATCTCAAATTCAAATTGTGTAAAAATATAACTTAATTATAATTTTGTTAAAAGTATATCTAAATTGAAAGTTAGCCTCTCTCGCTTCGAAAATGAAATGAAAGTTTCAAAAATTACATTTCAAATTAAAGTTTTGTTAAAAAATATCATAAATTTAAATTTTTTTAAAAGTATAACTAAATTGAAAGTTAACCTTTTTCGCGTTGAAAATGAAATTAAAATTTTAAAAATTACATTTCAAATTAAAATTTTGAAAAATATAACTAAATTTAATTTTGTTAAAAGTATAACTAAATTGAAAGTTAGTCTTTTCCGGTTCGAAAATGAATTTAGGGTTTTAAAATCTATGTCTCAATTCCAAGTTTTGTTAAAAAGTGGAACTTAATTAAAATTTTGTTAAAAGTATAACTAAATTGAAACTTAATCTCTTTTGCTTCGAAAAGGATATAAAAGTTTTAAAAAATTACATTTCAAATTAAAGTTTGGTTGAAAATGACTAAAAGAAAATTTTGTTAAAATTGTAACTAAATTGAAATTTGGTCTCTTTGGCTTCAAAAATGAAATTAAAATTTAAAAAGTTACTTTTCAAAATAAAGTTTTGTTAAAAATATAACTAAATTAAAATTTTTTAAAAGCATAACTAAATTGAAAAGTAGCCTTTTTCGCTTTGAAAATGAAATTAAAGTTTTAAAAATTACATCTCAAATTCAAATTTTGTAAAAATATAACTTAATTATAATTTTGTTAAAAGTATATCTAAATTGAAAGTTAGCCTCTCTCGCTTCGAAAATGAAATGAAAGTTTCAAAAATTACATTTCAAATTAAAGTTTTGTTAAAAAATATAATAAATTTAAATTTTGTTAAAAGTATAACTAAAATTGAAAGTAAGCCTCTTTCGCTTCGGAAATGAAGTAAAAGTTTTAAAAAGTTACTTTTCAAATTAAAGTTTTGTAAAAAATATAAATATTGTAGATTAAAATTTTGATAAAAGTATTACTAAATTGAAAGTTAGTCTTTTTCGCTTCGAACATGAATTTAGGGTTTTAAAAACTACATTTCAAATCCAACTTTTATTAAAAAATGTAACTTAATTAAAATTTTGTTAAAAGTATAACTAAATTGAAAACTAGTCTCTTTGCTTCGAAAATGGCACAAAAGTTTTAAAAATTACATTACAAATTAAAGTTTTGTTAAAAATATACCTAAATTAAAATTTTGTTAAAAGTACAGCTAATTTGAAAGTAGGTCTCTTTCGGTTCGAAAATGACACTAAAGTTTTAATAATTATATTTTTAATTAAAGTTTCGAAAAATATAAGTAAAATAAAATTTTGTTAAAAGTATAACTAATTTGAAAGTTAGTCTTTTTCGCTTCGAAAATGAAAATAAAATTTAAAAAATTACATTTCAAATTAAAGTTTTGTTAAAAATATAACTAATTAAAAATTTTTTCGAAGTATAACTAAATTGAAAGGTAGAATTTTTCGCGTTGAAAATTGAATTTAAGTTTTAAAAATTACATTTCAAATAAAAGTTTTCTAAAAATATAACTAAATTAAAATTTTGTTAAAAGTATAACTAAATTGAAAGTTAGCCTTTTTCGTTTCGAAAATGAATTTAGGCTTTTAAAAACTACATTTCAAATCCAAGTTTTGTAAAAAATTTAACTTAATTAAAATTTTGTTAAAAGTTTAACTAAATTGAAAGTTAGTCTTTTTCGCTTCGAAAACGAAATTAAAGTTTAAAAAATTACATGTCAAATTAAAGTTTTGTTAAAAATATAACTAAATTAATATTTTGTTAAAAATGCAACTAAATTCAAAGTTAGTCTTTTTCGGTTCGAAAATGAGATTAAAGTTTTAATAATTATATTTCAAATTAGAGTTTGGTAAAAATATAACTAAAATAAAATTTTGTGAAAAGTATAACTAAATTGAAAGTTAGTCTCTTTCGCTTCGAGAATGAAATAAAAGTTTTAAAATTTACATTTCAAATTAAAGTTTTGCTAAAAAATATAATAAATTTAAATTTGGTTAAAAGTATAACTAAAATTGAAAGTTCGTCTCTTTCGCTTCGGAAATAAAATAAAAGTTTTAAAAATTACATTTCAAATTAAAGTTTTGTGAAAAATATAACTGTTGTAGATTAAAATTTTGTTAAAAGTATAAGTAAATTGTAAGTTAGCCTTTTCGACTACGAAAAGGAAATTAAAGTTTTAAAAATTGCATTTGAATTTAAAGTTTTGTTAAAAACTAATTAAATTAAAATTTTTTTAAAAGCATAACTAAATTGAAAGTTAGCGCTCTTCGCGGTGTTCCGTAAAAATATATCTAAATTAAAATTTTGTTAAAAGTATAACTAAATTCAAAGTTAGTCTCTTTCGCTCCCAGAATGGAATTAAAGTTTTAAAAATTACTTTTCAAATTCACGTTCTGTAAAAATATAACTAAATTCAAATTTTGTTAAAAGTACAACTAAATTGAAAGTTACTCTATTTCGCTTCGGAAATTAATTTAGGGTTTTAAAAACTACATTTAAAATCCAAGTTTTGTTAAAAAATGTAACTTATTTAAAATTTTGTTAAAAGCATAACTAAATTGAATATTAGTCACTTTTGCTTCGAGAATGAAACAAAAGTTTTAAAAATTACATTTCAAATTAAAGTTTTGTTAAAAATATAACTAAATTAAAATTTTGTTAAAAGTACAACTAAATTGAAAGTAGGTCTTTTTCGGTTCCAAAATGAAACTAAAGTTTTAATAATTATATTTCTAATTAAAGTTTGGAGAAATATAACTAAAATAAAATTTTTATAAAAGTATAACTAAATTGAAAGTTAGTCTTTTTCGCTTCAAAAATGTAATTAAAATTTAAAAAATTACATTTCAAATTAAAGTTTTGTTAAAAATGTAACTAAATTAAAATTTTTTTAGAAGTATAAGTAAATTGAAAGGTAGAATTTTTCGCGTTGAAAATGAAATTAAAGTTTTAAAAACTACATTTCAAATCCAAGTTTTGTAAAAAATGTAACTTAATTAAAATTTTGTTAAAGGTATAACTAAATTGAAAGTTAGTCTCTTTCGCTTCGAAAATGAAATAAAAGTTTTCAAAATTACACTTCAAATTAAAGTTTTGTTACAAAATATAATAAATTTAAATTTTGTTAAAAGTATAACTAAAATTGAAAGTTATTCTTTTCCGCTTCGAAAATGCAATAAAATTTTACAAATGAAATTTCAAATTAAACTTTTGTCAAAAATATAACTAAATTAAAATTGTTTTAAAAGTATAACCAAATTGAAGGTTCGTTTTTTCGCTTCGAAAATGAGATTAAAGTTGTAAAAATTACATTTCAAATTACAGTTTTGTAAAAATACAACTAAATTTAAATTTTGTTAAAAGTATAACTAAATTAAAAGTTAGTCTTTTTCGCTTCGAAAAGGAATTTAGGGTATTAAAAACTACATTTCAAATCCAAGTTTTGTTCAAAAATGTAACTTAATTAAAATTTTGTTAAAAGTATAACTAAATTGAAAGTTAGTCTTTTTACTTTCCAAAATGAATTTAGGGTTTTAAAAACTACATTTCGAATCCAAGTTTTGTAAAAAAACATAACTAAATTTAAATTTTGTTAAAGTATAACTAAATTGAAAGATAGCCTTTTTCGCATTGAAAATGAAATTAAAGTTTTAAAAAGTACATTTCAAATTAAAATTTTGTAAAAATATAACTAAATTTAAATTTTGTTAAAAGTATAACTAAATTGAAAGTTAGTCTTTTTCGCTTCGAAAATGAATTTAGGGTTTTAAAAACTACATTTCAAATCCAAGTTTTGTTCAAAAATGTAACTTAATTAAAATTTTGTTAAAAGTATAACTAAATTGAAAGTTAGCCTCTTTTGCTTCCAAAATGAAATAATTGTTTTAAAAATTACATTTCAAAATTTTGTTAAAAATATAACTAAATTAATATTTTGTTAAAAGTACAACTAAATTGAAAGTTAGTCTTTTTCGGTTCGAAAATAAGATTAAAGTTTTAATAATTATCTTTCAAATTAAAGTTTTGTAAAAAAATAAATAAATTAAAATTTTGTTAAAACGAGAGCTGAATTGGAAGTTAGTCTCTTTCGCTTTTAAAATGAAATAAAAGTTTTAAAAATTACATTTCAAATTAAAGTTTTGTTAAAAATTTGTCTAAATTAAAATTTTTTTAAAAGTATAATTAAATTGGAAGTTATTATTTTTCGCTTCGAAAATGAAATAAAAGTTTAAAAAGTTAAATTTCAAATTAAACTCTTGTTAAAAATATAACTAAATTAAAATTTTTTTAAAAGTATAACCAAATTGAAAGTTAGCCTTTTTCCCTTCCAAGGCGAAATAAAAGATTTAAAAATTAAATTTCAAATTAAACACTTGTTAAAAATATAACAAAATTAAGATTTTTTTCAAAGTATAACTAAATTGCAAGGTAGCCTTTTTCGCATTGAAAATGAAATTAAAGTTTTAAAAATTACATTTCAAATTAAAGTTTTGAAAAAATATAACTAAATTAAAATTTTTTTAAAAGTATAACTAAATTAATATTTTGTTAAAAGTACAACTAAATTTGAAGTTAATCTTTTTCGCTTGGAAAATGCAATTACAGTTGAAAAAATTACATTTCAAATTAAAGTTTTGTTAAAAATATAACTAAATTAAAATTTTGTTAAAAGTATAACTAAATTAAAAGTTAGTCATTTTCGGTTCGAAAATGAGATTAAAGTTTTAATAATTATCTTTCAAATTAAAGATTTGTAAAAATATAACTAAAAAAAATTTTGTTAAAAGTATAACTAAATTTGAAGTTAATCTTTTTCGCTTGGAAAATGCAATTACAGTTGAAAAAATTACATTTCAAATTAAAGTTTTGTTAAAAATATAACTAAATTAAAATTTTTTTTAAAGTATAAATAAATTGCAATGTAGCCTTTTTCGCATTGAAAACGAAATTAAAATTTTAAAAATTACATTTCAAATTAAAGTTTGGTTAAAAATATAACTAAATTAAAATTTTTTTAAAAGTAGAACTAAATTGGAAGTTAGTCTCTTTCGCTTCGAAAATGAAATCAATGTTTAAAAGATTACATTTCAAATTAAAGTTTTGTTAAAAGTTTGACTAAATTAAAATTTTGTTAGAAGTATAAGTAAATTGTAAGTTAGCCTTTTCGACTACGAAAAGGAAATTAAAGTTTTAAAAATTGCATTTGAATTTAAAGTTTTGTTAAAAACTAATTAAATTAAAATTTTTTTAAAAGCACAACTAAATTGAAAGTTAGCGTTTTTCGCGGTGAAAATGAAATTAAAGTTTTAAAAATTACATTTCAAATTAAAATTTTGTAAAAATATATCTAAATTAAAATTTTGTTAAAAGTATAACTAAATTCAAAGTTAGTCTCTTTCGCTCCCAGAATGAAATTAAAGTTTTAAAAATTACATTTCAAATTAACGTTCTGTAAAAATATAACTAAATTCAAATTTTGTTAAAAGTACAACTAAATTGAAAGTTACACTATTTCGCTTCGGAAATTAATTTAGGGTTTTAAAAACTACATTTTAAATCCAAGATTTGTTAAAAAATGTAACTTAATTAAAATTTTGTTAAAAGTATAATTAAATTGGAAGTTAGTCTCTTTCCCTTCCAAAACGAAATAAAAGTGTTAAAAATTAAATTTCAAATTTAACTTTTGTTAAAAATATAACTAAATTAAAATTTTTTTAAAAGTATAACTAAATTGAAAGATAGCCTTTTTCGCATTGAAAATGAAATTAAAGTTTTAAAAAGTACATTTCAAATTAAAATTTTGTAAAAATATAACTAAATTTAAATTTTGTTAAAAGTATAACTAAATTGAAAGTTAGTCTTTTTCGCTTCGAAAATGAATTTAGGGTTTTAAAAACTACATTTCAAATCCAAGTTTTGTTCAAAAATGTAACTTAATTAAAATTTTGTTAAAAGTATAACTAAATTGAAAGTTAGTCTCTTTCGCTTCCAGAAAGGAATTAAAGTTTTAAAAATTACATTTCAAATTAAAGTTTTGTTAAAAATATAACTAATTTAAAATTTTGTTAAAAGTACAACTAAATTGAGAGTAGGTCTTTTTCGGTGCGAAAATGAGATTAAAATTTTAATAATTACATTTCTAATTGAAGTTTGCAAAAATAGAACTAAAATGAAATTTTGTTAAAAGTAGAACTAAATTGGAAGTTAGTCTCTTTCGTTTTTAAAGTGAAATAAATATTTTAAATATTACATTTCAAATTAAAGTTTTGTTAATAATTTGACTAAATTAAAATTTTTTTAAAAGTATAATTGAATTGAAAGTTATTTTTCTTCACCTTGAAAATGAAATAAAAGTTTTAAAAATTAAATTTCAAATTAAACTCTTGTTAAAAATATAACTAAATTAAAATTTTTTTAAAAGTATAACCAAATTGAAAGCTAGTCTTTTTCGCTTCCAAGGCGAAATAAAAATTTAAAAATTAAATTTCAAATTAAACTCTTGTTAAAAATATAACTAAATTAAGATTTTTTTAAAAGTATAACTAAATTGGAAGTTAGTCTCTTTCGCGTTTAAAATGAAATAAAATTTTAAAAATTACATTTCAAATCAAAGTTTTGCTAAAAATATAACTGAATTAAAATCTTGTTGAAAGTATAATTTAATTGAAAGTTATTCCTTTTCGCTTCGAAAATGAAATAAAAGTTTTAAAAATTAAATTTCAAATTAATCTTTTGTTACAAATATAACTAAATTAAAATTTTGTTAAAAGTACAACTAAATTGAAAGTTAGCCTTTTTCGCTTCCAAGGCGAAATAAAAGATTTAAAAATTAAATTTCAAATTAAACTCTTGTTAAAAATATAACAAAATTAAGATTATTTTTAAAGTATAACTTAATTACAAGGTAGCCTTTTTCGCATTGAAAATGAAATAAAAGATTTAAAAATTACAATTCAAATTAAAGTTTTGAAAAAATATAACTAAATTAAATTTTTTTTAGGAGTATAACTAAATTGAAAGCTAGTCTCTTTTGCTTCCAAAATGAAATAAATGTTTTAAAAATTACATTTCAAAGTTTTGTTAAAAATATAACTAAATTAATATTTTGTTAAAAGTACAACTAAATTGAAAGTTAGTCTTTTTCGGTTCGAAAATGAGATTAAAGTTTTAATAATTATCTTTCAAATTAAAGATTTGTAAAAATATAACTAAAATAAAATTTTGTTAAAAGTATAACTAAATTGGAAGTTAATCTTTTTCGCTTGGAAAATGCAATTACAGTTGAAAAAATTACATTTCAAATTAAAGTTTTGTTAAAAATATAACTAAATTAAAATTTTTTTTAAAGTATAAATAAATTGCAATGTAGCCTTTTTCGCATTGAAAATGAAATTAAAATTTTAAAAATTAAATTTCAAATTAATCTTTTGTTACAAATATAACTAAATTAAAATTTTGTTAAAAGTTAAACTAAATTGTAAGTTAATCTTTTTCGCCTGGAAAATGCAATTAAAGTTCAAAAAATTACATTTGAAATTAAAGTTTTGTTAAAAATATAACTAAATTAAAATTTTGTTAAAACGAGAGGTGAATTGGAAGTTAGTCTCTATCGCTTTTAGAATGAAATAAAAGTTTTAAAAATTACATTTCAAAATAAAGTTTTGTTAAAAATTTGACTAAATTAAAATTTTTTTAAAATTATAATTAAATTGAAAGTTATTATTTTTCGCTTCGAAAATGAAATAAAAGTTTAAAAAGTTAAATTTAAAATTAAACTCTTGTTAAAAATATAACTAAATTAAAATTTTTTTAAAAGTATAACCAAATTGAAAGTTAGCCTTTTTCCCTTCCAAGGCGAAATAAAAGATTCAAAAATTAAATTTAAAATTAAACTCTTGTTAAAAATATAACTAAATTAAAACTTTTTAAAAAGTATAACTAAATTGCAAGGTAAACTTTTCGCATTGAAAATGAAATTAAAGTTTTAAAAATTACATTTCAAATTAAAGTTTTGAAAAAATATAACTAAATTAAAATTTTTTTAAAAGTATAACTAAATTGAAAGCTAGTCTCTTTTGCTTCCAAAATGAAACAAATGTTTTAAAAATTACATTTCAAAGTTTTGTTAAAAATATAACTAAATTAATATTTTGTTAAAAGTACAACTAAATTCAAAGTTAGTCATTTTCGGTTCGAAAATGAGATTAAAGTTTTAATAATTATCTTTCAAATTAAAGATTTGTCAAAATATAACTAAAATAAAATTTTGTTAAAAGTAGAACTAAATTGGAAGTTAGTCTCTTTCGCTTCGAAAATGAAATCAATGTTTAAAAGATTATATTTCAAATTAAAGTTTTGTTAAAAGTTTGACTAAATTCAATTTTTTTAGAAGTATAACTAAATTGAATAGTAGAATTTTTCGCGTTGAAAATGAAATTAAAGTTTTAAAAATTACATTTCAAATTAAAATTTTGTAAAAATATAACTAAATTTAAATTTTCTTAAAATTATAACTAAATTGAAAGTTAGCCTTTTTCGCTTCGAAAATGAATTTAGGGTTTTAAAAACTACATTTCAAATCCAAGTTTTCTTAAAAAATGTAACTTCCTTAAAATTTTGTTAAAAATATAACTAAATTGATAGTTAATCTCTTTTGCTTCGAAAAGGAAATAAAAGTTTTAAAAGTTACATTTCAAATTAAAGTTTTGTTAAAAATATAACTAAATTAAAATTTTGTTAAAAGTACAACTAAATTGAGAGTAGGTCTTTTTCGGTGCGAAAATGAGATTAAAATTTTAACAATTATATTTCTAATTGAAGTTTGGAAAAATATAACTAAAATGACATTTTGTTAAAAGTAGAACTAAATTGGAAGTTAGTCTCTTTCGCTTTTAAAATGAAATAAATATTTTAAATATTACATTTCAAATTAAAGTTTTGTTAATAATTTGACTAAATTAAAATTTTTTTCAAAGTATAATTAAATTGAAAGTTATTTTTCTTCGCTTTGAAAATGAAATAAAAGTTTTAAAAGTTAAATTTCAAATTAAACTCTTGTTAAAAATATAAGTAAATTAAAATTTTTTTCAAAGTATAACCAAATTGAAAGCTAGTCTTTTTCGCTTCCAAGGCGAAATAAAAATTTAAAAATTAAATTTCAAATTAAACTCTTGTTAAAAATATAACTAAATTAAGATTTTTTTAAAAGTATAACTAAATTGAAAGTTAGTCTCTTTCGCGTTTAAAATGAAATAAAAGTTTTAATAATTACATTTCAAATCAAAGTTTAGTTAAAAATATAACTGAATTAAAATTTTGTTGAAAGTATAATTTAATTGAAACTTATTCCTTTTCGCTTCGAAAATGAAATAAAAGTTTTAAAAATTAAATTTCAAATTAAACTTTTGTTACAAATATAACTAAATTAAAATTTTGTTAAAAGTACAACTAAATTGAAAGTTAGCCTTTTTCGCTTCCAAGGCTAAATAAAAGATTTAAAAATTAAATTTCAAATTAAACTCTTGTTAAAAATATAACAAAATTAAGATTTTTTTAAAAGTATAACTAAATTGCAAGGTAGCCTTTTTCGCATTGAAAATCAAATTAAAGTTTTAAAAATTACAATTCAAATTAAAGTTTTGAAAAAATAGAACTAAATTAAAATTTTTTTAAAAGTATAACTAAATTGAAAGCTAGTGTCTTTCGCTTCCAAAATGAAATAAATGTTTTAAAAATTACATTTCAAAGTTTTGTTAAAAATATAACTAAATTAATATTTTGTTAAAAGTACAACTAAATTGAAAGTTAGTCTTTTTCGGTTCGAAAATGAGATTAAAGTTTTAATAATTATCTTTCAAATTAAAGATTTGTAAAAATATAACTAAAATAAAATTTTGTTAAAATTATAACTAAATTGGAAGTTAATCTTTTACGCTTGGAAAATGCAATTACAGTTGAAAAAATTACATTCAAATTAAAGTTTTGTTAAAAATATAACTAAATTAAAATTTTTTTTAAAGTATAAATAAATTGCAATGTAGCCTTTTTCGCATTGAAAATGAAATTAAAATTTTAAAAATTACATTTCAAATTAAAGTTTTGTTAAAAATATAACTAAATTAAAATTTTGTTAAAAGTAGAACTAAATTGGAAGTTAGTCTCTTTCGCTTCGAAAATGAAATCAATGTTTAAAAGATTACATTTCAAATTAAATTTTGACTAAATTAAAATTTTTTTAGAAGTATAACTAAATTGAATGGTAGAATTTTTCGCGTTGAAAATGAATTTAAAGTTTTAAAAATTAAATTTCAAATTAAAATTTTGTGAAAATATAACTAAATTAAAATTTTGTTAAAAGTACAACTAAATTGAAAGTTAGCCTTTTTCGCTTCCAAGGCGAAATAAAAATTAAAAAATTTAATTTCAAATTAAACTCTTGTTAAAAATATAACTAAATTAAGATTTTTTTAAAGTATAACTAAATTGCAAGGTAGCCTTTTTCGCATTTAAAATGAAATAAAAGTTTTAAAAATTATATTTCGAATCAAAGTTTTATTAAAAATATAACTGAGTTAAAATTTTGTTGAAAGTATAATTTAATTGAAAGTTATTCCTTTTCGCTTCGAAAATGAAATAAAAGTTTTAAAAATTAAATTTCAAATTAAAGATTTGTAAAAATATAACTAAAATAAAATTTTGTTAAAAGTATAACTAAATTGGAAGTTAATCTTTCTCGCTTGGAAAATGCAATTAAAATTTTAAAAATTACATTTCAAATTAAAGTTTTGTTAAAATTATAACTAAAATAAAATTTTGTTAAAAGTATAACTAAATTGAAAGTTTATCTTTTTCGGTTGGAAAATGCAATTAAAGTTGAAAAAATTACATTTCAAATTAAAGTTTTGTTAAAAATATATCTAAATTACAAATTTTTTAGAAGTATAACCCAATTGAAAGGTAGAATTTTTCGCATTGAAAATGAAATTAAAGTTTTAAAAACTACATTCCAAACTAAAATTTTGTAAAAATGTAACGTAATTAAAATTTTGTTAAAAGTTTAACTAAATTGAAAGTTAATCTTTTTCGCCTGGAAAATGCAATTAAAGTTTAAAAAATTACATTTGACATCAAAGTTTTGTTAAAAATATAACTAAATTAAAATTTTTTTAAAAGTATAATTAAATTGAAAGTTGGTCGTTTTCGCTTCCAAAACGAAATAAAAATTTTAAAAATTAAATTTTAAATCCAAGTTTTGGTAAAAAATGCAACTTAATTAAAATTTTGGTAAAAGTATAACCAAATTGAAAGGAAGCCTTTTTCGTATGGAAAATGAAGTTAAAGTTTTAAAAATTACATTTTAAATTAAAGTTTTGTAAAAATATAACAAAATTTAAATTTTTTTAAAAGTATAACTAAATTGAAAGTTAGTCTTTTTCGCTTCGAAAATGAATTTGGGGTTTTAAAAGCTACATTTCAAATCCAAGTTTTGTTAAAAAAATGTAACTTAATTAAAATTTTGTTAAAAGTATAACTAAATTGAAAGTTAGTCTCTTTCGCTCCCAGAATGGAATTAAAGTTTTAAAAATTACATTTCAAATTAACGTTCTGTAAAAATGTAACTAAATTCAAATTTTGTTAAAAGTACAACTAAATTGAAAGTTACTCTATTTCACTTCCGAAATTAATTTAGGGTTTTAAAAACTACATTTCAAACCCAAGTTTTGTTAAAAAATGTAACTTAATTAAAATTTTGTTAAAAGTATAACTAAATTGAAAGCTAGTCTCTTTTGCTACCAAAATGAAATAAATGTTTCAAAAATTACATTTCAAATTAAAGTTTTGTTATACATATAACTAAATTAATATCCTGTTAAGAGTACAACTAAATTCAAAGTTAGTCTTTTTCGGTTCGAAAATGAGATTAAAGTTTTAATAATTTTCTTGCAAATTAAAGTTTTGTAAAAATGTAACTAAAATAAAATTTTGTCAAAAGTATAACTAAATTGAAAGTTTATCTTTTTCGCTTGGAAAATGCAATTAAAGTTGAAAAAATTACATTTCAAATTAAAGTTTTGTTAAAAATATAATTAAATTAAAATTTTTTTAAAAGTACAACTAAATTCAAAGTTAGTCTTTTTCGGTTCGAAAATGAGATTAAAGTTTTAATAATTACATTTCAAATTAAAGTTTGGTAAAAATATAACTAAAGCAAAATTTTGTGAAAAGTATAACTAAATTGAAAGTTAGTCTCTTTCGCTTCGAGAATGAAATAAAAGTTTTAAAATTTACATTTCAAATTAAAGTTTTGTTAAAAAATATAATAAATTTAAATTTTGTTAAAAGTATAATTAAAATTGAAAGTTAGTCTCTTTCGCTTCGGAAATAAAATAAAAGTTTTAAAAATTACATTTCAAATTAAAGTTTTGTGAAAATTATAACTGTTGTAGATTAAAATTGTGTTAAAATATAAGTAAATTGTAAGTTTGCGTTTTCGACTACGAGAAGGAAATTAAAATTTTAAAAATTGCATTTGAATTTAAAGTTTTGTTAAAAAATAATTAAATAAAAATTTTTTTAAAAGAATATCTAAATCGAAAGTTAGCCTTTTTCGCGGTGAAAATGACATTAAAGTTTTAAAAATTACATTTCAAATTAAAGTTTTGTAAAAATATAACTAAATTAAAATTTTGCTAAAAGTATAACTAAATTCAAAGTTACTCTCTTTTGCTTCGAAAAGGATATAAAAGTTTTAAAAATTACATTTCAAATTAAAGTTTTGTTGAAAATGACTAAAAGAAAATTTTGTTAAAATTATAGC
Organism: Xylophagus ater; assembly: GCA_963422695.1. NCBI lineage: Eukaryota > Metazoa > Arthropoda > Insecta > Diptera > Xylophagidae > Xylophagus > Xylophagus ater. The sequence goes on along the minus strand of OY730481.1, from coordinate 30,669,185 downwards.
TAAATTGAAAGTTAGTCTTTTTGGCTTCAAATATGAAATGAAAATTTAAAAAGTTACTTCTCAAATCAAAGTTTTGTTAAAAATATAACTAAATTTAAATTTTGTTGAAAGTAAAACCAAATTGATAGTTAGTCTTTTTCGCTTCCAACAGGAAATAAAAGTTACAAAAATTACATTTCAAATTAAACTCTTGTTAAAAATATAACTAAATTAAAATTTTTTTAAAAGTATAACCAAATTGAAAGCTAGTCTTTTCCGCTTCCAAGGCGAAATAAAAATTTAAAAATTAAATTTCAAATTAAACTCTTGTTGAAAATATAACTAAATTAAGATTTTTTTTAAAGTATAACTAAATTCAAAGTAAGTCTCTTTTGCGTTTAAAATGAAAGAAAAGTTTTAAAAATTACATTTCAAATCAAAGCTTTGTTAAAAAAATAGCTAAATTAAAATTTTTTTAAAAGCATAACTAAATTGAAAGGTAGCCTTTTTTGCATTGAAAATGAAATTAAAGTGTTAAAAATTACATTTCAAATTAAAGTTTTGTACAAATATAACTAAATTTAAATTTTGTTAGAAGTATAATTAAATTGAAAATTAGTCTTTCTCGCTTCGAAAATGAATATAGGGTTTTAAAAACTATATTTCAAATTAAAGTATTGTAAAAATATAACTAAAATAAAATTTTGTGAAAAGTATAACTAAGTTGAAAGTTACGCTATTTCGCTTCGAAAATGAATTTAGGGTTTTAAAAACTACATTTAAAATCCCAGTTTTGTTAAAAAATGTAACTTAATTAAAATTTTGTTAATACTATAGCTAAATTGACAGCTAGTCTCTTTTGCTTCGAAAATGAAATAAAAATTTTAGAAATTACATTTCAAACTAAAGTTTTGTTAAAAATATAACTAAATTAATATTTTGTTAAAAGTATAACTAAATTGAGAGTTAATCTTTTTCGCTCGGAAAATGCAATTAACGTTTAAAAAACTACATTCCAAGTTAAAATTTTGTAAAAATGTAACTAAATTAAAATTTTGTTAAAAGTAGAACTAAATTGGAAGTTAGTCTCTTTCGCGTTTAAAATGAAATTAAAGTTTTACAAATTACATTTCAAATCAAAGTTTCGTTAAAAATATAACTGAGTTACAATTTTGTTGAAAGAATAATTTAATTGAAAGTTATTCCTTTTCGCTTCGAAAATGAAATAAAAGTTTTAAAAATTAAATTTCAAATTAAACTTGTGTTAAAAATATAACTAAATTAAAATTTTTTTTAAAGTATAACCAAATTGAAAGTTAGTCCTTTTCGCATCCAAAACGAAATAAAAGTGTTAAAAATTAAATTTCAAACCAACGTTTTGTAAAAACAATAACTAAATTAAAATTTTTTTAAAAGTATAATTGAATTGAAAGTTAACCTTTTTCGCGTTGAAAATGAAATTAAATTTTTAAAAATTACATTTCAAATTGAAATTTTGAAAAATATAACTAAATTAAAATTTTGTTAAAAGTATAACTAAATTGAAAGTTAGCCTTTTTCGTTTCGAAAATGAATTTAGGCTTTTAAAAACTACATTTCAAATCCAAATTTTGTAAAAAATGTAACTTAATTAAGATTTTGTTAACAGTATAACTAAATTGAAAGTTAGTCTCTTTCGCTTCGAAAATGAAATAAAAGTTTTAAAAATTACATTTCAAATTAAAGTTTTAATAAAAAAAATAAAATAAATTAAAATTTTGCTGAAAGTATGTCTAAAATTGTAAGCTATTCTTTTTCGCTTCGAAAATGAAATACAAATTTTAAAAATTAAATTTCAAATTAAACTTTTGTCAAAAATATAACTAAATTAAAATTCTTTTAAAAGTATGACCAAATTGAAAGTTAGTCTTTTCGCTTCGAAAACGAAATTGAAGTTTAAAAAATTACATGTCAAAGTAAAGTTTTCTAAGAATGTAACTAAATTAAAATTTTGTTAAAAGTATAACGAAATTGAAAGTTAGACTTTTCGTTCCGAAAATGAATTTAGGGTTTTAAAAACTATATTTCAAATCCAAGTTTTGTAAAAAATGTGACTTAATTAAAATTTTGTTAAAAGTATAACTAAATTGAAAGTTAGTCTTTTTCGCTTCGAAAACGAAATTAAAGTTTAAAAAATTACATTTCAAATTAAAGTTTTGTTAAAAATATAACTAAATTAATATTTTGTTAAAAGTGCAACTAAATTCAAAGTTAGTCTTTTTCGGTTCGAAAATGAGATTAAAGTTTTAATAATTATATTTCAAATTAAAGTTTTGTAAAAATGTAACTAAAATAAAATTTTGTCAAAAAAAGTATAACTAAATTGAAAGTTTATATTTTTCATTTGGAAAATGCAATTAAAGTTGAAAAAATTACATTTCAATTTAAAGTTTTGCTAAAAATATAATTAAATTAAAATTTTTTTAAAAGTATAAGTAAATTGAAAGGAAGCCTTTTTCGCATTGAAAATGAAATTGAAGTTTTAAAAATTACATTTCGAATTAAAGTTTTGTTAAAAATATAACTAAATTTAAATTTTGTTAAAAGTACAACTAAATTCAAAGTTAATCTCTTTCGCTAGGAAAATGCAATTATAGTTTAAAAATTTAATTTCAAATTAAAGTTTTGTTAAAAATATAACTAAATCAACATTTTTTTAAAAGTATAACTAGATTGAAAGGTAGCCGTTTTCGTATTGAAAATGAAATTGAAGTTTTGAAAATTATATTTCCAATTAAAGTTTTGTTAAAAATATAACTAAATTAATATTTTGTTAAAAGTACAACTAAATTCAAACTTAGTCTTTTTCGCTTCGAAAATGAGATTAAAATTTTAATAATTATATTTCAAATTAGAGTTTGGTAAAAATATAACTAAAATAAAATTTTGTGAAAAGTATAACTAAATTGAAAGTTAGTCTCTTTCGCTTCAAGGGTGAAATAAAAGTTTTAAAATTTACATTTCAAATTAAAGTTTTGCTAAAAAATATAATAAATTTAAATTTGGTTAAAAGTATAACTAAAATTGAAAGTTCGTCTCTTTCGCTTCGGAAATAAAATAAAAGTTTTAAAAATTACATTTCAAATTAAAGTTTTGTAAAAAATATAACTGTTGTAGATTAAAATTTTGTTAAAATTATAACTAAATTGAAAGTTAGACTTTTCGTTTCGAAAATGAATTTAGGGTCTTAAAAACTATATTTCAAATCCAAGTTTTGTAAAAAATGTAACTTAATTAAAATTTTGTTAAAAGTATAACTAAATTGAAAGTTAGTCTTTTTCGCTTCGAAAATGAAACAAAAGTTTCAAAAATTACATTTCAAATTAAAGTTTTGTTAAAAATATAACTAAATTAAAATTTTGTTAAAAGCACAACTAAATTGAAAGAAGGTCTTTTTCGGTTCCAAAATGAGACTAAAGTTTTAATACTTATATTTCTAATTAAAGTTTGGAGAAATAAAACTAAAATAAAATTTTGTTAAAAGTATAACTAAATTGAAAGTTAGTCTTTTTCGCTTCAAAAATGAAATTAAAATTTAAAAAATTACATTTCAAATTAAAGTTTTGTTAAAAATATAACAAAATTAAAAATTTTTTAGAAGTATAACTAAATTGAAAGGTAGAATTTTTCACGTTGAAAATGAAATTAAAGTTTTAAAAACTACATTTCAAATCCAAATTTTGTAAAAAATGTAACTTAATTAAAATTTTGTTAAAGGTATAACTAAATTGAAAGTTAGTCTCTTCCGCTTCGAAAATGGTATAAAAGTTTTCAAAATTACATTTCAAATTAAAGTTTTGTTAAAAAATATAATAAATTTAAATTTTGTAAAAGTATAACTAAAATTGAAAGTTATTCTTTTCCGCTTCGAAAATGCAATAAAATTTTAAAAATGAAATTTCAAATTAAACTTTTGTCAAAAATATAACTAAATTAAAATTGTTTTAAAAGTATAACCAAATTGAAGGTTAGTTTTTTCGCTTCGAAAATGAGATTAAAGTTTTAAAAATTACATTTCAAATTACAGTTTTGTAAAAATACAACTAAATTAAATTTTGTTAAAAGTATAACTAAATTAAAAGTTAGTCTTTATCGCTTCGAAAATGAATTTAGGGTTTTAAAAACTACATTTCAAATCCAAGTTTTGTTCAAAAATGTAACTTAATTAAAATTTTGTTCAAAGTATAACTAAATTGAAAGTTAGTCTTTCTACCTTCGAAAATGAATTTAGGGTTTTAAAAACTACATTTCAAATCCAAGTTTTGTTAAAAAACATAACTAAATTTAAATTTTGTTAAAAGTTTAACTAAATTGAAAGTTACTCTATTTCGCTTCGAAAAGGCATTTAGTGTTTTAAAAAATACATTCTAAATCCAAGATTTGTTAAAAAATGGAACTTATTTAAAATTTTGTTAAAAGTATAATTAAATTGGAAGTTAGTCTCTTTCCCTTCCAAAACGAAATAAAAGTTTTAAAAATTACATTTCAAATCAAAGTTTTGTTAAAAATATAACTGAATTAAAATTTTGTTGAAAGTATGATTAAATAGAAAGTTATTCTTTTTCGCTTCGAAAATGAAATAAAAGTTTTAAAAATTACATTTGACTTCAAAGTTTTGTTAAAAATATTAATAAATTAAATTTTGTTTAAAAGTATTACTAAATTGAAGGGTAGCCTTTTTCGCATTGAAAATGAAATTAAAGTTTTAAAAATTACATTTCTAATTAAAGTTTTGTAAAAATGTAACTAAATTTAAATTTTGTTAAAAGTATAACTAAATTGAAAGTTAGTCTTTTTCGCTTCGAAAATGAATTTAGGGTTTTAAAAACTACATTTCAAATCCAAGTCTTGTTCAAAAATGTAACTTAATTAAAATTTTGTTAAAAGTATAACTAAATTGGAAGTTAGTCTCTTTCGCTTCCAGAAAGGAATTAAAGTTTTAAAAATTACATTTCAAATTAAAGTTCTGTAAAAATATAAATAAATTCAAATTTTGTTAAAAGTACAAATAAATTGGAAGTTACTCTATTTTGCTTCGGAAATGAATTAAGGCTTCTAAAAACTTGATTTCAAATCCAAGTTTTGTTCAAAAATGTAACTTAATTAAAATTTTGTTAAAAGTATAACTAAATTGAAGGCTAGTCTCTTTTGCTTCCAAAATGAAATAAATGTTTTAAAAATTACATTTCAAAGTTTTGTAAAAATATAACTAAATTAATATTTTGTTAAAAGTACAACTAAATTCAAAGTTATTCTTTTTCGCTTCGAAAATGAAATAAAAGTTTCAAAAATTATATTTCAAATTAAAGTTTTGATAAAAATATACTTAAATTAAAATTTTGTTAAAAGTACAACTAAATTCAAAGGTAGTCTTTTTCGCATTCAAAATGAAATTAAAGTTTTAAAAATTACATTTCTAATTAAAGTTTTGTAAAAATATAACTAAATTTAAATTTTGGTAAAAGTATAATTAAATTGAAATCTATTCTTTTTCGCTTCGAAAATGAAATAAAAGTTTCAAAAATTATATTTCAAATTAAAGTTTTGATAAAATTATACTTAAATTAAAATTTTGTTAAAAGTATGACTAAATTGAAAGTTAGTCTTTTTCCCTTCGAAAATGAATTTAGGGTTTTAAAAACTACATTTCAAATCCAAGTTTTGTAAAAAATGTAACTTAATTAATATTTTGTTAAAAGTAGAACTTAATTGGAAGTTAGTCTCTATCGCTTTTAAAATGAAATAAAAGTTTTAAAAATTACATTTCAAATCAAAGTTTTGTTAAAAATATAACTAAAATAAAATTTTGTTAAAACGAGAGCTGAGTTTGACGTTAGTCTCTTTCGCTTTTAAAATGAAATAAAAGTTTTAAAAATTACATTTCAAATTAAAGTTTTGTTAAAAATTTGACTAAATTAAAATTTTTTTAAAAGTATAATTAAATTGAAAGTTATTATTTTTCGCTTCGAAAATGAAATAAAATTTAAAAAATTAAATTTCAAATTAAACTCTTGTTAAAAATATAACTAAATTAAAATTTTTTTAAAAGTATAACCAAATTGAAAGTTAGCCTTTTTCCTTTCCAAGGCGAAATAAAAGATTTAAAAATTAAATTTCAAACTAAACTCTTGCTAAAAATATAACAAAATTAGGATTTTTTTTAAAAGTATAACTAAATTGCAAGGTAGCCTTTTTCGCATTGAAAATGAAATTAAAGTTTTAAAAATTACATTTCAAATTAAAGTTTTGAAAAAATATAACTAAATTAAAATTTTTTTAAAAGAATAACTAAATTGAAAGCTAGTCTCTTTTGCTTCCAAAATGAAATAAAAGTTTTAAAAATTACATTTCAAAGTTTTGTTAAAAATATAACTAAATTAATATTTTGTTAAAAGTACAACTAAATTCAAAGTTAGTCTTTTTCGTTTCGAAAATGAGATTAAAGTTTTAATAATTATCTTTCAAATTAAAGATTTGTAAAAATATAACTAAAATAAAATTTTGTTAAAAGTATAACTAAACTGGAAGTTAATCTTTTTCGCTTGGAAAATGCAATTACAGTTGAAAAAATTACATTTCAAATTAAAGTTTTGTTAAAAATATTACTAAATTAAAATTTTTTTTAAAGTATAAATAAATTGCAATGAAGCCTCTTTCGCATTGAAAATGAAACTAAAATTTTAAAAATTACATTTCAAATTAAAGTTTTGTTAAAAATATAACTAAATTAAAATTTTGCTAAAAGTAGAATTAAATTGGAAGTTAGTCTCTTTCGCTTCGAAAATGAAATCAATGTTTAAAAGATTACATTTCAAATTAAAGTTTTGTTAAAAGTTCGACTAAATTAAAATTTTTTTAGAAGCATAACTAAATTGAATGGTAGAAATTTTCGCGTTGAAAATGAAATTAAAGTTTTAAAAATTACATTTCAAATTAAAATTTTTAAAAATATAACTAAATTAAAATTTTCTTAAAATTATAACTAAATTTAAAGTTAGCCTTTTTCGCTTCGAAAACGAATTTAGGGTTTTAAAAACAATATTTCAAATCCAAGTTTTCTTAAAAAATGTAACTTACTTAAAACTTTGTTAAAAATATAAGTAAGTTGATAGTTAATCTCTTTTGCTTCGAAAAGGAAATAAAAGTTTTAAAAATTACATTTCAAATTAAAGTTTTGTTAAAAATATAAGTAAATTAAAATTTTGTTAAAAGTACAACTAAATTGAAAGTAGGTCTTTTTCGGTGCGAAAATGAGATTAAAATTTTAATAATTATATTTCTAATTGAAGTTTGGAAAAATATAACTAAAAGAAAATTTTGTGAAAAGTATAACTAAATTGAAAGCTAGTCTCTTTTGCTACCAAAATGAAATAAATGTTTTAAAAATTACATTTCAAATTAAAGTTTTGTTATACATATAACTAAATTAATATCTTGTTAAGAGTACAACTAAATTCAAAGTTAGTCTTTTTCGGTTCGAAAATGAGATTAAAGTTTTAATAATTTTCTTGCAAATTAAAGTTTTTTAACAATGTAACTAAAATAAAATATTGTCAAAAGTATAACTAAATTAAAAGTTTATCTTTTTCCCTTGGAAAATGCAATTAAAGTTGAAAAAATTACATTTCAAATTAAAGTTTTGCTAAAAATGTAACTAAATTAAAATTTTTTTAAAAGTAGAACTAAATTCAAAGTTAGTCTTTTTCGGTTCGAAAATGAGATTAAAGTTTTAATAATTATATTTCAAATTAAAGTTTGGTAAAAATAAAACTAAAATAAAATTTTGTGAAAAGTATAACTTAATTGAAAGTTAGTCTCTTTCGCTTAGATGATCAAATAAAAGTTTTAAAATTTACATTTCAAATTAAAGTTTTGTTAAAAAATATAATAAATTTAAATTTTGTTAAAAGTATAACTAAAATTGAAAGTTAGTCTCTTTCGCTTCGGAAATAAAATAAAAGTTTTAAAAATTACATTTCAAATTAAAGTTTTGTGCAAATTATAACTGTTCTAGATTAAAATTGTGTTAAAATATAAGTAAATTGTAAGTTAACGTTTTCGACAACGAAAAGGAAATTAAAGTTTTAAAATTGCATTTGAATTTAAAGTTTTGTTAAAAGATAATTAAATTAAAATTTTTTTAAAAGCATATCTAAATTGAAAGTTAGCCTTTTTGCGGTGAAAATGAAATTAAAGTTTTAAAAATTACATTTCAAATTAAAGTTTTGTAAAAATATAACTAAATTAAAATTTTGCTAAAAGTATAACTAAATTCAAAGTTACTCTCTTTTGCTTCGAAAAGGATATAAAAGTTTCAAAAATTGCATTTCAAATTAAAGTTTTGTTGAAAATGACTAAAAGAAAATTTTGTTAAAATTATAACTGAATTGAAAGTTAGTCTTTTTGGCTTCAAATATGAAATTAAAATTTAAAAAGTTACTTTTCAAATCAAAGTTTTGTTAAAAATATAACTACATTTAAATTTTGTTGAAAGTATAACCAAATTGATACTTAGTCTTTTTCGCTTCCAACAGGAAATAAAAGTTTCAAAAATTACATTTCAAATTAAACTCTTGTTAAAAATATAACTAAATTAAAATTTTTTTAAAAGTATAACCAAATTGAAAGCTAGTCTTTTTCGCTTCCAAGGCGAAATAAAAATTTAAAAATTAAATTTCAAATTAAACTCTTGTTAAAAATATAACTAAATTAAGATTTTTTTTAAAGTATAACTAAATTGGAAGTTAATCTCTTTCGCGTTTAAAATGAAATAAAAGTTTTAAAAATTACATTTCAAATTAAACATTTGTTACAAATATAACTAAATTAAAATTTTGTTAAAAGTACAACTAAATTGAGAGTAGGTCTTTTTCGGTTCGAAAATGAGATTAAAGTTTTAAAAATTATATTTCTAATTAAAGTTTGGAAAATTATAACTAAAATAAAATTTTGTTAAAAGTAAAACTAAATTGAAAGTTGGTCTTTTTCGCTTAGAAAATGAAATTAAAGTTTGAAAAATTACATTTAAAATTAAAGTTTTGTTAAAAATATATCTAAATTACAAATTTTTTACAAGAATAACTCAATTGAAAGGTAGAATTTTTCGCGTTGAAAATGAAATTAAAGTTTTAAAAACTACAGTCCAAATTAAAATTTTGTAAAAATCTAAGTAAATTAAAATTTTGTTAAAAGTAGAACTAAATTGGAAGTTACTCTATTTCGCTTCGAAAATGAATTTAGGGTTTTAAAAACTACATTTAAAATCCAAGATTTGTTAAAAAATGTAACTTAATTAAAATTTTTTTAAAAGTATCACTAAACTGACAGCTAGTCTATTTTGCTTCGAAAATGAAATGAAACTTTTAAAAATTACATTTCAAATTAAAATTTTGTTCAAATTATAACTGAATTGAAAGTTAGTGTTTTTCGCTTTGAAAACGAATTTACGGTTTTAAAAACTACATTTAAAATCCAAGTTTTGTTAAAAAATGTAACTTAATTAAAATTTTGTTAAAAGTATGACTAAACTGACAGCTAGTCTATTTTGCTTCGAAAATGAAATGAAACTTTTAAAAATTACATTTCAAATCAAAGTTTTGTAAAAAAAATAGCTAAATTAAAATTTTTTTAAAAGTATAACTAAATTGAAAGGTAGCCGTTTTCGCATTGAAAATGAAATTAAAGTTTTAAAAATTACATTCCAAATTAAAGTTTTGTTATACATATAACTAAATTAGTATCTTGTTAAGAGTACAACTAAATTCAAAGTTAGTCTTTTTCGGTTCCAAAATGAAATTAAAGTTTTAAAAATTACATTCCAAATTAAAATTTTGTAAAAATGTAACTAAATTAAAATTTTGTTAAAAGTAGAACTAAATTGGAAATTAGTCTCTTTCGCGTTTAAAATGATATTAAAGTTTTAAAAATTACATTTCAAATCAAAGTTTTGTTAAAAATATAACTGAATTAAAATATTGTTGAAAGTATAATTTAATTGAAAGTTATTCCTTTTTGCTTCGAAAATGAAATAAGAGTTTTAAAAATTACATTTCAAATTATAGTTTTGTTAAAAAATATAATAAATTAAAATTTTGCTGAAAGTATGTCTAAAATTGTAAGCTATTCTTTTTCGCTTCGAAAATGAAATAAAAATTTTAAAAATTAAATTTCAAATTAAACTTTTGTCAAAAATATAACTAAATTAAAATTCTTTTAAAAGTATGACCAAATTGAAAGTTAGTCTTTTCGCTTCGAAAACGAAATTAAAGTTTAAAAAATTACATGTCAAAGTAAAGTTTTCTAAAAATGCAACTAAATTGAAATTTTGTTAAAAGTATAACTAAATTGAAAGTTAGACTTTTTCGTTTCGATAATGAATTTAGGGTCTTAAAAACTATATTTCAAATCCAAGTTTTGTAAAAAATGTAACTTAATTAAAATTTTGTTAAAAGTATAACTAAATTGAAAGTTAGTCTTTTTCGCTTCGAAAACGAAATTAAAGTTTAAAAAATTACATTTCAAATTAAAATTTTGTTAAAAATATAACTAAATTAATATTTTGTTAAAAGTGCAACTAAATTCAAAGTTAGTCTTTTTCGGTTCGAAAATGAGATTAAAGTTTTAATAATTATATTTCAAATTAAAGTTTTGTAAAAATGTAACTAAAATAAAATTTTGTCAAAAGTATAACTAAATTGAAAGTTTATCTTTTCCGCTTGGAAAATGCAATTAAAGTTGAAAAAATTACATTTCAAATTAAAGTTTTGCTTAAAATATAATTAAATAAAAATTTTTTTAAAAGTATAAGTAAATTGAAAGGTAGCCTTTTTCGCATTGAAAATGAAATTGAAGTTTTAAAAATTACATTTCCAATTAAAGTTTTGTTAAAAATATAACTAAATTTAAATTTTGTTAAAAGTACAACTAAATTCAAATTTAATCTCTTTCGCTAGGAAAATGCAATTATAGTTTAAAAAATTAAATTTCAAATTAAAGTTTTGTTAAAAATATAACTAAATCAACATTTTTTTGAAAGTATAATCAAATTGAAAGTCAGTCGTTTTCGCTTCCAAAATGAAATAAAAGTTTTAAAAATTAAATTTCGAATTAAACTCTTGTAAAAAAAATAGCTAAATTAAAATTTTTTTAAAAGTATAACTAAATTGAAAGATAGCCGTTTTCGCATTGAAAATGAAATTAAAGTTTTAAAAATTACATTATAAATTAAAGTTTTGTTATACATATAACTAAATTAGTATCTTGTTAAGAGTACAACTAAATTCAAAGTTAGTCTTTTTCGGTTCGAAAATGAGATTTAAGTTTTAAAAATTTTCTTGCAAATTAAAATTTTGTAAAAAATGTAACTAAATTATAATTTTGATAAAAGTAGAACTAAATTGGAAGTTAGTCTCTTTCGCTTTTAAAATGAAATAAAAGTTTTAAAAATTACATTTCAAATCAAAGTTTTGTTGAAAATATAACTAAATTTAAATTTTGTTGAAAGTATAACCAAATTGATAGGTAGTCTTTTTCGCTTCCAACAGGAAATAAAAGTTTCAAAAATTACATTTCAAATTAAAGTTTTGTTAAAAAATATAATAAATTTAAATTTTGTTAAAAGTATAACTAAAATTGAAAGTTAGTCTCTTTCGCTTCGGAAATAAAATAAAAGTTTTAAAAAGTTACATTTCAAATTAAAGTTTTGTACAAATATAACTAAATTTAAATTTTGTTAAAAGTATAATTAAATTGAAAATTAGTATTTTTCGCTTCGAAGATGAATATAGGGGTTTAAAAACTATATTTCAAATTAAAGTATTGTAAAAATATAGCTAAAATAAAATTTTGTGAAAAGTATAACTAAGTTGAAAGTTACTCTATTTCGCTTCGAAAATGAATTTAGGGTTTTAAAAACTACATTTAAAATCCAAGTTTTGTTAAAAAATGTAACTTAATTAAAATTTTGTTAAAAGTATAGCTAAATTGACAGCTAGTCTCTTTTGCTTCGAAAATGAGATTAAAGTTTTAAAAATTATATTTAAAATTAAAGTTTGGAAAAATATAACTAAAATAAAATTTTGTTAAAAGTTTAACTAAATTGAAAGGTAGCCTTTGTCGCGTTGAAAATGAAATTGAAGTTTTAAAAACTACATTCCAAATTAAAATTTTGTAAAAATGTAACTAAATTAATATTTTGTTAAAAGTTTAACTAAATTGAAAGTTAATCTTTTTCGGCTGGAAAATGCAATTAAAGTTTAAAAAATTACATTTGAAATTAAAGTTTTGTTAAAAATATAACTAAATTAAATTTTTTTTAAAAGTATAATTAAATTGAAAGTTGGTCGTTTTCGCTTCCAAAACGAAATAAAAATTTTAAAAATTAAATTTTAAATCCAAGTTTTGGTAAAAAATGCAACTTAATTAAAATTTTGGTAAAAGTATAACCAAATTGAAAGTTAGTCTTTTTCGCTTCCAAAACGAAATAAAAGTTTTAAAAATCACATTTTAAATTAAAGTTTTGTAAAAACATAACTAAATTTAAATTTTGTTAAAAGTATAACTAAATTGAAAGTTAGTCTTTTTCGCTTCGAAAGTGAATTTGGGGTTTTAAAAACTACATTTCAAATCCAAGTTTTGTTAAAAAATGTAACTTTATTAAAATTTTGTTAAAAGTATAACTAAATTGAAAGTTAGTCTCTTTCGCTCCCAGAATGGAATTAAAGTTTTAAAAATTACATTTCAAATTAACGTTCTGTAAAAATATAACTAAATTCAAATTTTGTTAAAAGTACAACTAAATTGAAAGTTACTCTATTTCGCTTCGGAAATTAATTTAGGGTTTTAAAAACTACATTTCAAACCCAAGTTTTGTTAAAAAATGTAACTTAATTAAAATTTTGTTAAAAGTATGACTAAACTGACAGCTAGTCTATTTTGCTTCGAAAATGAAATGAAACTTTTAAAAATTACATTTGAAATTAAAATTTTGTTCAAATTATAACTAAATTGAAAGTTAGTGTTTTTCGCTTCGAAAACGAATTTACGGTTTTAAAAACTACATTTAAAATCCAAGTTTTGTTAAAAAATGTAACTTAATCAAAATTTAGTTGAAAGTATGACTAAACTGACAGCTAGTATATTTTGCTTTGAAAATGAAATGAAACTTTTAAAAATTACATTTCAAATCAAAGTTTTGTAAAAAAAAATAGCTAAATTAAAATTTTTTTAAAAGTATAACTAAATTGAAAGGTAGCCTTTTTCGCATTGAAAATGAAATTAAAGTGTTAAAAATTACATTTCAAATTAAAGTTTTGTACAAATATAACTAAATTTAAATTTTGTTAAAAGTATAATTAAATTGAAAATTAGTCTTTCTCGCTTCGAAAATGAATATAGGGTTTTAAAAACTATATTTCAAATTAAAGTATTGTAAAAATATAACTAAAATAAAATTTGGTGAAAAGTATAACTAAGTTGAAAGTTACGCTATTTCGCTTCGAAAATGAATTTACGGTTTTAAAAACTACATTTAAAATCCCAGTTTTGTAAAAAAATGTAACTTAATTAAAATTTTGTTAATACTACAGCTAAATTGACAGCTAGTCTCTTTTGCTTCGAAAATGAAATAAAAATTTTAGAAAATACATTTCAAACTACAGTTTTGTTAAAAATATAACTAAATTAATATTTTGTTACAAGTATAACTAAATTGCGAGTTAATCTTTTTCGCTCGGAAAATGCAATTAACGTTTAAAAAATTACATTTCAAATTAAAATTTTGTAAAAATGTAACTAAATTAAAATTTTGTTAAAAGTTTAAATAAATTGAAAGGTAGCCTTTTTCGCGTTGAAAATGAAATTAAAGTTTTAAAAACTACATTCCAAATTAAAATTTTGTAAAAATGTAACTAAATTAAAATTTTGTTAAAAGTAGAACTAAATTTGAAATTAGTCTCTTTCGCGTTTAAAATGATATTAAAGTTTTAAAAATTACATTTCAAATCAAAGTTTTGTTAAAAATATAACTGAATTAAAATATTGTTGAAAGTATAATTTAATTGAAAGTTATTCCTTTTTGCTTCGAAAATGAAATAAAAGTTTTAAAAATTACATTTCAAATTATAGTTTTGTTAAAAAATATAATAAATTAAAATTTTGCTGAAAGTATGTCTAAAATTGTAAGCTATTCTTTTTCGCTTCGAAAATGAAATAAGAATTTTAAAAATTAAATTTCAAATTAAACTTTTGTCAAAAATATAACTAAATTAAAATTCTTTTAAAAGTATGACCAAATTGAAAGTTAGTTTTTTCGCTTCGAAAACGAAATTAAAGTTTAAAAAATTACATGTCAAAGTAAAGTTTTCTAAAAAGGCAACTAAATTAAAATTTTGTTAAAAGTATAACTAAATTGAAAATTAGACTTTTTCGTTTCGAAAACGAAATTAAAGTTTAAAAAATTACATTTCAAATTAAAGTTTTGTTAAAAATATAACTAAATTAATATTTTGGTAAAAGTGCAACTAAATTCAAGGTTAGTCTTTTTCGGTTCGAAAATGAGATTAAAGTTTTAATAATTATATTTCAAATTAAAGTTTTGTAAAAATGTAACTAAAATAAAATTTTGTGAAATTATAACTAAATTGAAAGTTTATCTTTTTCGCTTGGAAAATTCAATTAAAGTTGAAAAAATTACATTTCAAATTAAAGTTTTGCTAAAAATATAATTAAATTAAAGTTTTTTTAAAAGTATAAGTAAATTGAAAGGTAGCCTTTTTCGCATTGAAAATGAAATTAAAGTGTTAAAAATTACATTTCAAATTAAAGTTTTGTACAAATATAACTAAATTTAAATTTTGTTAAAAGTATAATTAAATTGAAAATTAGTCTTTCTCGCTTCGAAAATGAATATAGGGTTTTAAAAACTATATTTCAAATTAAAGTATTGTAAAAATATAACTAAAATAAAATTTGGTGAAAAGTATAACTAAGTTGAAAGTTACGCTATTTCGCTTCGAAAATGAATTTAGGGTTTTAAAAACTACATTTAAAATCCCAGTTTTCTTAAAAAATGTAACTTAATTGAAATTTTGTTAACTCTATAGCTAAATTGACAGCTAGTCTCTTTTGCTTCGAAAATGAAATAAAAATTTTAGAAATTACATTTCAAACTAAAGTTTTGTTAAAAATATAACTAAATTAATATTTTGTTAAAAGTATAACTAAATTGAGAGTTAATCTTTTTCGCTCGGAAAATGCAATTGACATTTAAAAAATTACATTTCAAATTAAAATTTTGTAAAAATTTAACTAAATTCAAATTTTGTTAAAAGTTTAACTAAATTGAAAGGTAGCCTTTTTCGCGTTGAAAATGAAATTAAAGTTTTAAAAACTACATTCCAAATTAAAATTTTGTAAAAATGTAACTAAATTAAAATTTTGTTAAAAGTAGAACTAAATTGGAAGTTAGTCTCTTTCGCGTTTAAAATGAAATTAAAGTTTTAAGAATTACATTTCAAATCAAAGTTTTGTTAAAAATATAACTGAATTAAAATAGTGTTGAAAGTATAACTAAATTGAAAGTTAGCCTTTTTCGTTTCGAAAATGAATTTAGGCTTTTAAAAACTACATTTCAAATCCAAATTTTGTAAAAAATGTAACTTAATTAAGATTTTGTTAACAGTATAACTAAATTGAAAGTTAGTCTCTTTCGCTTCGAAAATGAAATAAAAATTTTAAAAATTAAGTTTCAAATTAAACTTGTGTTAAAAATATAACTAAATTAAAATTTTTTTTAAAGTATAACCAAATTGAAAGTTAGTCCTTTTCGCATCCAAAACGAAATAAAAGTGTTAAAAATTACATTTCAAACCAACGTTTTGTAAAAACAATAACTAAATTAAAATTTTTTTAAAAGTATAACTGCATTGAAAGTTAACCTTTTTCGCGTTGAAAATGAAATTAAAATTTTAAAAATTACATTTCAAATTGAAATTTTGAAAAATATAACTAAATTAAAATTTTGTTAAAAGTATAACTAAATTGAAAGTTAGCCTTTTTCGTTTCGAAAATGAATTTAGGCTTTTAAAAACTACATTTCAAATCCAAATTTAGTAAAAAATGTAACTTAATTAAGATTTTGTTAACAGTATAACTAAATTGAAAGTTAGTCTCTTTCGCTTCGAAAATGAAATAAAAGTTTTAAAAATTACATTTCAAATTATAGTTTTGTTAAAAAATATAATAAATTAAAATTTTGTTAAAAGTATAACTAAATTGAAAGTTAGCCTTTTTCGTTTCGAAAATGAATTTAGGCTTTTAAAAACTACATTTCAAATCCAAATTTTGTAAAAAATGTAACTTAATTAAGATTTTGTTAACAGTATAACTAAATTGAAAGTTAGTCTCTTTCGCTTCGAAAATGAAATAAAAATTTTAAAAATTAAGTTTCAAATTAAACTTTCGTCAAAAATATAACTAAATTAAAATTCTTTTAAAAGTATGACCAAATTGAAAGTTAGTCTTTTCGCTTCGAAAACGAAATTAAGGTTTAAAAAATTACATGTCAAAGTAAAGTTTTCTAAAAATGTAACTAAATTAAAATTTTGTTAAAAGTATAACTAAATTGAAAGTTAGATTTTTCGTTTCGAAAATGAATTTAGGGTCTTAAAAACTATATTTCAAATCCAACTTTTGTAAAAAATGTAACTTAATTAAAATTTTGTTAAAAGTATAACTAAATTGAAAGTTAGTCTTTTCGCTTCGAAAGCGAAATTAAAGTCTAAAAAATTACATTTCAAATTAAAGTTTTGTTAAAAATATTACTAAATTAATATTTTGTTAAAAGTGCAACTAAATTCAAAGTTAGTCTTTTTCGGTTCGAAAATGAGATTAAAGTTTTAATAATTATATTTCAAATTAAAGTTTTGTAAAAATGTAACTAAAATAAAATTTTGTCAAAAGTATAACTAAATTGAAAGTTAGTCTTTTTCGCTTAGAAAATGAAATTAAAGTTTGAAAAATTACATTTCAAATTAAAGTTTTGTTAAAAATATATCTAAATTACAAATTTTTTAGAAGTATAACTCAATTGAAAGGTAGAATTTTTCGCGTTGAAAATGAAATTAAAGTTTTAAAAACTACATTTCAAATCCAAGTTTTGTAAAAAATGTAACTTAATTAAAATTTTGTTAAAAGTTAAACTAAATTGAAAGTTAATCTTTTTCGCCTGGAAAATGCAATTAAAGTTTAAAAAATTACATTTGAAATTAAAGTTTTGTTAAAAATACAACTAACTTAAAATTTTTTTAAAAGTATAATTAAATTGAAAGTTGGTCGTTTTCGCTTCCAAAACGAAATAAAAATTTTAAAAATTAAATTTTAAATCCAAGTTTTGGTAAAAAATGCAACTTAATTAAAATTTTGGTAAAAGTATAACCAAATTGAAAGGTAGCCTTTTTCGCGTTGAAAATGAAATTAAAGTTTTAAAAACTACATTCCAAATTAAAATTTTGTAAAGATCTAAGTAAATTAAAATTTTGTTAAAAGTAGAACTAAATTGGAAGTTACTCTATTTCGCTTCGAAAATGAATTTAGGGTCTTAAAAATTACATTTCAAATTAAAGTTTTGTTAAAAATATAACTAAATTAATATTTTGTTAAAAGTGCAACTAAATTCAAAGTTAGTCTTTTTCGGTTCGAAAATGAGATTAACGTTTTAATAATTATATTTCAAATTAATGTTTTGTAAAAATGTAACTAAAATAAAATTTTGTCAAAAGTATAACTAAATTGAAAGTTTATCTTTTACGCTTGGAAACTGCAATTAAAGTTGAAAAAATTACATTTCAAATTAAAGTTTTGCTAAAAATATAATTAAATTAGAATTTTTTTAAAAGTATAAGTAAATTGAAAGGTAGCCTTTTTCGCATTGAAAATGAAATTGAAGTTTTAAAAATTACATTTCCAATTAAAGTTTTGTTAAAAATATAACTAAATTTAAATTTTGTTAAAAGTACAACTAAATTCAAATTTAATCTCTTTCGCACGGAAAATGCAATTATAGTTTAAAAAATTAAATTTCAAATTAAAGTTTTGTTAAAAATATAACTAAATCAACATTTTTTTGAAAGTATAATCAAATTGAAAGTCAGTCGTTTTCGCTTCCAAAATGAAATAAAAGTTTTAGAAATTAAATTTCGAATTAAACTCTTGTAAAAAAAATAGCTAAATTAAAATTTTTTTTAAAGTATAACTAAATAGAAAGGTAGCCGTTTTCGCATTGAAAATGAAATTAAAGTTTTAAAAATTACATTCCAAATTAAAGTTTTGTTATACATATAACTAAATTAATATCTTGTTAAGAGTACAACTAAATTCAAAGTTAGTCTTTTTCGGTTCGAAAATGAGATTAAAGTTTTAAAAATTTTCTTGCAAATTAAAATTTTGTAAAAAATGTAGCTAAATTATAATTTTGATAAAAGTAGAACTAAATTGGAAGTTAGTCTCTTTCGCTTTTAAAATGAAATAAAAGTTTTAAAAATTACATTTCAAATCAAAGTTTTGTTAAAAATATAACTAAATTTAAATTTTGTTGAAAGTATAACCAAATCGATAGGTAGTCTTTTTCGCTTCCAACAGGAAATAAAATTTCAAAAATTACATTTCAAATTAAAGTTTTGTTAAAAAATATAATAAATTTAAATTTTGTTAAAAGTATAACTAAAATTGAAAGTTAGTCTCTTTCGCGTCGGAAATAAAATAAAAGTTTTAAAAAGTTACATTTCAAATTAAAGTTTTGTACAAACATAACTAAATTTAAATTTTGTTAAAAGTATAATTAAATTGAAAATTAGTATTTTTCGCTTCGAAGATGAATATAGGCGTTTAAAAACTATATTTCAAATTAAAGTATTGTAAAAATATAGCTAAAATAAAATTTTGTGAAAAGTATAACTAAGTTGAAAGTTACTCTATTTCGCTTCGAAAATGAATTTAGGGTTTTAAAAACTACATTTAAAATCCAAGTTTTGTTAAAAAATGTAACTTAATTAAAATTTTGTTAAAAGTATAGCTAAATTGACAGCTAGTCTCTTTTGCTTCGAAAATGAGATTAAAGTTTTAAAAATTATATTTCAAATTAAAGTTTGGAAAAATATAACTAAAATAAAATTTTGTTAAAAGTTTAACTAAATTGAAAGGTAGCCTTTGTCGCGTTGAAAATGAAATTGAAGTTTTAAAAACTACATTCCAAATTAAAATTTTGTAAAAATGTAACTAAATTAAAATTTTGTTAAAAGTTTAACTAAATTGAAAGTTAATCTTTTTCGCCTGGAAAATGCAATTAAAGTTTAAAAAATTACATTTGAAATTAAAGTTTTGTTAAAAATATAACTAAATTTAAATTTTGTTAAAAGTATAACTAAACTGAAAGTTAGTCTTTTTCGCTTCGAAAATGAATTTGGGGTTTTAAAAACTACATTTCAAATCCAAGTTTTGTTAAAAAATGTAACTTTATTAAAATTTTGTTAAAAGTATAACTACATTGAAAGTTAGTCTCTTTCGCTCCCAGAATGGAATTAAAGTTTTAAAAATTACATTTCAAATTAACGTTCTATAAAAATATAACTAAATTCAAATTTTGTTAAAAGTACAACTAAATTGAAAGTTACTCTATTTCGCTTCGGAAATTAATTTAAGGTTTTAAAAACTACATTTCAAACCCAAGTTTTGTTAAAAAATGTAACTTAATTAAAATTTTGTTAAAAGTATGACTAAACTGACAGCTAGTCTATTTTGCTTCGAAAATGAAGTGAAACTTTTAAAAATTACATTTCAAATTAAAATTTTGTTCAAATTATAACTAAATTGAAAGTTAGTGTTTTTCGCTTCGAAAACGAATTTACGGTTTTTAAAACTACATTTAAAATCCAAGTTTTGTTAAAAAATGTAACTTAATTAAAATTTTGTTAAAAGTATGACTAAACTGACAGCTAGTATATTTTGCTTCGAAAATGAAATGAAACTTTTAAAAATTACATTTCAAATCAAAGTTTTGTAAAAAAAAATAGCTAAATTAAAATTTTTTTAAAAGTATAACTAAATTGAAAGGTAGCCTTTTTCGCGTTGAAAATGAAATTAAAGTTTTAAAAACTACATTCCAAATTAAAATTTTGTAAAAATGTAACTAAATTAAAATTTTGTTAAAAGTAGAACTAAATTGGAAGTTAGTCTCTTTCGCGTTTAAAATGAAATTAAAGTTTTAAAAATTACATTTCAAATCAAAGTTTTGTTAAAAATATAACTGAATTAAAATAGTGTTGAATGTATAATTTAATTGAAAGTTATCCCTTTTCGCTTCGAAAATGAAACAAAAGTTTTAAAAATTAAATTTCAAATTAAACTTGTGTTAAAAATATAACTAAATTAAAATTTTTTTTAAAGTATAACCAAATTGAAAGTTAGTCCTTTTCGCATCCAAAACGAAATAAAAGTGTTAAAAATTACATTTCAAACCAACGTTTTGTAAAAACAATAAGTAAATTAAAATTTTTTTAAAAGTATAACTGCATTGAAAGTTAACTTTTTCGCATTGAAAATGAAATTAAAATTTTAAAAATTACATTTCAAATTGAAATTTTGAAAATATAACTAAATTTAAATTTTGTTAAAAGTAAAACTAAATTCGAAGTTAGTCTTTTTCGGTTGGAAAATGAGATTAAAGTTTTAATAATTATATTTCAAATTAAAGTTTTGTAAAAATATATCTAAAATAAAATTTTGTTAAAAGTATAACTAAATTGAAAGTTAATCTCTTTTGCTTCGAAAAGGAAATTAAAGTTTTAAAAACTACATTCCAAATTAAAATTTTGTAAAAATGTAACTAAATTAAAATTTTGTTAAAAGTAGAACTAAATTGGAAGTTAGTCTCTTTCGCGTTTAAAATGAAATTAAAGTTTTAAAAATTACATTTCAAATCAAAGTTTTGTTAAAAATATAACTGAATTAAAATAGTGTTGAAAGTATAATTTAATTGAAAGTTATTCCTTTTCGCTTCGAAAATGAAACAAAAGTTTTAAAAATTAAATTTGAAATTAAACTTGTGTTAAAAATATAACTAAATTAAAATTTTTTTTAAAGTATAACCAAATTGAAAGTTAGTCCTTTTCGCATCCAAAACGAAATAAAAGTGTTAAAAATTACATTTCAAACCAACGTTTTGTAAAAACAATAACTAAATTAAAATTTTGTTAAAAGTATAACAAAATTCAAAGGTAGCCTTTTTCGGGTTGAAAATGAAGTTAAAGTTTTAAAAATTACATTTCAAATTAAAATTTTGTAAAAATATAACTAAATTTAAATTTTGTTGAAAGTAAAACTAAATTCGAAGTTAGTCTTTTTCGGTTGGAAAATGAGATTAAAGTTTTAATAATTATATTTCAAATTAAAGTTTTGTAAAAATATAACTAAAATAAAATTTTGTTAAAAGTATAACTAAATTGAAAGTTAATCTCTTTTGCTTCGAAAAGGAAATAAAAGTTTTAAAAATTACATTTCAAATTAAAGGTTTGTTAAAAATATAACTAAATTAAAATTTTGTTAAAAGTACAACTAAATTGAAAGTAAGTCTTTCTAGGTTCGAAAATGAGATTAAAGTTTTAATAATTATATTTCAAATTAAAGTTTTGTAAAAATATAACTAAAATAAAATTTTGTTAAAAGTATAACTAAATTGAAAGTTAGCCTTTTTCGTTTCGAAAATGAATTTAGGCTTTTAAAAACTACATTTCAAATCCAAATTTTGTAAAAAATGTAACTTAATTAAGATTTTGTTACCAGTATAACTAAATTGAAAGTTAGTCTCTTTCGCTTCGAAAATGAAATAAAAGTTTTAAAAATTACATTTCAAATTATAGTTTTGTTAAAAAATATAATAAATTAAAATTTTGCTGAAAGCATGTCTAAAATTGTAAGCTATTCTTTTTCGCTTCGAAAATGAAATAAAAATTTTAAAAATTAAATTTCAAATTAAACTTTTGTCAAAAATATAACTAAATTAAAATTCTTTTAAAAGTATGAGCAAATTGAAAGTTAGTTTTTCGCTTCGAAAACGAAATTCAAGTTTAAAAAATTACATGTCAAAGTAAAGTTTTCTAAAAATGTAACTAAATTAAAATTTTGTTAAAAGTATAACTAAATTGAAAGTTAGACTTTTTCGTTTCGAAAATGAATTTAGGGTCTTAAAAACTATATTTCAAATCCAACTTTTGTAAAAAATGTAACTTAATTAAAATTTTGTTAAAAGTATAACTAAATTGAAAGTTAGTCTTTTTCGCTTCGAAAACGAAATTAAAGTTTAAAAAATTACATTTCAAATTAAAGTTTTGTTAAAAATATAACTAAATTAATATTTTGTTAAAAGTGCAACTAAATTCAAAGTTAGTCTTTTTCGGTTCGAAAATGAGATTAAAGTTTTAATAATTATATTTCAAATTAAAGTTTTGTAAAAATGTAACTAAAATAAAATTTTGTCAAAAGTATAACTAAATTGAAAGTTTATCTTTTTCGCTTGGAAAATGCAATTAAAGTTGAAAAAATTACATTTCAAATTAAAGTTTTGCTAAAAATATAATTAAATTAAAATTTTTTTAAAAGCATAAGTAAATTGAAAGGTAGCCTTTTTCGCATTGAAAATGAAATAAAAGTTTTAAAAATTACATTTCAAATCAAAGTTTTGTTAAAAATATAACTGAATTAAAATTTTGTTGAAAGTATAATTTAATTGAAAGTTAATCCTTTTCGCTTCGAAAATGAGATTAAAGTTTTAAAAATTATATTTCTAATTAAAGTTTGGAAAATTATAACTAAAATAAAATTTTGTTAAAAGTAAAACTAAATTGAAAGTTAGTCTCTTTCGCTTTGAAAATGAAATTAAAGTTTGAAAAATTACATTTCAAATTAAAGTTTTGTTAAAAATATATCTAAATTACAAATTTTTTACAAGTATAACTCAATTGAAAGGTAGAATTTTTCGCGTTGAAAATGAAATTAAAGTTTTAAAAACTACATTTCAAATCCAAGTTTTGTAAAAAATGTAACTTAATTAAAATTTTGTTAAAAGTTAAACTGAACTGAAAGTTAATCTTTTTCGCCTGGAAAATGCAATTAAAGTTTAAAAAATTACATTTCAAATTAAAGTTTTGTTAAAAATACAACTAACTTAAAATTTTTCTAAAAGTATAATTAAATTGAAAGTTGGTAGTTTTCGCTTCCAAAACGAAATAAAAATTTTAAAAATTAAATTTTAAATCCAAGTTTTGGTAAAAAATGCAACTTAATTAAAATTTTGGTAAAAGTATAACCAAATTGAAAGGTAGCCTTTTTCGCGTTGAAAATGAAATTAAAGTTTTAAAAACTACATTCCAAATTAAAATTTTGTAAAAATCTAAGTAAATTAAAATTTTGTTAAAAGTAGAACTAAATTGGAAGTTACTCTATTTCGCTTCGAAAATGAATTTAGGGTTTTAAAAACTACATTTAAAATCCAAGATTTGTTAAAAAATGTAACTTAATTAAAATTTTGGTAAAAGTATGACTAAACTGACAGCTAGTCTATTTTGCTTCGAAAATGAAATGAAACTTTTAAAAATTACATTTCAAATTAAAATTTTGTTCAAATTATAACTAAATTGAAAGTTAGTGTTTTTCGCTTCGAAAACGAATTTACGGTTTTAAAAACTACATTTAAAATCCAAGTTTTGTTAAAAAATGTAACTTAATTAAAATTTTGTTAAAAGTATGACTAAACTGACAGCTAGTATATTTTGCTTCGAAAATGAAATGAAACTTTTAAAAATTACATTTCAAATCAAAGTTTTGTAAAAAAAATAGCTAAATTAAAATTTTTTTAAAAGTATAACTAAATTGAAAGGTAGCCTTTTTCGCATTGAAAATGAAATTAAAGTGTTAAAAATTATATTTCAAATTAAAGTTTTGTACAAATATAACTAAATTTAAATTTTGTTAAAAGTATAATTAAATTGAAAATTAGTCTTTCTCGCTTCGAAAATGAATATAGGGTTTTAAAAACTATATTTCAAATTAAAGTATTGTAAAAATATAACTAAAATAAAATTTTGTGACAAGTATAACTAAGTTGAAAGTTACGCTATTTCGCTTCGAAAATGAATTTAGGGTTTTAAAAACTACATTTAAAATCCCAGTTTTGTAAAAAAATGTAACTTAATTAAAATTTTTGTTAATACTATAGCTAAATTGACAGCTAGTCTCTTTTGCTTCGAAAATGAAATAAAAATTTTAGAAAATACATTTCAAACTACAGTTTTGTTAAAAATATAACTAAATTAATATTTTGTTAAAAGTATAACTAAATTGAGAGTTAATCTTTTTCGCTCGGAAAATGCAATTAACGTTTAAAAAATTACATTTCAAATTAAAATTTTGTAAAAATGTAACTAAATTAAAATTTTGTTAAAAGTTTAACTAAATTGAAAGGTAGCCTTTTTCGCGTTGAAAATGAAATTAAAGTTTTAAAAACTACATTCCAAATTAAAATTTTGTAAAAATGTAACTAAATTAAAATTTTGTTAAAAGTAGAACTAAATTGGAAATTAGTCTCTTTCGCGTTTAAAATGATATTAAAGTTTTAAAAATTACATTTCAAATCAAAGTTTTGTTAAAAATATAACTGAATTAAAATATTGTTGAAAGTATAATTTAATTGAAAGTTATTCCTTTTCGCTTCGAAAATGAAATAAAAATTTTAAAAATTAAATTTCAAATTAAACTTTTGTCAAAAATATAACTAAATTAAAATTCTTTTAAAAGTATGACCAAATTGAAAGTTAGTCTTTTCGCTTCGAAAACGAAATTAAAGTTTAAAAGATTACATGTCAAAGTAAAGTTTTCTAAAAA
The DNA here is from genome assembly GCA_963422695.1 of Xylophagus ater. NCBI lineage: Eukaryota > Metazoa > Arthropoda > Insecta > Diptera > Xylophagidae > Xylophagus > Xylophagus ater. The sequence goes on along the minus strand of OY730481.1, from coordinate 30,644,237 downwards.
TGCAACTAAATTAAAATTTTGTTAAAAGCATAACTAAATTGAAAGTTAGACTTTTTCTTTTCGAAAATGAATTTAGGGTCTTAAAAATTACATTTCAAATTAAAGTTTTGTTAAAAATATAACTAAATTAATATTTTGTTAAAAGTGCAACTAAATTCAAAGTTAGTCTTTTTCGGTTCGAAAATGAGATTAAAGTTTTAATAATTATATTTCAAATTAAAGTTTTGTAAAAATGTAACTAAAATAAAATTTTGTCAAAAGTATAACTAAATTGAAAGTTTATCTTTTACGCTTGGAAAATGCAATTAAAGTTGAAAAAATTACATTTCAAATTAAAGTTTTGCTAAAAATATAATTAAATTAAAATTTTTTTAAAAGTATAAGTAAATTGAAAGGTAGCCTTTTTCGCATTGAAAATGAAATTGAAGTTTTAAAAATTACATTTCCAATTGAAGTTTTGTTAAAAATATAACTAAATTTAAATTTTGTTAAAAGTACAACTAAATTCAAATTTAATCTCTTTCGCTAGGAAAATGCAATTATAGTTTAAAAAATTAAATTTCAAATTAAAGTTTTGTTAAAAATATAACTAAATCAACATTTTTTTGAAAGTATAATCAAATTGAAAGTCAGTCGTTTTCGCTTGCAAAATGAAATAAAAGTTTTAAAAATTAAATTTCGAATTAAACTCTTGTAAAAAAAATAGCTAAATTAAAATTTTTTTAAAAGTATAACTAAATTGAAAGGTAGCCGTCTTCGCATTGAAAATGAAATTAAAGTTTTAAAAATTACATTCCAAATTAAAGTTTTGTTATACATATAACTAAATTAATATCTTGTTAAGAGTACAACTAAATTCAAAGTTAGTCTTTTTCGGTTCGAAAATGAGATTAAAGTTTAAAAATTTTCTTGCAAATTAAAATTTTGTAAAAAATGTAACTAAATTATAATTTTGATAAAAGTAGAACTAAATTGGAAGTTAGTCTCTTTCGCTTTTAAAATGAAATAAAAGTTTCAAAAATTACATTTCAAATTAAAGTTTTGTTAAAAAATATAATAAATTTAAATTTTGTTAAAAGTATAACTAAAATTGAAAGTTAGTCTCTTTCGCTTCGGAAATAAAATAAAAGTTTTAAAAAGTTACATTTCAAATTAAAGTTTTGTACAAATATAACTAAATTTAAGTTGTGTTAAAAGTATAATTAAATTGAAAATTAGTATTTTTCGCTTCGAAGATGAATATAGGGGTTTAAAAACTATATTTTAAATTAAAGTATTGTAAAAATATAGCTAAAATAAAATTTTGTGAAAAGCATAACTAAGTTGAAAGTTACTCTATTTCGCTTCGAAAATGAATTTAGGGTTTTAAAAACTACATTTAAAATCCAAGTTTTGTTAAAAAATGTAACTTAATTAAAATTTTGTTAAAAGTATAGCTAAATTGACAGCGAGTCTCTTTTGCTTCGAAAATGAGATTAAAGTTTTAAAAATTTTATTTCAAATTAAAGTTTGGAAAAATATAACTAAAATAAAATTTTGTTAAAAGTTTAACTAAATTGAAAGGTAGCCTTTGTCGCGTTGGAAATGAAATTGAAGTTTTAAAAACTACATTCCAAATTAAAATTTTGTAAAAATGTAACTAAATTAAAATTTTGTTAAAAGTTTAACTAAATTTAAAGTTAATCTTTTTCGCCTGGAAAATGCAATTAAAGTTTAAAAAATTACATTTGAAATTAAAGTTTTGTTAAAAATATAACTAAATTAAAATTTTTTTAAAAGTATAATTAAATTGAAAGTTGGTCGTTTTCGCTTCCAAAACGAAATAAAAATTTTAAAAATTAAATTTTAAATCCAAGTTTTGGTAAAAAATGCAACTTAATTAAAATTTTGGTAAAAGTATAACCAAATTGAAAGTTAGTCTTTTTCGCTTCCAAAACGAAATAACAGTTTTAAAAATTACATTTTAAATTAAAGTTTTGTAAAAACATAACTAAATTTAAATTTTGTTAAAAGTTTAAGTAAATTGAAAGTTAGTCTTTTTCGCTTCGAAAGTGAATTTGGGGTTTTAAAAACTACATTTCAAATCCAAGTTTTGTTAAAAAATGTAACTTTATTAAAATTTTGTTAAAAGTAGAACTAAATTGGAAGTTAGTCTCTTTCGCGTTTAAAATGAAATTAAAGTTTTAAAAATTACATTTCAAATCAAAGTTTTGTTAAAAATATAACTGAATTAAAATAGTGTTGAAAGTATAATTTAATTGAAAGTTATTCCTTTGCGTTTTAAAAATTAAATTTCAAATTAAACTTGTGTTAAAAATATAACTAAATTAAAATTTTTTTTAAAGTATAACCGAATTGAAAGTTAGTCCTTTTCGCATCCAAAACGAAATAAAAGTGTTAAAAATTACATTTCAAACCAACGTTTTGTAAAAACAATAACTAAATTAAAATTTTGTTAAAAGTATAACAAAATTCAAAGGTAGCCTTTTTCGGGTTGAAAATGAAGTTAAAGTTTTAAAAATTACATTTCAAATTAAAATTTTGTAAAAATATAACTAAATTTAAATTTTGTTGAAAGTAAAACTAATTTCGAAGTTAGTCTTTTTCGGTTGGAAAATGAGATTAAAGTTTTAATAATTATATTTCAAATTAAAGTTTTGTAAAAATATAACTAAAATAAAATTTTGTTAAAAGTATAACTAAATTGAAAGTTAATCTCTTTTGCCTCGAAAAGGAAATAAGAGTTTTAAAAATTACATTTCAAATTAAAGGTTTGTTAAAAATATAACTAAATTAAAATTTTGTTAAAAGTACAACTAAATTGAAAGTAAGTCTTTCCAGGTTCGAAAATGAGATTAAAGTTTTAATAATTATATTTCAAATTAAAGTTTTGTAAAAATATAACTAAAATAAAATTTTGTTAAAAGTATAACTAAATTGAAAGTTAGCCTTTTTCGCTTGGAAAATGCAATTAAAGTTGAAAAAATTAAATTTCAAATTAAACTTTTGTCAAAAATATAACTAAATTAAAATTCTTTTAAAAGTATGAGCAAATTGAAAGTTAGTCTTTTCGCTTCGAAAACGAAATTAAAGTTTAAAAAATTACATGTCAAAGTAAAGTTTTCTAAAAATGTAACTAAATTAAAATTTTGTTAAAAGTATAACTAAATTGAAAGTTAGACTTTTTCGTTTCGAAAATGAATTTAGGGTCTTAAAAACTATATTTCAAATCCAACTTTTGTAAAAAATGTAACTTAATTAAAATTTTGTTAAAAGTATAACTAAATTGAAAGTTAGTCTTTTTCGCTTCGAAAACGAAATTAAAGTTTAAAAAATTACATTTCAAATTAAAGTTTTGTTAAAAATATAACTAAATTAATATTATGTTAAAAGTGCAACTAAATTCAAAGTTAGTCTTTTTCGGTTCGAAAATGAGATTAAAGTTTTAATAATTATATTTCAAATTAAAGTTTTGTAATAATGTAACTAAAATAAAATTTTGTCAAAAGTATAACTAAATTGAAAGTTTATCTTTTTCGCTTGGAAAATGCAATTAAAGTTGAAAAAATTACATTTCAAATTAAAGTTTTGCTAAAAATATAATTAAATTAAAATTTTTTTAAAAGTATAAGTAAATTGAAAGGTAGCCTTTTTCGCATTGAAAATGAAATAAAAGTTTTAAAAATTACATTTCAAATCAAAGTTTTGTTAAAAATATAACTGAATTAAAATTTTGTTGAAAGTATAATTTAATTGAAAGTTAATCCTTTTCGCTTCGAAAATGAGATTAAAGTTTTAAAAATTATATTTCTAATTAAAGTTTGGAAAATTATAACTAAAATAAAATTTTGTTAAAAGTAAAACTAAATTGAAAGTTAGTCTTTTTCGCTTTGAAAATGAAATTAAAGTTTGAAAAATTACATTTCAAATTAAAGTTTTGTTAAAAATATATCTAAATTACAAATTTTTTACAAGTATAACTCAATTGAAAGGTAGAATTTTTCGCGTTGAAAATGAAATTAAAGTTTTAAAAACTACATTTCAAATCCAAGTTTTGTAAAAAATGTAACTTAATTAAAATTTTGTTAAAAGTTAAACTAAACTGAAAGTTAATCTTTTTCGCCTGGAAAATGCAATTAAAGTTTAAAAAATTACATTTCAAATTAAAGTTTTGTTAAAAATACAACTAACTTAAAATTTTTCTAAAAGTATAATTAAATTGAAAGTTGGTAGTTTTCGCTTCCAAAACGAAATAAAAATTTTAAAAATTAAATTTTAAATCCAAGTTTTGGTAAAAAATGCAACTTAATTAAAATTTTGGTAAAAGTATAACCAAATTGAAAGGTAGCCTTTTTCGCGTTGAAAATGAAATTAAAGTTTTAAAAACTACATTCCAAATTAAAATTTTGTAAAAATCTAAGTAAATTAAAATTTTGTTAAAAGTATAACAAAATTCAAAGGTAGCCTTTTTCGGGTTGAAAATGAAGTTAAAGTTTTAAAAATTACATTTCAAATTAAAATTTTGTAAAAATATAACTAAATTTAAATTTTGTTGAAAGTAAAACTAATTTCGAAGTTAGTCTCTTTCGCTTTTAAAATGAAATAAAAGTTTCAAAAATTACATTTCAAATTAAAGTTTTGTTAAAAAATATAATAAATTTAAATTTTGTTAAAAGTATAACTAAAATTGAAAGTTAGTCTCTTTCGCTTCGGAAATAAAATAAAAGTTTTAAAAAGTTACATTTCAAATTAAAGTTTTGTACAAATATAACTAAATTTAAGTTGTGTTAAAAGTATAATTAAATTGAAAATTAGTATTTTTCGCTTCGAAGATGAATATAGGGGTTTAAAAACTATATTTTAAATTAAAGTATTGTAAAAATATAGCTAAAATAAAATTTTGTGAAAAGCATAACTAAGTTGAAAGTTACTCTATTTCGCTTCGAAAATGAATTTAGGGTTTTAAAAACTACATTTAAAATCCAAGTTTTGTTAAAAAATGTAACTTAATTAAAATTTTGTTAAAAGTATAGCTAAATTGACAGCGAGTCTCTTTTGCTTCGAAAATGAGATTAAAGTTTTAAAAATTTTATTTCAAATTAAAGTTTGGAAAAATATAACTAAAATAAAATTTTGTTAAAAGTTTAACTAAATTGAAAGGTAGCCTTTGTCGCGTTGGAAATGAAATTGAAGTTTTAAAAACTACATTCCAAATTAAAATTTTGTAAAAATGTAACTAAATTAAAATTTTGTTAAAAGTTTAACTAAATTTAAAGTTAATCTTTTTCGCCTGGAAAATGCAATTAAAGTTTAAAAAATTACATTTGAAATTAAAGTTTTGTTAAAAATATAACTAAATTAAAATTTTTTTAAAAGTATAATTAAATTGAAAGTTGGTCGTTTTCGCTTCCAAAACGAAATAAAAATTTTAAAAATTAAATTTTAAATCCAAGTTTTGGTAAAAAATGCAACTTAATTAAAATTTTGGTAAAAGTATAACCAAATTGAAAGTTAGTCTTTTTCGCTTCCAAAACGAAATAACAGTTTTAAAAATTACATTTTAAATTAAAGTTTTGTAAAAACATAACTAAATTTAAATTTTGTTAAAAGTTTAAGTAAATTGAAAGTTAGTCTTTTTCGCTTCGAAAGTGAATTTGGGGTTTTAAAAACTACATTTCAAATCCAAGTTTTGTTAAAAAATGTAACTTTATTAAAATTTTGTTAAAAGTAGAACTAAATTGGAAGTTAGTCTCTTTCGCGTTTAAAATGAAATTAAAGTTTTAAAAATTACATTTCAAATCAAAGTTTTGTTAAAAATATAACTGAATTAAAATAGTGTTGAAAGTATAATTTAATTGAAAGTTATTCCTTTTCGTTTTAAAAATTAAATTTCAAATTAAACTTGTGTTAAAAATATAACTAAATTAAAATTTTTTTTAAAGTATAACCAAATTGAAAGTTAGTCCTTTTCGCATCCAAAACGAAATAAAAGTGTTAAAAATTACATTTCAAACCAACGTTTTGTAAAAACAATAACTAAATTAAAATTTTGTTAAAAGTATAACAAAATTCAAAGGTAGCCTTTTTCAGGTTGAAAATGAAGTTAAAGTTTTAAAAATTACATTTCAAATTAAAATTTTGTAAAAATATAACTAAATTTAAATTTTGTTGAAAGTAAAACTAATTTCGAAGTTAGTCTTTTTCGGTTGGAAAATGAGATTAAAGTTTTAATAATTATATTTCAAATTAAAGTTTTGTAAAAATATAACTAAAATAAAATTTTGTTAAAAGTATAACTAAATTGAAAGTTAATCTCTTTTGCCTCGAAAAGGAAATAAGAGTTTTAAAAATTACATTTCAAATTAAAGGTTTGTTAAAAATATAACTAAATTAAAATTTTGTTAAAAGTACAACTAAATTGAAAGTAAGTCTTTCTAGGTTCGAAAATGAGATTAAAGTTTTAATAATTATATTTCAAATTAAAGTTTTGTAAAAATATAACTAAAATAAAATTTTGTTAAAAGTATAACTAAATTGAAAGTTAGCCTTTTTCGTTTCGAAAATGAATTTAGGCTTTTAAAAACTACATTTCAAATCCAAATTTTGTAAAAAATGTAACTTAATTAAGATTTTGTTACCAGTATAACTAAATTGAAAGTTAGTCTCTTTCGCTTCGAAAATGAAATAAAAGTTTTAAAAATTACATTTCAAATTATAGTTTTGTTAAAAAATATAATAAATTATAATTTTGCTGAAAGCATGTCTAAAATTGTAAGCTATTCTTTTTCGCTTCGAAAATGAAATAAAAATTTTAAAAACTAAATTTCAAATTAAACTTTTGTCAAAAATATAACTAAATTAAAATTCTTTTAAAAGTATGAGCAAATTGAAAGTTAGTCTTTTCGCTTCGAAAACGAAATTAAAGTTTAAAAAATTACATGTCAAAGTAAAGTTTTCTAAAAATGTAACTAAATTAAAATTTTGTTAAAAGTATAACTAAATTGAAAGTTAGACTTTTTCGTTTCGAAAATGAATTTAGGGTCTTAAAAACTATATTTCAAATCCAACTTTTGTAAAAAATGTAACTTAATTAAAATTTTGTTAAAAGTATAACTAAATTGAAAGTTAGTCTTTTTCGCTTCGAAAACGAAATTAAAGTTTAAAAAATTACATTTCAAATTAAAGTTTTGTTAAAAATATAACTAAATTAATATTTTGTTAAAAGTGCAACTAAATTCGAAGTTAGTCTTTTTCGGTTCGAAAATGAGATTAAAGTTTTAATAATTATATTTCAAATTAAAGTTTTGTAATAATGTAACTAAAATAAAATTTTGTCAAAAGTATAACTAAATTGAAAGTTTATCTTTTTCGCTTGGAAAATGCAATTAAAGTTGAAAAAATTACATTTCAAATTAAAGTTTTGCTAAAAATATAATTAAATTAAAATTTTTTTAAAAGTATAAGTAAATTGAAAGGTAGCCTTTTTCGCATTGAAAATGAAATAAAAGTTTTAAAAATTACATTTCAAATCAAAGTTTTGTTAAAAATATAACTGAATTAAAATTTTGTTGAAAGTATAATTTAATTGAAAGTTAATCCTTTTCGCTTCGAAAATGAGATTAAAGTTTTAAAAATTATATTTCTAATTAAAGTTTGGAAAATTATAACTAAAATAAAATTTTGTTAAAAGTAAAACTAAATTGAAAGTTAGTCTTTTTCGCTTTGAAAATGAAATTAAAGTTTGAAAAATTACATTTCAAATTAAAGTTTTGTTAAAAATATATCTAAATTACAAATTTTTTACAAGTATAACTCAATTGAAAGGTAGAATTTTTCGCGTTGAAAATGAAATTAAAGTTTTAAAAACTACATTTCAAATCCAAGTTTTGTAAAAAATGTAACTTAATTAAAATTTTGTTAAAAGTTAAACTAAACTGAAAGTTAATCTTTTTCGCCTGGAAAATGCAATTAAAGTTTAAAAAATTACATTTCAAATTAAAGTTTTGTTAAAAATACAACTAACTTAAAATTTTTCTAAAAGTATAATTAAATTGAAAGTTGGTAGTTTTCGCTTCCAAAACGAAATAAAAATTTTAAAAATTAAATTTTAAATCCAAGTTTTGGTAAAAAATGCAACTTAATTAAAATTTTGGTAAAAGTATAACCAAATTGAAAGGTAGCCTTTTTCGCGTTGAAAATGAAATTAAAGTTTTAAAAACTACATTCCAAATTAAAATTTTGTAAAAATCTAAGTAAATTAAAATTTTGTTAAAAGTAGAACTAAATTGGAAGTTACTCTATTTCGCTTCGAAAATGAATTTAGGGTTTTAAAAACTACATTTAAAATCCAAGATTTGGTAAAAAATGTAACTTAATTAAAATTTTGGTAAAAGTATGACTAAACTGACAGCTAGTCTATTTTGCTTCGAAAATGAAATGAAACTTTTAAAAATTAGATTTCAAATTAAAATTTTGTTCAAATTATAACTAAATTGAAAGTTAGTGTTTTTCGCTTCGAAAACGAATTTACGGTTTTAAAAACTACATTTAAAATCCAAGTTTTGTTAAAAAATGTAACTTAATTAAAATTTTGTTAAAAGTATGACTAAACTGACAGCTAGTATATTTTGCTTCGAAAATGAAATGAAACTTTTAAAAATTACATTTCAAATCAAAGTTTTGTAAAAAAAATAGCTAAATTAAAATTTTTTTAAAAGTATAACTAAATTGAAAGGTAGCCTTTTTCGCATTGAAAATGAAATTAAAGTGTTAAAAATTATATTTCAAATTAAAGTTTTGTACAAATATAACTAAATTTCAATTTTGTTAAAAGTATAATTAAATTGAAAATTAGTCTTTCTCGCTTCGAAAATGAATATAGGGTTTTAAAAACTATATTTCAAATTAAAGTATTGTAAAAATATAACTAAAATAAAATTTTGTGACAAGTATAACTAAGTTGAAAGTTACGCTATTTCGCTTCGAAAATGAATTTAGGGTTTTAAAAACTACATTTAAAATCCCAGTTTTGTAAAAAAATGTAACTTAATTAAAATTTTTGTTAATACTATAGCTAAATTGACAGCTAGTCTCTTTTGCTTCGAAAATGAAATAAAAATTTTAGAAAATACATTTCAAACTACAGTTTTGTTAAAAATATAACTAAATTAATATTTTGTTAAAAGTATAACTAAATTGAGAGTTAATCTTTTTCGCTCGGAAAATGCAATTAACGTTTAAAAAATTACATTTCAAATTAAAATTTTGTAAAAATGTAACTAAATTAAAATTTTGTTAAAAGTTTAACTAAATTGAAAGGTAGCCTTTTTCGCGTTGAAAATGAAATTAAAGTTTTAAAAACTACATTCCAAATTAAAATTTTGTAAAAATGTAACTAAATTAAAATTTTGTTAAAAGTAGAACTAAATTGGAAATTAGTCTCTTTCGCGTTTAAAATGATATTAAAGTTTTAAAAATTACATTTCAAATCAAAGTTTTGTTAAAAATATAACTAAATTAAAATATTGTTGAAAGTATAATTTAATTGAAAGTTATTCCTTTTCGCTTCGAAAATGAAATAAAAATTTTAAAAATTAAATTTCAAATTAAACTTTTGTCAAAAATATAACTAAATTAAAATTCTTTTAAAAGTATGACCAAATTGAAAGTTAGTCTTTTCGCTTCGAAAACGAAATTAAAGTTTAAAAAATTACATGTCAAAATAAAGTTTTCTAAAAATGCAACTAAATTAAAATTTTGTTAAAAGCATAACTAAATTGAAAGTTAGACTTTTTCGTTTCGAAAATGAATTTAGGGTCTTAAAAATTACATTTCAAATTAAAGTTTTGTTAAAAATATAACTAAATTAATATTTTGTTAAAAGTGCAACTAAATTCAAAGTTAGTCTTTTTCGGTTCGAAAATGAGATTAAAGTTTTAATAATTATATTTCAAATTAAAGTTTTGTAAAAATGTAACTAAAATAAAATTTTGTCAAAAGTATAACTAAATTGAAAGTTTATCTTTTACGCTTGGAAAATGCAATTGAAGTTGAAAAAATTACATTTCAAATTAAAGTTTTGCTAAAAATATAATTAAATTAAAATTTTTTTAAAAGTATAAGTAAATTGAAAGGTAGCCTTTTTCGCATTGAAAATGAAATTGAAGTTTTAAAAATTACATTTCCAATTGAAGTTTTGTTAAAAATATAACTAAATTTAAATTTTGTTAAAAGTACAACTAAATTCAAATTTAATCTCTTTCGCTAGGAAAATGCAATTATAGTTTAAAAAATTAAATTTCAAATTAAAGTTTTGTTAAAAATATAACTGAATCAACATTTTTTTGAAAGTATAATCAAATTGAAAGTCAGTCGTTTTCGCTTGCAAAATGAAATAAAAGTTTTAAAAATTAAATTTCGAATTAAACTCTTGTAAAAAAAATAGCTAAATTAAAATTTTTTTAAAAGTATAACTAAATTGAAAGGTAGCCGTCTTCGCATTGAAAATGAAATTAAAGTTTTAAAAATTACATTCCAAATTAAAGTTTTGTTATACATATAACTAAATTAATATCTTGTTAAGAGTACAACTAAATTCAAAGTTAGTCTTTTTCGGTTCGAAAATGAGATTAAAGTTTAAAAATTTTCTTGCAAATTAAAATTTTGTAAAAAATGTAACTAAATTATAATTTTGATAAAAGTAGAACTAAATTGGAAGTTAGTCTCTTTCGCTTTTAAAATGAAATAAAAGTTTCAAAAATTACATTTCAAATTAAAGTTTTGTTAAAAAATATAATAAATTTAAATTTTGTTAAAAGTATAACTAAAATTGAAAGTTAGTCTCTTTCGCTTCGGAAATAAAATAAAAGTTTTAAAAAGTTACATTTCAAATTAAAGTTTTGTACAAATATAACTAAATTTAAGTTGTGTTAAAAGTATAATTAAATTGAAAATTAGTATTTTTCGCTTCGAAGATGAATATAGGGGTTTAAAAACTATATTTTAAATTAAAGTATTGTAAAAATATAGCTAAAATAAAATTTTGTGAAAAGCATAACTAAGTTGAAAGTTACTCTATTTCGCTTCGAAAATGAATTTAGGGTTTTAAAAACTACATTTAAAATCCAAGTTTTGTTAAAAAATGTAACTTAATTAAAATTTTGTTAAAAGTATAGCTAAATTGACAGCGAGTCTCTTTTGCTTCGAAAATGAGATTAAAGTTTTAAAAATTTTATTTCAAATTAAAGTTTGGAAAAATATAACTAAAATAAAATTTTGTTAAAAGTTTAACTAAATTGAAAGGTAGCCTTTGTCGCGTTGGAAATGAAATTGAAGTTTTAAAAACTACATTCCAAATTAAAATTTTGTAAAAATATAACTAAATTAAAATTTTGTTAAAAGTTTAACTAAATTTAAAGTTAATCTTTTTCGCCTGGAAAATGCAATTAAAGTTTAAAAAATTACATTTGAAATTAAAGTTTTGTTAAAAATATAACTAAATTAAAATTTTTTTAAAAGTATAATTAAATTGAAAGTTGGTCGTTTTCGCTTCCAAAACGAAATAAAAATTTTAAAAATTAAATTTTAAATCCAAGTTTTGGCAAAAAATGCAACTTAATTAAAATTTTGGTAAAAGTATAACCAAATTGAAAGTTAGTCTTTTTCGCTTCCAAAACGAAATAACAGTTTTAAAAATTACATTTTAAATTAAAGTTTTGTAAAAACATAACTAAATTTAAATTTTGTTAAAAGTACAACTAAATTGAAAGTTACTCTATTTCGCTTCGGAAATTAATTTAGGGTTTTAAAAACTACATTTCAAACCCAAGTTTTGTTAAAAAATGTAACTTAATTAAAATTTTGTTAAAAGTATGACTAAACTGACAGCTAGTCTATTTTGCTTCGAAAATGAAATGAAACTTTTAAAAATTACATTTCAAATTAACGTTCTGTAAAAATATAACTAAATTCAAATTTTGTTAAAAGTACAACTAAATTGAAAGTTACTCTATTTCGCTTCGGAAATTAATTTAGGGTTTTAAAAACTACATTTCAAACCCAAGTTTTGTTAAAAAATGTAACTTAATTAAAATTTTGTTAAAAGTATGACTAAACTGACAGCTAGTCTATTTTGCTTCGAAAATGAAATGAAACTTTTAAAAATTACATTTCAAATTAAAATTTTGTTCAAATTATAACTAAATTGAAAGTTAGTGTTTTTCGCTTCGAAAACGAATTTACGGTTTTAAAAACTACATTTTAAATCCAAGTTTTGTTAAAAAATGCAACTTAATTAAAATTTTGGTAAAAGTATAAGTAAATTGAAAGTTAGTCTTTTTCGCTTCGAAAGTGAATTTGGGGTTTTAAAAACTACATTTCAAATCCAAGTTTTGTTAAAAAATGTAACTTTATTAAAATTTTGTTAAAAGTATAACTAAATTGAAAGTTAGTCTCTTTCGCTCCCAGAATGGAATTAAAGTTTTGAAAATTACATTTCAAATTAACGTTCTGTAAAAATATAACTAAATTCAAATTTTGTTAAAAGTACAACTAAATTGAAAGTTACTCTATTTCGCTTCGGAAATTAATTTAGGGTTTTAAAAACTACATTTCAAACCCAAGTTTTGTTAAAAAATGTAACTTAATTAAAATTTTGTTAAAAGTATGACTAAACTGACAGCTAGTCTATTTTGCTTCGAAAATGAAATGAAACTTTTAAAAATTACATTTCAAATTAAAATTTTGTTCAAATTATAACTAAATTGAAAGTTAGTGTTTTTCGCTTCGAAAACGAATTTACGGTTTTAAAAACTACATTTTAAATCCAAGTTTTGTTAAAAAATGTAACTTAATTAAAATTTTGTTAAAAGTATGACTAAACTGACAGCTAGTATATTTTGCTTCGAAAATGAAATGAAACTTTTAAAAATTACATTTGAAATCAAAGTTTTGTAAAAAAAATAGCTAAATTAAAATTTTTTTAAAAGTATAACTAAATTGACAGCTAGTCTCTTTTGCTTCGAAAATGAAATAAAAATTTTAGAAATTACATTTCAAACTAAAGTTTTGTTAAAAATATAACTAAATTAATATTTTGTTAAAAGTATAACTAAATTGAGAGTTAATCTTTTTCGCTCGGAAAATGCAATTAACGTTTAAAAAATTACATTTCAAATAAAAATTTTGAAAAATGTAACTAAATTAACATTTTGTTAAAAGTAGAACTAAATTGGAAGTTAGTCTCTTTCGCGTTTAAAATGAAATTATAGTTTTAAAAATTACATTTCAAATCAAAGTTTTGTTAAAAATATAACTGAATTAAAATAGTGTTGAAAGTATAATTTAATTGAAAGTTATTCCTTTTCGCTTCGAAAATGAAATAAAAGTTTTAAAAATTAAATTTCAAATTAAACTTGTGTTAAAAATATAACTAAATTAAAATTTTTTTTAAAGTATAACCAAATTGAAAATTAGTACTTTTCGCATCCAAAACGAAATAAAAGTGTTAAAAATTACATTTCAGACCAACGTTTTGTAAAAACAGTAAGTAAATTAAAATTTTTTTAAAAGTATAACTGCATTGAAAGTTAACCTTTTTCGCGTTGAAAATGAAATTAAAATTTTAAAAATTACATTTCAAATTGAAATTTTGAAAAATATAACTAAATTAAAATTTTGTTAAAAGTATAACTAAATTGAAAGTTAGCCTTTTTCGTTTCGAAAATGAATTTAGGCTTTTAAAAACTACATTTTAAATCCAAATTTTGTAAAAAATGTAACTTAATTAAGATTTTGTTAACAGTATAACTATATTGAAAGTTAGTCTCTTTCGCTTCGAAAATGAAATAAAAGTTTTGAAAATTACATTTCAAATTATAGTTTTGTTAAAAATGTAATATATTAAAATTTTGCTGAAAGTATGTCTAAAATTGTAAGCTATTCTTTTTCGTTTCGAAAATGAAATAAAAATTTTAAAAATTAAATTTCAAATTAAACTTTTGTCAAAAATATAACTAAATTAAAATTCTTTTAAAAGTATGACCAAATTGAAAGTTAGTCTTTTCGCTTCGAAAACGAAATTAAAGTTTAAAAAATTACATGTCAAAGTAAAGTTTTCTAAAAATGTAACTAAATTAAAATTTTGTTAAAAGTATAACTAAATTGAAAGTTAGACTTTTTCGTTTCGAAAATGAATTTAGGGTCTTAAAAACTATATTTCAAATCCAACTTTTGTAAAAAATGTAACTTAATTAAAATTTTGTTAAAAGTATAACTAAATTGAAAGTTAGTCTTTTTCGCTTCGAAAACGAAATTAAAGTTTAAAAAATTACATTTCAAATTAAAGTTTTGTTAAAAATATAACTAAATTAATATTTTGTTAAAAGTGCAACTAAATTCAAAGTTAGTCTTTTTCGGTTCGAAAATGAGATTAAAGTTTTAATAATTATATTTCAAATTAAAGTTTTGTAAAAATGTAACTAAAATAAAATTTTGTCAAAAGTATAACTAAATTGAAAGGTAGCCTTTTTCGCATTGAAAATGAAATTGAAGTTTTAAAAATTACGTTTCCAATTAAAGCTTTGGTAAAAATATAACTAAATTTAAATTTTGTTAAAAGTACAACTAAATTCAAATTTAATCTCTTTCGCTCGGAAAATGCAATTATAGTTTAAAAAATTAAATTTCAAATTAAAGTTTTGTTAAAAATATAACTAAATCAACATTTTTTTGAAAGTATAATCAAATTGAAAGTTGGTCGTTTTCGCTTCCAAAATGAAATAAAAATTTTAAAAATTAAATTTTAAATCCAAGTTTTGGTAAAAAATGCAACTTAATTAAAATTTTGGTAAAAGTATAACCAAATTGAAAGTTAGTCTTTTTCGCTTCGAAAACGAAATTAAAGTTTAAAAAATTACATTTCAAATTAAAGTTTTGTTAAAAATATAACTAAATTAATATTTTGTTAAAAGTGCAACTAAATTCAAAGTTAGTCTTTTTCGGTTCGAAAATGAGACTAAAGTTTTAATAATTATATTTCAAATTAAAGTTTTGTAAAAATGTAACTAAAATAAAATTTTGATAAAAGTAGAACTAAATTGGAAGTTAGTCTCTTTCGCTTTTAAAATGAAATAAAAGTTTTAAAAATTACATTTCAAATCAAAGTTTTGTTAAAAATATAACTAAATTTAAATTTTGTTGAAAGTATAACCAAATCGATAGTTAGTCTTTTTTGCTTCCAATAGGAAATAAAAGTTTCAAAAATTACATTTCAAATTAAAGTTTTGTTAAAAATATAACTAAATTTAAATTTTGTTGAAAGTATAACTAAAATTGAAAGTTAGTCTCTTTCGCTTCGGAAATAAAATAAAAGTTTTAAAATGTTACATTTCAAATTAAAGTTTTGTTAAAAATATAACTAAATTAATATTTTGTTAAAAGTGCAACTAAATTCAAAGTTAGTCTTTTTCGGTTCGAAAATGAGACTAAAGTTTTAATAATTATATTTCAAATTAAAGTTTTGTAAAAATGTAACTAAAATAAAATTTTGTCAAAAGTATAACTAAATTGAAAGTTTATCTTTTTCGCGTGGAAAATGCAATTAAAGTTGAAAAAATTACATTTCAAATTAAAGTTTTGCTAAAAATATAATTAAATTAAAATTTTTTTAAAAGTATAAGTAAATTGAAAGGTAGCCTTTTTCGCATTGAAAATGAAATTGAAGTTTTAAAAATTACGTTTCCAATTAAAGGTTTGTTAAAAAAATAACTAAATTTAAATTTTGTTAAAAGTACAACTAAATTCAAATTTAATCTCTTTCGCTCGAAAAATGCAATTATAGTTTAAAAAATTAAATTTCAAATTAAAGTTTTGTTAAAAATATAACTAAATCAACATTTTTTTGAAAGTATAATCAAATTGAAAGTTAGTCGTTTTCGCTTCCAAAATGAAATAAAAGTTTTAAAAATTAAATTTCGAATTAAACTCTTGTAAAAAAAATAGCTAAATTAAAATTTTTTTAAAAGTATAACTAAATTGAAAGGTAGCCGTTTTCGCATTGAAAATGAAATTAAAGTTTTAAAAATTACATTTCAAATTAAAGTTTTGTTATACATATAACTAAATTAATATCTTGTTAAGAGTACAACTAAATTCAAAGTTAGTCTTTTTCGGTTCGAAAATGAGATTAAAGTTTTAAAAATTTTCTTGCAAATTAAAATTTTGTAAAAAATGTAACTAAATTATAATTTTGATAAAAGTAGAACTAAATTGGAAGTTAGTCTCTTTCGCTTTTAAAATGAAATAAAAGTTTTAAAAATTACATTTCAAATCAAAGTTTTGTTAAAAATATAACTAAATTTAAATTTTGTTGAAAGTATAACCAAATCGATAGTTAGTCTTTTTTGCTTCCAATAGGAAATAAAAGTTTCAAAAATTACATTTCAAATTAAAGTTTTGTTAAAAATATAACTAAATTTAAATTTTGTTGAAAGTATAACTAAAATTGAAAGTTAGTCTCTTTCGCTTCGGAAATAAAATAAAAGTTTTAAAATGTTACATTTCAAATTAAAGTTTTGTACAAATATAACTAAATTTAAAATTTGTTAAAAGTATAATTAAATTGAAAATTAGTATTTTTCGCTTCGACGATGAATATAGGGTTTTAAAAACTATATTTCAAATTAAAGTATTGTAAAAATATAACCAAAATAAAATTTTGTGAAAAGTATAACTAAGTTGAAAGTTACTCTATTTCGCTTCGAAAATGAATTTAGGGTTTTAAAAATTACATTTAAAATCCAAGTTTTGTTAAAAAATGTAACTTAATTAAAATTTTGTTAAAAGTATAGCTAAATTGACAGCTAGTCTCTTTTGCTTCGAAAATGAGATTAAAGTTTTAAAAATTATATTTCAAATTAAAGTTTGGAAAAATATAACTAAAATAAAATTTTGTTAAAAGTTTAACTAAATTGAAAGGTAGCCTTTGTCGCGTTGAAAATGAAATTGAAGTTTTAAAAACTACCTTCCAAATTAAGATTTTGTAAAAATGTAACTAAATTAAAATTTTGTTAAAAGTTAAACTAAATTGAAAGTTAATCTTTTTCGCCTGGAAAATGCAATTAAAGTTTAAAAAATTACATTTGAAATTAAAGTTTTGTTAAAAATATAACTAAATTAAAATTTTTTTAAAAGTATAATTAAATGCAAAGTTGGTCGTTTTCGCTTCCAAAACGAAATAAAAATTTTAAGAATTAAATTTTAAATCCAAGTTTTGGTAAAAAATGCAACTTAATTAAAATTTTGGTAAAAGTATAACCAAATTGAAAGTTAGTCTTTTTCGCTTACACAACGAAATAAAAGTTTTAAAAATTACATTTTAAATTAAAGTTTTGTAAAAATATAACTAAATTTAAATTTTATTAAAAGTGTAACTAAATTGAAAGTTAGTTTTTTCGCTTCGAAAGTGAATTTGGGGTTTTAAAAACTACATTTCAAATCCAAGTTTTGTTAAAAAATGTAACTTAATTAAAATTTTTTTAAAAGTATAACTAAATTGAAAGTTAGTCTCTTTCGCTCCCAGAATGGAATTAAGGTTTTAAAAATTACATTTCAAATTAACGTTCTGTAAAAATATAACTAAATTCAAATTTTGCTAAAAGTACAACTAAATTGAAAGTTACTCTATTTCGCTTCGGAAATTAATTTAGGGTTTTAAAAACTACATTTCAAACCCAAGTTTTGTTAAAAAATGTAACTTAATTAAAATTTTGTTAAAAGTATAACTAAATTGAAAGCTAGTCTGTTTTGCTTCCAAAATGAAATAAATGTTTTAAAAATTCACATGAAATTAAAGTTTTGTTACACATATAACTAAATTAATATCTTGTTAAGAGTACAGCTAAATTCAAAGTTAGTCTTTTTCGGTTCGAAAATGAGATTAAAGTTTTAATAATTATCTTTCAAATTAAAGATTTGTAAAAGTATAACTAAAATAAAATTTTGTTAAAAGTGTAACTAAATTGGAAGTTAATCTTTTTCGCTTGGAAAATGCAATTACAGTTGAAAAAATTACATTTCAAATTAAAGTTTTGTTAAAAATATAACTAAATTAAAATTTTTTTTAAAGTATAAATAAATTGCAATGTAGCCTTTTTCGCATTGAAAATGAAATTAAAATTTTAAAAAACACATTTCAATTTAAAGTTTTGTTAAAAATATAACTAAATTAAAATTTTGTTAAAAGTAGAACTAAATTGGAAGTTAGTCTCTTTCGCTTCGAAAATGAAATAAAACTTTTAAAAATTAAATTTCAAATTAAACTTTTGTTACAAATGTAACTAAATTAAAATTTTGTTAAAAGTACAACTAAATTGAAAGTTAGCCTTTTTCGCTTCCAAGGCGAAATAAAAGATTTAAAAATTAAATTTCAAATTAAACTCTTGTTAAAAATATAACAAAATTAAGATTTTTTTAAAAGTATAACTAAATTGCAAGGTAGCCTTTTTCGCATTGAAAATGAAATTAAAGTTTTAAAAATTACAATTCAAATTAAAGTTTTGAAAAAATATAACTAAATTAAAATTTTTTTAAAAGTATAACTAAATTGAAAGCTAGTCTCTTTTGCTTCCAAAATGAAATAAATGTTTTAAAAATTACATTTCAAAGTTTTGTTACAAATATACCTAAATTAATATTTTGTTAAAAGTACAACTAAATTGAAAGTTAGTCTTTTTCGGTTCGAAAATGAGATTAAAGTTTTAATAATTATCTTTCAAATTAAAGATTTGTAAAAGTATAACTAAAATAAAATTTTGTTAAAAGTGTAACTAAATTGGAAGTTAATCTTTTTCGCTTGGAAAATGCAATTACAGTTGAAAAAATTACATTTCAAATTAAAGTTTTGTTAAAAATATAACTAAATTAAAATTTTTTTTAAAGTATAAATAAATTGCAATGTAGCCTTTTTCGCATTGAAAATGAAATTAGAATTTTAAAAATTACATTTCAAATTAAAGTTTTGTTAAAAATATAACTAAATTAAAATTTTGTTAAAAGTAGAACTAAATTGGAAGTTAGTCTCTTTCGCTTCGAAAATGAAATCAATGTTTAAAAGATTACATTTCAAATTAAAGTTTTGTTAAAAGTTTGACTAAATTAAAATTTTTTTAGAAGTTTAACTAAATTGAATGGTAGAATTTTTCGCGTTGAAAATGAAATTAAAGTTTTAAAAATTACATTTCAAATTAAAATTTTGTAAAAATATAACTAAATTTAAATTTTCTTAAAATTATAACTAAATTGAAAGTTAGCCTTTTCCGCTTCGAAAATGAGTTTAGAGTTTTAAAAACAATATTTCAAATCAAAGTTTTCTTAAAAAATGTAACTTACTTAAAATTTTGTTAAAAATATAACTAAATTGATAGATAATCTCTTTTGCTTCGAAAAGGAAATAAAAGTTTTAAAAATTATATTTCAAATTAAAGTTTTGTTAAAAATATAACGAAATTAAAATTTTGTTAAAAGTACAACTAAATTGAAAGAAGGTCTTTTTCGGTGCGAAAATGAGATTAAAATTTTAATAATTATATTTTTAATTGAAGTTTGGAAAAACAGAACTAAAATGAAATTTTGTTAAAAGTAGAACTAAATTGGAAGTTAATCTCTTTCGCTTTTAAAATGAAATAAAAGTTTTAAATATTACATTTCAAATTAAAGTTTTGTTAATAATTTGACTAAATTAAAATTTTTTTAAAAGTATAACCAAATTGAAAGCTAGTCTTTTTCGCTTCCAAGGCGAAATAAAAATTTAAAAATTAAATTTCAGATTAAACTCTTGTTAAAAATATAACTAAATTAAGATTTTTTTTAAAGTATAACTAAATTGGAAGTTAGTCTCTTTTGCGTTTAAAATGAAATAAAAGTTTTTAAAATTACATTTCAAATCAAAGTTTTGTTAAAAATATAAAGTAATTAAAAATCGGCCCATAGCCGATTTTTTGATGCCCTATGGTAGAAATGGGAAAGAAAAATTGTGAAAACTAACAATAATTCAAGGTTTTTTCTTCATAACTTTTTTTGCCCTTTTCAAAATTTTCTCTAATTTGTAAGTAACCCAGACCCTGGTAGTATAAGCCCAATTTGCAAATTTTATTCAAATCGGTGTATTAGTTCTGAATGCACATCAAAAAAACTTTCTGAACAGGCTTATTTCCTCCTACAACTATTTATTTCTCCGCTATCCTTAGACTGATATCACTGAAATTTACAATGGTATCGTCTATTTATGTAGTCAACCAATATAATTAATTTAAACAAAATTGCTTTACAAATTTTCCAATTAAATATGAAAAATTATATAAAAACATAAAGTAATTTAAAATCGGCCTATAGCCGATTTTTTGATGCCCTATGGTAGAAATGGGAAAGAAAAATTTTGAAAACTAACAATATATCAAGATTTTTCTTCATAACTTTGTTTGCCCTTTTCAAAATTTTCTCTCAATTGCAAGTAACTCAGACCCTGGGAGCATAAGTCTAATTTGCAAATTTCATTCAAATCGGTGCATTAGTTCTGAAAATACATCAAAAAAACTTTCTGAACAGGGTTATTTCGTCCTGCGACTACTTCTTTCTCCACTATCCTTAGACCGATATCACTGAAATTTACAATGGTATGGTCTGTTAATGTAGTCAACCAATATAATTAATTTAAACAAAATTGCTTCACCAATTTTCCAATTAAACCCGAAGAACTATATAAAAAAAAACACAAAACTTTATGGTCACCCCTGTTTTTCCTTAATAACTTCGCTGCCCCTTAGTGGATTTTGCTGAAATGCAATACCAAAACCACTATAGCCATAACCAAGTGGCATTCTAAATTTCAACAAAATTGGATAACGCGTTTTTGAGTTATTTTGTCGATGGACGGACGATAGTACCAAACATGGAGCATTAATATAGGGAATTTTTTTCAGCATTTCGGCTCATTTTCAAAACCGAATTACCCCAATTGGTTCTGCCTGAATTTCACAATTTTTTTCATAAATATTTTATAAGATTTCACCTTTTCAGCGCGCTAAAATATAACTTGATAGGATTAGAACTACTAAAGTTATACGATTCTAAAGCCAACTATTGGAAAAAAAACGCCAGGAACTTTCTGCTTAACTGAATATTTTAAGGTTTTTCTCTCCATAACTTCCTTTCTTCATACTCAAATTGGCCCAAATTCACAGGTAGGCTGGAGTCTAATAGTATAAACACGTTTCGTAAATTTGATTGAAATCGGTATATAAATTTTCAAAATACATCGGAAAAACTTTATGAACAGGCTTATTTTAGGCTACAACTATTTCTTTCTCCACTATCCTTGTACCGATTCGGCTTAAAACTAATTCGCTATCGTCTATTTATGCAGTTAACCTACATAATTAATTTGTACAAAATCGGGTGACAAATTTTCTAATTACATCCGAAAAACCATAACCAAAAAAACGACAAAACTTTCTGGACACCCTGGTTTTTCCTTTATAACTTTGCCCACCGTGGATAGATTTGGCTCAAGTGTAATACCAAACCAAGTTAAGGAATAAGCAACTCACGTTGTAAATTTCATCAAAATCGGGTAACGCGTTTTCGAGTTATCTTGTCTAGGGACGGACGGACGGACATGCATAAATCGATATAACTTTTGATTGCCTACACAACCATACCCTTGAAATTTTTCTCCGATTATTATTTCTATGTGTTACACACTTAGTGACAAAA
Source organism: Xylophagus ater (assembly GCA_963422695.1). Taxonomy (NCBI): domain Eukaryota; kingdom Metazoa; phylum Arthropoda; class Insecta; order Diptera; family Xylophagidae; genus Xylophagus; species Xylophagus ater. The sequence continues at coordinate 30,622,469 of OY730481.1, read as the reverse complement.
CTAATATACCCTCTGGTAGTACCTACCATAGGGCATAAATATAACTGAATTAAAATTTTGTTGAAAGTATAATTTAATTGAAAGTTATTCCTTTTCGCTTCGAAAATGAAATAAAAGTTTTAAAAATTAAATTTCAAATTAAAATTTTGTTACAAATATAACTAAATTAAAATTTTGTTAAAAGTACAACTAAATTGAAAGTAGGTCTTTTTCGGTTCGAAAATGAGATTAAAGTTTTAAAAATTATATTTCTAATTAAAGTTTGGAAAATTATAACTAAAATAAAATTTTGTTAAAAGTATAACTAAATTGAAAGTTTACCTTTTTCGCTTGGAAAATGCAATTAAAGTTGAAAAAATTACATTTCAAATTAAAGTTTTGTTAAAAATGTATCTAAATTACAAATTTTTTAGAAGTATAACTCAATTGAAAGGTAGAATTTTTCGCGTTGAAAATGAAATTAAAGTTTTAAAAACTACATTTCAAATCCAAATTTTGTAAAAAATGTAACTTAATTAAAATTTTGCTAAAAGTTAAACTAATTTGAAAGTTAATCTTTTTCGCCTGGAAAATGCAATTAAAGTTTAAAAAATTACATTTGAAATTAAAGTTTTGTTAAAAATATAACTAAATTAAAATTTTTTTAAAAGTATAATTAAATTGAAAGTTGGTCGTTTTCGCTTCCAGAACGAAATAAAAATTTTAAAAATTAAATTTTAAATCCAAGTTTTGGTAAAAAATGCAACTTAATTAAAATTTTGGTAAAAGTATAACCAAATTGAAAGGTAGCCTTTTTCGTATTGAAAATGAAGTTAAAGTTTTAAAAATTACATTTTAGATTACAGTTTTGTAAAAATATAACTAAATTTAAATTTTGTTAAAAGTATAACTAAATTAAAAGTTAGTCTTTTTCGCTTCGAAAATGAATTTGGGGTTTTAAAAACTGCATTTCAAATCCAAGTTTTGTTGAAAAATGTAACTTAATTAAAATTTTGTTAAAAGTTTAACTAAACTGAAAGTTAGTCTCATTCGCTCCCAGAATGGAATTAAAGTTTTAAAAATTACATTTCAAATTAACGTTCTGTAGAAATGTAACTAAATTCAAATTTTGTTAAAAGTACAACTAAATTGAAAGCTACTCTATTTCGCTTGGGAAATTAATTTAGGGTTTTAAAAACTACATTTCAAACCCAAGTTTTGTTAAAAAATGTAAATTAATTAAAATTTGGTTAAAAGTATAACTAAATTGAAAGCTAGTCTCTTTTGCTACCAAAATGAAATAAATGTTTTAAAAATTACATTTCAAATTAAAGTTTTGTTATACATATAACTAAATTAATATCTTGTTAAGAGTACAACTAAATTCAAAGTCTTCTTTTTCGGTTCGAAAATGAGATTAAAGGTTTAATAATTTTCTTGCAAATTAAAGTTTTGTAAAAATGTAACTAAAATAAAATTTTGTCAAAAGTATAACTAAATTGAAAGTTTATCTTCTTCGCTTGCAAAATGCAATTAAAGTTGAATAAATTACATTTCAAATTAAAGTTTTGCTAAAAATATAATTAAATTAAAATTTTTTTAAAATTACAACTAAATTCAAAGTTAGTCTTTTTCGGTTCGAAAATGAGATTAAAGTTTTAATAATTATATTTCAAATTAAAGTTTGGTAATAATATAACTAAAATAAAATTTTGTGAAAAGTATAACTAAAATTGAAAGTTAGTCTCTTTCGCTTCGGAAATAAAATAAAAGTTTTAAAAATTACATTTCAAATTAAAGTTTTGTGAAAATTATAACAGCTGTAGATTAAAATTGTGTTAAAATATAAGTAAATTGTGAGTTAGCGTTTTCGACTACGAAAAGGAAATTAAAATTTTAAAAATTGCATTTGAATTTAAAGTTTTGTTAAAAAATAATTAAATTAAAATTTTTTTAAAAGCATATCTAAATTGAAAGTTAGCCTTTTTGAGGTGAAAATGAAATTAAAGTTTTAAAAATTACATTTCAAATTAAAGTTTTGTAAAAATGTAACTAAAATAAAATTTTGTCAAAAGTATAACTAAATTGGAAATTTATCTTTTTCGCTTGGAAAATGCAATTAAAGTTTTAAAAATTACATTTCAAATTAAAGTTTTGTAAAAATGTAACTAAAATAAAATTTTGTCAAAAGTATAACTAAATTGGAAATTTATCTTTTTCGCTTGGAAAATGCAATTAAAGTTGAAAAAATTACATTTCAAATTAAAGTTTTGCTAAAAATATAATTAAATTAAAATTTTTTTAAAAGTACAACTAAATTCAAAGTTAGTCTTTTTCGGTTCGAAAATGAGATTAAAGTTTTAATAATTATATTTCAAATTAAAGTTTGGTAAAAATATAACTAAAATAAAATTTTGTTAAAAGTATAACTAAATTGAAAGTTTATCTTTTTCGCTTGGAAAATGCAATTAAAGTTGAAAAAATTACATTTCAAATTAAAGTTTGGTAAAAATATAACTAAAATAAAATTTTGTGAAAAGTATAACTAAATTGAAAGTTAGTCTCTTTCGCTTCGAGAATCAAATAAAAGTTTTAAAATTTACATTTCAAATTAAAGTTTTGTTAGAAAATATAATAAATTTAAATTTTGTTAGAAGTATAACTAAAATTGAAAGTTAGTCTCTTTCGCTTCGGAAATAAAATAAAAGTTTTAAAAATTACATTTCAAATTAAAGTTTTGTGAAAATTATAACTGTTGTAGATTAAAATTGTGTTAAAATATAAGTAAATTGTAAGTTAGCGTTTTCGACTACGAAAAGGAAATTAAAATTTTAAAAATTGCATTTGAATTTAAAGTTTTGTTCAAAAATAATTAAATTAAAATTTCTTTAAAAGCATATCTAAATTGAAAGTTAGCCTTTTTTGTGGTGAAAATGAAATTAAGGTTTAAAAATTACATTTCAAATTAAAGTTTTGTAAAAATATAACTAAATTAAAATTTTGCTAAAAGTATAACTAAATTCAAAGTTACTCTCTTTTGCTTCGAAAAGGATATAAAAGTTTTAAAAATTACATTTCAAATTAAAGTTTTGTTGAAAATGACTAAAAGAAAATTTTGTTAAAATTATAACTAATTTGAAAGTTAGTCTTTTTGGCTTCAAATATGAAATTAAACTTTAAAAAGTTACTTTTCAAATCAAAGTTTTGTTAAAAATATAACTACATTTAAATTTTGTTGAAAGTATAACCAAATTGATAGTTAGTCTTTTTCGCTTCCAACAGGAAATAACAGTTTCAAAAATTACATTTCAAATTAAACTCTTGTTAAAAATATAACTAAATTAAAATTTTTTAAAAGTATAACCAAATTGAAAGCTAGTCTTTTTCGCTTCCAAGGCGAAATAAAAATTTAAAAGTTAAATTTCAAATTAAACTCTTTTTAAAAATATAACTAAATTAAGATTTTTTTTAAAGTATAACTAAATTGGAAGTTAGTCTCTTTCGCGTTTAAAATGAAATTAAAGTTTTAAAAATTACATTTCAAATCAAAGTTTTGTTAAAAATATGACTGAATTAAAATTTTGTTGAAAGTATAATTTAATTGAAAATTAATCCTTTTCGCTTCGAAAATGAAATAAAAGTTTTAAAAATTAAATTTCAAATTAAAATTTGTTACAAATATAACTAAATTAAAATTTTGTTAAAAGTACAACTAAATTGAAAGAAGGTCTTTTTCGGTTCGAAAATGAGATTAAAGTTTTAAAAATTATATTTCAAATTAAAGTTTTGTTAAAAATATATCTAAATTACAAATTTTTTAGAAGTATAGCTCAATCGAAAGGTAGAATTTTTCGCGTTGAAAATGAAATTAAAGTTTTAAAAACTACATTCCAAATTAAAATTTTTTAAAAATGTAACTAAATTAAAATTTTTTTAAAAGTATAATTAAATTGAAAGTTGGTCGTTTTCGCTTCCAAAACGCATTAAAAATTTTAAAAATTAAATTTTAAATCCAAGTTTTGGTAAAAAATGCAACTTAATTAAAATTTTGGTAAAAGTATAACTATAGGGAAATACTGAATAAAGTTCCTGTAGAATTTATACAACCCAATCGCTCCCTATTGGCGTTGGATTGGTTAGAAATTTATTTTTAAATCCTTTTTTATTTTATTTTATAAAGAAACTTATTTATTTTAAATTTTAAAAACACAATTTATTAAAATCAAATTAAGTGATCCTTTAAATAAAAATACAATTTATTAAGAATGAAATTAATTTATCTTCACAAAGAGTTATTTAGTTTGTTTAAATTATTTAATATTTTTTGTGAAAATTAGATCCGACTCGTTTTATGAAAATTTCAAAACTAATTTTTCTAACTGATTTTACATTTTAAGAAGATTCAAACAGCCTACCTAATTAGTAAGGAAAATCATTTCAATTATGGCTACTGAATATTAAAAGAAAAAAAGGAAACGCAACAAGTATTTTTTCTGTAAATATAAACAAGTAGTTTTCCACCAAATTGAAAGTAATTAAAAGCCGCCACATAACCAAATTCAAAGGTAGCCTTTTTCGCGTTGAAAACGAAATTAAAGTTTTGAAAACTACATTCCAAATTAAAATTTTTTAAAAATGTAACTAAATTAAAACTTTTTTTAAAGTATAACCAAATTGAAAGTTAGTCCTTTTCGCATCCAAAACGAAACAAAAGTGTTAAGAATTACATTTCAAACCAACGTTTTGTATAAACAATAAGTAAATTAAAATTTTTTTAAAAGTATAACTGCATTGAAAGTTAACCTTTTTGGCGTTGAAAATGAAATTAAAATTTTAAAAATTACATTTCAAATTGAAATTGTGAAAAATACAACTAAATTAAAATTTTGTTAAAAGTACAACTAAATTGAAAGTAAGTCTTTCTAGGTTCGAAAATGAGATTAAAGTTTTAATAATTATATTTCAAATTAAAGTTTTGTGAAAATATAACTAAAATAAAATTTTGTTAAAAGTATAACTAAATTGAAAGTTAGCCTTTTTGTTTCGAAAATGAATTTAGGCTTTTAAAAACTACATTTCAAATCCAAATTTTGTAAAAAATGTAACTTAATTAAGATTTTGTTAACAGTATAACTAAATTGAAAGTTAGTCTCTTTCGCTTCGAAAATGAAATAAAAGTTTTAAAAATTACATTTCAAATTAAACTTTTGTCAAAAATATAACTAAATTAAAATTCTTTTTAAAGTATGACCAAATTGAAAGTTAGTCTTTTCGCTTCGAAAACGAAATAAAAGTTTAAGAAATTACATGTCAATGTAAAGTTTTCTAAAAATGTAACTAAATTAAAATTTTGTTAAAACTATAACTAAATTGAAAGTTAGACTTTTTCGTTTCGAAAATGAATTTAGGGTCTTAAAAACTATATTTCAAATCAAAGTTTTGTAAAAAATGTAACTTAATTAAAATTTTGTCAAAAGTATAACTAAATTGAAAGTTTATCTTTTTCGCTTGGAAAATGCAATTAAAGTTGAAAAAATTTCATTTCAAATTAAAGTTTTGCTAAAAATATAATTAAATTAAAATTTTTTTAAAAGTATAAGTAAATTGAAAGGTAGCCTTTTTCGCATTGAAAATGAAATTGAAGTTTTAAAAATTACATTTCCAATTAAAGTTTTGTTAAAAATATATCTAAATTTAAATTTTGTTAAAAGTACAACTAAATTCAAATTTAATCTCTTTCGCTAGGAAAATGCAATTATAGTTTAAAAAATTAAATTTTAAATTAAAGTTTTGTTAAAAATATAACTAAATCAACATTTTTTTGAAAGTATAATCAAATTGAAAGTTAGTCGTTTTCGCTTCCAAAATGAAATAAAAGTTTTAAAAATTAAATTTCGAATTAAACTCTTGTAAAAAAAATAGGTAAATTAAAATTTTTTTAAGAGTATAACTAAATTGAAAGGTAGCCGTTTTCGCATTGAAAATGAAATTAAAGTTTTAAAAATTACATTTCAAATTAAAGTTTTGTTATACATATAACTAAATTAATATCTTGTTAAGAGTACAACTAAATTCAAAGTTAGTCTTTTTCGGTTCGAAAATGAGATTAAAGTTTTAAAAATTTTCTTGCAAATTAAAATTTTGGAAAAAATGTAACTAAATTATAATTTTGATAAAAGTAGAACTAAATTGGAAGTTAGTCTCTTTCGCTTTTATGATGAAATAAAAGTTTTAAAAATTACATTTCAAATCAAAGTTTTGTTAAAAGTGTAACTAAATTTAAATTTTGTTGAAAGTATAACCAAATCGATAGTTAGTCTTTTTCGCTTCCAACAGGAAATAAAAGTTTCAAAAATTACATTTCAAATTAAAGTTTTGTTAAAAAATATAATAAATTTAAATTTTGTTAAAAGTATAACTAAAATTGAAAGTTAGTCCCTTTCGCTTCGGAAATAAAATAAAAGTTTTAAAAAGCTTCATTTCAAATTAAAGTTTTGTACAAATATAACTAAATTTAAATTTTGTTAAAAGTATAATTAAATTGAAAATTAGTATTTTTCGCTTCGAAGATGAATATAGTTGTTTAAAAACTATATTTCAAATTAAAGTATTGTAAAAATGTAACTAAAATAAAATTTTGTGAAAAGTATAACTAAGTTGAAAGTTACGCTATTTCGCTTCGAAATGAATTTAGGGTTTTAAAAACTACATTTAAAATCCCAGTTTTGTTAAAAAATGTAACTTAATTAAAATTTTGTTAATACTATAGCTAAATTGACAGCTAGTCTCTTTTGCTTCGAAAATGAAATAAAAATTTTAGAAATTACATTTCAAACTAAAGTTTTGTTCAAATTATAACTAAATTGAAAGTTAGTGTTTTTCGCTTCGAAAACGAATTTATGGTTTTAAAAACTACATTTAAAATCCAAGTTTTGTTAAAAAATGTAACTTAATTAAAATTTTGTTAAAAGTATGACTAAACTGACAGCTAGTCTATTTTGCTTCGAAAATGAAATGAAACTTTTAAAAATTACATTTCAAATCAAAGTTTTGTAAAAAAAATAGCTAAATTAAAATTTTTTTAAAAGTATAACTAAATTGAAAGGTAGCCTTTTTCGCATTGAAAATGAAATTATAGTGTTAAAAATTACATTTCAAATTAAAGTTTTGTACAAATATAACTAAATTTAAATTTTGCTAAAAGTGTAATTAAATTGAAAATTAGTCTTTCTCGCTTCGAAAATGAATATAGGGTTTTAAAAACTATATTTCAAATTAAAGTATTGTAAAAATATAACTAAAATAAAATTTTGTGAAAAGTATAACTAAGTTGAAAGTTACGCTATTTCGCTTCGAAAATGAATTTAGGGTTTTAAAAACTACATTTAAAATCCCAGTTTTGTTAAAAAATGTAACTTAATAAAAATTTTGTTAATACTATAGCTAAATTGACAGCTAGTCTCTTTTGCTTCGAAAATGAAATAAAAATTTTAGAAATTACATTTCAAACTAAAGTTTTGTTAAAAATATAACTAAATTAATATTTTGTTAAAAGTATAACTAAATTGAGAGTTAATCTTTTTCGCTCGGAAAATGCAATTAACGTTTAAAAAATTACATTTCAAATTAAAATTTTGTTAAAAGTTTAACTAAATTGAAAGGTAGCCTTTTTCGCGTTGAAAATGAAATTAAAGTTTTAAAAACTACATTCCAAATTAAAATTTTGTAAAAATGTAACTAAATTAAAATTTTGTTAAAAGTAGAACTAAATTGGAAGTTAGTCTCTTTCGCGTTTAAAATGAAATTAAAGTTTTAAAAATTACATTTCAAATCAAAGTTTTGTTAAAAATATAACTGAATTAAAATATTGTTGAAAGTATAATTTAATTGAAAGTTATTCCTTTTCGCTTCGAAAATGAAATAAAAGTTTCAAAAATTAAATTTCAAATTAAACTTGTGTTAAAAATATAACTAAAGTAAAATTTTTTTTAAAGTATAACCAAATTGAAAGTTAGTCCTTTTCGCATCCAAAACGAAATAAAAGTGTTAAAAATTACATTTAAAACCAACGTTTTGTAAAAACATAAAGTAAATTAAAATTTTTTTAAAAGTATAACTGCATTGAAAGTTAACTTTTTCACGTTGAAAATGAAATTAAAATTTTAAAAATTACATTTCAAATTGAAATTTTGAAAAATATAACTAAATTAAAATTTTGCTAAAAGTATAACTATTTTGAAAGTTAGCCTTTTTCGTTTCGAAAATGAATTTAGGCTTTTAAAAACTACATTTCAAATCCAAATTTTGTAAAAAAAGTAACTTAATTAAGATTTTGTTAACAGTATAACTAAATTGAAAGTTAGTCTCTTTCGCTTCGAAAATGAAATAAAAATTTTAAAAATTAAATTTCAAATTCCACTTTTGTCAAAAATATAACTAAATTAAAATTCTTTTAAAAGTATGACAAAATTGAAAGTTAGTCTTTTCGCTTCGAAAACGAAATTCAAGTTTAAAAAATTACATGTCAAAGTAAAGTTTTCTAAAAATGTAACTAAATTAAAATTTTGTTAAAAGTGTAACTAAATTGAAAGTTAGACTTTTTCGTTTCGAAAATGAATTTAGGGTCTTAAAAACTATATTTCAAATCCAACCTTTGTAAAAAATGTAACTTAATTAAAATTTTGTTAAAAGTATAACTAAATTGAAAGTTAGTCTTTTTCGCTTCGAAAACGAAATTAAAGTTTAAAAAATTACATTTCAAATTAAAGTTTTGTTAAAAATATAACTAAATTAATATTTTGTTAAAAGTGCAACTAAATTCAAAGTTAGTCTTTTTCGGTTCGAAAATGAGATTAAAGTTTTAATAATTATATTTCAAATTAAAGTTTTGTAAAAATGTAACTAAAATAAAATTTTGTCAAAAGTATAACTAAATTGAAAGTTTATCTTTTTCGCTTGGAAAATGCAATTAAAGTTGAAAAAATTACATTTCAAATTAAAGTTTTGCTAAAAATATAATTAAATTAAAATTTTTTTAAAAGTATAAGTAAATTTAAAGGTAGCATTTTTCGCATTGAAAATGAAATTGAAGTTTTAAAAATTACATTTCCAATTAAAGTTTTGTTAAAAATATAACTAAATTTAAATTTTGTTAAAAGTACAACTAAATTCAAATTTAATCTCTTTCGCTAGGAAAATGCAATTATAGTTTAAAAAATTAAATTTCAAATTAAAGTTTTGTTAAAAATATAACTAAATCAACATTTTTTTGAAAGTATAATCAAATTGAAAGTTAGTCGTTTTCGCTTCCAAAATGAAATAAAAGTTTTAAAAATTAAATTTCGAATTAAACTCTTGTAAAAAAAATAGCTAAATTAAAATTTTTTTAAAAGTATAACTAAATTGAAAGTTAACCTTTTTCACGTTGAAAATGAAATTAAAATTTTAAAAATTACATTTCAAATTGAAATTTTGAAAAATATAACTAAATTAAAATTTTGCTAAAAGTATAACTAATTTGAAAGTTAGCCTTTTTCGTTTCGAAAATGAATTTAGGCTTTTAAAAACTACATTTCAAATCCAAATTTTGTAAAAAAAGTAACTTAATTAAGATTTTGTTAACAGTATAACTAAATTGAAAGTTAGTCTCTTTCGCTTCGAAAATGAAATAAAAATTTTAAAAATTAAATTTCAAATTCCACTTTTGTCAAAAATATAACTAAATTAAAATTCTTTTAAAAGTATGACAAAATTGAAAGTTAGTCTTTTCGCTTCGAAAACGAAATTCAAGTTTAAAAAATTACATGTCAAAGTAAAGTTTTCTAAAAATGTAACTAAATTAAAATTTTGTTAAAAGTGTAACTAAATTGAAAGTTAGACTTTTTCGTTTCGAAAATGAATTTAGGGTCTTAAAAACTATATTTCAAATCCAACCTTTGTAAAAAATGTAACTTAATTAAAATTTTGTTAAAAGTATAACTAAATTGAAAGTTAGTCTTTTTCGCTTCGAAAACGAAATTAAAGTTTAAAAAATTACATTTCAAATTAAAGTTTTGTTAAAAATATAACTAAATTAATATTTTGTTAAAAGTGCAACTAAATTCAAAGTTAGTCTTTTTCGGTTCGAAAATGAGATTAAAGTTTTAATAATTATATTTCAAATTAAAGTTTTGTAAAAATGTAACTAAAATAAAATTTTGTCAAAAGTATAACTAAATTGAAAGTTTATCTTTTTCGCTTGGAAAATGCAATTAAAGTTGAAAAAATTACATTTCAAATTAAAGTTTTGCTAAAAATATAATTAAATTAAAATTTTTTTAAAAGTATAAGTAAATTTAAAGGTAGCATTTTTCGCATTGAAAATGAAATTGAAGTTTTAAAAATTACATTTCCAATTAAAGTTTTGTTAAAAATATAACTAAATTTAAATTTTGTTAAAAGTACAACTAAATTCAAATTTAATCTCTTTCGCTAGGAAAATGCAATTATAGTTTAAAAAATTAAATTTCAAATTAAAGTTTTGTTAAAAATATAACTAAATCAACATTTTTTTGAAAGTATAATCAAATTGAAAGTTAGTCGTTTTCGCTTCCAAAATGAAATAAAAGTTTTAAAAATTAAATTTCGAATTAAACTCTTGTAAAAAAAATAGCTAAATTAAAATTTTTTTAAAAGTATAACTAAATTGAAAGGTAGCCGTTTTCGCATTGAAAATGAAATTAAAGTTTTTAAAATTACATTTCAAATTAAAGTTTTGTTATATATATAACTAAATTAATATCTTGTTAAGAGTACAACTAAATTCAAAGTTAGTCTTTTTCGGTTCGAAAATGCGATTAAAGTTTTAAAAATTTTCTTGCAAATTAAAATTTTGTAAAAAATGTAACTAAATTATAATTTTGATAAAAGTTAAACTAAATTGAAAGTTAATCTTTTTCGCCTGGAAAATGCAATTAAAGTTTAAAAAATTACATTTGAATTTAAAGTTTTGTTAAAAATATAACTAAATTAAAATTTTTTTAGAAGTATAATTAAATTGAAAGTTGGTCGTTTTCGCTTCCAAAACGAAATAAAAATTTTAAAAATTAAATTTTAAATCCAAGTTTTGGTAAAAAATGCAACTTAATTAAAATTTTGGTAAAAGTATAACCAAATTGAAAGGTAGCCTTTTTCGCGTTGAAAATGAAATTAAAGTTTTAAAAACTACATTCCAAATTAAAATTTTGTAAAAATCTAAGTAAATTAAAATTTTGTTAAAAGTAGAACTAAATTGGAAGTTACTCTATTTCGCTTCGAAAATGAAGTTAGGCTTTTAAAAACTACATTTCAAATCCAAATTTTGTAAAAAAAGTAACTTAATTAAGATTTTGTTAACAGTATAACTAAATTGAAAGTTAGTCTCTTTCGCTTCGAAAATGAAATAAAAATTTTAAAAATTAAATTTCAAATTCCACTGTTGTCAAAAATATAACTAAATTAAAATTCTTTTAAAAGTATGACAAAATTGAAAGTTAGTCTTTTCGCTTCGAAAACGAAATTCAAGTTTAAAAAATTACATGTCAAAGTAAAGTTTTCTAAAAATGTAACTAAATTAAAATTTTGTTAAAAGTGTAACTAAATTGAAAGTTAGACTTTTTCGTTTCGAAAATGAATTTAGGGTCTTAAAAACTATATTTCAAATCCAACCTTTGTAAAAAATGTAACTTAATTAAAATTTTGTTAAAAGTATAACTAAATTGAAAGTTAGTCTTTTTCGCTTCGAAAACGAAATTAAAGTTTAAAAAATTACATTTCAAATTAAAGTTTTGTTAAAAATATAACTAAATTAATATTTTGTTAAAAGTGCAACTAAATTCAAAGTTAGTCTTTTTCGGTTCGAAAATGAGATTAAAGTTTTAATAATTATATTTCAAATTAAAGTTTTGTAAAAATGTAACTAAAATAAAATTTTGTCAAAAGTATAACTAAATTGAAAGTTTATCTTTTTCGCTTGGAAAATGCAATTAAAGTTGAAAAAATTACATTTCAAATTAAAGTTTTGCTAAAAATATAATTAAATTAAAATTTTTTTAAAAGTATAAGTAAATTTAAAGGTAGCATTTTTCGCATTGAAAATGAAATTGAAGTTTTAAAAATTACATTTCCAATTAAAGTTTTGTTAAAAATATAACTAAATTTAAATTTTGTTAAAAGTACAACTAAATTCAAATTTAATCTCTTTCGCTAGGAAAATGCAATTATAGTTTAAAAAATTAAATTTCAAATTAAAGTTTTGTTAAAAATATAACTAAATCAACATTTTTTTGAAAGTATAATCAAATTGAAAGTTAGTCGTTTTCGCTTCCAAAATGAAATAAAAGTTTTAAAAATTAAATTTCGAATTAAACTCTTGTAAAGAAAATAGCTAAATTAAAATTTTTTTAAAAGTATAACTAAATTGAAAGGTAGCCGTTTTCGCATTGAAAATGAAATTAAAGTTTTTAAAATTACATTTCAAATTAAAGTTTTGTTATATATATAACTAAATTAATATCTTGTTAAGAGTACAACTAAATTCAAAGTTAGTCTTTTTCGGTTCGAAAATGCGATTAAAGTTTTAAAAATTTTCTTGCAAATTAAAATTTTGTAAAAAATGTAACTAAATTATAATTTTGATAAAAGTTAAACTAAATTGAAAGTTAATCTTTTTCGCCTGGAAAATGCAATTAAAGTTTAAAAAATTACATTTGAATTTAAAGTTTTGTTAAAAATATAACTAAATTAAAATTTTTTTAGAAGTATAATTAAATTGAAAGTTGGTCGTTTTCGCTTCCAAAACGAAATAAAAATTTTAAAAATTAAATTTTAAATCCAAGTTTTGGTAAAAAATGCAACTTAATTAAAATTTTGGTAAAAGTATAACCAAATTGAAAGTTAGTCTTTTTTGCTTCCAAAACGAAATAAAAGTTTTAAAAATTACATTTTAAATTAACGTTCTGTAAAAATATAACTAAATTCAAATTTTTTTAGAAGTATAATTAAATTGAAAGTTGGTCGTTTTCGCTTCCAGAACGAAATAAAAATTTTAAAAATTAAATTTTAAATCCAAGTTTTGGTAAAAAATGCAACTTAATTTAAATTTTGTTAAAAGGATAACTAAATTGAAAGTTAGTCTTTTTCGCTTCGAAAGTGAATTTGGGGTTTTAAAAACTACATTTCAAATCCAAGTTTTGTTAAAAAATGTAACTTAATTAAAATTTTGTTAAAAGTATAACTAAATTGAAAGTTAGTCTCTTTCGCTCCCAGAATGGAATTAAGGTTTTAAAAATTACATTTCAAATTAACGTTCTGTAAAAATATAACTAAATTCAAATTTTGTTAAAAGTACAACTAAACTGAAGGTTACTCTATTTCGCTTCGGAAATTAATTTAGGGTTTTAAAAACTACATTTCAAACCCAAGTTTTGTTAAAAAATGTAACTTAATTAAAATTTGGTTAAAAGTATAACTAAATTGAAAGCTAGTCTGTTTTGCTTCCAAAATGAAATAAATGTTTTAAAAATTACATTTGAAATTAAAGTTTTGTTAAACATATAACTAAATTAATATCTTGTTAAGAGTACTGCTAAATTCAAAGTTAGTCTTTTTCGGTTCGAAAATGAGATTAAAGTTTTAATAATTTTCTTGCAAATTAAAGTTTTGTAAAAATGTAACTAAATTAAAATTTTTTTAAAAGTATAAATAAATTGCAATGTAGCCTTTTTCGCATTGAAAATGAAATTAAAATTTTAAAAATTACATTTCAAATTAAAGTTTTGTTAAAAATATAACTAAATTAAAATTTTGTTAAAAGTAGAACTAAATTGGAAGTTAGTCTCTTTCGCTTCGAAAATGAAATCAATGTTCAAAAGATTACATTTCAAATTAAAGTTTTGTTAAAAGTTTGAATAAATTAAAATTTTTTTAGAAGTATAACTAAATTGAATGGTAGAATTTTTCGCGTTGAAAATGAAATTAAAATTTTAAAAATTACATTTCAAATTAAAATTTTGTAAAAATATAACTGAATTAAAATTTTGTTGAAAGTATAATTTAATTGAAAGTTATTCCTTTTCGCTTCGAAAATGAAATAAAAGTTTTAAAAATTAAATTTCAAATTAAACTTTTGTTACAAATGTAACTAAATTAATATTTTGTTAAAAGTATAACTAAATTGAAAGTTAGCCTTTTTCGCTTCCAAGGCGAAATAAAAGATTTAAAAATTAAATTTCAAATTAAACTCTTGTTAAAAATATAACAAAATTAATATTTTTTTTAAAGTATAACTAAATTGCAAGGTAGCCTTTTTCGCATTGAAAATGAAATTAAAATTTTAAAAATTACGATTCAAATAAAAGTTTTGAAAAACTATAACTAAATTAAAATTTTTTTAAAAGTATAACTAAATTGAAAGCTAGTCTCTTTTGCTTCCAAAATGACATAAATGTTTTTAAAATTACATTTCAAAGTTTTGTTAAAAATATAACTAAATTAATATTTTGTTAAAAGTACAACTAAATTGAAAGTTAGTCTTTTTCGGTTCGAAAATGAGATTAAAGTTTTAATAATTATATTTCAAATTAAAGTTTGGTAAAAATATAACTAAAATAAAATTTTGTGAAAAGTATAACTAAATTGAAAGTTAGTCTCTTTCGCTTCGAGAATCAAATAAAAGTTTTAAAATTTACATTTCAAATTAAAGTTTTATTAGAAAATATAATAAAATTAAATTTTGTTAAAAGTATAACTAAAATTGAAAGTTAGTCTCTTTCGCTTCGGAAATAAAATAAAAGTTTTAAAAATTACATTTCAAATTAAAGTTTTGTGAAAATTATAACTGTTGTAGATTAAAATTGTGTTAAAATATAAGTAAATTGTAAGTTAGCGTTTCCGACTACGAAAAGGAAATTAAAGTTTTAAAAATTGCATTTGAATTTAAAGTTTTGTTAAAAAATAATTAAATTAAAATTTTTTTAAAAGCATATCTAAATTGAAAGTTAGCCTTTTTTGCGGTGAAAAAGAAATTAAAGTTTTAAAAATTACATTTCAAATTAAAGTTTTGTAAAAATATAACTAATTTAAAATTTTGCTAAAAGTATAACTAAATTCAAAGTTACTCTCTTTTGCTTCGAAAAGGATATAAAAGTTTTAAAAATTACATTTCAAATTAAAGTTTTGTTGAAAATGACTAAAAGAAAATTTTGTTAAAATTATAACTAAATTGAAAGTTAGTCTTTTTGGCTTCAAATATGAAATTAAAATTTAAAAAGTTACTTTTCAAATCAAAGCTTTGTTAAAAATATAACTACATTTAAATTTTGTTGAAAGCATAACCAAATTGATAGTTAGTCTTTTTCGCTTCCAACAGGAAATAAAAGTTTCAAAAATTACATTTCAAATTAAACTCTTGTTAAAAATATAACTAAATTAAAATTTTTTTAAAAGTATAACCAAATTGAAAGCTAGTCTTTTTCGCTTCCAAGGCAAAATAAAAATTTAAAAATTAAATTTCAAATTAAACTCTTGTTAAAAATATAACTAAATTAAGATTTTTTTTAAAGTATAACTAAATTGGAAGTTAGTCTCTTTCGCGTTTAAAATGAAATAAAATTTTAAAAATTACATTTCAAATCAAAGTTTTGTTACAAATATAACTAAATTAAAATTTTGTTAAAAGTACAACTAAATTGAAAGTCGGTTCGAAAATGAGATTAAAGTTTTAAAAATTATATTTCTAATTAAAGTTTGGAAAATTATAACTAAAATAAAATTTTGTTAAAAGTAAAACTATATTGAAAGTTAGTCTTTTTCGCTTAGAAAATGAAATTAAAGTTTGAAAAATTACATTTCAAATTAAAGTTTTGTTAAAAATATATCTAAATTACAAATTTTTTAGAAGTATAACTCAACTGAAAGGTAGAATTTTTCGCGTTGAAAATGAAATTAAAGTTTTAAAAACTACATTCCAAATTAAAATTTTGTAAAAATGTAACTAAATTAAAATTTTGTTAAAAGTAGAACTAAATTGGGAGTTACTCTATTTCGCTTCGAAAATGAATTTAGGGTTTTAAAAACTACATTTAAAATCCAAGATTTGTTAAAAAATGTAACTTAATTAAAATTTTGTTAAAAGTATGACTAAACTGACAGCTAGTCTATTTTGCTTCGAAAATGAAATGAAACTTTTAAAAATTACATTTCAAATTAAAATTTTGTTAAAATTATAACTAAATTGAAAGTTAGTGTTGTTCGCTTCGAAAACGAATTTACGGTTTTAAAAACTACATTTAAAATCCAAGTTTTGTTAAAAAATGTACCTTAATTAGAATTTTGTTGAAAGTATGACTAAACTGACAGCTAGTCCATTTTGCTTCGAAAATGAAATGAAACTTTTAAAAATTACATTTCAAATCAAAGTTTTGTAAAAAAAAATAGCTAAATTAAAATTTTTTTAAAAGAATAACTAAATTGAAAGGTAGCCTTTTTCGCATTGAAAATGAAATTAAAGTGTTAAAAATTACATTTCAAATTAAAGTTTTGTACAAATATAACTAAATTTAAATTTTGTTAAAAGTATAATTAAATTGAAAATTAGTCTTTCTCGCTTCGAAAATGAATATAGGGTTTTAAAAACTATATTTCAAATTAAAGTATTGTAAAAATATAACTAAAATAAAATTTTGTGAAAACTATAACTAAGTTGAAAGTTACGCTATTTCGCTTCGAAAATGAATTTAGGGTTTTAAAAACTACATTTAAAATCCCAGTTTTGTTAAAAAATGTAACTTAATTAAAATTTTGTTAATACTATAGCTAAATTGACAGCTAGTCTCTTTTGCTTCGAAAATGAAATAAAAATTTTAGAAATTACATTTCAAACTAAAGTTTTGTTAAAAATATAACTAAATTAATATTTTGTTAAAAGTATAACTAAATTGAGATTTAATCTTTTTCGCTCGGAAAATGCAATTAACGTTTAAAAAATTACATTTCAAATTAAAATTTTGTAAAAATGTAACGAAATTAAAATTTTGTTAAAAGTTTAACTAAATTGAAAGGTAGCCTTTTTCGCGTTGAAAATGAAATTAAAGTTTTAAAAACTACATTCCAAATTAAAATTTTGTAAAAATGTAACTAAATTAAAATTTTGTTAAAAGTAGAACTAAATTGGAAGTTAGTCTCTTTCGCGTTTAAAATGAAATTAAAGTTTTAAAAATTACATTTCAAATCAAAGTTTTGTTAAAAATATAACTGAATTAAAATATTGTTGAAAGTATAATTTAATTGAAAGTTATTCCTTTTCGCTTCGAAAATGAAATAAAAGTTTTATAAATTAAATTTCAAATTAAACTTGTGTTAAAAATATTACTAAATTAAAATTTTTTTTAAAGTATAACCAAATTGAAAGTTAGTCCTTTTCGCATCCAAAACGAAATAAAAGTGTTAAAAATTACATTTCAAACCAACGTTTTGTAAAAACAATAAGTAAATTAAAATTTTTTTAAAAGTATAACTGCATTGAAAGTTAACCTTTTTCGCGTTGAAAATGAAATTAAAATTTTAAAAATTACATTTCAAATTGAAATTTTGAAAAATATAACTAAATTAAAATTTTGTTAAAAGTATAACTAAATTGAAAGTTAGCCTTTTTCGTTTGGAAAATAAATTTAGGCTTTTAAAAATTACATTTCAAATCCAAATTTTGTAAAAAATGTAACTTAATTAAGATTTTGTTAAAAGTATAACTAAATTGAAAGTTAGTCTCTTTCGCTTCGAAAATGAAATAAAAGTTTTAAAAATTACATTTCAAAGTATAGTTTTGTTAAAAAATATAATAAATTAAAATTTTGCTGAAAGTATGTCTAAAATTGTAAGCTATTCTTTTTCGCTTCGAAAATGAAATAAAAATTTTAAAAATTAAATTTCAAATTAAACTTTTGTCAAAAATATAACTAAATTAAAATTCTTTTAAAAGTATGACCAAATTGAAAGTTAGTCTTTTCGCTTCGAAAACGAAATTAAAGTTTAAAAATTACATGTCAAAGTAAAGTTTTCTAAAAGTGTAACTAAATTAAAATTTTGTTAAAAGTATTACTAAATTGAAAGTTAGACTTTTTCGTTTCGAAAATTAATTTAGGGTCTTAAAAACTATATTTCAAATTCAAGTTTTGTAAAAAATGTAACTTAATTAAAATTTTGTTAAAAGTATGACTAAACTGACAGCTAGTCTATTTTGCTTCGAAAATGAAATGAAACTTTTAAAAATTACATTTCAAATTAAAATTTTGTTCAAATTATAACTAAATTGAAAGTTAGTGTTTTTCGCTTCGAAAACGAATTTACGGTTTTAAAAACTATATTTCAAATCAAAGTTTTGTAAAAAATGTAACTTAATTAAAATTTTGTTAAAAGGATAACTAAATTGAAAGTTAGTCTTTTTCGCTTCGAAAACGAAATTAAAGTTTAAAAAATTACATTTCAAATTAAAGTTTTGTTACAAATATAACTAAATCAATATTTTGTTAAAAGTGCAACTAAATTCAAAGTTAGTCTTTTTCGGTTCGAAAATGAGATTAAAGTTTTAATAATTATATTTCAAATTAAAGTTTTGTAGAAATGTAACTAAAATAAAATTTTGTCAAAAGTAAAACTAAATTGAAAGTTAGTCTTTTTCGCTTAGAAAATGAAATTAAAGTCTGAAAAATTACATTTCAAATTAAAGTTTTGTTAAAAATATATCTAAATTACAAATTTTTTAGAAGTATATCTCAATTGAAAGGTAGAATTTTTCGCGTTGAAAATGAAATTTAAGTTTTAAAAACTACATTTCAAACCCAAGTTTTGTAAAAAATGTAACTTAATTAAAATTTTGTTAAAAGTTAAACTAAATTGAAAGTTAATATTTTTCGCCTGGAAAATGCAATTAAAGTTTAAAAAATTTCATTTGAAATTAAAGTTTTGTTAAAAATATAACTAAATTAAAATTTTTTTAAAAGTATAATTAAATTGAAAGTTGGTCGTTTTCGCTACCAAAACGAAATAAAAATTTTAAAAATTAAATTTTAAATCCAAGTTTCGTTAAAAATTGCAACTTAATTAAAATTTTGGTAAAAGTATAACTATAGGGAAATACTGAATAAAGTTCCTGTAGAATTTATACAACCCAATCGCTCCCTATTGGCGTTGGATTGGTTAGAAATTTATTTTTAAATCCTTTTTTATTTTATTTTATAAAGAAACTTATTTATTTTAAATTCTAAAAACACAATTTATTAAAATCAAGTTAAGTTATCCTTTAAATAAAAATACAATTTATTAAAAATCAAATTAATTTATCTTCACAAGAAGTTATTTAGTTTGTTTAAATTATTTAATATTTTTGGTGAAAATTAGATCCGACTCGTTTTAAGAAAATTTCAAAACTAATTTTTCTAACTGATTTTACATTTTAAGAAAATTCAAACAGCCTACCTAATTAGTAAGGAAAATCATTTCAATTATGGCTACTGAATATTAAAAGAAAAAAAGGAATCGCAACAAGTATTTTTTCTGAAAATATAAACAAGTAGTTTTCCACCAAATTGAAAGTAATTAAAAGCCGCCACATAACCAAATTGAAAGGTAGCCTTTTTCGCGTTGAAAATGAAATTAAAGTTTTAAAAACTACATTCCAAATTAAAATTTTGTAATAATGTAACTAAATTAAAATTTTGTTAAAAGTAGAACTAAATTGGAAGTTACTCTATTTCGCTTCGAAAATGAATTTAGGGTTTTAAAAACTGCATTTAAAATCCAAGATTTGTTAAAAAATGTAACTTAATTTAAATTTTGTTAAAAGTATGACTAAACTGACAGCTAGTCTATTTTGCTTCGAAAATGAAATGAAACTTTTAAAAATTACATTTCAAATTAAAATTTTGTTCAAATTATAACTAAATTGAAAGTTAGTGTTTTTCGCTTCGAAAACGAATTTACGGTTTTAAAAACTACATTTAAAATCCAAGTTTTGTTAAAAAATGTACCTTAATTAGAATTTTGTTAAAAGTATGACTAAACTGACACCTAGTCTATTTTGCTTCGAAAATGAAATGAAACTTTTAAAAATTACATTTCAAATCAAAGTTTTGTAAAAAAAATAGCTAAATTAAAATTTTTTTAAAAGTATAACTAAATTGAAAGGTAGCCTTTTTCGCATTGAAAATGAAATTAAAGTGTTAAAAATTACGTTTCAAATTAAAGTTTGTACAAATATAACTAAATTTAAATTTTGTTAAAAGTATAATTAAATTGAAAATTATTCTTTCTCGCTTCGAAAATGAATATAGGGTTTTAAAAACTATATTTCAAATTAAAGTATAGTAAAAATATAACTAAAATAAAATTTTGTAAAAAGTATAACTAAGCTGAAAGTTACGCTATTTCGCTTCGAAAATGAATTTAGGGTTTTAAAAACTACATTTAAAATCCAAGTTTTGTTAAAGAATGTAACTAAATTAAAATTTTGTTAAAAGTATAGCTAAATTGACAGCTAGTCTCTTTTGCTTCGAAAATGAAATAAAAGTTATAGAAATTACATTTCAAACTAAAGTTTTGTTAAAAATATAACTAAATTAAAATTTTTTTAAAAGTATAACTAAATCGAAAGGTAGCCTTTTTGTATTGAAAATGAAGTTAAAGTTTTAAAAATTACATTTCAGATTAAAGTTTTGTACAAATATAACTAAATTTAAATTTTGTTAAAAGTATAATTAAATTGAAAATTAGTATTTTTCGCTTCGAAGATGAATATAGGGGTTTAAAAACTATATTTCAAATTAAAGTATTGTAAAAATATAACTAAAATAAAATTTTGTGAAAAGTATAACTAAGTTGAAAGTTACTCTATTTCGCTTCGAAAATGAATTTAGGGGTTTAAAGACTACATTTAAAATCCAAGTTTTGTTAAAGAATGTAACTAAATTAAAATTTTGTTAAAAGTATAGCTAAATTGACAGCTAGTCTCTTTTGCTTCGAAAATGAAATAAAAGTTATAGAAATTACATTTCAAACTAAAGTTTTGTTAAAAATATAACTAAATTAATATTTTGTTAAAAGTATAACTAAATTCAGAGTTAATCTTTTTCGCTCGGAAAATGCAATTAACGTTTAAAAAATTACATTTCAAATTAAAATTTTGTAAAAATGTAACTAAATTAAAATTTTGTTAAAAGTTTAACTAAATCGAAAGGTACCCCTTTTCGCGTTGAAAATGAAATTGAAGTCTTAAAAACTACATTCCAAATTAAAATTTTGTAAAAATGTAACTAAATTAAAATTTTGTTAAAAGTATAACTAAATTGAAAGGTAGCCTTTTTCGCCTTGTAAATGGAATTAATATTTAAAAAATTACATTTCAAATTAAAGTTTTGTTAAAAATATGACTAAATTAAAATTTTTTTAAAAGTATAACTAAATTGAAAAGTAGCTTTTTCGCGTTGAAAATGAAATTAAAATTTTAAAAATTACACTTCAAATCAAAGTTTTGTTAAAAATATAACTGAATTAAAATTTTGTTGAAGGTATAATTTAATTGAAAGTTATTCCTTTTCGCTTCGAAAATGAAATAAAAGTTTTAAAAATTAAATTTCAAATTAAAATTTTGTTACATATACAACTAAATTAAAATTTTGTTAAAAGTACAACTAAATTGAAAGTAGGTCTTTTTCGGTTCGAAAATGAGATTAAAGTTCTAAAAATTATATTCCAAATTAAAATTTTCTAAAAATGCAACTAAATTAAAATTTTGTTAAAAGTTAAACTAAATTGAAAGTTAATCTTTTTCGCCTGGGAAATGCAATTAAATTTTAAAAAATTACATTTTAAATCCAAGTTTTGGTAAAAAATGCAACTTAATTAAAATTTTGGTAAAAGTATAACCAAATTGAAAGTTAGTCTTTTTCGCTTCCAAAACGAAATAAAAGTTTTAAAAATTACATTTCAAATCAAAGTTTTGTAAAAAAAATAACTAAATTAAAATTTTTTTTAAAGTATAACTAAATCGGAAGGTAGCCTTTTTGTATTGAAAATGAAGTTAAAGTTTTAAAAATTACATTTTAAATTAAAGTTTTGTAAAAATATAACTAAATTCAAATTTTGTTAAAAGTATAACTAAATTGAAAGTTAGCCTTTTTCGCTTCGAAAATGAATTTGGGGTTTTAAAAACTACATTTCAAATCCAAGTTTTGTTAAAAAATATAACTAAAATAAAATTTTGTGAAAAGTATAACTAAATTGAAAGTTAGTCTCTTTCGCTTCGAGAATGAAATAAAAGTTTTAAAATTTACATTTCAAATTAAAGTTTTGTAAAAAATGTAACTAAATTATAATTTTGATAAAAGTAGAAGTAAATTGGAAGCTAGTCTCTTTCGCTTTTAAAATGAAATAAAAGTTTTAAAAATTACATTTCAAATTAAAGTTTTGTTAAAAATATAACTAAATCTAAATTTTGTTGAAAGCATAACCAAATTGATAGTTAGTCTTTTTCGCTTCCAACAGGAAATAAAAGTTTCAAAAATTACATTTCAAATTAAAGTTTTGTTAAAAAATATAATAAATTCAAATTTTGTTAAAGGTATAACTAAAATTGACAGCTAGTCTCTTTTGCTTCGAAAATGAAATAAAAATTTTAGAAATTACATTTCAAACTAAAGTTTTGTTAAAAATATAACTAAATTAATATTTTGTTAAAAGTATAACCTAATTGAAAGTTAGTCTTTTTTGTATCCAAAACGAAATAAAAGTGTTAAAAATTACATTTCAAACCAACGTTTTGTAAAAACAATAAGTAAATTAAAATTTTTTTAAAAGTATAACTAAATTGCAAGGTAGCCTTTCTCGCGTTGAAAATGAAATTAAAGTTTTAAAAACTACATTCCAAATTAAAATTTTGTAAAAATGTAACTAAATTAAAATTTTGTTAAAAGTAGGACTAAATTGGAAATTAGTCTCTTTGGCGTTTAAAATGAAATTAAAGTTTTAAAAATTACATTTCAAATCAAAGTTTTGTTAAAAATATAACTGAATTAAAATTTTGTTGAAAGCATAATTTAATTGAAAGTTATTCCTTTTCGCTTCGAAAATGAAATAAAAGTTTTAAAAATTAAATTTCAAATTAAACTTGTGTTAAAAATATAACTAAATTAAAATTTTTTTAAAAGTATAACCAAATTGAAAGTTAGTCTTTTTCGCATCCAAAACGAAATAAAAGTGTTAAAAATTACATTTCAAACCAACGTTTTGTAAAAACAATAAGTAAATTAAAATTTTTTTAAAAGAATAACTAAATTGCAAGGCAGCCTTTTTCGCATTGATAATCAAATTATAGTTTTAAAAATTACATTTCTAATTAAAGTTTTGTAAAAATATAACTAAATTTAAATTTTGTTAAAAGTATAACTAAATTGAAAGTTAGTCTTTTTCGCTTCGAAAATGAATTTAGGGTTTTAAAAACTACATTTCTATTCCAAGTTTTGTTCAAAAATGTAACTTAATTAATATTTTGTTAAAACTACAACTAAATTTAAAGTTAGTCTTTTTCGGTTCGAAAATGAGATTAAAGTTGTAATAATTATATTTCAAATTAAAGTTTTGTAAAAATATAACTAAAATAAAATTTTGTTAAAGGTAGAACTAAATTGGAAGTTAGTCTTTTTCGCTTCGAAAATGAATTTAGGGTTTTAAAAACTACATTTCTATTCCAAGTTTTGTTCAAAAATGTAACTTAATTAATATTTTGTTAAAACTACAACTAAATTTAAAGTTAGTCTTTTTCGGTTCGAAAATGAGATTAAAGTTGTAATAATTATATTTCAAATTAAAGTTTTGTAAAAATATAACTAAAATAAAATTTTGTTAAAGGTAGAACTAAATTGGAAGTTAGTCTCTTTCGTGTTTAAAATGAAATAAAAGTTTTAAAAACTACATTTCAAATCAAAGTTTTGTTAAAAATATAACAGAATTAAAATTTTGTTGAAAGTATAATTAAAGAGAAAGTTATTCTTTTTCGCTTCGAAAATGAAATAAAAGTTTTAAAAATTACATTTAAAATCAAAGTTTTTTTTAAAAATATAAATAAATTAAATTTTTTTTAAAAGTATTACTAAATTGAAGGGTAGCCTTCTTCGTATTGAAAATGAAATTAAAGTTTTAAAAATTACATTTCTAATTAAAGTTTTGTAAAAATATAACTAAATTTAAATTTTGTTAAAAGTATAACTAAATTGAAAGTTAGTCTTTTTCGCTTCGAAAATGAATTTAGGGTTTTAAAAACTACATTTCTATTCCAAGTTTTGTTCAAAAATGTAACTTAATTAATATTTTGTTAAAACTACAACTAAATTCAAAGTTAGTCTTTTTCGGTTCGAAAATGAGATTAAAGTTGTAATAATTATATTTCAAATTAAAGTTTTGTAAAAATATAACTAAATTTAAATTTTGTTAAAAGTATAACTAAATTGAAGGTTAGTCTTTTTCGCTTCGAAAATGAATTTAGGGTTTTAAAAACTACATTTCAAATCCAAGTTTTGTTCAAAAATGTAACTTAATTAAAATTTTGTTAAAAGTATAACTAAATTCAAAGTTAGTCTTTTTCGGTTCGAAAATGAGATTAAAGTTGTAATAATTATATTTCAAATTAAAGTTTTGTTAAAAATGAGAGCTGAATTGAAAGTTAGTCTCTTTCGCTTCCAGAAAGGAATTAAAGCTTTAAAAATTACATTTCAAATTAAAGTTCTGTAAAAATATAACTAAATTCAAATTTTGTTAAAAGTACAAATAAATTGAAAGTTACTCTATTTTGCTTCGGAAATGAATTTAGGATTCTAAAAACTTGATTTCAAATCCAAGTTTTGTTCAAAAATGTAACTTAATTAAAATTTTGTTAAAAGTATAACTAAATTGAAAGCTAGTCTCTTTTGCTTCCAAAATGAAATAAATGTTTTTAAAATTACATTTCAAAGTTTTGTTAAAAATATAACAAAATTAATATTTTGTTAAAAGTACAACTAAATTCAAAGTTAGTCTTTTTCGGTTCGAAAATGAGATAAAACTTTTAATAATTATCTTTCAAATTAAAGTCTTGTAGAAATATAACTGAAATAAAATTTTTTTAAAAGTATAACTAAATTGAAAGTTAGTCTTTTTCGCTTCGAAAATGAATTTAGGGTTTTAAAAACTACATTTCCATTCCAAGTTTTGTTCAAAAATGTAACTTAATTAATATTTTGTTAAAACTACAACTAAATTCAAAGTTAGTCTTTTTCGGTTCGAAAATGAGATTAAAGTTGTAATAATTATATTTCAAATTAAAGTTTTGTAAAAATATAACTAAATTTAAATTTTGTTAAAAGTATAATTAAATTGAAAGTTAGTCTTTTTCGCTTCGAATATGAATTTAGGGTTTTAAAAACTACATTTCAAATCCAAGTTTTGTTCAAAAATGTAACTTAATTAAAATTTTGTTTAAAGTATAACTAAATTGAAAGTTAGTCTCTTTCGCTTCCAGAAACGAATTAAAGCTTTAAAAATTACATTTCAAATTAAAGTTCTGTAAAAATATAACTAAATTCAAATTTTGTTAAAAGTACAAATAAATTGAAAGTTACTCTATTTTGCTTCGGAAATGAATTTAGGATTCTAAAAACTTGATTTCAAATCCAAGTTTTGTTCAAAAATGGAACTTAATTAAAATTTTGTTAAAAGTATAACTAAATTGAAAGCTAGTCTCTTTTGCTTCCAAAATGAAATAAATGTTTTTAAAATTACATTTCAAAGTTTTGTTAAAAATATAACAAAATTAATATTTTGTTAAAAGTACAACTAAATTCAAAGTTAGTCTTTTTCGGTTCGAAAATGAGATAAAACTTTTAATAATTATCTTTCAAATTAAAGTTTTGTAGAAATATAACTGAAATAAAATTTTTTTAAAAGTATAATTAAATTGAAAGTTATTCTTTTTCGCTTCGAAAATGAAATAAAACTTTCAAAAATTATATTTCAAATTAAAGTTTTGATAAAAATATACCTAAATTAAAATTTTGTTAAAAGTACAACTAAATTGATAGTAGGTCTTTTTCGGTTCGAAAATGAGATTAAAGTTTTCATAATTATATTTCAAATTAAAGTTTTCTAAAAATATACCTAAATTCAAATTTTGTTAAAAGTATAACTAAATTGAAAGTTAGTCTTTTTCCCTTCGAAAATGAATTTAGGGTTTTAAAAACTACATTTCAAATCCAAGTTTTGTAAAAAATGTAACTTAATTAATATTTTGTTAAAAGTAGAACTAAATTGGAAGTTAGTCTCTTTCGCTTTTAAAATGAAATAAAAGTTTTAAAAATTACATTTCAAATCAAAGTTTTGTTAAAAATGAGAGCTGAATTGGAAGTTAGTCTCTTTCGCTTTTAAAATGAAATAAAAGTTTTAAAAATTACATTTCAAATTAAAGTTTTGTTAAAAATTAGACTAAATTAAAATTTTTTTAAAAGTATAATTAAATTGAAAGTTATTATTTTTCGCTTCAAAAATGAAATAAAAGTTTTAAAAGTTAAATTTCAAATTAAACTCTTGTTAAAAATATAACTAAATTAAAATTTTTTTAAAAGTATAACCAAATTGAAAGTTAGCCTTTTTCGCTTCCAAGGCGAAATGAAAGATTTAAAAATTAAATTTCAAATTAAACTCTTGTAAACGGAAAACGGATTATTCTATTTAAACAGCGTTTATATTTAACGGAACGAATTTATTTAAAATATTATTAAAAATTTACAAGGAAAGGAACAAATTTAATGGTTAATTATGTTAAATTATGTTTAAGTAATATTTGAAATAAAAAAAGCAATAATTTAAATTCTATCCAGTTCGCGTTAATTCTTCAAAAAACTGACATCCTCGTAAAAAAATAATTTTTCCATCCCTTTTCGAAAGGCGACTTGATGTTTTTTATTTACTAGTTGTTTCGTTATTAAATTGGAATATACAGTGTTTGTTTTTTTTTAATGTTTACAGTCGGCCACCTGATGTTATCGGCGTCCTCGCTGATGTTTGTGAGACACCTGATGTTTAGTTTGATCCGAGTTCATTTTCATCGTCGTCGTCTTCGTCAATATTTTCGTCCGATTCATGTTCCGCTGCGTTCAATGGACACCATTTCTTGATTTTATCGGCAGTCTAGACTGAAGAAAATTTTCGTAGTGTTCGTTGGATTCCAGGGATATCTTCTATTACATATCGATCATTCGGTAACACATGTGAAATTATGTATGGCCTTTATATAGTGGTTCTAATTTTCTGGATTCTCCATTGGCGGTAGGTTCATTTTCGACAACAACTATATCATCAACGGCATATTTAGTAGTCGGGCGATGTCGTAGATCGTATCTTTTTTTCCACTTTAATCGTTCTTCATTTATATGCGATTCGGCTTCATGTTGTGCGGCTGCTAGACGGGAATCGGAGATTACATCATCAGCATCTGGTTGCTTTTGTAGTGATAATAATAATTAATTTTGCAAAATATCTTTTGGTGTGAAGTAGAAAATCAACTCGTGCGGGGTTTTTTTCGTGGTGGCGTTTACCATGGTGTTGATGCTCCACTGTATAGTTCGTAGATGTGTGTCCCAATCGCGGTTATCGGCTCTCTGAGTTAATGTTTTGATTGCAGTTAATATCGTTCGGTTCAATCGCTCTACTTGTCCATTGGCTCTTGGTGTCCGTACTGCGGTTTTAACGTGCACTATGTCGTTTTCTTAGCCGTGAATGCGGTTCCTCGATCGGATATGATGCGTGGGAACGTACCGAAATATACCGATAATTCGCTCAACATTATAATTACGAAATTGGTTTCCGATTCGGATGTATGTCGGCTATAATATTGTATAGGTTGTAGTCTTCCATCATAACCTCGTTGCAGTAACACACCTGCTAGTCCCATGGCGCTGGCATCTGTGTGTACTTCATGCTCGGCATTTTTGTCATATATAATTAACACGGGCTCTGAACATAACGTTTCCTTAATTTTGTCAAAAGCTTGCTGTTGGTCGGCTTGCACTGGAATTCTACGTCGGATTTTAACAGTCGAGTAATTGGTCTTACGATGTTTGCGTAGTCGCGGATAAAGCGGCGGAAGTATCCAGTAAGTCCCAGGAATTGTCGAATATTGTGAACGGTTTTTGGTGTCGGAAAAGCGGCTACGGCAGCGGTTTTGATATTTCCTGGTTTAATACCATCACGTGTGATTTCATGTCCCAAGAAACTTATTTGTTCGGCGAGAAACGTGCATTTACTTACCTTCAGTGTTAAACCGGCGGTTTCAATTATTTTCAGGAATCTCTCCAGTCGGTCAAGTCCATCTTCCTCGGTAACACTCGGAATAATGATGTCGTCTAGATATACGATGGTTTCATTAGTCGGCATTTGTGATACTAATTGATTCATCATTGTCTGGAATACGGCGGGCGCATTGATTAATCCGAATGGTACTCTGGTAAATTGATATTGTCGTTCGTTAGTTACGAATGCGGTATACTTTTGCGACTTTTCTTCAAGCGGTATCTGATAATATCCAGATATCATATCAACGGACGTGAAAAATCGGGCTCCGGCTAATTTTGCAAGTTGCTCTTCTACTATCGGCATTGGAAAAGGTAATTTCTTCGTCACGGTGTTTAACCCTCGAAAGTCAACACACAGTCGATCGGTTCCATCCTTTTTTGGGACAAGTACCACTGGTGACGCGTACTGGGATGTGCTGGGTTTAATAATTCCGTTTTCTAACAAGTCGTTAGTAATTTTCTTGACGGTCTCTCTTTTAGCGAACGGTATTCGATATAATTTACGATTGATTGGTGTAGTATCGTTTAATTCTATCTTCATTTGAGCTGTTGTACTGGTGCCTAATTCCCGAGTGTTCTTTGTAAAACACGTGCGATAATTGCGTATGATGTCCATTGGTTTTATTTTGGTGTTGTTTGATATTGTCGTTCCTATGTTAATTTCGGTGTCGTTAATCGGTTCGAACTCTGATTTTAATAGTCGGCTGTCGGCTTTATTAATCGGTTGTCGGTTTTAAATACGTAATTCTCTTCCTTCATATATTAATCTTATGTTATTTTGCTCTAAGCAGTCTCTACCAATTAATAATGGAGCTCCCAAGAGCATTTCAGTATCGGGTATAACTTGTAGTTCGGATTCTATTTCAACGGTTTCAATCTGAATAACGGCACGTGTCCGTCCGATGGAATAACATTTTCCTCCGGCGAACCCAGTTAGAGTTGTTGTTTTAGCTTGAATGGGTAGTCGTAAGTGTTTGGCTAAACTATATTTAATCATCGTAACGTCACTTCCCAAGTCAAAAAAACGTATTGATTGGTATATCCGATATAGTGACGGTTTTAAAATTCATGTTATGTCAGTTCGACAGTTGCTGGACTGTGTGGACAGACAAACTACACTGTGCTGCTTCGTGTCCAGATTTGTTACATATTGCACAGCGTGGTCGTCTTTGTGGTAACGGACAATGTAATGATCGGTGGCCCGGCACATAACAATTGTAACATTTTTCCGGTTCGTGTATAGGCGCTCGGACTTGTTCGGTGGATTGTTGACTCGAGTTTACCGGTTGACTACGAAATTCGGTACGGGCTTGGCTCGAAGGTAATCGTGTTGTCGATGCATCCTGATTGTTTACGACACTTCGGGGTTTTCGTTGCGGCTTACATTGAAGAATCCACCGTTCTTGTTCGATAAGGTCACGAACACTATATATGCGAGTGCTCTGTAATGCTCTTGCCAGACTGGTGTCTCTTATGCCTTTCATTATGTACGTTATGATTGCTTTCTCTGAAAGACCTACTCGGTTTGCTCGCGGATGCATTTCGTAGCAGTACGCGCTAATGTTTCGTTCTCACTCTGTGTTCGCGACTGTAGTTCGAAATGTACTTGAGCCTCATTTATTTTGGTCGGAAAGGCTGCCAGTAATAATCTGGACAGCTCGCTCCATGAAGGTATTAGTTCGGCCTGTGAATCATACCACTATCTTGCTAATCCAGTTAGTTTTTGTACCACCGCGAATAACACTACGGTACCGTCCCAACAGTGTACTGTTATTAATGAATTCACCTTCTTTACAAATTGTTCGGCCGTTAAAGACGAATTTATTGCTGGGTTGAAGTCTGGAATCAACCCGAGAATATCTTGCGCGCTTGTATATGCATGAGTTTGTACTGATTTTTCGGATTTTATTAGCTCGATCTCCCTCTGTATTAATCTGGTTTCGCGTATTGCTACATCCCGTTCTCGCGTTAGTAAGTCGATTTCACGCCTTAGATTCTCGAAACTCACATCGGAATATTTGTTTGGTCGGTCATCGCTTTCCAACGTCGTCGTATTGTTTTCGTTCTCGCTATCACTATTCTCGCTAGTTTGGCCGGTCAAACTATCAATTTCATTTATCGATTCCGCGTCCCGTAATCGTTTTAATAGAGCCGCCTTTCTGCCTTTTAACGGTAATCCTCGCGACTTTAGTTCCTCGCGTAATTCGGTCACTTTTGCTTTTTTCGTACTCATTTTGTTATTAGTCTCGTTTTCTTTCCAGCGGAATACGTATTTTATTGATGGATTATATCCCATCTGAAGTTGTAAACGGAAAACGGATTATTCTATTTAAACAGCGTTTATATTTAACGGAACGAATTTATTTAAAATATTATTAAAAATTTACAAGGAAAGGAACAAATTTAATGGTTAATTATGTTAAATTATGTTTAAGTAATATTTGAAATAAAAAAAGCAATAATTTAAATTCTATCCAGTTCGCGTTAATTCTTCAAAAAACTGACATCCTCGTAAAAAAAATAATTTTTCCATCCCTTTTCGAAAGGCGACTTGATGTTTTTTATTTACTAGTTGTTTCGTTATTAAATTGGAATATACAGTGTTTGTTTTTTTTAATGTTTACACTCTTGTTAAAAATATAACAAAATTAAGATTTTTTCAAAAGTATAACTAAATTGAAAGCTAGTCTCTTTTGCTTCTAAAATGAAATAAATATTTTAAAAATTACATTTCAAAGTTTTGTTAAAAATATAACTAAATTAATATTTTGTTAAAAGTACAACTAAATTCAAAGTTAGTCGTTTTCGGTTCGAAAATGAGATTAAAGTTTTAATAATTATCTTTCAAATTAAAGATTTGTAAAAATATAACAAAAATAAAATTTTGTTAAAAGTATAACTAAATTGGAAGTTAATCTTTTTCGCTTGGAAAATGCAATTACAGTTGAAAAAATTATATTTCAAATTAAAGTTTTGTTGAAAATATAACTAAATTAAAATTTTTTTTTTAAGTATAAAAAAATTGCAATGTAGCTTTTTCGCATTGAAAATGAAATTAAAATTTTAAAAATTACATTTCAAATTAAAGTTTTGAAAAAATATAACTAAATTAAATTTTTTTTTAAAAGTATAACTAAATTGAAAGCTAGTCTCTTTTGCTTCCAAAATGAAATAAATATTTTAAAAATGACATTTCAAAGTTTTGTTAAAAATATAACTAAATTAATATTTTGTTAAAAGTACAACTAAATTCAAAGTTAGTCGTTTTCGGTTCGAAAATGAGATTAAAGTTTTAATATTTATCTTTCAAATTAAAGATTTGTAAAAATATAACAAAAATAAAATTTTGTTAAAAGTATAACTAAATTGGAAGTTAATCTTTTTCGCTTGGAAAATGCAATTACAGTTGAAAAAATTATATTTCAAATTAAAGTTTTGTTGAAAATATAACTAAATTAAAATTTTTTTTTAAAGTATAAATAAATTGCAATGTAGCTTTTTCGCATTGAAAATGAAATTAAAATTTTAAAAATTACATTTCTAATTAAAGTTTTGTTAAAAATATAACTAAATTACAATTTTGTTAAAAGTAGAACTAAATTGGAAGTTAGTCTCTTTCGCTTCGAAAATGAAATCAATGTTTAAAAGATTACATTTCAAATTAAAGTTTTGTTAAAAGTTTGACTAAATTAAAATTTTTTTAGAAATATAACTAAATTGAATGGTAGAATTTTTCGCGTTGAAAATGAAATTAAAGTTTTAAAATTTACATTTCAAATTAAAATTTTGTAAAAATATAACTAAATTTAAATTTTCTTAAAATTATAACTAAATTGAAAGTTAGCCTTTTTCGCTTCGAAAATGAATTTAAGGTTTTAAAAACAGTATTTCAAATCCAAGTTTTCTTAAAAAATGTAACTTACTTAAAATTTTGTTAAAAATATAACTAAATTGATAGTTAATCTCTTTTGCTTCGAAAAGGAAATAAAAGTTTTAAAAATTACATTTCAAATTAAAGTTTTGTTAAAAATATAACTAAATTAAAATTTTGTTAAAAGTACAACTAAATTGAAAGTAGGTCTTTTCGGTGCGAAAATGAGATTAAAATTTTTATAATTATATTTGTAATTGAAGTTTGGAAAAATATAACTAAAATAAAATTTTGTTAAAAGTAGAACTAAATTGGAAGTTAGTCTCTTTCGCTTTTAAAATGTAATAAAAGTTTTAAATATTACATTTCAAATTAAAGTTTTGTTAATAATTTCACTAAATTAAAATTTTTTTAAAAGTATAATTAAATTGAAAGTTATTTTTCTTCGCTTTGAAAATGAAATAAAAGCTTTAAAAATTAAATTTCAAATTAAACTCTTGTTAAAAATATAAATAAATTAAAATTTTTTTAAAAGTATAACCAAATTGATAGCTAGTCTTTTTCGCTTCCAAGACGAATTAAAAATTTAAAAATTAAATTTCAAATTAAACTCTTGTTAAAAATATAACTAAATTAAATTTTTTTTTAAAGTATAAATAAATTGCAATGTATCCTTTTTCGCATTGAAAATGAAATTAAAATTTTAAAAATTACATTTCAAATTAAAGTTTTCTTAAAAATATAACTAATTTAAAATTTTGTTAAAAGTAGAACTAAATTGGTAGCTAGTCTCTTTCGCTTTTAAAATGAAATAAAAGTTTTAAAAATAACATTTGAAATCAAAATTTTGTTAAAAATATAACTGACTGAAAATTTTATTGAAAGTTTAATTTAATTAGAACTTATTGCTTTTCGCTTCGAAAATGAAATAAAAGTTTTATAAATTAAATTTCAAATTAAACTTTTGTTAAAAATATAACTAAATTAAATTTTTTTTAAAGGTATAACCAAATTGAAGGTTAGCCTTTTTCGCTTCCAAAACGAAATAAAAGTTTTAATAATTATCTTTCAAATTAAAGATTTGTAAAAATATAACAAAAATAAAATTTTGTTCAAATTATAACTAAATTGATAGTTAGTCTTTTTCGCTTCGAAAACAAATTTACGGTTTTAAAAACTACATTTAAAATCCAAGTTTTGTTAAAAAATGTAACTTAATTATAATTTTGTTAAAAGTATGACTAAACTGACAGCAAGTCTATTTTGCCTCGAAAATGAAATGAAACTTTTAAAAATTACATTTCAAATTAAAGTTTTGTTAAAAATATAACTAAATTAATATCTTGTTAAGAGTACAACTAAATTCAAAGATAGTCTTTTTCGGTTCGAAAATGAGATTAAAGTTTTAATAATTTTCTTGCAAATTAAAGTTTTGTAAAAAATGTGACTAAATTATAATTTTGATAAAAGTAGAACTAAATTGGAAGCTAGTCTCTTTCGCGTTTAAAATGAAATAAAAGTTTTAAAAATTACATTTCAAATCAAAGTTTTGTTAAAAATATAACTAAATTTAAATTTTGTTGAAAGTATAACCAAATTGACAGTTACTCTTTTTCCCTTCCAACAGGAAATAAAAGTTTCAAAAATTACATTTGAAATTAAAGTTTTGTTAAAAAATATAATAAATTTAAATTTTGTTAAAAGTATAACTAAAATTGAAAGTTAGTCTCTTTCGCTTCGGAAATGAAATAAAAGTTTTAAAAAGATACTTTTCAAATTAAAGTTTTGTAAAAAATATAAATATTGTAGATTAAAATTTTGATAAAAGTATTACTAAATTGAAAGTTAGTCTTTTTCGCTTCGAAAATGAAATAAAAGTTTAAAAATTACATTTCAAATCAAAGTTTTGTTAAAAATAAAACTAAATTTAAATTTTGTTGAAAGTATAACCAAATTGATAGTTAGTCTTTTTCGCTTCCAACAGGAAATAAAAGTTTCAAAAATTACATTTCAAATTAAAGTTATGTTAAAAAATATAATAAATTTAAATTTTGTTAAAAGTATAACCAAAAATTGACAGCTAGTCTCTTTTGCTTCGAAAATGAAATAAAAATTTTAGAAATTACCTTTCAAACTAAAGTTTTGTTAAAAATATAACGAAATTAATATTTTGTTAAAAATATAACGAAATTAATATTTTGTTAAAAATATAACTAAATTGAGAGTTAATTTTTTCGCTCGGAAAATGCAATTAACGTTTAAAAATTACATTTAAAATTAAAATTTTTTAAAATCTAACTAAATTAAAATTTTGTTAAAAGTTTAACTAAATTGAAAGGTAGTCTCTTTCGCGTTTAAAATGAAATTAAAGTTTTAAAAATTACATTTCTAATTAAACTTTTGTTAAAAATATAACTAAATTGAATTTTTTTTAAAGGTATAACCAAATTGAAAGTTAGCCTTTTTCACTTCCAAAACGAAATAAAAGTTTTAAAAATTACTTTTCAAACCAAAGTTTTGTAACAACAATGACAAAATTAAAATTTTTTTAAAAGTATAACTAAATTGAAAGTTAACCTTTTTCGCGCTGAAAATGAAATTAAAGTTTTAAAAATTACATTTCAAATTAAATTTTTGTAAAAATATAACTAAATTTAATTTTGTTAAAATTATAACTAAATTGAAAGTTAGTCTTTTTGCTTCGAAAATGAATTTAGGGTTTAAAAAACTACATTTCAAATCCAATTTTTGTTCAAAAATATAACTTAATTAAAATTTTGTTGAAAG
The DNA here is from genome assembly GCA_963422695.1 of Xylophagus ater. Taxonomy (NCBI): domain Eukaryota; kingdom Metazoa; phylum Arthropoda; class Insecta; order Diptera; family Xylophagidae; genus Xylophagus; species Xylophagus ater. The sequence goes on along the minus strand of OY730481.1, from coordinate 30,587,447 downwards.
CATAACTAAATTGAAAGTTAGTTTCTTTCGCTTCCAGAAAGGAATTAAAGTTTTAAAAATTACATTTCAAATGAAAGTTCTGAAAAAATATAACTAAATTGAAATTTTGTTAAACGTACAAATAAATTGAAAGTTACTCTATTTTGCTTCGGAAATGAATTTAGGTTTCTAAAAACTTGATTTCAAATCCAAGTTTCGTTCAAAAATGTAACTTAATTAAAACTTTGTTAACAGTATAACTAAATTGAAAGTTAGTCTCTTTCGCTTCGAAAATGAAATAAAAGTTTTAAAACTTACATTTCAAATTAAAGTTTTGTTAAGAAATATAATAAATTAAAATTTGGCTAAAAGTATGTCTAAATTTGTAAGCTATTCTTTTTCGCTTCGAAAATGAAATAAAAAATTTAAAAATTAAATTTCAAATTAAACTTTTGTCAAAAATATAGCTAAATAAAAATTCTTTTAATAGCATGACCAAATTGAAAGTTAGTCTTTTTCGCTTCGAAAACGAAATTAAAGTTTAAAAAAATACATTTCAAATTAAAGTTTTGTTTAAAATATAACTAAATTAATATTTTGCTAAAAGTGCAACTAAATTCAAAGTTAGTCTTTTTCGGTTCGAAAATGAGATTAAAGTTTTAATAATTATATTTCAAATTAAAGTTTTGTAAAAATGTAACTAAAATAAAATTTTGTCAAAAGTATAACTAAATTGAAAGTTTATCTTTTTCGCTTGGAAAATGCAATTAAAGTTGAAAAAATTACATTTCAAATTAAAGTTTTGTTAAAAATATAACTAAATTAAAAATTTTTTCGAAGTATAACTAAATTGAAAGGTAGAATTTTTCGCGTTGAAAATGAAATTTAAGTTTTAAAAATTACATTTCAAATTAAAGTTTTCTAAAAATATAACTAAATTGAAATTTTGTTAAAAGTATAACTAAATTGAAAGTTAGCCTTTTTCGTTTCGAAAATGAATTTAGGCTTTTAAAAACTACATTTCAAATCCAAGTTTTGTAAAAAATGTAACTTAATTAAGATTTTGTTAACAGTATAACTAAATTGAAAGTTAGTCTCTTTCGCTTCGAAAATGAAATAAAAGTTTTATAACTTACATTTCAAATTAAAGTTTCGTTAAGAAATATAATAAATTAAAATTTTGCTAAAAGTATGTCTAAATTTGTAAGCTATTCTTTTTCGCTTCGAAAATGAAATAAAAATTTTAAAAATTAAATTTCAAATTAAACTTTTGTCAAAAATATAACTAAATAAAAATTCTTTTAAAAGTATGACCAAATTGAAAGTTAGTCTTTTCGCTTCGAAAACGAAATTAAAGTTTAAAAAATTACATTTCAAAGTAAAGCTTTCTAAAAATGTAACTAAATTAAAATTTAGTTAAAAGTATAACTAAATTGAAAGTTAGTGTTTTTCGTTTCGAAAATGAATTTAGGGTTTTCAAAACTACATTTAAAATCCAAGTTTTGTAACAAATGTAACTTAATTAAAATTTTGTTAAAAGTATAACTAAATTGAAAGTTAGTCTTTTTCGCTTCGAAAACGAAATTAAAGTTTAAAAAAATACATTTCAAATTAAAGTTTTGTTTAAAATATAACTAAATTAATATTTTGCTAAAAGTGCAACTAAATTCAAAGTTAGTCTTTTTCGGTTCGAAAATGAGATTAAAGTTTTAATAATTATATTTCAAATTAAAGTTTTGTAGAAATATAACTGAAATAAAATTTTTTTAAAAGTATAATTAAATTGAAAGTTATTCTTTTTCGCTTCGAAAATGAAATAAAACTTTCAAAAATTATATTTCAAATTAAAGTTTTGATAAAAATATACCTAAATTAAAATTTTGTTAAAAGTACAACTAAATTGATAGTAGGTCTTTTTCGGTTCGAAAATGAGATTAAAGTTTTCATAATTATATTTCAAATTAAAGTTTTCTAAAAATATACCTAAATTCAAATTTTGTTAAAAGTATAACTAAATTGAAAGTTAGTCTTTTTCCCTTCGAAAATGAATTTAGGGTTTTAAAAACTACATTTCAAATCCAAGTTTTGTAAAAAATGTAACTTAATTAATATTTTGTTAAAAGTAGAACTAAATTGGAAGTTAGTCTCTTTCGCTTTTAAAATGAAATAAAAGTTTTAAAAATTACATTTCAAATCAAAGTTTTGTTAAAAATGAGAGCTGAATTGGAAGTTAGCCTCTTTCGCTTTTAAAATGAAATAAAAGTTTTAAAAATTACATTTCAAATTAAAGTTTTGTTAAAAATTAGACTAAATTAAAATTTTTTTAAAAGTATAATTAAATTGAAAGTTGTTATTTTTCGCTTCAAAAATGAAATAAAAGTTTTAAAAGTTAAATTTCAAATTAAACTCTTGTTAAAAATATAACTAAATTAAAATTTTTTTAAAAGTATAACCAAATTGAAAGTTAGCCTTTTTCGCTTCCAAGGCGAAATGAAAGATTTAAAAATTAAATTTCAAATTAAACTCTTGTAAACGGAAAACGGATTATTCTATTTAAACAGCGTTTATATTTAACGGAACGAATTTATTTAAAATATTATTAAAAATTTACAAGGAAAGGAACAAATTTAATGGTTAATTATGTTAAATTATGTTTAAGTAATATTTGAAATAAAAAAAGCAATAATTTAAATTCTATCCAGTTCGCGTTAATTCTTCAAAAAACTGACATCCTCGTAAAAAAATAATTTTTCCATCCCTTTTCGAAAGGCGACTTGATGTTTTTTATTTACTAGTTGTTTCGTTATTAAATTGGAATATACAGTGTTTGTTTTTTTTTAATGTTTACAGTCGGCCACCTGATGTTATCGGCGTCCTCGCTGATGTTTGTGAGACACCTGATGTTTAGTTTGATCCGAGTTCATTTTCATCGTCGTCGTCTTCGTCAATATTTTCGTCCGATTCATGTTCCGCTGCGTTCAATGGACACCATTTCTTGATTTTATCGGCAGTCTAGACTGAAGAAAATTTTCGTAGTGTTCGTTGGATTCCAGGGATATCTTCTATTACATATCGATCATTCGGTAACACATGTGAAATTATGTATGGCCTTTATATAGTGGTTCTAATTTTCTGGATTCTCCACTGGCGGTAGGTTCATTTTCGACAACAACTATATCATCAACGGCATATTTAGTAGTCGGGCGATGTCGTAGATCGTATCTTTTTTTCCACTTTAATCGTTCTTCATTTATATGCGATTCGGCTTCATGTTGTGCGGCTGCTAGACGGGAATCGGAGATTACATCATCAGCATCTGGTTGCTTTTGTAGTGATAATAATAATTAATTTTGCAAAATATCTTTTGGTGTGAAGTAGAAAATCAACTCGTGCGGGGTTTTTTTCGTGGTGGCGTTTACCATGGTGTTGATGCTCCACTGTATAGTTCGTAGATGTGTGTCCCAATCGCGGTTATCGGCTCTCTGAGTTAATGTTTTGATTGCAGTTAATATCGTTCGGTTCAATCGCTCTACTTGTCCATTGGCTCTTGGTGTCCGTACTGCGGTTTTAACGTGCACTATGTCGTTTTCTTAGCCGTGAATGCGGTTCCTCGATCGGATATGATGCGTGGGAACGTACCGAAATATACCGATAATTCGCTCAACATTATAATTACGAAATTGGTTTCCGATTCGGATGTATGTCGGCTATAATATTGTATAGGTTGTAGTCTTCCATCATAACCTCGTTGCAGTAACACACCTGCTAGTCCCATGGCGCTGGCATCTGTGTGTACTTCATGCTCGGCATTTTTGTCATATATAATTAACACGGGCTCTGAACATAACGTTTCCTTAATTTTGTCAAAAGCTTGCTGTTGGTCGGCTTGCACTGGAATTCTACGTCGGATTTTAACAGTCGAGTAATTGGTCTTACGATGTTTGCGTAGTCGCGGATAAAGCGGCGGAAGTATCCAGTAAGTCCCAGGAATTGTCGAATATTGTGAACGGTTTTTGGTGTCGGAAAAGCGGCTACGGCAGCGGTTTTGATATTTCCTGGTTTAATACCATCACGTGTGATTTCATGTCCCAAGAAACTTATTTGTTCGGCGAGAAACGTGCATTTACTTACCTTCAGTGTTAAACCGGCGGTTTCAATTATTTTCAGGAATCTCTCCAGTCGGTCAAGTCCATCTTCCTCGGTAACACTCGGAATAATGATGTCGTCTAGATATACGATGGTTTCATTAGTCGGCATTTGTGATACTAATTGATTCATCATTGTCTGGAATACGGCGGGCGCATTGATTAATCCGAATGGTACTCTGGTAAATTGATATTGTCGTTCGTTAGTTACGAATGCGGTATACTTTTGCGACTTTTCTTCAAGCGGTATCTGATAATATCCAGATATCATATCAACGGACGTGAAAAATCGGGCTCCGGCTAATTTTGCAAGTTGCTCTTCTACTATCGGCATTGGAAAAGGTAATTTCTTCGTCACGGTGTTTAACCCTCGAAAGTCAACACACAGTCGATCGGTTCCATCCTTTTTTGGGACAAGTACCACTGGTGACGCGTACTCGGATGTGCTGGGTTTAATAATTCCGTTTTCTAACAAGTCGTTAGTAATTTTCTTGACGGTCTCTCTTTTAGCGAACGGTATTCGATATAATTTACGATTGATTGGTGTAGTATCGTTTAATTCTATCTTCATTTGAGCTGTTGTACTGGTGCCTAATTCCCGAGTGTTCTTTGTAAAACACGTGCGATAATTGCGTATGATGTCCATTGGTTTTATTTTGGTGTTGTTTGATATTGTCGTTCCTATGTTAATTTCGGTGTCGTTAATCGGTTCGAACTCTGATTTTAATAGTCGGCTGTCGGCTTTATTAATCGGTTGTCGGTTTTCAATACGTAATTCTCTTCCTTCATATATTAATCTTATGTTATTTTGCTCTAAGCAGTCTCTACCAATTAATAATGGAGCTCCCAAGAGCATTTCAGTATCGGGTATAACTTGTAGTTCGGATTCTATTTCAACGGTTTCAATCTGAATAACGGCACGTGTCCGTCCGATGGAATAACATTTTCCTCCGGCGAACCCACGGACAATGTAATGATCGGTGGCCCGGCACATAACAATTGTAACATTTTTCCGGTTCGTGTATAGGCGCTCGGACTTGTTCGGTGGATTGTTGACTCGAGTTTACCGGTTGACTACGAAATTCGGTACGGGCTTGGTTCGAAGGTAATCGTGTTGTCGATGCATCCTGATTGTTTACGACACTTCGGGGTTTTCGTTGCGGCTTACATTGAAGAATCCACCGTTCTTGTTCGATAAGGTCACGAACACTATATATGCGAGTGCTCTGTAATGCTCTTGCCAGACTGGTGTCTCTTATGCCTTTCATTATGTACGTTATGATTGCTTTCTCTGAAAGACCTACTCGGTTTGCTCGCGTCTGCATTTCGTAGCAGTACGCGCTAATGTTTCGTTCTCACTCTGTGTTCGCGACTGTAGTTCGAAATGTACTTGAGCCTCATTTATTTCGATCGGAAAGGCTGCCAGTAATAATCTGGACAGCTCGCTCCATGAAGGTATTAGTTCGGCCTGTGAATCATACCACTATCTTGCTAATCCAGTTAGTTTTTGTACCACCGCGAATAACACTACGGTACCGTCCCAACAGTGTACTGTTATTAATGAATTCACCTTCTTTACAAATTGTTCGGCCGTTAAAGACGAATTTATTGCTGGGTTGAAGTCTGGAATCAACCCGAGATTATCTTGCGCGCTTGTATATGCATGAGTTTGTACTGATTTTTCGGATTTTATTAGCTCGATCTCCCTCTGTAGTAATCTGGTTTCGCGTATTGCTACATCCCGTTCTCGCGTTAGTAAGTCGATTTCACGCCTTAGATTCTCGAAACTCACATCGGAATATTTGTTTGGTCGGTCATCGTTTTCCAACGTCGTCGTATTGTTTTCGTTCTCGCTATCACTATTCTCGCTAGTTTGGCCGGTCAAACTATCAATTTCATTTATCGATTCCGCGTCCCGTAATCGTTTTAATAGAGCCGCCTTTCTGCCTTTTAACGGTAATCCTCGCGACTTTAGTTCCTCGCGTAATTCGGTCACTTTTGCTTTTTTCGTACTCATTTTGTTATTAGTCTCGTTTTCTTTCCAGCGGAATACGTATTTTATTGATGGATTATATCCCATCTGAAGTTGTAAACGGAAAACGGATTATTCTATTTAAACAGCGTTTATATTTAACGGAACGAATTTATTTAAAATATTATAAAAATTTACAAGGAAAGGAACAAATTTAATGGTTAATTATGTTAAATTATGTTTAAGTAATATTTGAAATAAAAAAAGCAATAATTTAAATTCTATCCAGTTCGCGTTAATTCTTCAAAAAACTGACATCCTCGTAAAAAAAATAATTTTTCCATCCCTTTTCGAAAGGCGACTTGATGTTTTTTATTTACTAGTTGTTTCGTTATTAAATTGGAATATACAGTGTTTGTTTTTTTTAATGTTTACACTCTTGTTAAAAATATAACAAAATTAAGATTTTTTCAAAAGTATAACTAAATGGAAAGCTAGTCTCTTTTGCTTCTAAAATGAAATAAATATTTTAAAAATTACATTTCAAAGGTTTGTTAAAAATATAACTAAATTAATATTTTGTTAAAAGTACAACTAAATTCAAAGTTAGTCGTTTTCGGTTCGAAAATGAGATTAAAGTTTTAATAATTATCTTTCAAATTAAAGAATTGTAAAAATATAACAAAAATAAAATTTTGTTAAAAGTATAACTAAATTGGAAGTTAATCTTTTTCGCTTGGAAAATGCAATTACAGTTGAAAAAATTATATTTCAAATTAAAGTTTTGTTGAAAATATAACTAAATTAAAATTTTTTTTTAAAGTATAAATAAATTGCAATGTAGCTTTTTCGCATTGAAAATGAAATTAAAATTTTAAAAATTACATTTCAAATTAAAGTTTTGAAAAAATATAACTAAATTAAATTTTTTTTTAAAAGTATAACTAAATTGAAAGCTAGTCTCTTTTGCTTCCAAAATGAAATAAATATTTTAAAAATTACATTTCAAAGTTTTGTTAAAAATATAACTAAATTAATATTTTGTTAAAAGTACAACTAAATTCAAAGTTAGTCGTTTTCGGTTCGAAAATGAGATTAAAGTTTTAATAATTATCTTTCAAATTAAAGATTTGTAAAAATATAACAAAAATAAAATTTTGTTAAAAGTATAACTAAATTGGAAGTTAATCTTTTTCGCTTGGAAAATGCAATTACAGTTGAAAAAATTATATTTCAAATTAAAGTTTTGTTGAAAATATAACTAAATTAAAATTTTTTTTTAAAGTATAAATAAATTGCAATGTAGCTTTTTCGCATTGAAAATGAAATTAAAATTTTAAAAATTACATTTCTAATTAAAGTTTTGTTAAAAATATAACTAAATTAAAATTTTGTTAAAAGTAGAACTAAATTGGAAGTTAGTCTCTTTCGCTTCGAAAATGAAATCAATGTTTAAAAGATTACATTTCAAAATAAAGTTTTGTTAAAAGTTTGACTAAATTAAAATTTTTTTAGAAGTATAACTAAATTGAATGGTAGAATTTTTCGCGTTGAAAATGAAATTAAAGTTTTAAAATTTACATTTCAAATTAAAATTTTGTAAAAATATAACTAAATTTAAATTTTCTTAAAATTATAACTAAATTGAAAGTTAGCCTTTTTCGCTTCGAAAATGACTTTAAGGTTTTAAAAACAGTATTTCAAATCCAAGTTTTCTTAAAAAATGTAACTTACTTAAAATTTTGTTAAAAATATAACTAAATTGATAGCTAATCTCTTTTGCTTCGAAAAGGAAATAAAAGTTTTAAAAATTACATTTCAAATTAAAGTTTTGTTAAAAATATAACTAAATTAAAATTTTGTTAAAAGTACAACTAAATTGAAAGTAGGTCTTTTCGGTGCGAAAATGAGATTAAAATTTTTATAATTATATTTGTAATTGAAGTTTGGAAAAATATAACTAAAACAAAATTTTGTTAAAAGTAGAACTAAATTGGAAGTTAGTCTCTTTCGCTTTTAAAATGTAATAAAAGTTTTAAATATTACATTTCAAATTAAAGTTTTGTTAATAATTTCACTAAATTAAAATTTTTTTAAAAGTATAATTAAATTGAAAGTTATTTTTCTTCGCTTTGAAAATGAAATAAAAGTTTTAAAAATTAAATTTCAAATTAAACTCTTGTTAAAAATATAACTAAATTAAAATTTTTTTAAAAGTATAACCAAATTGATAGCTAGTCTTTTTCGCTTCCAAGGCGAATTAAAAATTTAAAAATTAAATTTCAAATTAAACTCTTGTTAAAAATATAACTAAATTAAATTTTTTTTTAAAGTATAAATAAATTGCAATGTATCCTTTTTCGCATTGAAAATGAAATTAAAATTTTAAAAATTACATTTCAAATTAAAGTTTTGTTAAAAATATAACTAATTTAAAATTTTGTTAAAAGTAGAACTAAATTGGTAGCTAGTCTCTTTCGCTTTTAAAATGAAATAAAAGTTTTAAAAATAACATTTGAAATCAAAGTTTTGTTAAAAATATAACTGACTGAAAATTTTGTTGAAAGTTTAATTTAATTAGAACTTATTGCTTTTCGCTTCGAAAATGAAATAAAAGTTTTATAAATTAAATTTCAAATTAAACTTTTGTTAAAAATATAACTAAATTATATTTTTTTTAAAGGTATAACCAAATTGAAGGTTAGCCTTTTTCGCTTCCAAAACGAAATAAAAGTTTTAATAATTATCTTTCAAATTAAAGATTTGTAAAAATATAACAAACATAAAATTTTGTTAAAATTATAACTAAATTGATAGTTAGTCTTTTTCGCTTCGAAAACAAATTTACGGTTTTAAAAACTACATTTAAAATCTAAGTTTTCTTAAAAAATGTAACTTAATTATAATTTTGTTAAAAGTATGACTAAACTGACAGCAAGTCTATTTTGCTTCGAAAATGAAATGAAACTTTTAAAAATTACATTTCAAATTAAAGTTTTGTTAAAAATATAACTAAATTAATATCTTGTTAAGAGTACAACTAAATTCAAAGATAGTCTTTTTCGGTTCGAAAATGAGATTAAAGTTTTAATAATTTTCTTGCAAATTAAAGTTTTGTAAAAAATGTGACTAAATTATAATTTTGATAAAAGTAGAACTAAATTGGAAGCTAGTCTCTTTCGCTTTTAAAATGAAATAAAAGTTTTAAAAATTACATTTCAAATCAAAGTTTTGTTAAAAATATAACTAAATTTAAATTTTGTTGAAAGTATAACCAAATTGACAGTTACTCTTTTTCCCTTCCAACAGGAAATAAAAGTTTCAAAAATTACATTTGAAATTAAAGTTTTGTTAAAAAATATAATAAATTTAAATTTTGTTAAAAGTATAACTAAAATTGAAAGTTAGTCTCTTTCGCTTCGGAAATGAAATAAAAGTTTTAAAAAGATACTTTTCAAATTAAAGTTTTGTAAAAAATATAAATATTGTAGATTAAAATTTTGATAAAAGTATTACTAAATTGAAAGTTAGTCTTTTTCGCTTCGAAAATGAAATAAAAGTTTAAAAATTGCATTTCAAATCAAAGTTTTGTTAAAAATAAAACTAAATTTAAATTTTGTTGAAAGTATAACCAAATTGATAGTTAGTCTTTTTCGCTTCCAACAGGAAATAAAAGTTTCAAAAATTACATTTCAAATTAAAGTTATGTTAAAAAATATAATAAATTTAAATTTTGTTAAAAGTATAACTAAAATTGACAGCTAGTCTCTTTTGCTTCGAAAATGAAATAAAAATTTTAGAAATTACATTTCAAACTAAAGTTTTGTTAAAAATATAACGAAATTAATATTTTGTTAAAAATATAACTAAATTGAGAGTTAATTTTTTCGCTCGGAAAATGCAATTAACGTTTAAAAATTACATTTAAAATTAAAATTTTTTAAAATCTAACTAAATTAAAATTTTGTTAAAAGTTTAACTAAATTGAAAGGTAGTCTCTTTCGCGTTTAAAATGAAATTAAAGTTTTAAAAATTACATTTCTAATTAAACTTTTGTTAAAAATATAACTAAATTAAATTTTTTTTAAAGGTATAACCAAATTGAAAGTTAGCCTTTTTCACTTCCAAAACGAAATAAAAGTTTTAAAAATTACTTTTCAAACCAAAGTTTTGTAACAACAATGACAAAATTAAAATTTTTTTAAAAGTATAACTAAATTGAAAGTTAACCTTTTTCGCGCTGAAAATGAAATTAAAGTTTTAAAAATTACATTTCAAATTAAATTTTTGTAAAAATATAACTAAATTTAATTTTGTTAAAATTATAACTAAATTGAAAGTTAGTCTTTTTGCTTCGAAAATGAATTTAGGGTTTAAAAAACTACATTTCAAATCCAATTTTTGTTCAAAAATATAACTTAATTAAAATTTTGTTGAAAGCATAACTAAATTGAAAGTTAGTTTCTTTCGCTTCCAGAAAGGAATTAAAGTTTTAAAAATTACATTTCAAATGAAAGTTCTGAAAAAATATAACTAAATTGAAATTTTGTTAAACGTACAAATAAATTGAAAGTTACTCTATTTTGCTTCGGAAATGAATTTAGGTTTCTAAAAACTTGATTTCAAATCCAAGTTTTGTTCAAAAATGTAACTTAATTAAAACTTTGTTAACAGTATAACTAAATTGAAAGTTAGTCTCTTTCGCTTCGAAAATGAAATAAAAGTTTTAAAACTTACATTTCAAATTAAAGTTTTGTTAAGAAATATAATAAATTAAAATTTGGCTAAAAGTATGTCTAAATTTGTAAGCTATTCTTTTTCGCTTCGAAAATGAAATAAAAAATTTAAAAATTAAATTTCAAATTAAACTTTTGTCAAAAATATAGCTAAATAAAAATTCTTTTAAAAGCATGACCAAATTGAAAGTTAGTCTTTTTCGCTTCGAAAACGAAATTAAAGTTTAAAAAAATACATTTCAAATTAAAGTTTTGTTTAAAATATAACTAAATTAATATTTTGCTAAAAGTGCAACTAAATTCAAAGTTAGTCTTTTTCGGTTCGAAAATGAGATTAAAGTTTTAATAATTATATTTCAAATTAAAGTTTTGTAAAAATGTAACTAAAATAAAATTTTGTCAAAAGTATAACTAAATTGAAAGTTTATCTTTTTCGCTTGGAAAATGCAATTAAAGTTGAAAAAATTACATTTCAAATTAAAGTTTTGTTAAAAATATAACTAAATTAAAAATTTTTTCGAAGTATAACTAAATTGAAAGGTAGAATTTTTCGCGTTGAAAATGAAATTTAAGTTTTAAAAATTACATTTCAAATTAAAGTTTTCTAAAAATATAACTAAATTGAAATTTTGTTAAAAGTACAACTAAATTGAAAGTTAGCCTTTTTCGTTTCGAAAATGAATTTAGGCTTTTAAAAACTACATTTCAAATCCAAGTTTTGTAAAAAATGTAACTTAATTAAGATTTTGTTAACAGTATAACTAAATTGAAAGTTAGTCTCTTTCGCTTCGAAAATGAAATAAAAGTTTTATAACTTACATTTCAAATTAAAGTTTCGTTAAGAAATATAATAAATTAAAATTTTGCTAAAAGTATGTCTAAATTTGTAAGCTATTCTTTTTCGCTTCGAAAATGAAATAAAAATTTTAAAAATTAAATTTCAAATTAAACTTTTGTCAAAAATATAACTAAATAAAAATTCTTTTAAAAGTATGACCAAATTGAAAGTTAGTCTTTTCGCTTCGAAAACGAAATTAAAGTTTAAAAAATTACATTTCAAAGTAAAGCTTTCTAAAAATGTAACTAAATTAAAATTTAGTTAAAAGTATAACGAAATTGAAAGTTAGTCTTTTTCGTTTCGAAAATGAATTTAGGGTTTTCAAAACTACATTTAAAATCCAAGTTTTGTAACAAATGTAACTTAATTAAAATTTTGTTAAAAGTATAACTAAATTGAAAGTTAGTCTTTTTCGCTTCGAAAACGAAACTAAAGTTTAAAAAAATACATTTCAAATTAAAGTTTTGTTTAAAATATAACTAAATTAATATTTTGCTAAAAGTGCAACTAAATTCAAAGTTAGTCTTTTTCGGTTCGAAAATGAGATTAAAGTTTTAATAATTATATTTCAAATTAAAGTTTTGTAAAAATGTAACTAAAATAAAATTTTGTCAAAAGTATAACTAAATTGAAAGTTTATCTTTTTCGCTTGGAAAATGCAATTAAAGTTGAAAAAATTACATTTCAAATTAAAGTTTTGCTAAACATAAAATTAAATTAAAATTTTTTTAAAAGTATAAGTAAATTGTAAGGTAGCCTTTTTCGCATTGAAAATGAAATTGAAGTTTTAAAAATTACATTTCCAATTAAAGTTTTGTTAAAAATATAACTAAATTAAAATTTTGTTAAAAGTACAACTACATTGAAAGTAGGTCTTTTTCGGTTCGAAAATGAGATTAAAGTTTTAATAATTATATTTCAAATTAAAGTTTTGTAAAAATGTAACTAAAATAAAATTTTGTCAAAAGTATAACTAAATTGAAAGTTTATCTTTTTCGCTTGGAAAATGCAATTAAAGTTGAAAAAATTACATTTCAAATTAAAGTTTTGCTAAAAATATAATTAAATTAAATTTTTTTTAAAAGTATAAGTAAATTGAAAGGTAGCCTTTTTCGCATTAAAAATGAAATTGAAATTTTAAAAATTACATTTCCAATTAAAGTTTTGTTAAAAATATAACTAAAATATAATTTTGTGAAAAGTACAACTAAATTGAAAGTTAGCCTCTTTCGCTTCGAGAATGAAATAAAAGTTATAAAATTTACATTTCAAATTAAAGTGTTGCTAAAAAATATAATAAATTTAAATTTGATTAAAAGTATATCTAAAATTGAAAGTTAGTCTCTTTCGCTTCGGAAATAAAATAAAACTTTTAAAAATTACATTTCAAATTAAAGTTTTGTGAAAAATATAGCTGTTGTAGATTAAAATTTTGTTAGAAGTATAAGTAAATTGTAAGTTAGCCTTTTCGACTACGAAAAGGAAATTAAAGTTTTAAAAATTGCATTTGAATTTAAAGTTTTGTTAAAAAATAATTAAATTAAAATTTTTTTAAAAGCATAACTAAATTGAAAGTCAGCCTTTTTCGCGGTGAAAATGAAATTAAAGTTTTAAAAATTACATTTCAAATTAAAGTTTTGTAAAAATATATCTAAATTAAAATTTTGTTAAAAGTATAACTAAATTCAAAGTTACTCTCTTTCGCTCCCAGAATGGAATTAAAGTTTTAAAAATTACATTTCAAATTAACGTTCTGTAAAAATATAACTAAATTCAAATTTTGTTAAAAGTACAACTATATTGAAAGTTACTCTATTTCGCTTCGAAAATTAATTTAGGGTTTTAAAAACTACATTTAAAATCCAAGTTTTGTTAAAAAATGTAACTTAATTAAAATTTTGTTAAAAGTATATCTAAATTGAATATTAGTCACTTTTGCTTCGAAAATGAAAGAAAAGTTTTAAAAAGTACATTTCAAATTAAAGTTTTGTTAACAATATAACTAAATTAAAATTTTGTTAAAAGTACAAATAAATTGAAAGTAGGTCTTTTTAGGTTCCAAAATGAGACTAAAATTTTAATAATTATATTTCTAATTAAAGTTTGGAGAAATATAACTAAAATAAAATTTTGTTAAAAGTACAAATAAATTGAAAGTTAGTCTTTTTCGCTTCAAAAATGAAATTAAAATTTAAAAAATTACATTTCAAATTAAAGTTTTGTTAAAAATATAACTAAATCAAAATTTTTTTAGAAGTATAACTAAATTGAAAGGTAGAATTTTTCACGTTGAAAATGAAATTAAAGTTTTAAAAACTACATTTCAAATCCAAGTTTTGTAAAAAATGTAACTTAATTAAAATTTTGTTAAAGGTATAACTAAATTGAAAGTTAGTCTCTTTCGCTTCGAAAATGAAATAAAAGTTTTCAAAATTACATTTCAAAATAAAGTTTTGTTAAAAAATATAATAAATTTAAATTTTGTTAAAGGTATAACTAAAATTGAAAGTTGAAGCAAATTAAACTTTTGTCAAAAATATAACTAAATTAAAATTGTTTTAAAAGTATAACCAAATTGAAGTTTAGTTTTTTCGCTTCGAAAATGAGATTAAAGCTTTAAAAATTACATTTCAAATTACAGTTTTGTAAAAATACAACTAAATTTAAATTTTGTTAAAAGTATAACTAGATTAAAAGTTAGTCTTTTTCGCTTCGGAAATGAATTTAGGGTTTTAAAAACTACATTTTAAATCCAAGTTTTGTTAAGAAATGTAACTTAATTAAAATTTTGTAAAAAGTATAACTAAATTGAAAGTTAGCCTTTTTACCTTCGAAAATTAATTTAGGGTTTTAAAAACTACATTTCAAATCCAAGTTTTGTAAAAAAACATAACTAAATTTAAATTTTGTTAAAAGTATCACTAAATTGAAAGTTACTCTATTTCACTTCGAAAATGCATTTAGGGTTTTAAAAACTACATTTTAAATCCAAGATTTGTTAAAAAATGTAACTTAATTAAAATTTTTTTAAAAGTATAACTAAATTGAAAGATAGCCTTTTTCGCATTGAAAATGAAATTAAAATTTTAAAAAGTACATTTCTAATTAAAGTTTTGTAAAAATATAACTAAATTTAAATTTTGTTAAAAGTACAACTAAATTTAAAGTTAATCTCTTTCGCTAGGAAAATGCAATTATAGTTTAAAAAATTAAATTCCAAATTAAAGTTTTGTTAAAAATATAACTAAATCAACATTTTTTTGAAAGTATAATCAAATTGAAAGTTAGTCGTTTTCGCTTCCAAGGCGAAATAAAAATTTAAAAATTAAATTTCAAATTAAAGTCTTGTTAAAAATATAACTAAATTAAAATTTTTTTAAAAGTATAACCAAATTGAAAGTTAGCCTTTTTCGCTTCCAAGGCGAAATGAAAGATTTAAAAATTAAATTTCAAATTAAACTCTTGTTAAAAATATAACAAAATTAAGATTTTTTTAAAAGTATAACTAAATTGCAAGGTAGCCTTTTTACCTTCGAAAATTAATTTAGGGTTTTAAAAACTACATTTCAAATCCAAGTTTTGTTCAAAAATGTAACTTAATTAAAATTTTGTTAAAAGTATAACTAAATTGAAAGTTAGTCTCTTTCGCTTCCAGAAAGGAATTAAAGTTTTATAAATTATATTTCAAATTAAAGTTCTGTAAAAATATAACTAAATCAACATTTTTTTGAAAGTATAATTAAATTGAAAGTTAGTCGTTTTCGCTTTCAAAATGAAATAAAAGTTTTAAAAATTGAATTTCGGATTAAACTCTTGTTAAAAATATAACTAAATTAAAAATTTTGTTAAAGTATAACTAAATTGAAAGTTAGCCTTTTTCGCATTGATAATGAAATTAAAGTTTTAAAAATTACATTTCTAATTAAAGTTTTGTAAAAATATAACTAAATTTAAATTTTTTTATAAGTATAACTAAATTGAAAGTTAGTCTTTTTCTCTTCGAAAATGAATTTAGGGTTTTAAAAACCACATTTCTATTCCAACTTTTGTTCAAAAATGTAACTTAATTAATATATTGTTAAAACTACAACTAAATTCAAAGTTAGTCTTTTTCGGTTCGAAAATGAGACTAAATTTGTAATAATTATATATCAAATTAAAGTTTTGTAAAAATATAACTAAAATAAAATTTTTTTAAAGGTAGAACTAAATTGGAAGTTAGTCTCTTTCGTGTTTAAAATGAAATAAAAGTTTTAAAAATTACATTTCAAATCAAAGTTTTGTTAAAAATATAACTGAATTAAAATTTTGTTGAAAGTATAATTAAATAGAAAGTTATTCTTTTTCGCTTCGAAAATGAAATAAAAGTTTTAAAAATTACATTTGAAATCAAAGTTTTGTTAAAAATATAAATAAATTAAATTTTTTTTTAAAGTATTACTAAATTGAAGGGTAGCGTTTTTCGCATTGAAAATGAAATTAAAGTTTTAAAAATTACATTTCTAATTAAAGTTTTGTAAAAATATAACTAAATTTAAATTTTGTTAAAAGTATAACTAAATTGAAAGTTAGTCTTTTTCGCTTCGAAAATGAATTTAGGGTTTTAAAAACTACATTTCAAATTAAAGTTCTGTTAAAATATAACTAAATTCAAATTTTGTTAAAAGTACAAATAAATTGAAAGTTACTCTATTTTGCTTCGGAAGTGAAATTAGGATTCTAAAAACTTGATTTCAAATCCAAGTTTTGTTCAAAAATGTAACTTAATTAAAATTTTGTTAAAAGTATAACTAAATTGAAAGCTAGTCTCTTTTGCTTCCAAAATGAAATAAATGTTTTAAAAATTACATTTCAAAGTTTTGTTAAAAATATAACAAAATTAATATTTTGTTAAAAGTACAACTAAATTCAAAGTTAGTCTTTTTCGCTTCGAAAATGATATAAAAGTTTCAAAAATTATATTTCAAATTAAAGTTTTGATAAAAATTTACCTAAATTAAAATTTTGTTAAAAGTACAACTAAATTGAAAGTATTTCTTTTTCGGTTCGAAAATGAGGTTAAAGTTTTCATAATTATATTTCAAATTAAAGTTTTCTAAAAATATAACTAAATTCAAATTTTGTTAAAAGTATAACTAAATTGAAAGTTAGTGTTTTTCCCTTCGAAAATGAATTTAGGGTTTTAAAAACGACATTTCAAATCCAAGTTTTGTAAAAAATGTAACTTAATTAATATTTTGTTAAAAGTAGAACTAAATTGGAAGTTAGTCTCTTTCGCTTTTAAAATGAAATAAAAGTTTTAAAAATTACATTTCAAATCAAAGTTTTGTTAAAAATATAACTAAATTAAAATTTTGTTAAAAGGAGTGCTGAATAGGAAGTTAGTCTCTTTCGCTTTTTAAATGAAATAAAAGTTTTAAAAATTACATTTTAAATTAACGTGTTGTTAAAAATTAGACTAAATTAAAATTTTTTTAAAAGTATAATTAAATTGAAAGTTATTATTTTTCACTTCGAAAATGAAATAAAAGTTTTAAAAGTTAAATTTCAAATTAAACTCTTGTTAAAAATATAACTAAATTAAAATTTTTTTAAAAGTATAACCAAATTGAAAGTTAGCCTTTTTCGCTTCCAAGGCGAAATGAAAGATTTAAAAATTAAATTTCAAATTAAACTCTTGTTAAAAATATAACAAAATTAAGATTTTTTTAAAAGTATAACTAAATTGCAAGGTAGCCTTTTTCGCATTGAAAATGAAATTAAAGTTTTAAAAATTCCATTTCAAATTAAAGTTTTGAAGAAATATAACTAAATTAAATTTTTTTTAAAAGTATAACTAAATTGAAAGCTAGTCTCTTTTGCTTCCAAAATGAAATAAATGTTTTAAAAATTACATTTCAAAGTTTTGTTAAAAATATAAATAAATTAATATTTTGTTAAAAGTACAAATAAATTCAAAGTTAGACTTTTTCGGTTCGAAAATGAGATCAAAGTTTTAATAATTATCAAATTAAAGATTTGTAAAAATATAACTAAAATAAAATTTTGTTAAAAGTATAACTAAATTGGAAGTTAATCTTTTTCACTTGGAAAATGTAATTACACTTGAAAAAATTACATTTCAAATTAAAGTTTTGTTAAAAATATAAATAAATTAAAATTTTTTTAAAGTATAAATAGATTGCAATGTAGCCTTTCTCGCATTGAAAATGAAATTAAAATTTTAAAAATTACATTTCAAATTAAAGTTCTGTTAAAAATATAACTAAATGAAAATTTTGTTAAATGTAGAACTAAACTGGAAGTTAGTCTCTTTCGCTTCGAAAATGAAATCAATGTTTCAAAGATTACATTTCAAATTAAAGTTTTGTTAAAAGTTGTTAAATTTCGAATTGAAGTTTGGAAAAATAAAACTAAAATAAAATTTTGTTAAAAGTATAACTAAATTGGAAGTTAGTCTCTTTCGCTTTTAAAATGAAATAAAAGTTTTAAATATTACATTTCAAATCAAAGTTTTGTTAAAAATATAACTAAATTAAAATTTTGTTAAAAGTACAACTAAATTAAAATTTTGTTAAAAGTACAACTAAATTGAAAGTAGGTCTTTTTCGGTTCGAAAATGAGATTAAAGTTTTAATAATTATATTTCAAATTAAAGTTTTCTAAAAATAGAACTAAATTAAAATTTTGTTAAAAGTATAACAAAATAGAAAGGTAGCCTTTTTCGCGTTGAAAATGAAGTTAAAGTTTTAAAAATTACATTTCAAATTAAAATTTTGTAAAAATATAACTAAATTTAAATTTTGTTAAAAGTAAAACTAAATTCGAAGTTAGTCTTCTTCCGTTGGAAAATGAGATTAAAGTTTTAATAATTATATTTCAAATTAAAGTTTTGTAAAAATATAACTAAATTTAAATTTTGTTATAAGTATAACTAAATTGAAAGTTAGTCTTTTTCGCTTCGAAAATGAATTTAGGGTTTTAAAAACTACATTTCTATTCCAAGTTTTGTTCAAAAATGTAACTTAATTAATATATTGTTAAAACTACAACTAAATTCAAAGTTAGTCTTTTTCGGTTCGAAAATGAGACTAAATTTGTAATAATTATATTTCAAATTAAAGTTTTGTAAAATTATAACTAAAATAAAATTTTTTTAAAGGTAGAACTAAATTGGAAGTTAGTCTCTTTCGTGTTTAAAATGAAATAAAAGTTTTAAAAATTACATTTCAAATCAAAGTTCTGTTAAAAATATAACTGAATTAAAATTTTGTTAAAAGTATAATTAAATAGAAAGTTATTCTTTTTCGCTTCGAAAATGAAATAAAAGTTTTAAAAATTACATTTGAAATCAAAGTTTTGTTAAAAATATAAATAAATTAAATTTTTTTTAAAAGTATTACTAAATTGAAGGGTAGCCTTTTTCGCATTGAAGATGAAATTAAAGTTTCAAAAATTACATATCTAATTAAAGTTTTGTAAAAATATAACTAAATTTAAATTTTGTTAAAAGTATAACTAAATTGAAAGTTAGTCTTTTTCGCTTCGAAAATGAATTTAGGGTTTTAAAAACTACATTTCAAATCCAAGTTTTGTTCAAAAATGTAACTTAATTAATATATTGTTAAAACTACAACTAAATTCAAAGTTAGTCTTTTTCGGTTCGAAAATGAGACTAAATTTGTAATAATTATATTTCAAATTAAAGTTTTGTAAAAATATAACTAAAAGAAATTTTTTTTAAAGGTAGAACTAAATTGGAAGTTAGTCTCTTTCGTGTTTAAAATGAAATAAAAGTTTTAAAAATTACATTTCAAATCAAAGTTTTGTTAAAAATATAACTGAATTAAAATTTTGTTAAAAGTATAATTAAATAGAAAGTTATTCTTTTTCGCTTCGAAAATGAAATAAAAGTTTTAAAAATTACATTTGAAATCAAAGTTTTGTTAAAAATATAAATAAATTAAATTTTTTTTAAAAGTATTACTAAATTGAAGGGTAGCCTTTTTCGCATTGAAGATGAAATTAAAGTTTCAAAAATTACATTTCTAATTAAAGTTTTGTAAAAATATAACTTAATTAAAATTTTGTTAAAAGTATAACTAAATTGAAAGTTAGTCTCTTTCGCTTCCAGAAAGGAATTAAAGTTTTAAAAATTACATTTCAAATTAAAGTTCTGTAAAAATATAACTAAATTCAAATTTTGTTAAAAGTACAAGTAAATTGAAAGTTACTCTATTTTGCTTCTGAAGTGAAATTAGGATTCTAAAAACTTGATTTCAAATCCAAGTTTTGTTCAAAAATGTAACTTAATTAAAATTTTGTTAAAAGTATAACTAAATTGAAAGCTAGTCTCTTTTGCTTCCAAAATGAAATAAATGTTTTAAAAATTACATTTGAAAGTTTTGTTAAAAATATATCAAAATTAATATTTTGTTAAAAGTACAACTAAATTCAAAGTTAGTCTTTTTCGGTTCGAAAATGAGATTAATTTTTTAATAATTATCTTTCAAATTAAAGTTTTGTTAAAATATAACTGAAATAAAATTTTTTTAAAAGTATAATTAAATTGAAAGTTATTCTTTTTCGCTTCGAAAATGAAATAAAAGTTTCAAAAATTATATTTCAAATTAAAGATTTGATAAAAATTTACCTAAATTAAAATTTTGTTAAAAGTACAACTAAATTGAAAGTAGGTCTTTTTCGGTTCGAAAATGAGATTAAAGTTTTCATAATTATATTTCAAATTAAAGTTTTCTAAAAATATAACTAAATTCAAATTTTGTTAAAAGTATAACTAAATTGAAAGTTGGTGTTTTTCCCTTCGAAAATGCATTTAGGGTTTTAATAACTACATTTCAAATCCAAGTTTTGTAAAAAATGTAACTTAATTAATATTTTGTTAAAAGTAGAACTAAATTGGAAGTTAGTCTCTTTCGCTTTTAAAATGAAATAAAAGTTTTAAAAATTACATTTCAAATCAAAGTTTTGTTAAAAATATAACTAAATTAAAATTTTGTTAAAAGGAGTGCTGAATAGGAAGTTAGTCTCTTTCGCTTTTTAAATGAAATAAAAGTTTTAAAAATTACATTTTAAATTAACGTGTTGTTAAAAATTAGACTAAATTAAAATTTTTTTAAAAGTATAATTAAATTGAAAGTTATTATTTTTCACTTCGAAAATGAAATAAAAGTTTTAAAAGTTAAATTTCAAATTAAACTCTTGTTAAAAATATAACTAAATTAAAATTTTTTTAAAAGTATAACCAAATTGAAAGTTAGCCTTTTTCGCTTCCAAGGCGAAATGAAAGATTTAAAAATTAAATTTCAAATTAAACTCTTGTTAAAAATATAACAAAATTAAGATTTTTTTAAAAGTATAACTAAATTGCAAGGTAGCCTTTTTCGCATTGAAAATGAAATTAAAGTTTTAAAAATTCCATTTCAAATTAAAGTTTTGAAGAAATATAACTAAATTAAATTTTTTTAAAAAGTATAACTAAATTGAAAGCTAGTCTCTTTTGCTTCCAAAATGAAATAAATGTTTTAAAAATTACATTTCAAAGTTTTGTTAAAAATATAAATAAATTAATATTTTGTTAAAAGTACAAATAAATTCAAAGTTAGACTTTTTCGGTTCGAAAATGAGATCAAAGTTTTAATAATTATCAAATTAAAGATTTGTAAAAATATAACTAAAATAAAATTTTGTTAAAAGTATAACTAAATTGGAAGTTAATCTTTTTCACTTGGAAAATGTAATTACACTTGAAAAAATTACATTTCAAATTAAAGTTTTGTTAAAAATATAAATAAATTAAAATTTTTTTAAAGTATAAATAGATTGCAATGTAGCCTTTCTCGCATTGAAAATGAAATTAAAATTTTAAAAATTACATTTCAAATTAAAGTTCTGTTAAAAATATAACTAAATGAAAATTTTGTTAAATGTAGAACTAAACTGGAAGTTAGTCTCTTTCGCTTCGAAAATGAAATCAATGTTTCAAAGATTACATTTCAAATTAAAGTTTTGTTAAAAGTTGTTAAATTTCGAATTGAAGTTTGGAAAAATAAAACTAAAATAAAATTTTGTTAAAAGTATAACTAAATTGGAAGTTAGTCTCTTTCGCTTTTAAAATGAAATAAAAGTTTTAAATATTACATTTCAAATCAAAGTTTTGTTAAAAATATAACTAAATTAAAATTTTGTTAAAAGTACAACTAAATTAAAATTTTGTTAAAAGTACAACTAAATTGAAAGTAGGTCTTTTTCGGTTCGAAAATGAGATTAAAGTTTTAATAATTATATTTCAAATTAAAGTTTTCTAAAAATAGAACTAAATTAAAATTTTGTTAAAAGTATAACAAAATAGGAAGGTAGCCTTTTTCGCGTTGAAAATGAAGTTAAAGTTTTAAAAATTACATTTCAAATTAAAATTTTGTAAAAATATAACTAAATTTAAATTTTGTTAAAAGTAAAACTAAATTCGAAGTTAGTCTTCTTCGGTTGGAAAATGAGATTAAAGTTTTAATAATTATATTTCAAATTAAAGTTTTGTAAAAATATAACTAAATTTAAATTTTGTTATAAGTATAACTAAATTGAAAGTTAGTCTTTTTCGCTTCGAAAATGAATTTAGGGTTTTAAAAACTACATTTCTATTCCAAGTTTTGTTCAAAAATGTAACTTAATTAATATATTGTTAAAACTACAACTAAATTCAAAGTTAGTCTTTTTCGGTTCGAAAATGAGACTAAATTTGTAATAATTATATTTCAAATTAAAGTTTTGTAAAATTATAACTAAAATAAAATTTTTTTAAAGGTAGAACTAAATTGGAAGTTAGTCTCTTTCGTGTTTAAAATGAAATAAAAGTTTTAAAAATTACATTTCAAATCAAAGTTTTGTTAAAAATATAACTGAATTAAAATTTTGTTAAAAGTATAATTAAATAGAAAGTTATTCTTTTTCGCTTCGAAAATGAAATAAAAGTTTTAAAAATTACATTTGAAATCAAAGTTTTGTTAAAAATATAAATAAATTAAATTTTTTTTAAAAGTATTACTAAATTGAAGGGTAGCCTTTTTCGCATTGAAGATGAAATTAAAGTTTCAAAAATTACATTTCTAATTAAAGTTTTGTAAAAATATAACTAAATTTAAATTTTGTTAAAAGTATAACTAAATTGAAAGTTAGTCTTTTTCGCTTCGAAAATGAATTTAGGGTTTTAAAAACTACATTTCAAATCCAAGTTTTGTTCAAAAATGTAACTTAATTAATATATTGTTAAAACTACAACTAAATTCAAAGTTAGTCTTTTTCGGTTCGAAAATGAGACTAAATTTGTAATAATTATATTTCAAATTAAAGTTTTGTAAAAATATAACTAAAAGAAATTTTTTTTAAAGGTAGAACTAAATTGGAAGTTAGTCTCTTTCGTGTTTAAAATGAAATAAAAGTTTTAAAAATTACATTTCAAATCAAAGTTTTGTTAAAAATATAACTGAATTAAAATTTTGTTAAAAGTATAATTAAATAGAAAGTTATTCTTTTTCGCTTCGAAAATGAAATAAAAGTTTTAAAAATTACATTTGAAATCAAAGTTTTGTTAAAAATATAAATAAATTAAATTTTTTTTAAAAGTATTACTAAATTGAAGGGTAGCCTTTTTCGCATTGAAGATGAAATTAAAGTTTCAAAAATTACATTTCTAATTAAAGTTTTGTAAAAATATAACTTAATTAAAATTTTGTTAAAAGTATAACTAAATTGAAAGTTAGTCTCTTTCGCTTCCAGAAAGGAATTAAAGTTTTAAAAATTACATTTCAAATTAAAGTTCTGTAAAAATATAACTAAATTCAAATTTTGTTAAAAGTACAAGTAAATTGAAAGTTACTCTATTTTGCTTCTGAAGTGAAATTAGGATTCTAAAAACTTGATTTCAAATCCAAGTTTTGTTCAAAAATGTAACTTAATTAAAATTTTGTTAAAAGTATAACTAAATTGAAAGCTAGTCTCTTTTGCTTCCAAAATGAAATAAATGTTTTAAAAATTACATTTGAAAGTTTTGTTAAAAATATATCAAAATTAATATTTTGTTAAAAGTACAACTAAATTCAAAGTTAGTCTTTTTCGGTTCGAAAATGAGATTAATTTTTTAATAATTATCTTTGAAATTAAAGTTTTGTTAAAATATAACTGAAATAAAATTTTTTTAAAAGTATAATTAAATTGAAAGTTATTCTTTTTCGCTTCGAAAATGAAATAAAAGTTTCAAAAATTATATTTCAAATTAAAGTTTTGATAAAAATTTACCTAAATTAAAATTTTGTTAAAAGTACAACTAAATTGAAAGTAGGTCTTTTTCGGTTCGAAAATGAGATTAAAGTTTTCATAATTATATTTCAAATTAAAGTTTTCTAAAAATATAACTAAATTCAAATTTTGTTAAAAGTATAACTAAATTGAAAGTTGGTGTTTTTCCCTTCGAAAATGAATTTAGGGTTTTAATAACTACATTTCAAATCCAAGTTTTGTAAAAAATGTAACTTAATTAATATTTTGTTAAAAGTAGAACTGAATTGGAAGTTAGTCTCTTTCGCTTTTAAAATGAAATGAAAGTTTTAAAAATTACATTTCAAATCAAAGTTTTGTTAAAAATATAACTAAATTAAAATTTTGTTAAAAGGAGAGCTGAATTGGAAGTTAGTCTCTTTCGCTTTTAAAATGAAATAAAAGTTTTAAAAATTACATTTTAAATTAAAGTTTTGTTAAATATTAGACTAAATTAAAATTTTTTTAAAAGTATAATTAAATTGAAAGTTATTATTTTTCGCTTCGAAAATGAAATAAAAGTTTTAAAAGTTAAATTTCAAATTAAACTCTTGTTAAAAATATAACTAAATTAAAATTTCTTTAAAAGTATAACCAAATTGAAAGTTAGCCTTTCTCGCTTCCAAGGCGAAATGAAGGATTTAAAAATTAAATTTCAAATTAAACTCTTGTTAAAAATATAACAAAATTAAGATTTTTTTAAAAGTATAACTAAATTGCAGGGTAGCATTTTTCGCATTGAAAATGAAATTAAAGTTTTAAAAATTACATTTCAAATTAAAGTTTTGAAGAAATATAACTAAATTAAATTTTTTTTAAAAGTATAACTAAATTGAAAGCTAGTCTCTTTTGCTTCCAAAATGAAATAAATGTTTTAAAAATTACATTTCAAAGTTTTGTTAAAAATATAACTAAATTAATATTTTGTTAAAAGTACAACTAAATTCAAAGTTAGACTTTTTCGGTTCGAAAATGAGATTAAAGTTTTAATAATTATATTTCAAATTAAAGTTTTGTAAAAATATAACTAAAATAAAATTTTGTTAAAGGTAGAGCTAAATTGGATGTTAGCCTCTTTCGTGTTTAAAATGAAATAAAAGTTTTCAGAAGTACATTTCAAATTAAAATTTTGTAAAAATATAACTAAATTAAAATTTTGTTAAAAGTAGAACTAAATTGGAAGTTAGTCTTTTTCGCTTCCAAGGCGAAATAAAAATTTAAAAATTAAATTTCAAATTAAACTCTTGTTAAAAATATAACTAAATTAAAACTTTTTTAAAAGTATAACCAAATTGAAAGCTAGTCTTTTTCGCTTCCAAGGCGAAATAAAAATTTAAAAATTAAATTTCAAATTAAACTCTTGTTAAAAATATAACTAAATTAAAATTTTTTTAAAAGTATAACTAAATTGAAAGATAGCCTTTTTCGCATTGAAAATGAAATTAAAGTTTTAAAAAGAACATTTCAAATTAAAATTTTGTAAAAATATAACTAAATTTAAATTTTGTTAAAAGTACAACTAAATTCAAAGTTAATCTCTTTCGCTAGGAAAATGCAATTATAGTTTAAAAAATTAAATTCCAAATTAAAGTTTTGTTAAAAATATAACTAAATCAACATTTTTTTGAAAGTATAATCAAATTGAAAGTTAGTCGTTTTCGCTTCCAAAATGAAATAAAAGTTTTAAAAAATAAATTTCGAATTAAACTCTTGTTAAAAATATAACTAAATTAAAAATTTTGTTAAAGTATAACTAAATTGCAAGGTAGCCTTTTTCGCATTGATAATGAAATTAAAGTTTTAAAAATTACATTTCTAATTAAAGTTTTGTAAAAATATAACTAAATTTAAATTTTGTTAAAAGTATAACTAAATTGAAAGTTAGTCTTTTTAGCTTCGAAAATGAATTTAGGGTTTTAAAAACTACATTTCAAATCCAAGTTTTGTTCAAAAATGTAACTTAATTAATATTTTGTTAAAACTACAAACTAAATTCAAAGTTAGTCTTTTTCATTTCGAAAATGAGATTAAAGTTTTAATAATTATATTTCAAATTAAAGTTTTGTAAAAATATAACTAAAATAAAATTTTGTTAAAGGTAGAGCTAAATTGGATGTTAGTCTCTTTCGTGTTTAAAATGAAATAAAAGTTTTAAAAATTAAATTTCAAGTTAAGCTCTTGTTAAAAATATAACTAAATTAAAATTTTTTTGAAAGTATAACCAAATTGAAAGTTAGCCTTTTTCGCTTCCAAGGCGAAATAAAAGATTTAAAAATTAAATTTCAAATTAAACTCTTGTTAAAAATATAACAAAATTAAGATTTTTTTAAAAGTATAACTAAATTGCAAGGTAGTCTTTTTCGCATTGAAAATGAAATTAAAGTTTTAAAATTTACATTTCAAATGAAAGTTTTGAAAAATTATAACTAAACTAAAATTTTTTTAAAAGCATAACTAAATTGAAAGCTAGTCTCTTTTGCTTCTAAAATGAAATAAATGTTTTAAAAATTACATTTCAAAGTTTTGTTAAAAATATAGCTAAATAATTATTTTGCTAAAAGTACCACTAAATTGAAAGTAGGTCTTTTTCGGTTCGAAAATGAGACTAAAGTTTTAATAATTAAATTTCGAATTGAAGTTTGGAAAAATAAAACTAAAATAAAATTTTGTTAAAAGTATAACTAAATTGGAAGTTAGTCTCTTTCGCTTTTAAAATGAAATAGAAGTTTTAAATATTACATTTCAAATTGAAGTTTTGTTAAAAATTTGACTAAATTAAAATTTTTTTAGAAGTGTACCTAAATTGAAAGTTAGTCTCTTTCGCTTTCGAAATGAAATAAAAGTTCTAAAAATTACATTTCAAATCAAAGTTTTGTTAAAAATATAACTGAATTAAAATTTTGTTGAAAGTATAATTAAAATGAAAGTTATTCTTTTTCGCTGCGAAAATGAAATACAATTTTAAAAATTAAATTTCAAATTAAACTTTTGTTAAAAATATAACTAAATTAAAATTTTTTTTAAAGTATAAATAAATTGCAAGGTAGCCTTTTTCGCATTGAAACGAAATTAAAGTTTTAAAGATTACATTTCAAATTAAAATTTTGTTAAAAATATAACTAAATTAAAATTTTGTTAAAACTACAACTAAATTAAAATTTTGTTAAAAGTGTAACAAAATTGAAAGTTAGCCTTTTTCGCATTGAAAATGAAGTTAAAGTTTTAAAAATTACATTTCAAATTAAAATTTTGTAAAAATATAACTAAATTTAAATTTTGTTAAAAGTAAAACTAAATTCGAAGTTAGTCTTCTTCGGTTGGAAAATGAGATTAAAGTTTTAATAATTATATTTCAAATTAAAGTTTTGTAAAAATATAACTAAATTTAAATTTTGTTATAAGTATAACTAAATCGAAAGTTAGTCTTTTTCGCTTCGAAAATGAATTTAGGGTTTTACAAACTACATTTCTATTCCAAGTTTTGTTCAAAAATGTAACTTAATTAATATTTTGTTAAAACTACAACTAAATTCAAAGTTAGTCTTTTTCGGTTCGAAAATGAGACTAAATTTGTAATAATTATATTTCAAATTAAAGTTTTGTAAAAATATAACTAAAATAAAATTTTTTTAAAGGTAGAACTAAATTGGAAGTTAGTCTCTTTTGTGTTTAAAATGAAATAAAAGTTTTAAAAATTACATTTCAAATCAAAGTTTTGTTAAAAATATAACTGAATTAAAATTTTGTTGAAAGTATAATTAAATAGAAAGTTATTCTTTTTCGCTTCGAATATGAAATAAAAGTTTTAAAAATTACATTTGAAATCAAAGTTTTGTTAAAAATATAAATAAATTAAATTTTTTTTAAAAGTATTACTAAATTGAAGGGTAGCCTTTTTCGCCTTGAAGATGAAATTAAAGTGTTAAAAATTACATTTCTAATTAAAGTTTTGTAAAAATATAACTAAATTTAAATTTTGTTAAAAGTATAACTAAATTGAAAGTTAGTCTTTTTCGCTTCGAAAATGAATTTAGGGTTTTAAAAACTACATTTCAAATCCAAGTTTTGTTCAAAAATGTAACTTAATTAAAATTTTGTTAAAAGTATAACTAAATTGAAAGTTAGTCTCTTTCGCTTCCAGAAAGGAATTAAAGTTTTAAAAATTACATTTCAAATTAAAGTTCTGTAAAAATATAACTAAATTCAAATTTTGTTAAAAGTACAAGTAAATTGAAAGTTACTCTATTTTGCTTCTGAAGTGAAATTAGGATTCTAAAAACTTGATTTCAAATCCAAGTTTTGTTCAAAAATGTAACTTAATTAAAATTTTGTTAAAAGTACAACTAAATTGAAAGCTAGTCTCTTTTGCTTCCAAAATGAAATAAATGTTTTAAAAATTACATTTGAAAGTTTTGTTAAAAATATAACAAAATTAATATTTTGTGAAAAGTACAACTAAATTCAAAGTTAGTCTTTTTCGGTTCGAAAATAAGATTAATTTTTTAATAATTATCTTTCAAATTAAAGTTTTGTTAAAATATAACTGAAATAAAATTTTTTTAAAAGTATAATTAAATTGAAAGTTATTCTTTTTCGCTTCGAAAATGAAATAAAAGTTTCAAAAATTATATTTCAAATTAAAGTTTTGATAAAAATTTACCTAAATTAAAATTTTGTTAAAAGTACAACTAAATTGAAAGTAGGTCTTTTTCGGTTCGAAAATGAGATTAAAGTTTTCATAATTATATTTCAAATTAAAGTTTTCTAAAAATATAACTAAATTCGAATTTTGTTAAAAGTATAACTAAATTGAAAGTTGGTGTTTTTCCCTTCGAAAATGAATTTAGGGTTTTAATAACTACATTTCAAATCCAAGTTTTGTAAAAAATGTAACTTAATTAATATTTTGTTAAAAGTAGAACTGAATTGGAAGTTAGTCTCTTTCGCTTTTAAAATGAAATGAAAGTTTTAAAAATTACATTTCAAATCAAAGTTTTGTTAAAAATATAACTAAATTAAAATTTTGTTAAAAGGAGAGCTGAATTGGAAGTTAGTCTCTTTCGCTTTTAAAATGAAATAAAAGTGTTAAAAATTACATTTTAAATTAAAATTTTGTTAAAAATTAGACTAAATTAAAATTTTTTTAAAAGTATAATTAAATTGAAAGTTATTATTTTTCGCTTCGAAAATGAAATAAAAGTTTAAAAAGTTAAATTTCAAATTAAACTCTTGTTAAAAATATAACTAAATTAAAATTTTTTTAAAAGTATAACCAAATTGAAAGTTAGCCTTTTTCGCTTCCAAGGCGAAATGAAGGATTTAAAAATTAAATTTCAAATCAAACTCTTGTTAAAAATATAACAAAATTAAGATTTTTTTAAAAGTATAACTAAATTGCAGGGTAGCCTTTTTCGCATTGAAAATGAAATTAAAGTTTTAAAAATTACATTTCAAATTAAAGTTTTGAAGAAATATAACTAAATTAAATTTTTTTTAAAAGTATAACTAAATTGAAAGCTAGTCTCTTTTGCTTCCAAAATGAAATAAATGTTTTAAAAATTACATTTCAAAGTTTTGTTAAAAATATAACTAAATTAATATTTTGTTAAAAGTACAACTAAATTCAAAGTTAGACTTTTTCGGTTCGAAAATGAGATTAAAGTTTTAATAATTATCTTTCAAATTAAAGATTTGTAAAAATATAACTAAAATAAAATTTTGTTAAAAGTATAACTAAATTGGAAGTTAATCTTTTTCACTTAGAAAATGCAATTACATTTGAAAAAATTACATTTCAAATTAAAGTTTTGTTAAAAATATAACTAAATTAAAATTTTGTTAAATGTAGAACTAAATTGGAAGTTAGTCTCGTTCGCTTCGAAAATGAAATCAATGTTTAAAAGATTACATTTCAAATTAAAGTTTTGTTAAAAGTTTGACTAAATTAAAATTTTTTTAGAAGTGTAACTAAATTGAATGGTAGAATTTTTCGCGTTGAAAATGAAATTAAAATTTTAAAAATTACATTTCAAATTAAAATTTTGTAAATATATAACTAAATTTAAATTTTGTTAAAATTATAACTAAATTGAAAGTTAGCCTTTTTCGCTTCGAAAATGAATTTAGGGTTTTAAAAACAATATTTCGAATCCAAGTTTTCTTAAAAAATGTAACTTTCCTAAAATTTTGTTAAAAGTATAACTAAATTAAAAGTTAATCTCTTTTGCTTCGAAAAGGAAATAGAAGTTCTAAAAATTTCATTTCAAATTAAAGTTTTCTTAAAAATATAACTAAAATAAAATTTTGTTAAAAGTATAACTAAATTGGAAGTTAATCTTTTTCGCTTGGAAAATGCAATTACACTTGAAAAAATTACATTTCAAATTAAAGTTTTGTTAAAAATATAACTAAATTAAAATTTTTTTTAAAGTATAAATAAATTGCAATGTAGCCTTTTTCGCATTGAAAATGAAATTAAAATTTTAAAAATTACATTTCAAATTAAAGTTTTGTTAAAAATATAACTAAATTAAAATTTTGTTAAAAGTAGAACTAAATTGGAAGTTAGTCTTTTTCGCTTCCAAGGCGAAATAAAAATTTAAAAATTAAATTTCAAATTAAACTCTTGTTAAAAATATAACTAAATTAAAACTTTTTTAAAAGTATAACCAAATTGAAAGCTAGTCTTTTTCGCTTCCAAGGCGAAATAAAAATTTAAAAATTAAATTTCAAATTAAAGTTTTGTTAAAAATATAACTAAATCAACATTTTTTTGAAAGTATTATCAAATTGAAAGTTAGTCGTTTTCGCTTCCAAAATGAAATAAAAGTTTTAAAAAATAAATTTCGAATTAAACTCTTGTTAAAAATATAACTAAATTAAAAATTTTGTTAAAGTATAACTAAATTGCAAGGTAGCCTTTTTCGCATTGATAATGAAATTAAAGTTTTAAAAATTACATTTCTAATTAAAGTTTTGTAAAAATATAACTAAATTTAAATTTTGTTAAAAGTATAACTAAATTGAAAGTTAGTCTTTTTCGCTTCGAAAATGAATTTAGGGTTTTAAAAACTACATTTCAAATCCAAGTTTTGTTCAAAAATGTAACTTAATTAATATTTTGTTAAAACAACAACTAAATTCAAAGTTAGTCTTTTTCGGTTCGAAAATGAGATTAAAGTTTTAATAATTATATTTCAAATTAAAGTTTTGTAAAAATATAACTAAAATAAAATTTTGTTAAAGGTAGAGCTAAATTGGATGTTAGTCTCTTTCGTGTTTAAAATGAAATAAAAGTTTTAAAAATTAAATTTCAAGTTAAGCTCTTGTTAAAAATATAACTAAATTAAAATTTTTTTAAAAGTATAACCAAATTGAAAGTTAGCCTTTTTCGCTTCCAAGGCGAAATAAAAGATTTAAAAATTAAATTTCAAATTAAACTCTTCTTAAAAATATAACAAAATTAAGATTTTTTTAAAAGTATAACTAAATTGCAAGGTAGCCTTTTTCGCATTGAAAATGAAATTAAAGTTTTACAAATTACATTTCAAATGAAAGTTTTGAAAAATTATAACTAAACTAAAATTTTTTTAAAAGTATAACTAAATTGAAAGCTAGTCTCTTTTGCTTCTAAAATGAAATAAATGTTTTAAAAATTACATTTCAAATTCAAGTTTTGTTAAAAATATAACTAAATTAAAATTTTGTTAAAAGTAGAACTAAATTGGAAGCTAGTCTCTTTCGCTTTTAAAATGAAATAAAAGTTTTAAAAATTACATTTCAAATTAAAGTTTGGTTAAAAATTTGACTAAATTAAAATTTTTTTAAAAGTATAATGAAATTGAAAGTTATTCTTTTTCGCTGCGAAAATGAAATAAAATTTTAAAAAGTAAATTTCAAATTAAACTTTTGTTAAAAATATAACTAAATTAAAATTTTTTTTAAAGTATAAATAAATTGCAAGGTAGCCTTTTTCGCATTGAAACGAAATAAAAGTTTTAAAGATTACATTTCAAATAAAAATTTTGTTAAAAATATAACTAAATTAAAATTTTGTTAAAACTACAAATAAATTAAAATTTTGTTAAAAGTGTAACAAAATTGAAAGGTAGCCTTTTTCGCGTTGAAAATGAAGTTAAAGTTTTAAAAATTACATTTCAAATTAAAATATTGTAAAAATATAACTATATTTAAATTTTGTTAAAAGTAAAACTAAATTCGAAGTTAGTCTTCTTCGGTTGGAAAATGAGATTAAAGTTTTAATAATTATATTTCAAATTAAAGTTTTGTAAAAATATAACTAAAATAAAATTTTGTGAAAAGTATATCTAAATTGAAAGTTAATCTTTTCGCTTGGAAAAGGAAATAAAAGTTTTAAAAATTACATTTCAAATTAAAGTTTTGTTAAAAATTTGACTAAATTTAAAGTTTGTTAAAATTATAACTAAATAGAAAGTTAGCCTTTTCCGCTTCGAAAATGGATTTAGGGTATTAAAAATTATATTTCAAACCCAAGTTTTGTTAAAAAATGTAACTTACGCAAAATTTTGTTAAAAGAATAACTAAATAGAAAGTTAATCTCTTTTGCTTCCAAAAGGAAATAAAAGTTTTAAAAATTACATTTCAAATTAAAGTTTTGTTAATAATATAACTAAATTAAAATTTTGTTAAAATTGCAATTAAATTGAAAGTAGGTCTTTTTCGGTTCGAAAATGAGATTAAAGTTTTAATAATTATATTTCGAATTGAAGTTTGGAAAAATAAAACTAAAATAAAATTTTGTTAAAAGCATAACTAAATTGAAAGTTAGTGTTTTTCGCTTCGAAAATGAAATTAAAGTTTTAAAAATTAAATTTCAAATTAAACTCTTGTTAAAAATATAACTAAATGAACATTTTTTTTTAAGTATAACTGAATTGCAAGCTACTTTTTCGCGTTAAAAATGAGATTAAAGTTTTAAAAATTACATTTCAAATTAAAATTTTGTAAAAATATAACTAAATTTAAATTTTGTTAAAAGTACAACTAAATTCAAAGTTAGTCTTTTTCGGTTCGAAAATGAGATTAAAATTTTAATAATTATATTTCAAATTAAAGTTTTGAAAAAATATAACTAGAATAAAATTTTGTGAAAAGTATAAATAAATTGCAATTTAGCCTTTTTCGCATTTAAAATGAAATAAAAGTTTTAAAAATTACATTTCAAATTCAAGTTTTGTTAAAAATATAACTAAATTAAAATTTTGTTAAAAGTACAACTAAATTGGAAGCTAGTCTCTTTCGCTTTTAAAATGAAATAAGAGTTTTAAAAATTACATTTCAAATTAAAGTTTTGTTAAAAATTTGACTAAATTAAAATTTTTTTAAAAGTATAATGAAATTGAAAGTTATTCTTTTTCGCTTCGAAAATGAAATAAAAATTTTAAAAATTAAATTTCAAATTAAACTCTTGTTAAAAATATAACTAAATTAAAATTTTTTTTTAAGTTTAACTGAATTGCAAGCTACTTTTTCGCGTTAAAAATGAGATTAAAGTTAAAAAATTACATTTCAAATTAAAATTTTGTAAAAATATAACTAAATTTAAATTTTGTTAAAAGTACAACTAAATTCAAAGTTAGTCTTTTTCGGTTCGAAAATGAGATTAAAATTTTAATAATTATATTTCAAATTAAAGTTTTGAAAAATATAACTAGAATAAAATTTTGTGAAAAGTATAACTAAATTGCAATTTAGCCTTTTTCGCATTTAAAATGAAATAAAAGTTTTAAAAATTACATTTCAATTTCAAGTTTTGTTAAAAATATAACTAAATTAAAATTTTGTTAAAAGTAGAACTAAATTGGAAGCTAGTCTCTTTCGCTTTTAAAATGAAATAAAAGTTTTAAAAATTACATTTCAATTTCAAGTTTTGTTAAAAATATAACTAAATTAAAATTTTGTTAAAAGTAGAACTAAATTGGAAGCTAGTCTCTTTCGCTTTTAAAATGAAATAAAAGTTTTAAAAATTACATTTCAAATCAAAGTTTTGTCAAAAATATAACTAAATTAAAATTTTTTTAAAAGTATAATTAAATTGAAAGTTATGCCTTTTCGCTTCGAAAATGAAATAAAAGTTTTAAAAATTAAATTTCAAATTAAACTTTTGATAAAAATATAACCAAATTAAAATTTTTTCAAAAGTATATCTAAATTGCAATTTAGCCTTTTTCGCATTGAAAATGAAATAAAAGTTTTAAAAATTATATTTCAAATTAAGGTTTTGCTAAAAATATAACTAAATTAAAATTTTTTTAAAAGTAGAACTAAATTGAAAGTTAGTCTCTTTCGCTTTTAAAATGAAATAAAAGTTTTAAAAATTACATTTCAAATTAAAGTTTTGTTAAAAATTTGACTAAATTAAAATTTTTTTAAAAGTATAATTAAATTGAAAGTTATTCTTTTTCGCTTCGAAAATGACATAAAAATTTTAAAAATTTAATTTCAAATTAAACTCTTGTTAAAAATATAACTAAATTAAAATTTTTTTAAAAGTATAGCCATATTGAATGTTAGTCTTTTTCACTTCCAAGGCGAAATAAAAGATTTAAAAATTAAATTTCAAATTAAACTCTTGTTAAAAATATAACTAAATTAAAATTTTTTTTTAAGTTTAACTAAATAGCAAGCTACCATTTTCGCGTTAGAAATGAGATTAAAGTTTTAAAAATTATATTTCAAATTAAGGTTTTGTTAAAAATATAACTAAAATAAATTTTTGTGAAAAGTATAACTAAATTGCAATTTAGCCTTTTTCGCATTGAAAATGAAATAAAAGTTTTAAAAATTACATTTCAAATTAAAATTTTGTAAAAATATAACTAAATTTAAATTTTGTTAAAAGTACAACTAAATTCAAAGTTAGTCTTTTTCGGTTCGAAAATGAGATTAAAATTTTAAAAATTACATTTCAAATTAAAGTTTTGTTAAAAATATAACTAAATTAAAATTTTGTTAAAAGTAGAACTAAATTGGAAGTTAGTCTCTTTCGCTTTTAAAATGAAATAAAAGTTTTAAAAATTACATTCCAAACCAAAGTTTTGGTAAAAATATAACTGAATTAAAATTTTGTTGAAAGTATAATTAAATTGAAAGTTATTCTTTTTCGCTGCGAAAATGAAATAAAACTTTTAAAAATTAAATTTCAAATTAAACTTTTGTTAAAAATATAACGAAATTAAAATTTTTTTTAAAGTAGAAATAAATAGCAAGGTAGCATTTTTCGCTTCGAAAATGAATTTAGTGTTTTAAAAACTACATTTCAAAACCAAGTTTTGTAAAAAATGTAACTTAATTAATATTTTGTTAAAAGTAGAACTAAATTGGAAGTTAGTCTCTTTCGCTTTTAAAATGAAATAAAATTTTAAAAATTACATTTCAAATCAAAATTTTTTTAAAAATATAACTGAATTAAAATTTTGTTGAAAATATAATTAAATTAAATGTTATTCTTTTTCGCCGCAAAAATGAAATAAAAGTTTTAAAAATTAGATTTCAAATTAAACTTTTGTTAAAAATATAACTAAATTAAAATTTTTTTATAAGTATAACCAAATTAAAAGATCGTTCTTTTCGCTTCGAAAATGAAATCAATTTTTAAAAGATTACATTTCAAATGAAAGTATTGTTAAAAATTTGACTAAATTAAAATTTTTTTAGAAATATAACTAAATTGAATGTTAGAATATTTGGCGTTGAAAATTAAATTAAAGTTTTAAAAATTACATTTCAAATTAAAATTTTGTTAAAAATATAACTAAATTAAAATTTTGTTAAAAGTACAACTAAATTGAATGTTGGTCTTTTTCGGTTCGAAAATGAGATTAAACTTTTAATAATTATATTTCAAATTAAAGTTTTCTATAGATATAACTAAATTAAAATTTTCTTAAAAGTATAACTAAATTGAAAGTTAGTCTTTTTCGCTACGAATATGAATTTAGGGTTTTGAAAACTATATTTCAAAACCAAGTTTTGTAAAAATTGTAACTTAATTAATATTATGTTAAAAGTAGAACTAAATTGGAAGTTAGTCTCTTTCGCTTTTAAAATTAAATAAAAGTTTTAAAAATTACATTTCAAATCAAAGTTTTGTTAAAAATATAACTGAATTAAAATTTTGTTGAAAATATAATTAAATTTAAAGTTATTCTTTTTCGCTTCAAAAATGAAATAAAATTTTAAAAATTAAATTTCAAATTAATCTTTTGTTAAAAATATAACTAAATTAAATTTTTTTTATAAGTATAACCAATTTGAAAGTTAGTCCTTTTCGCTTCGAAAATGAAATTAATATATAAAAGATTACATTTCAAATTAAAGTTTTGTTAAACATATGACTAAATTAAAATTTTTTTAAAAGTATAACAAAATTTAAAGGTAGCCTTTTTCGCGTTGAAAATGAAGTTAAAGTTTTAAAAATTAGATTTCAAGTTAAAATTTTGTAAAAATATAACTAAATCTAAATGTTGTTAAAAGTACAACTAAATTCGAAGTTAGTCTTTTCCGGTTGGAAAATGAGATTAAACTTTTAATAATTATATTTAAAATTAAAGTTTTGTTAAAAATTTAACTAAACTAAAATTTTGTGACAAATATAACTAAATTGAAAGTTGATCTTTTTCGCTTGGAAAATGCAATTACACTTGAGAAAATTACATTTCAAATTAAAGTTTTGTTAAAAATATAACTAAATTAAAATTTTGTTAAAAGTAGAACTAAATTGGAAGTTAGCCTCTTTCGCTTCGAAAATGAAATCAATGTTTAAAAGATTACATTTCAAATTAAAATTTTGTAAAAATATAACTAAATTTAAATTTTGTTAAAATTATAACTAAATTGAAAGTTAGCCTTTTTCGGTTCGAAAATGAATTTAGTTTTTTAAAAACAATATTTCGAATCCAAGTTTTCTAAAAAAATGAAACTTCCTTAAAATTTTGGTAAAAGTATAACTAAATTGAAAGTTAATCTCTTTTGCTTCGAAAAGGAAATAAAAGTTTTAAAAATTTTATTTCAAATTAAAGTTTTGTTAAAAATATAACTAAATTAAAATTTTGTTAAAAGTAGATCTAAATTGGAAGTTAATCTCTTTCGCTTTCAAAATGAAATAAAAGTTTTAAAAATTACATTTCAAATCAAAGTTTTGTTAAAAATATAACTAAATTTAAAGTTTGTTAAAATTATTACTAAATAGAAAGTTAGCCTTTTTCGCTTCGAAAATGGATTTAGGGTTTTAAAAATTATATTTCAAAGCCAAGTTTTGTTAAAAAATGTAACTTACGTAAAATTTTGTTAAAAGAATAACTAAATTAAAATTTTTTTAAAAGTTTAACCAAATTGAAAGCTAGTCTTTTTCGCTTCCAAGGCGAAATATAAGATTTAAAAATTAAATTTCAAATTAAACTCTTGTTAAATATATAACTAAATTAAGATTTTTTTAAAGTATAACTAAATTGCAAGGTAGCCTTTTTCGCATTGAAAATGAAATTAACGTTTTAAAAATTACATTTCAAATTAAAGATTTGTTAAAAATATAACTAAATTAAAATTTTTTTAAAAGCAGAGCTTAATTGGAAGTTAGTCTCTTTCGCTTTTAAAATGAAATAAAAGTTTTAAAAACTATATTTCAAATCCAAGTTTCGTTAAATAATGTAACTTAATTAAAATTTTGTTAATAGTATAACTAAATTGAAAGTTAATCTCTTTTGCTTCGAAAAGGAAATAAAAGTTTTAAAAATTTCATTTCAAATTTAAGTTTTGTTAAAAATATAACTAAATTAAAATTTTTTTTAAAAGTACAACTAAATTGGAGGTAGGTCATTTTCGGTTCGAAAATGAGATTAAAGTTTTAAAAATTATACTTCTAATTAAAGTTTGGAAAAATATAACTAAAATAAAATTTTGCTAAAAGTATAACTAATTTGAAAGCTAGACTTTTTCGCATTGAAAATGAGATTAAAGTTTTAAAAATTACATTTCAAATTAAAATATTGTACAAAAAAAATTACTAAATTTAAATTTTGTTAAAAGTACAACTAAATTCCAAGTTAGTTTTTTTCGGTTCGAAAATGAGATTAAAGTTCTAATAATTACATTTCAAATTAAAGTTTTGTTAAAAATATAACTAAATTAAAATTTTTCTTAAAGTATAAATAATTTGCAATGTAGCCTTTTTCGCATTGAAAATGAAATTAAAATTTTAAAAATTACATTTCAAATTAAAGTTTTGTTAAAGATATAGCGAAATTAAAATTTTGTTAAAAGTAGAAGTAAATTGGAAGCTAGTCTTTTTCGCTTTTAAAATGAAATAAAAGTTTTAGAAATTACATTTCAAATTAAAGTTTTGTTAAAAATATAACTAAATTAAAATTTTTTCAAAAGTTTTGCTAAATTGCAATTTAGCCTTTTTCGCATTGAAAATGAAATAAAAATTTTAATAATTATATTTAAAATTAAAGTTTTGAAAAAATATAACTAAAATAAAATTTTGTGAAAAGTATAACTAAATTGCAATTTAGCCTTTTTCGCATTGAAAATGAAATAAAAGTTTTAAAAATTACATTTCAAATTAAAGTTTTGTTAAAAATATAACTAAATTAAAATTTTGTTAAAAGTAGAACTTAATTGGAAGCTAGTCTCTTTCGCTTTTAAAATGAAATAAAAGTTTTAAAAATTACATTTCAAATCAAAGTTTTGTTAAAAATATAACTAAATTAAAATTTTTTTACAAGTATAATTATATTGAAAGTTATGCCTTTTCGCATCGAAAATGGAATAAAAGCTTTAAAAATTAAATTTCAAATTAAACTTTTGATAAAAATATGACCAAATTAAAATTTTTTGAAAAGTATAACTAAATTGCAATTTAGCCTTTTTCTCATTGAAAATGAAATAAAAGTTTTAAAAATTATATTTCAAATTAAGGTTTTGTTAAAAATATAACTAAATTAAAATTGTTTTAAAAGTATAATTAAATTGGAAGTTATTCTTTTCCGCTTCGAAAATGACATAAAAATTTTAAAAATTAAATTTCAAATTAAACTCTTGTTCAAAATATAAGTAAATTAAAATTTTTTTAAAAGTATAGGCAAATTGAAAGCTAGTCTTTTTCGCTTCCAAGGCGAAATAAAAGATTTAAAAATTAAATTTCAAATTAAACTCTTGTTAAAAATATAACTAAATTAAAATTTTTTTTTAAGTTTAACGAAATAGCAAGCTACCATTTTCGCGTTAGAAATGAGATTAAAGTTTTAAAAATTACATTACAAATTAAAATTTTGTAAAAATATAACTGAATTTAAATTTTGTTAAAAGTACAACTAAATTGAAAGTTAGTCTCTTTCGCTTTTAAAATGAAATAAAAGTTTTAAAAATTACATTTCAATTTCAAGTTTTGTTAAAAATATAACTAAATTAAAATTTTGTTAAAAGTAAAACTAAATTGGAAGTTAGTCTTCTTCGGTTGGAAAATGAGATTAAAGTTTTAATAATTATATTTCAAATTAAAGTTTTGTAAAAATATAACTAAAATAAAATTTTGTGAAAAGTATATCTAAATTGAAAGTTAAACTTTTCGCTTGGAAAAGGAAATAAAAGTTTTAAAAATTACATTTCAAATTAAAGTTTTGTTAAAAATTTGACTAAATTTAAAGTTTGTTAAAATTATAACTAAATAGAAAGTTAGCCTTTTCCGCTTCGAAAATGGATTGAGGTTATTAAAAATTATATTTCAAACCCAAGTTTTGTTAAAAAATGTAACTTACGCAAAATTTTGTTAAAAGAATAACTAAATAGAAAGTTAATCTCTTTTGCTTCCAAAAGGAAATAAAAGTTTTAAAAATGACATTTCAAATTAAAGTTTTGTTAAAAATATAACTAAATTAAAATTTTGTTAAAATTGCAATAAAATTGAAAGTAGGTCTTTTTCGGTTCGAAAATGAGATTAAAGTTTTAATAATTATATTTCGAATTGAAGTTTGGAAAAATAAAACTAAAATAAAATTTTGTTAAAAGCATAACTAAATTGAAAGTTAGTGTTTTTCGCTTCGAAAATGAAATTAAAGTTTTAAAAATTAAATTTCAAATTAAACTCTTGTTAAAAATATAACTAAATGAACATTTTTTTAAGTATAACTGAATTGCAAGCTACTTTTTCGCGTTAAAAATGAGATTAAAGTTTTAAAAATTACATTTCAAATTAAAGTTTTGAAAAAATATAACTAGAATAAAATTTTGTGAAAAGTATAACTAAATTGCAATTTAGCCTTTTTCGCATTTAAAATGAAATAAAAGTTTTAAAAATAACATTTCAAATTCAAGTTTTGTTAAAAATATAACTAAATTAAAATTTTGTTAAAAGTAGAACTAAATTGGAAGCTAGTCTCTTTCGCTTTTAAAATGAAATAAAAGTTTTAAAAATTACATTTCAAATTAAAGTTTTGTTAAAAATTTGACTAAATTAAAATTTTTTTAAAAGTATAATGAAATTGAAAGTTATTCTTTTTCGCTTCGAAAATGAAATAAAAATTTTAAAAATTAAATTTCAAATTAAACTCTTGTTAAAAATATAACTAAATTAAAATTTTTTTTTAAGTTTAACTGAATTGCAAGCTACTATTTCGCCTTAAAAATGAGATTAAAATTCTAAAAATTACATTTCAAATTAAAATTTTGTAAAAATATAACTAAATTTAAATTTTGTTAAAAGTACAACTAAATTCAAAGTTAGTCTTTTTGGGTTCGAAAATGAGATTACAATTTTAATAATTATATTTCAAATTAAAGTTTTGAAAAATATAACTAGAATAAAATTTTGTGAAAAGTATAACTAAATTGCAATTTAGCCTTTTTCGCATTGAAAATGAAATAAAAGTTTTAAAAATTACATTTCAAATTAAAGTTTTGTTAAAAATTTGACTAAATTTAAAGTTTGTTAAAATTATAACTAAATAGAAAGTTAGCCTTTTTCGCTTCGAAAATGGATTTAGGGTTTTAAAAATTATATTTCAAAGCCAAGTTTTGTTAAAAAATGTAACTTACGTAAAATTTTGTTAAAAGAATAACTAAATTAAAATTTTTTTAAAAGTTTAGCTAAATTGCAATTTAGCCTTTTTCGCATTGAAAATGAAATAAAAATTTTAATAATTATATTTAAAATTAAAGTTTTGAAAAAATATAACTAAAATAAAATTTTGTGAAAAGTATAACTAAATTGCAATTTAGCCTTTTTCGCATTGAAAATGAATTAAAAGTTTTAAAAATTACATTTCAAATTAAAGTTTTGTTAAAAATATAACTAAATTAAAATTTTGTTAAAAGTAGAACTAAATTGGAAGCTAGTCTCTTTCGCTTTTAAAATGAAATAAAAGTTTTAAAAATTACATTTCAAATCAAAGTTTTGTTAAAAATATAACTAAATTAAAATTTTTTTACAAGTATAATTAAATTGAAAGTTATGCCTTTTCGCATCGAAAATGGAATAAAAGCTTTAAAAATTAAATTTCAAATTAAACTTTTGATAAAAATATGACCAAATTAAAATTTTTTGAAAAGTATAACTAAATTGCAATTTAGCCTTTTTCTCATTGAAAATGAAATAAA
Organism: Xylophagus ater; assembly: GCA_963422695.1. Classification (NCBI taxonomy): domain Eukaryota; kingdom Metazoa; phylum Arthropoda; class Insecta; order Diptera; family Xylophagidae; genus Xylophagus; species Xylophagus ater. The sequence goes on along the minus strand of OY730481.1, from coordinate 30,545,807 downwards.
AGTTTTAAAAATTATATTTCAAATTAAGGTTTTGTTAAAAATATAACTAAATTAAAATTGTTTTAAAAGTATAATTAAATTGGAAGTTATTCTTTTCCGCTTCGAAAATGACATAAAAATTTTAAAAATTAAATTTCAAATTAAACTCTTGTTCAAAATATAAGTAAATTAAAATTTTTTTAAAAGTATAGGCAAATTGAAAGCTAGTCTTTTTCGCTTGCAAGGCGAAATAAAAGATTTAAAAATTAAATTTCAAATTAAACTCTTGTTAAAAATATAACTAAACTAAAATTTTTTTTTAAGTTTAACGAAATAGCAAGCTACCATTTTCGCGTTAGAAATGAGATTAAAGTTTTAAAAATTACATTTCAAATTAAAATTTTGTAAAAATATAACTGAATTTAAATTTTGTTAAAAGTACAACTAAATTGAAAGTTAGTCTCTTTCGCTTTTAAAATGAAATAAAAGTTTTAAAAATTACATTTCAAATTAAAGTTTTGTTAAAAATTTGACTAAATTAAAATTTTTTTAAAAGTATAATTAAATTGGAAGTTATTCTTTTCCGCTTCGAAAATGACATAAAAATTTTAAAAATTAAATTTCAAATTAAACTCTTGTTGAAAATATAAGTAAATTAAAATTTTTTTAAAAGTATAGGCAAACTGAAAGCTAGTCTTTTTCGCTTCCAAGGCGAAATAAAAGATTTAAAAATTAAATTTCAAATTAAACTCTTGTTAAAAATATAACTAAATTAAAATTTTTTTTTAAGTTTAACTAAATAGCAAGCTACCATTTTCGCGTTAGAAATGAGATTAAAGTTTTAAAAATTACATTTCAAATTAAAATTTTGTAAAAATATAACTAAATTTAAATTTTGTTAAAAGTACAACTAAATTCAAAGTTAGTCTTTATCGGTTCGAAAATGAGATTAAAATTTTAATAATTATATTTCAAATTAAAGTTTTGAGAAAATATAACTAAAATAAAATTTTGTGTAAAGCATAACTAAATTGCAATTTAGCCTTTTTCGCATTGAAAATGAAATAAAAGTTTTAAAAATTACATTTCAAATTCAAGTTTTGTTAAAAATATAACTAAATTAAAATTTTTTTAAAAATATAATTAAATTGAAAGTTATTCTTTTTCGCCTCGAAAATGAAATAAAAGTTTTAAAATTTAAATTTCAAATTAAGCTTTTGATAAAAATATAACCAAATTAAAATTTTTTTAAAAGTATAACTAAATTGCAATTTAGCCTTTTTCGCATTGAAAATGTAATAAAAGTTTTAAAAATTACATTTCAAATTAAAGTTTTGTTAAAAATATAACTAAATTAAAATTTTGTTAAAAGTAGAACTAAATTGGAAGTTAGTCTCTTTCGCTTTTAAAATGAAATAAAAGTTTTAAAAATTACATTCCAAATCAAAGTTTTGTTAAAAATATAACTGAATTAAAATTTTGTTGAAAGTATAATTAAATTGAAAGTTATTCTTTTTCGCTGCGAAAATGAAATAAAACTTTTAAAAATTAAATTTCAAATTAAACTTTTGTTAAAAATATAAAGAAATTAAAATTTTTTTTTTAGTAGAAATAAATTGCAAGGTAGCATTTTTGGCTTCGAAAATGAATTTAGAGTTTTAAAAACTACATTTCAAAACCAAGTTTTGTAAAAAATGTAACTTAATTAATATTTTGTTAAAAGTAGAACTAAATTGGAAGTTAGTCTCTTTCGCTTTTAAAATGAAATAAAAGTTTTAAAAATTACATTTCAAATCAAAATTTTTTTAAAAATATAACTGAATTAAAATTTTGTTGAAAATATAATTAAATTAAAAGTTATTCTTTTTCGCTGCAAAAATGAAATAAAAGTTTTAAAAATTAAATTTCAAATTAAACTTTTGTTAAAAGTATAACTAAATTAAAATTTTTTTATAAGTATAACTAAATTGAAAGGTAGTTCTTTTCGCTTCGAAAATGAAATCAATTTTTAAAAGATTACATTTGAAATGAAAGTTTTGTTAAAAATTTGACTAAATTAAAATTTGTTTAGAAGTATAACTAAATTGAATGTTAGAATATTTGGCGTTGAAAATGAAATTAAAGTTTTAAAAATTACATTTCAAATTAAAATTTTGTTAAAAATATAACTAAATTAAAATTTTGTTAAAAGTACAACTAAATTGAAAGTTGGTCTTTTTCGGTTCGAAAATGAGATTAAAGTTTTAATAATTATATTTCAAATTAAAGTTTTCTATAGATATAACTAAATTAAAATTTTCTTAAAAGTATAACTAAATTGAAAGTTAGTCTTTTTCGCTACGAAAATGAATTTAGGGTTTTTAAAACTATATTTCAAAACCAAGTTTTGTAAAAAATGTAACTTAATTAGTATTTTGTTAAAAGTAGAACTAAGTTGGAAGTTAGTCTTTTTCGCTTTTAAAATTAAATAAAAGTTTTAAAAATTACATTTCAAATCAAAGTTTTGTTAAAAATAGAACTGAATTAAAATTTTGTTGAAAATATAATTAAATTTAAAGTTATTCTTTTTCGCTTCAAAAATTAAATAAAAGTTTTAAAAATTAAATTTCAAATTAAACTTTTGTTAAAAATGTAACTAAATTAAATTTTTTTTATAAGTATAACCAATTTGAAAGTTAGTCCTTTTCACTTCGAAAATGAAATTAATTTATAAAAGATTATATTTCAAATTAAAGTTTTGTTAAACATATGACTAAATTAAAATTTTTTTAAAAGTATAACAAAATTGAAAGGTAGCCTTTTTCGCGTTGAAAATGAAGTTAAAGTTTTAAAAATTAGATTTCAAATTAAAATTTTGTAAAAATATAACTAAATTTAAATGTTGTTAAAAGTACAACTAAATTCGAAGTTAGTCTTTTCCGGTTGGAAAATGAGATTAAAGTTTTAATAATTATATTTCAAATTAAAGTTTTGTAAAAATATAACTAAAATAAAATTTTGTGAAAAGCATAACTAAATTGCAATTTAGCCTTTTTCGCATTGAAAATGAAATAAAAGTTTTAAAAATTACATTTCAAATTCAAGTTTTGTTAAAAATATAACTAAATTGAAATTTTTTTAAAAGTATAATTAAATTGAAAGTTATTCTTTTTCGCTTCGAAAATGAAATAAAAGTTTTAAAATTTAAATTTCAAATTAAGCTTTTGATAAAAATATAACCAAATTAAAATTTTTTTAAAAGTATAACTAAATTGCAATTTAGCCTTTTTCGCATTGAAAATGTAATAAAAGTTTTAAAAATTACATTTCAAATTAAAGTTTTGTTAAAAATATAACTAAATTAAAATTTTGTTAAAAGTAGAACTAAATTGGAAGTTAGTCTCTTTCGCTTTTAAAATGAAATAAAAGTTTTAAATATTACATTCCAAATCAAAGTTTTGTTAAAAATATAACTGAATTAAAATTTTGTTGAAAGTATAATTAAATTGAAAGTTATTCTTTTTCGCTGCGAAAATGAAATAAAACTTTTAAAAATTAAATTTCAAATTAAACTTTTGTTAAAAATATAAAGAAATGAAAATTTTTTTTAAAGTAGAAATAAATTGCAAGGTAGCATTTTTGGCTTCGAAAATGAATTTAGAGTTTTAAAAACTACATTTCAAAACCAAGTTTTGTAAAAAATGTAACTTAATTAATATTTTGTTAAAAGTAGAACTAAATTGGAAGTTAGTCTCTTTCGCTTTTAAAATGAAATAAAAGTTTTAAAAATTACATTTCAAATCAAAATTTTTTTAAAAATATAACTGAATTAAAATTTTGTTGAAAATATAATTAAATTAAAAGTTATTCTTTTTCGCTGCAAAAATGAAATAAAAGTTTTAAAAATTAAATTTCAAATTAAACTTTTGTTAAAAATATAACTAAATTAAAATTTTTTTATAAGTATAACCAAATTAAAAGATAGTTCTTTTCGCTTCGAAAATGAAATCAATTTTTAAAAGATTACATTTGAAATGAAAGTTTTGTTAAAAATTTGACTAAATTAAAATTTTTTTAGAAGTATAACTAAATTGAATGCTAGAATATTTGGCGTTGAAAATGAAATTAAAGTTTTAAAAATTACATTTCAAATTAAAATTTTGTTAAAAATATAACTAAATTAAAATTTTGTTAAAAGTACAACTAAATTGAAAGTTGGTCTTTTTCGGTTCGAAAATGAGATTAAAGTTTTAATAATTATATTTCAAATTAAAGTTTTCTATAGATGTAACTAAATTAAAATTTTCTTAAAAGTATAACTAAATTGAAAGTTAGTCTTTTTCGCTACGAAAATGAATTTAGGGTTTTAAAAACTATATTTCAAAACCAAGTTTTGTAAAAAATGTAACTTAATTAATATTTTGTTAAAAGTAGAACTAAGTTGGAAGTTAGTCTTTTTCGCTTTTAAAATTAAATAAAAGTTTTAAAAATTACATTTGAAATCAAAGTTTTGTTAAAAATAGAACTGAATTAAAATTTTGTTGAAAATATAATTAAATTTAAAGTTATTCTTTTTCGCTTCAAAAATTAAATAAAAGTTTTAAAAATTAAATTTCAAATTAAACTTTTGTTAAAAATATAACTAAATTAAATTTTTTTTATAAGTATAACCAATTTGAAAGTTAGTCCTTTTCGCTTCGAAAATGAAATTAATTTATAACAGATTACATTTCAAATTAAAGTTTTGTTAAACATATGACTAAATTAAAATTTTTTTAAAAGTATAACAAAATTGAAAGGTAGCCTTTTTCGCGTTGAAAATGAAGTTAAAGTTTTAAAAATTAGATTTCAAATTAAAATTTTGTAAAAATATAACTAAATTTAAATGTTGTTAAAAGTACAACTAAATTCGAAGTTAGTCTTTTCCGGTTGGAAAATGAGATTAAAGTTTTAATAATTATATTTCAAATTAAAGTTTTGTAAAAATATAACTAAAATAAAATTTTGTGAAAAGTATAACTAAATTGAAAGTTAATCTTTTTCGCTTGGAAAATGAAATAAAAGTTTTAAAAATTAAATTTCAAATTAAACTTTTGATAAAAATATAACTAAACTAAAATTTTTTTAAAAGTATAACCAAATCGAAAGTTAGTCTTTTTCGCTTCCAAAGCGAAACAAAAGTTTTGAAAATTACATTTCAAATCAAAGTTTTGTAAAAAAAATAACTAAATTAAAATTTTTTTATAAGTATAACTAAATTGCAATCTAGCCTTTTTCGCATTGAAAATGAAATAAAAGTTTTAAAAATTACATTTAAAATTAAAGTTTTGTTAAAAATTTGACTAAATTAAAATTTTTTTATAACCAAATTAAAAGATAGTCCTTTTCGCTTCGAAAATGAAATCAATGTTTAAAAGATTACATTTCAAATAAAAGTTTTGTTAAAAATTTGACTAAATTAAAATTTTTTTACAAGTATAATTAAATTGAAAGTTATGCCTTTTCGCTTCGAAAATGGAATAAAAGTTTTAAAAATTAAATTTCAAATTAAACTTTTGATAAAAATATGACCAAATTAAAATTTTTTGAAAAGTATAACTAAATAGCAATTTAGCCTTTTTCGCATTGAAAATTAAATAAAAGTTTTAAAAATTATATTTCAAACTAAGGTTTTGTTAAAAATATAACTAAATTAAAATTGTTTTAAAAGTATAATTAAATTGGAAGTTATTCTTTTTCGCTTCGAAAATGACATAAAAATTTTAAAAATTAAATTTCAAATTAAACTTTTGTTGAAAATATAAGTAAATTAAATTTTTTTTAAAAGTATAGGCAAATTGAAAGCTAGTCTTTTTCGCTTCCGAGGCGAAATAAAAGATTTAAAAATTAAATTTCAAATTAAACTCTTGTTAAAAATATAACTAAATTAAAATTTTTTTTTAAGTTTAACTAAATAGCAAGCTACCATTTTCGCGTTAGAAATGAGATTAAAGTTTTAAAAATTACATTTCAAATTAAAATTTTGTAAAAATATAACTAAATTTAAATTTTGTTAAAAGTACAACTAAATTGAAAGTTAGTCTCTTTCGCTTTTAAAATGAAATAAAAGTTTTAAAAATTACATTTCAAATTAAAGTTTTGTTAAAAATATAACTAAATTAAAATTTTGTTAAAAGTAGAACTAAATTGGAAGTTAGTCTTTTTCGGTTCGAAAATGAGATTAAAATTTTAATAATTATATTTCAAATTAAAGTTTTGAGAAAATATAACTAAAATAAAATTTTGTGAAAAGCATAACTAAATTGCAATTTAGCCTTTTTCGCATTGAAAATGAAATTAAAATTTTAAAAATTACATTTCAAATTAAAGTTTTGTTAAAAATATAACTAAATTAAAATTTTGTTAAAAGTAGAACTATATTGGAAGTTAGTCTCTTTCGCTTCGAAAATGAAATCAATGTTTAAAAGATTACATTTCAAATTAAAGTTTTGTTAAAAGTTTGACTAAATTAAAATTTTTTTAGAAGTATAACTAAATTGAATGGTAGAATTTTTCGCGTTGAAAATGAAATTAAAATTTTAAAAATTACATTTCAAATTAAAATTTTGTAAAAATATAACTAAATTTAAATTTTGTTAAAAGTAGAACTAAATTGGAAGTTAGTCTCTTTCGCTTTTAAAATGAAATAAAAGTTTTAAAAATTACATTCCAAATCAAAGTTTTGTTAAAAATATAACTGAATTAAAATTTTGTTGAAAGTATAATTAAATTGAAAGTTATTCTTTTTCGCTGCGAAAATGAAATAAAACTTTTAAAAATTAAATTTCAAATTAAACTTTTGTTAAAAATATAAAGAAATTTAAATTTTTTTTAAAGTAGAAATAAATTGCAAGGTTGCATTTTTGGCTTCGAAAATGAATTTAGAGTTTTAAAGACTACATTTCAAAACCAAGTTTTGTAAAAAATGTAACTTAATTAATATTTTGTTAAAAGTAGAACTAAATTGGAAGTTAGTCTCTTTCGCGTTTAAAATGAAATAAAAGTTTTAATAATTACATTTCAAATCAAAATTTTTTAAAAAATATAACTGTATTAAAATTTTGTTGAAAATATAATTAAATTAAAAGTTATTCTTTTTCGCTGCAAAAATGAAATAAAAGTTTTAAAAATTAAATTTCAAATTAAACTTTTGTTAAAAATATAACTAAATTAAAATTTTTTTATAAGTGTAACCAAATTAAAAGATAGTTCTTTTCGCTTCGAAAATGAAATCAATTTTTAAAAGATTACATTTGAAATGAAAGTTTTGTTAAAAATTTGACTAAATTAAAATTTTTTTAGAAGTATAACTAAATTGAATGTTAGAATATTTGGCGTTAAAAATGAAATTAAAGTCTTAAAAATTACATTTCAAATTAAAATTTTGTTAAAAATATAACTAAATTAAAATTTTGTTAAAAGTACAACTAAATTGAAAGTTGGTCTTTTTCGGTTCGAAAATGAGATTAAAGTTTTAATAATTATATTTCAAATTAAAGCTTTCTATAGATATAACTAAATTAAAATTTTCTTAAAAGTATAACTAAATTGAAAGTTAGTCTTTTTCGCTACGAAAATGAATTTAGGGTTTTAAAAACTATATTTCAAAACCAAGTTTTGTAAAAAATGTAACTTAATTAATATTTTGTTAAAAGTAGAACTAAGTTGGAAGTTAGTCTTTTTCGCTTTTAAAATTAAATAAAAGTTTTAAAAATTACATTTCAAATCAAAGTTTTGTTAAAAATAGAACTGAATTAAAATTTTGTTGAAAATATAATTAAATTTAAAGTTATTCTTTTTCGCTTCAAAAATTAAATAAAAGTTTTAAAAATTAAATTTCAAATTAAACTTTTGTTAAAAATATAACTAAATTAAATTTTTTTTATAAGTATAACCAATTTGAAAGTTAGTCCTTTTCGCTTCGAAAATGAAATTAATTTATAAAAGATTACATTTCAAATTAAAGTTTTGTTAAACATATGACTAAATTAAAATTTTTTTAAAAGTATAACAAAATAAAAAGGTAGCCTTTTTCGCGTTGAAAATGAAGTTAAAGTTTTAAAAATTAGATTTCAAATTAAAATTTTGTAAAAATATAACTAAATTTAAATGTTGTTAAAAGTACAACTAAATTCGAAGTTAGTCTTTTCCGGTTGGAAAATGAGATTAAAGTTTTAATAATTATATTTCAAATTAAAGTTTTGTAAAAATATAACTAAAATAAAATTTTGTGAAAAGTATAACTAAATTGAAAGTTAATCTTTTTCGCTTGGAAAATGAAATAAAAGTTTTAAAAATTAAATTTCAAATTAAACTTTTGATAAAAATGTAACTAAACTAAAATTTTTTTAAAAGTATAACCAAATTGAAAGTTAGTCTTTTTCGCTTCCAAAGCGAAACAAAAGTTTTAAAAATTACATTTCAAATCAAAGTTTTGTAAAAAAAATAACTAAATTAAAATTTTTTTATAAGTATAACTAAATTGCAATCTAGCCTTTTTCGCATTGAAAATGAAATAAAAGTTTTAAAAATTACATTTGAAATTAAAGTTTTGTTAAAAATTTGACTAAATTAAAATTTTTTTTAAGTATAACCAAATTAAAAGATAGTCCTTTTCGCCTCGAAAATGAAATCAATGTTTAAAAGATTAAATTTCAAATAAAAGTTTTGTTAAAAATTTGACTAAATTAAAATTTTTTTAGAAGTGTAACTAAATTCAATGGTAGAATTTTTCGCGTTGAAAATGATATTAAAGTTTTAAAGATTATATCTCAAATTAAAATTTTGTTAAAAATATAACTAAATGAAAATTTTGTTAAAAGTACAACTAAATTGAAAGTAGGTCTTTTTCGGTTCGAAAATTAGATTAAAGTTTTAATAATTATATTTCAAATTAAAGTTTTCTAAAAATATAACTAAATTAAAATATTGATAAAAGTGTAACAAAATTGAAGATAGCCTTTTTCGCGTTGAAAATGAAGTTAAAGTTTTAAAAATTACATTTCAAATTAAAATTTTGTAAAAATATAACTAAATTTAAATTTTGTTAAAAGTAAAACTAAATTCGAAGTTAGTCTTTTTCGGTTCGAAAATGAGATTCAAGTTTTAAAAATTATATTTCAAATTAAAGTTTTGTAAAAATATAACTAAAATAAAATTTTGTGAAAAGTATAACTAAATTGAAAGTTAATCTTTTTCGCTTGGAAAAGGAAATAAAAGTTTTATAAATTAAATTTCAAATTAAACTTTTGATAAAAATATAACCAAACTAAAATTTTTTTAAAAGTATAACCAAATTGAAAGTTAGTCTTTTTCGCTTCCAAAGCGAAACAAAAGTTTTAAAAATTACATTTCAAATTAAAGTTTTGTTAAAAATTTTACTAAATTAAAATTTTTTTAGAAGTATAGCTAAATTGAATGGTAGAATTTTTCGCGTTGAAAACGAAATTAAAGTTTTAAAAATTACATTTCAAATCAAAGTTTTGTTAAAAATATGACTAAATTTAAAGTTTGTTAAAATTATAACTAAATAGAAAGTTAGCCTTTTTCGCTTCGAAAATGGATTTAGGGTTTTAAAAATTATATTTCAAAGCCAGGTTTTGTTAAAAAATATAACTTACGTAAAATTTTGTTAAAAGAATAAATAAATTAAAATTTTTTTAAAAGTATAACCAAATTGAAAGCTAGTCTTTTTCGCTTCCAAGGCGAAATAAAAGATTTAAAAATTAAATTTCAAATTAAACTCTTGTTAAAAATATAACTAAATTAAGATTTTTTTAAAGTATAACTAAATTGCAAGGTAGCCTTTTTCGCATTGAAAATGAAATTAAAGTTTTAAAAATTACATTTCAAATTAAAGATTTGTTAAAAATATAACTAAATTAAAATTTTGTTAAAAGTAGAGCTTAATTGGAAGTTAGTCTCTTTCGCTTTTAAAATGAAATAAAAGTTTTAAAACATTATATTTCAAAACCAGGTTTCGTTACAAAATGTAACTTAATTAAAATTTTGTTAAAAGTATGACTAAATTAAAAGTTAATCTCTTTTGCTTCGAAACGGAAATTAAAGTTTTAAAAATTTCATTTCAAATTTTAGTTTTCTTAAAAATATAACTAAATTAAAATTTTGTTAAAAGTACAACTAAATTGGAAGTAGGTTTTTTCGGTTCGAAAATGAGATTAAAGTTTTAATAATTATACTTCTAGTTAAAGTTTGGAAAAATATAACTAAAATAAAATTTTGCTAAAAGTATAACTAATTTGAAAGCTAGCCTTTTTCGCGTTGAAAATGAGATTAAAGTTTTAAAAATTACATTTCAAATTAAAATATTGTAAAAATATAACTAAATTTAAATTTTGTTAAAAGTACAACTAAATTCCATGTTAGTCTTTTTCGGTTCGAAAATGAGATTAAAGTTCTAATAATTATATTTCAAATTTAAGTTTTGTAAAAGTATAACTAAAATAAAATTTTGTGACAAATACAACTATTTTGAAAGTTAATCTTTTTCGCTTGGAAAATGCAATTACACTTGAAAAAATTACATTTCAAATTAAAGTTTTGTTAAAAATATAACTAAATTACAATTTTTTTTAAAGTATAAAGAATTTGCAATGTAGCCTTTTTCGCATTGAAAATGAAATTAAAATTTTAAAAATTACGTTTCAAATTAAAGTTTTGTTAAAAATATAACTAAATTAAAATTTTGTTAAAAGTGGAACTAAATTGGAAGTTAGTCTCTTTCGCTTCGAAAATGCAATCAATGTTTAAAAGATTAAATTTCAAATTAAAGTTTTGTTAAAAGTTTGACTAAATTAAAATTTTTTTAGAACTATAACTAAATTGAATGGTAGAATTTTTCGCGTTGAAAATGAAATTAAAATTTTAAAAATTACATTTCAAATTAAAATTTTGTAAAAATATAACTAAATTTAAATTTTGTTAAAATTATAACTAAATTGAAAGTTAGCCTTTTTCGCTTCGAAAATGAATTTAGGGTTTTAAAAACTATATTTCGAATCCAAGTTTTCTTAAAAAATGTAACTTTCTTAAAATGTTGTTAAAAGTAGAACTAAATTGGAAGTTAGTCTCTTTCGCTTTCAAAATGATATAAAAGTTTTAAAAATTACATTCCAAATCAAAGTTTTGTTAAAAATATAACTGAATTAAAATTTTGTTGAAAGTATAATTAAATTGAAAGTTATTGTCTTTCGCTGCGAAAATGAAATAAAAGTTTTAAAAATTAAATTTCAAATTAAACTTTTGTTAAAAATATAACTAATTTAAAATTTAGTTTAAAGTATAAATAAATTGCAAGGTAGCCTTTTTCGCATTGAAAATGAAATTAAAGTTTTAAAGATTACATTTCAAATAAATGTTTTGTTAAAAATATAACTAAATTAAAATTTTGTTAAAAGTAGAACTAAATTGGAAGTTAGTCTGTTTCGCTTTTAAAATGAAATAGAAGTTTTAAAAATTACATTTCAAATTAAAGTTTTGTTAAAAATTTGACTAAATTAAAATTTTTTTATAAGTATAACCAAATTAAAAGGTAGTCCTTTTCGCTTCGAAAATGAAATCAATGTTTAAAAGATTACATTTCTAATTAAAGTTTTGTTAAAAGTTTGACTAAATTAAAATTTTTTTAGAACTATAACTAAATTGAATGGTAGAATTTTTCGCGTTGAAAATGAAATTAAAATTTTAAAAATTACATTTCAAATTAAAATTTTGTAAAAATATAACTAAATTTAAATTTTGTTAAAATTATAACTAAATTGAAAGTTAGTCTCTTTTGCTTTCAAAATGAAATAAAAGTTTTAAAAATTACATTTCAAATCAAACTTTTGTTAAAAATATAACTGAATTAAAATTTTGTTGAAAGTATAATTAAATTGAAAGTTATTCTTTTTCGCTGCGAAAATGAAATAAAAGTTTTGACAATTAAATTTCAAATTAAACTTTTCTTAAAAATATAACTAAATTAAAATTTTTTTTAAAGTATAAATAAATTGCAAGGTAGCCTTTTTCGCATTGAAAATGAAATTAAAGTTTTAAAGATTACATTTCAAATTAAAATTTTGTTAAAAATATAACTAAATTAAAATTTTGTTAAAAGTACAATTAATTAAAATTTTGTTAAAAGTACAACTAAATTGAAAGTAGGTCTTTTTCGGTTCGAAAATGAAATCAATGTTTAAAAGATTACATTTCTAATTAAAGTTTTGTTAAAAATTTGACTAAATTAAAATTTTTTTAGAAGTGTAACTAAATTGAAAGTTAGTCTCTTTCGCTTTCAAAATGAAATAAAAGTTTTAAAAATTACATTTCAAATCAAAGTTTTGTTAAAAATATAACTGAATTAAAATTTTGTTGAAAGTATAATTAAATTGAAAGTTATTCTTTTTCGCTGCGAAAATGAAATAAAAGTTTTAATAATTATATTTCAAATTAAAGTTTTCTAAAAATATAACTAAATTAAAATTTTGTTAAAAGTATAAAAAAATTGAAAGGTAGCCTTTTTCGCGTTGAAAATGAAGTTAAAGTTTTAAAAATCACATTTCAAATTAAAATTTTGTAAAAATATAACTAGATTTAAATTTTGTTAAAAGTAAAACTAAATTCGAACTTAGTCTTTTTCGGTTGGAAAATGAGATTAAAGTTTTAATAATTATATTTCAAATTAAAGTTTTGTAAAAATATAACTAAAATAAAATTTTGTGAAAAGTGTAACTAAATTGAAAGTTAATCTTTTTCGCTTGGAAAAGGAAATAAAAGTTTTAAAAATTAAATTTCAAATTAAAGTCTTGTTAAAAATTTGACTAAATTAAAATATTTTTAGAAGTATAGCTAAATTGAATGGTAGAATTTTTCGCGTTGAAAATGACATTAAAGTTTAAAAAATTACATTTCAAATCAAAGTTTTGTTAAAAATATAACTAAATTTAAGGTTTGTTAAAATTATAACTAAATAGAAAGTTAGCCTTTTTCGCTTCGAAAATGGATTTAGGGTTTTAAAAATTATATTTCAAACCCAAGTTTTGTTAAAAAATGTAACTTACGTAAAATTTTGTTAAAAGTATAACTAAATTGAAAGTTAATCTCTTTTGCTTCGAAAAGGAAATAAAAGTTTTAAAAATTACATTTCAAATTAAAACTTTGTTAAAAATATAACTAAATCAAAATTTTGTTAAAAGTGCAACTAAACTGAAAGTAGGTCTTTTTCGGTTCGAAAATGAGATTAAAGTTTTAATAATTATATTTCGAATTGAAGTTTGGAAAAATAAAACTAAAATAAAATTTTGTTAAAAGTATAACTAAATTGAAAGTTAGTCTTTTTCGCTTTGAAAATGAAATTAAAGTTTTAAAAATTAAATTTCAAATTAAACTCTTGTTAAAAATATAACTAAATGAACATTTTTTTTAAGTATAACTAAATTGCAAGGTAGCCTTTTTCGCATTGAATATGAAATTAAAGTTTTAAAAATTACATTTCAAATTAAGGTTTTTTTAAAAATAAAACTAAATTTAAATTTTGTTAAAAGTAGTACTAAATTGGAAGTTAGTGTCTTTCGCTTTTAAAATGAAATAAAAGTTTTAAAAATCACATTTCAAATTAAAGTTTTGTTAAAAATTTGACTAAATTAAAATTTTTTTAAAAGTATAATTAAATTGAAAGTTATTCTTTTTCGCTTCGAAAATGAAATAAAAATTTTAAAAATTAAATTTCAAATTAAACTCTTGTTAAAAATATAACTAAATTAAAATTTTTTTAAAAGTATAACCAAATTGAAAGTTAGTCTTTTTCGCTTCCAAGACGAAATAAAAGATTTAAAAATTAAATTTCAAATTAAACTCTTGTTAAAAATATAACTAAATTAAAATTTTTTTTTAAGTTTAACTAAATTGCAAGCTACTTTTTCGCGTTAAAAATGAGATTAAAATTTTAAAAATTACATTTCAAATTAAAATTTTGTAAAAATATAACTAAATTTAAATTTTGTTAAAAGTACAACTAAATTCAAAGTTAGTCTTTTTCGGTTCGAAAATGAGATTAAAATTTTAAAAATTATATTTCAAATTAAAGTTTTGAAAAAATATAACTAGAATAAAATTTTGTGAAAAGTATAACTAAATTGCAATTTAGCCTTTTTCGCATTTAAAATGAAATAAAAGTTTTAAAAAGTACATTTCAAATTCAAGTTTTGTTAAAAATATAACTAAATTAAAATTTTTTTAAAAGTATAATTAAATTGAAAGTTATTCTTTTTCGCTTCGAAAATGGAATAAAACTTTTAAAAATTAAATTTCAAATTAAGCTTTTGATAAAAATATAACCAAATTAAAATTTTTTTAAAAGTGTAGCTAAATTCCAATTTAGCCTTTTTCGCATTGAAAATGAAATAAAAGTTTAAAAAATTACATTTCAAATTAAAGTTTTGTTAAAAATATAACTAAATTAAAATTTTGTTAAAAGTAGAACTAAATTGGAAGCTAGTCTTTTCGCTTTTAAAATGAAATAAAAGTTTTAAAAATTACATTTCAAATCAAAATTTTGTTAAAAATATAACTAAATTAAAATTTTTTTAAAAGTATAATTAAATTGAAAGTTATGCTTTTTCGTTCGAAAATGAAATAAAAATTTTAAAAATTAAATTTCAAATAAAATTCTTGTTAAAAATATAACTAAATAAAAATTTTTTTACAAGTATAACCAAATTAAAAGATAGTCCTTTTCGCTTCGAAAATGAAATTAATTTTTAAAAGATTACATTTCAAATGAAAGTTTTGTTAAAAATTTGACTAAATTAAAAATTTTTTAGAAGTATAACTAAATTGAATGTTAGAATTTTTGGCGTTGAAAATGAAATTAAAGTTTTAAAAATTACATTTCAAATTAAAATTTTGTTAAAAATATAACTAAATTAAAATTTTGTTAAAAGTACAACTAAATTGAAAGTTGGTCTTTTTCGGTTCGAAAATGAGATTAAAGTTTTAATAATTATAATTCAAAATAAAGTTTTCTATAGATATAACTAAATTAAAATTTTCTTAAAAGTATAACTAAATTAAAAGTTAGTCTTTTTCGCTACGAAAATGAATTTAGGGTTTTAAAAACTATATTTCAAAACCAAGTTTTGTAAAAAATGTAACTTAATTAATATTTTGTTAAAAGTAGAACTAAATTGGAAGTTAGTCTCTTTCGCTTTTAAAATGAAATAAAAGTTTTAAAAATCACATTTCAAATTAAAGTTTTGTTAAAAATTTGACTAAATTGAAATTTTTTTAAAAGTATAATTAAATTGAAAGTTATTCTTTTTCGCTTCGAAAATGAAATAAAAATTTTAAAAATTAAATTTCAAATTAAACTCTTGTTAAAAATATAACTAAATTAAAATTTTTTTAAAAGTATATCCAAATTGAAAGTTAGTCCTTTTCGCTTCGAAAATGAAATTAATTTATAAAAGATTACATTTCAAATTAAAGTTTTGTTAAACATATGACTAAATTAAAATTTTTTTAAAAGTATAACAAAATTGAAAGGTAGCCTTTTTCGCGTTGAAAATGAAGTTAAAGTTTTAAAAATTAGATTTCAAATTAAAATTTTGTAAAAATATAACTAAATTTAAATGTTGTTAAAAGTACAACTAAATTCGAAGTTAGTCTTTTCCGGTTGGAAAATGAGATTAAAGTTTTAATAATTATATTTCAAATTAAAGTTTTGTAAAAATATAACTAAAATAAAATTTTGTGAAAAGTATAACTAAATTGAAAGTTAATCTTTTTCGCTTGGAAAATGAAATAAAAGTTTTAAAAATTAAATTTCAAATTAAACTTTTGATAAAAATATAACTAAACTAAAATTTTTTTAAAAGTATAACCAAATTGAAAGTTAGTCTTTTTCGCTTCCAAAGCGAAACAAAAGTTATAAAAATTACATTTCAAATCAAAGTTTTGTAAAAAAAATAACTAAATTAAAATTTTTTTATAAGTATAACTAAATTGCAATCTAGCCTTTTTCGCATTGAAAATGAAATAAAAGTTTTAAAAATTACATTTAAAATTAAAGTTTTGTTAAAAATATAACTAAATTAAAATTTTGTTAAAAGTAGAACTAAATTGGAAGCTAGTCTTTTCGCTTCGAAAATGAAATCAATGTTTAAAAGATTACATTTCAAATAAAAGTTTTGTTAAAAATTTGACTAAATTAAAATTTTTTTAGAAGTGTAACTAAATTCAATGGTAGAATTTTTCGCGTTGAAAATGAAATAAAAGTTTTAAAGATTATATTTCAAATTAAAATTTTGTTAAAAATATAACTAAATGAAAATTTTGTTAAAAGTACAACTAAATTGAAAGTAAGTCTTTTTCGGTTCGAAAATTAGATTAAAGTTTTAATAATTATATTTCAAATTAAAGTTTTCTAAAAATATAACTAAATTAAAATATTGATAAACGTGTAACAAAATTGAAGATAGCCTTTTTCGCGTTGAAAATGAAGTTAAAGTTTTAAAAATTACATTTCAAATTAAAATTTTGTAAAAATATAACTAAATTTAAATTTTGTTAAAAGTAAAACTAAATTCGAAGTTAGTCTTTTTCGGTTCGAAAATGAGATTCAAGTTTTAAAAATTATATTTCAAATTAAAGTTTTGTAAAAATATAACTAAAATAAAATTTTGTGAAAAGTATAACTAAATTGAAAGTTAATCTTTTTCGCTTGGAAAAGGAAATAAAAGTTTTATAAATTAAATTTCAAATTAAACTTTTGATAAAAATATAACCAAACTAAAATTTTTTTAAAAGTATAACCAAATTGAAAGTTAGTCTTTTTCGCTTCCAAAGCGAAACAAAAGTTTTAAAAATTACATTTCAAATCAAAGTTTTGTAAAAAAAATAACTAAATTAAAATTTTTTTATAAGTATAACTAAATTGAAAGTTAATCTTTTTCGCTTGGAAAAGTAAATAAAAGTTTAAAAATTACATTTCAAATTAAAGTTTTGTTAAAAATTTTACTAAATTAAAATTTTTTTAGAAGTATAGCTAAATTGAATGGTAGAATTTTTCGCGTTGAAAATGAAATTAAAGTTTTAAAAATTACATTTCAAGTCAAAGTTTTGTTAAAAATATGACTAAATTTAAAGTTTGTTAAAATTATAACTAAATAGAAAGTTAGCCTTTTTCGCTTCGAAAATGGATTTAGGGTTTTAAAAATTATATTTCAAAGCCAGGTTTTGTTAAAAAATATAACTTACGTAAAATTTTGTTAAAAGAATAAATAAATTAAAATTTTTTTAAAAGTATAACCAAATTGAAAGCTAGTCTTTTTCGCTTCCAAGGCGAAATAAAAGATTTAAAAATTAAATTTCAAATTAAACTCTTGTTAAAAATATAACTAAATTAAGATTTTTTTAAAGTATAACTAAATTGCAAGGTAGCCTTTTTCGCATTGAAAATGAAATTAAAGTTTTAAAAATTACATTTCAAATTAAAGATTTGTTAAAAATATAACTAAATTAAAATTTTGTTAAAAGAAGAGCTTAATTGGAAGTTAGTCTCTTTCGCTTTTAAAATGAAATAAAAGTTTTAAAACATTATATTTCAAAACCAGGTTTCGTTAAAAAATGTAACTTAATTAAAATTTTGTTAAAAGTATGACTAAATTAAAAGTTAATCTCTTTTGCTTCGAAATGGAAATTAAAGTTTTAAAAATTTCATTTCAAATTTTAGTTTTCTTAAAAATATAACTAAATTAAAATTTTGTTAAAAGTACAACTAAATTGGAAGTAGGTCTTTTTCGGTTCGAAAATGAGATTGAAGTTTTAATAATTATACTTCTAGTTAAAGTTTGGAAAAATATAACTAAAATAAAATTTTGCTAAAAGTATAACTAATTTGAAAGCTAGCTTTTTCGCGTTGAAAATGAGATTAAAGTTTTAAAAATTACATTTCAAATTAAAATATTGTAAAAATATAACTAAATTTAAATTTTGTTAAAAGTACAACTAAATTCCATGTTAGTCTTTTTCGGTTCGAAAATGAGATTAAAGTTCTAATAATTATATTTCAAATTTAAGTTTTGTAAAAGTATAACTAAAATAAAATTTTGTGACAAATACAACTATTTTGAAAGTTAATCTTTTTCGCTTGGAAAATGCAATTACACTTGAAAAAATTACATTTCAAATTAAAGTTTTGTTAAAAATATAACTAAATTACAATTTTTTTTAAAGTATAAAGAATTTGCAATGTAGCCTTTTTCGCATCGAAAATGAAATTAAAATTTTAAAAATTACGTTTCAAATTAAAGTTTTGTTAAAAATATAACTAAATTAAAATTTTGTTAAAAGTGGAACTAAATTGGAAGTTAGTCTCTTTCGCTTCGAAAATGCAATCAATGTTTAAAAGATTAAATTTCAAATTAAAGTTTTGTTAAAAGTTCGACTAAATTAAAATTTTTTTAGAACTATAACTAAATTGAATGGTAGAATTTTTCGCGTTGAAAATGAAATTAAAATTTTAAAAATTACATTTCAAATTAAAATTTTGTAAAAATATAACTAAATTTAAATTTTATTAAAATTATAACTAAATTGAAAGTTAGCCTTTTTCGCTTCGAAAATGAATTTAGGGTTTTAAAAACAATATTTCGAATCCAAGTTTTCTTAAAAAATGTAACTTTCTTAAAATGTTGTTAAAAGTAGAACTAAATTGGAAGTTAGTCTCTTTCGCTTTCAAAATGATATAAAAGTTTTAAAAATTACATTCCAAATCAAAGTTTTGTTAAAAATATAACTGAATTGAAATTTTGTTGAAAGTATAATTAAATTGAAAGTTATTGTCTTTCGCTGCGAAAATGAAATAAAAGTTTTAAAAATTAAATTTCAAATTAAACTTTTGTTAAAAATATAACTAATTTAAAATTTAGTTTAAAGTATAAATAAATTGCAATGTAGCCTTTTTCGCATTGAAAATGAAATTAAAGTTTTAAAGATTACATTTCAAATAAATGTTTTGTTAAAAATATAACTAAATTAAAATTTTGTTAAAAGTAGAACTAAATTGGAAGTTAGTCTCTTTCGCTTTTAAAATGAAATAGAAGTTTTAAAAATTACATTTCAAATTAAAGTTTTGTTAAAAATTTGACTAAATTAAAATTTTTTTATAAGTATAACCAAATTAAAAGGTAGTCCTTTTCGCTTCGAAAATGAAATCAATGTTTAAAAGATTACATTTCTAATTAAAGTTTTGTTAAAAATTTGACTAAATTAAAATTTTTTTAGAAGTGTAACTAAATTGAAAGTTAGTCTCTTTCGCTTTCAAAATGAAATAAAAGTTTTAAAAATTACATTTCAAATCAAAGTTTTGTTAAAAATATAACTGAATTAAAATTTTGTTGAAAGTATAATTAAATTGAAAGTTATTCTTTTTCGCTGCGAAAATGAAATAAACGTTTTGACAATTAAATTTCAAATTAAACTTTTCTTAAAAATATAACTAAATTAAAATTTTTTGAAAAGTATAAATAAATTGCAAGGTAGCCTTTTTCGCATTGAGAATGAAATTAAAGTTTTAAAGAGTACATTTCAAATTAAAATTTTGTTAAAAATATGACTAAATTAAAATTTTGTTAAAAGTACAATTAATTAAAATTTTGTTAAAAGTACAACTAAATTGAAAGTAGGTCTTTTTCGATTCGAAAATGAAATCAATGTTTAAAAGATTACATTTCTCATTAAAGTTTTGTTAAAAATTTGACCAAATTAAAATTTTTTTAGAAGTGTAACTAAATTGAAAGTTAGTCTCTTTCGCTTTCAAAATGAAATAAAAGTTTTAAAAATTACATTTCAAATCAAAGTTTTGTTAAAAATATAACTGAATTAAAATTTTGTTGAAAGTATAATTAAATTGAAAGTTATTCTTTTTCGCTGCGAAAATGAAATAAAAGTTTTAATAATTATATTTCAAATTAAAGTTTTCTAAAAATATAACTAAATTAAAATTTTGTTAAAAGTATAACAAAATGGAAAGGTAGCCTTTTTCGCGTTGAAAATGAAGTTAAAGTTTTAAAAATCACATTTCAAATTAAAATTTTGTAAAAATATAACTAGATTTAAATTTTGTTAAAAGTAAAACTAAATTCGAACTTAGTCTTTTTCGGTTGGAAAATGAGATTAAAGTTTTAATAATTATATTTCAAATTAAAGTTTTGTAAAAATATAACTAAAATAAAATTTTGTGAAAAGTGTAACTAAATTGAAAGTTAATCTTTTTCGCTTGGAAAAGGAAATAAAAGTTTTAAAAAAGCTTTGTTAAAAATATAACTAAATCAAAATTTTGTTAAAAGTACAACTAAACTGAAAGTAGGTCTTTTTCGGTTCGAAAATGAGATTAAAGTTTTAATAATTATATTTCGAATTGAAGTTTGGAAAAATAAAACTAAAATAAAATTTGGTTAAAAGTATAACTAAATTGAAAGTTAGTCTTTTTCGCTTTGAAAATGAAATTAAAGTTTTAAAAATTAAATTTCAAATTAAACTCTTGTTAAAAATATAACTAAATGAACATTTTTTTTAAGTATAACTAAATTGCAAGGTAGCCTTTTTCGCATTGAATATGAAATTAAAGTTTTAAAAATTACATTTCAAATTAAGGTTTTTTTAAAAATAAAACTAAATTTAAATTTTGTTAAAAGTAGTACTAAATTGGAAGTTAGTGTCTTTCGCTTTTAAAATGAAATAAAAGTTTTAAAAATCACATTTCAAATTAAAGTTTTGTTAAAAATTTGACCAAATTAAAATTTTTTTAAAAGTATAATTAAATTGAAAGTTATTCTTTTCCGCTTCGAAAATGAAATAAAAATTTTAAAAATTAAATTTCAAATTAAACTCTTGTTAAAAATATAACTAAATTAAAATTTTTTTAAAAGTATAACCAAATTGAAAGTTAGTCTTTTTCGCTTCCAAGACGAAATAAAAGATTTAAAAATTAAATTTCAAATTAAACTCTTGTTAAAAATATAACTAAATTAAAATTTTTTTTTAAGTTTAACTAAATTGCAAGCTACTTTTTCGCGTTAAAAATGAGATTAAAGTTTTAAAAATTACATTTCAAATTAAAATTTTGTAAAAATATAACTAAATTTAAATTTTGTTAAAAGTACAACTAAATTCAAAGTTAGTCTTTTTCGGTTCGAAAATGAGATTAAAATTTTAAAAATTATATTTCAAATTAAAGTTTTGAAAAAATATAACTAGAATAAAATTTTGTGAAAAGTATAACTAAATTGCAATTTAGCGTTTTTCGCATTTAAAATGAAATAAAAGTTTTAAAAATTACATTTCAAATTCAAGTTTTGTTAAAAATATAACTAAATAAAAATTTTTTTAAAAGTATAATTAAATTGAAAGTTATTCTTTTTCGCTTCGAAAATGAAATAAAACTTTTAAAAATTAAATTTCAAATTAAGCTTTTGATAAAAATATAACCAAATTAAAATTTTTTTAAAAGTATAGCTAAATTGCAATTTAGCCTTTTTCGCATTGAAAATGAAATAAAAGTTTAAAAAATTACATTTCAAATTAAAGTTTTGTTAAAAATATAACTAAATTAAAATTTTTTTATAAGTATAACCAAATTAAAAGATAGTCCTTTTCGCTTCGAAAATGAAATTAATTTTTAAAAGATTACATTTCAAATGAATGTTTTGTTAAAAATTTGACTAAATTAAAATTTTTTTAGAAGTATAACTAAATTGAATGTTAGAATTTTTGGCGTTGAAAATGAAATTAAAGTTTTAAAAATTACATTTCAAATTAAAATTTTGTTAAAAATATAACTAAATTAAAATTTTGTTAAAAGTACAACTAAATTGAAAGTTGGTCTTTTTCGGTTCGAAAATGAGATTAAAGTTTTAAAAATTATATTTCAAAATAAAGTTTTCTATAGATATAACTAAATTAAAATTTTCTTAAAAGTATAACTAAATTAAAAGTTAGTCTTTTTCGCTACGAAAATGAATTTAGGGTTTTAAAAACTATATTTCAAAACCAAGTTTTGTAAAAAATGTAACTTAATTAATATTTTGTTAAAAGTAGAACTAAATTGGAAGTTAGTCTCTTTCGCTTTTAAAATGAAATAAAAGTTTTAACAATTACATTTGAAATCAAAGTTTTGTTAAAAATATAACTGAATTAAAATTTTGTTGAAAATATAATTAAATTTAAAGTTATTCTTTTTCGCTTCAAAAATGAAATAAAAGTTTTAAAAATTAATTTTCAAATTAAACTTTTGTTAAAAATATAACTAAATTAAATTTTTTTTATAATTATAACCAATTTGAAAGATATGGTCCTTTTTGCTTCTAAAATGAAATTAATTTATATAAGATTACAGTTCAAATTAAAGTTTTGTTAAAAATATGACTAAATTAAAATTTTTTTAAAAGTATAACAAAATTGAAAGGTAGCCTTTTCGCGTTGAAAATGAAGTTAAAGTTTTAAAAATTAGATTTCAAATTAAAATTTTGTAAAAATATAACTAAATTTAAATTTTGTTAAAGGTACAACTAAATTCGAAGTTAGTCTTTTCCGGTTGGAAAATGAGATTAAAGTTTTAATAATTATATTTCAAATTAAAGTTTTGTAAAAATATAACTAAAATAAAATTTTGTGAAAAGTATAACTAAATTGAAAGTTAATCTTTTTCGTTTGGAAAATGCAATTAAAGTTTAAAAATTACATCTCAAATCAAAGTTTTGTTAAAAATATAGCTAAATTAAAATTTTTTAAAAGTATAATTGAATCGAAAGTTAGTCATTTCCGCTTCCAAAACGAAATAAAAGTTTTAAAAATTACATTTCAAATTAAAGTTTTGTTAAAAATTTGACTAAATTAAAATTTTTTTAGAAGTGTAACTAAATTTAATGGTAGAATTTTTCGCGTTGAAAATCAAATTAAAGTTTGAAAGATTACATTTCAAATTAAAATTTTGTTAAAAATATAACTAAATTAAAATTTTGTTAAAAGTACAACTAATTTGAAAGTAGGTCTTTTTCGGTTTCAAAATGAGATTAAAGTTTTAATAATTATATTTCAAATTAAAGTTTTCTAAAAATATAACTAAATTAAAATTTTGTTTAATCTATAACAAAATTGAAAGGTAGCCTTTTTCGCGTTGAAAATGAAGTTAAAGTTTTAAAAATTACATTTCAAATTAAAATTTTGTAAAAATATAACTAAATTTAAATTTTGTTAAAAGTAGAACTAAATTGAAAGTTAGTCTCTTTCGCTTCCAAAACGAAATAAAAGTTTTAAAAATTACATTTCAAATTAAAGTTTTGTTAAAAATATAACTAAATTAAAATTTTTTTAAAAGTGTAACTAAATTTAATGGTAGACTTTTTCGCGTTGAAAATCAAATTAAAGTTTTAAAAATTAAATTTCAAATTAAACTCTTGTTAAAAATATAACTAAATTAAAATTTTTTTTATAGTTTAACTAAATTGCAAGCTACCTTTTTCGCGTTAAAAATGACATTAAAGTTTTAAAAATTGCATTTCAAATTAAAATTTTGTAAAAATATAACTAAATTTAAATTTTGTTAAAAGTACAACTAAATTGCAATTTAGCCTTTTTCGCATTGAAAATGAAATAAAAGTTTTAAAAATTACATTTCAAATTAAAGTTTTGTTAAAAATATAACTAAATTAAAATTTTGTTAAAAGTAGAACTTAATTGGAAGCTAGTCTCTTTCGCTTTTAAAATGAAATAAAAGGTTTAAAAATTACATTTCAAATCAAAGTTTTGTTAAAAATATAACTAAATTAAAATTTTTTTAAAAGTATAATTAAATTGAAAGCTAATCTTTTTCGCTTGGAAAATGAAATAAAAGTTTTAAAAATTAAATTTCAAATTAAACTTTTTTTAAAAGTATAACCAAATTGAAAGTTAGTCTTTTTGCCTTCCAAAGCGAAATAAAAGTTTTAAAAATTACATTTCAAGTCAAAGTTTTGTAAAAAAAATAACTAAATTAAACTTTTTTTAAAAGTATAACTAAATTGCAATCTATCCTTTTTCGCATTGAGAATGAAATAAAAGTTTTAAAAATTACGTTTCAAATTAAAGTTTTGTTAAAAATATAGCTAAATTAAAATTTTGTTAAAAGTATAAATAAATTGCAAGGTAGCCTTTTTCGCATTGAAAATGAAGTTAAAGTTTTAAAAATTACATTTCAAATTAATATTTTGTAAAAATACAACTAAATTTAAATTTTGTTAAAAGTAAAACTAAATTCGAAGTTAGTCTTTTTCGGTTGGAAAATGAGATTAAAGTTTTAATAATTATATTTCAAATTAAAGTTTTGTAAAAATATAACTAAAATAAAATTTTGTGAAAAGTATAACTAAATTGAAAGTTAATCTTTTCCGCTTGGAAAAGGAAATAAAAGTTTTAAAAATTACATTTCAAATGAAAGTTTTGTTAAAAATTTGACTAAATTAAAATTTTTTTAAAAGTATAGCTAAATTGAATGGTAGAATTTTTCGCGTTGAAAATGAAATTAAAATTTTAAAAATTACATTTCAAATCAAAGTTTTGTTAAAAATATAACTAAATTTAAAGTTTTTTTAAAATTATAACTAAATAGAAAGTTAGCCTTTTTCGGTTCGAAAATGGATTTAGGGTTTTAAAAATTATATTTCAAACCCAAGTTTTGTTAAAAAATGTAACTTACGTAAAATTTTGTTATAAGTATAACTAAATTGAAAGTTAATCTCTTTTGCTTCGAAAAGGAAATATAAGTTTTAAAAATTACATTTCAAATTAAAGCTTTCTTAAAAATATAACTAACTTAAAATTTTGTTAAAAGTACAACTAAACTGAAAGTAGGTCTTTTTCGGTTCGAAAATGAGATTAAAGTTTTAATAATTATATTTCGAATTGAAGTTTGGAAAAATGAAACTTAAATAAAATTTTGTTAAAAGTATAACTAAATTGAAAGTTAGTCTTTTTCGCTTCGAAAATGAAATTAAAGTTTTAAAAATTAAATTTCAAATTAAACTCTTGTTAAAAATATAACTAAGTGAACATTTTTTTTAAGTATAACTAAATTGCAAGGTAGCCTTTTTCGCATTGAAAATGAAATTAAAGTTTTAAAAATTACATTTCAAATTAAGGTTTTTTTAAAAATAAAACTAAATTTAAATTTTGCTAAAAGTAGTACTAAATTGGAAGTTAGTGTCTTTCGCTTTTAAAATGAAATAAAAGTTTTAAAAATTACATTTCAAATTAAAGTTTTGTTAAAAATTTGACTAAATTAAAATTTTTTTAAAAGTATAATTAAATTGAAAGTTATTCTTTTTCGCTTCGAAAATGAAATAAAAATTTTAAAAATTAAATTTCAAATTAAACGCTTGTTAAAAATATAACTAAATTAAAATTTTTTTAAAAGTATAACCAAATTGAAAGTTAGTCATTTTCGCTTCTGAGACGAAATAAAAGATTTAAAAATTAAATTTCAAATTAAACTCTTGTTAAAAATATAACTAAATTAAAATTTTTTTTTAAGTTTAACTAAATTGCAAGCTACTTTTTCGCGTTAAAAATGAGATTAAAGTTTTAAAAATTGCATTTCAAATTAAAATTTTGTAAAAATATAACTAAATTTAAATTTTGTTAAAAGTACAACTAAATTCAAAGTTAGTCTTTTTCAGTTCGAAAATGAGTTTAAAATTTTAATAATTATATTTCAAATTAAAGTTTTGAAAAAATATAACTAGAATAAAATTTTGTGAAAAGTGTAACTAAATTGCAATTTAGCCTTTTTCCCATTTAAAATGAAATAAAAGTTTTAAAAATTACATTTCAAATTCAAGTTTTGTTAAAAATATAACTAAATTAAAATTTTGTTAAAAGTAGAACTAAATTGGAAGCTAGTCTCTTTCGCTTTTAAAATGAAATAAAAGTTTTAAAAATTACATTTCAAATTAAAGTTTTGTTAAAAATATAACTAAATTATAATTTTTTTAAAAGTTTAGCTAAATTGCAATTTAGCCTTTTTCGCATTGAAAATGAAATAAAAATTTTAATAATTATATTTATAATTAAAGTTTTGAAAAAATATAACTAAAATAAAATTTTGTGAAAAGTATAACTAAATTGCAATTTAGCCTTTTTCGCATTGAAAATGAAA
Source organism: Xylophagus ater (assembly GCA_963422695.1). Taxonomy (NCBI): domain Eukaryota; kingdom Metazoa; phylum Arthropoda; class Insecta; order Diptera; family Xylophagidae; genus Xylophagus; species Xylophagus ater. The sequence goes on along the minus strand of OY730481.1, from coordinate 30,519,619 downwards.
TAAAAGTTTAAAAAATTACATTTCAAATTAAGTTTCGTTAAAAATATAACTAAATTAAAATTTTGTTAAAAGTAGAACTAAATTGGAAGCTAGTCTCCTTCGCTTTTAAAATGAAATAAAAGTTTTAAAAATTACATTTCAAATCAAAGTTTTGTTATAAATATAACTAAATTAAAATTTTTTTAAAAGTATAATTAAATTGAAAGTTATGCTTTTTCGCTTCGAAAATGAAATAAAAGTTTTAAAAATTAAATTTCAAATTAAACTTTTGATAAAAATATAACCAAATTAAAATTTTTTTAAAAGTATAGCCAAATTGAAAGTTAGTCTTTTTCGCTTCCAAGGCGAAATAAAAGATTTAAAAATTAAATTTCAAATTAAACTCTTGTTAAAAATATAACTAAATTAAAATTTTTTTTTAAGTTTAACTAAATTGCAAGCTACTTTTTCGCGTTAAAAATGAGATTAAAGTTTTAAAAATTACATTCCAAATTAAAATTTTGTAAAAATATAACTAAATTTAAATTTTGTTAAAAGTACAACTAAATTCAAAGTTAGTCTTTTTCGCTGCGAAAATGAGATTAAAATTTTAATAATTATATTTCAAATTAAAGTTTTGAGAAAACATAACTAAAATAAAATTTTGTGAAAAGTATAACTAAATTGCAATTTAGCATTTTTCGCATTGAAAATGTAATAAAAGTTTTAAAAATTACATTTCAAATTCATGTTTTGTTAAAAATATAACTAAATTAAAATTTTTTTAAAGTATAATTAAATTGAAAGTTATTCTTTTTCGCTTCGAAAATGAAATAAAAGTTTTAAAAATTAAATTTCAAATTAAGCTTTTGATAAAAATATAACCAAATTAAAATTTTTTTAAAAGTATAAGTAAATTGCAATTTAGCCTTTTTCGCATTGAAAATGTAATAAAAGTTTTAAAAATTACATTTCAAATTAAAGTTTTGTTAAAAATATAACTAAATTAAAATTTTGTTAAAAGTAGAACTAAATTGGGAGTTAGTCTCTTTCGCTTTTAAAATGAAATAAAATTTTTAAAAATAACATTTCAAATCAAAGTTTTGTTAAAAATATAACTGCATTAAAATTTTGTTGAAAGTATAACCAAATTGAAAGTTAGTCTTTTTCGCTTCCGAGACGAAATAAAAGATTAAAAATTAAATTTCAAATTAAACTCTTGTTAAAAATATAACTAAATTAAAATTTTTTTTTAAGTTTAACTAAATTGCAAGCTACTTTTTCGCGTTAAAAATGAGATTAAAGTTTTAAAAATTACATTTCAAATTAAAATTTTGTAAAAATATAACTAAATTTAAATTTTGTTAAAAGTACAACTAAATTCAAAGTTAGTCTTTTTCGGTTCGTAAATGAGATTAAAATTTTAATAATTATATTTCAAATTAAAGTTTTGAAAAAATATAACTAGAATAAAATTTTGTGAAAAGTATAAATAAATTGCATTGAAAATGTAATAAAAGTTTTAAAAATTACATTTCAAATTAAAGTTTTGTTAAAAATATAACTAAATTAAAATTTTGTTAAAAGTAGAACTAAATTGGAAGTTAGTCTCTTTCGCTTTTAAAATGAAATAAAAGTTTTAGAAATTACATTTCAAATCAAAGTTTTGTTAAAAATATAACTGAATTAAAATTTTGTTGAAAGTATAATTAAATTGAAAGTTTTCTTTTTCACTGCGAAAATGAAATAAAAGTTTTAAAAATTAAATTTCAAATTAAACTTTTGTTAAAAATATAACTAAATTAAAATTTTTTTATAAGTATAACCAAATTAAAAGATAGTCCTTTTCGCTTCGAAAATGAAATTAATTTTTAAAAGATTACATTTCAAATGAAAGTTTTGTTAAAAATTTGACTAAATTAAAATTTTTTTAGAAGTATAACTAAATTAAATGTTAGAATTTTTGGCGTTGAAAATGAAATTAAAGTTTTAAAAATTACATTTCAAATTAAAATTTTGTTAAAAATATAACTAAATTAAAATTTTGTTAAAAGTACAACTAAATTGAAAGTTGGTCTTTTTCGGTTCGAAAATGAGATTAAAGTTTTAAAAATTACATTTCAAATCAAAGTTTTGTAAAAAAAATAACTAAATTAAAATTTTTTTAAAAGTATAACTAAATTGCAATCTATCCTTTTTCGCATTGAGAATGAAATAAAAGTTTTAAAAATTACATTTCAAATTAAAGTTTTGCTAAAAATATAACTAAATTAAAATTTTGTTTAAAGTAGAACTAAATTGGAAGTTAGTCTCTTTCGCTTTCAAAATGAAATAAAAGTTTTAAAAATTAAATTTCAAATTAAACTCTTGTTAAAAATATAACTAAATTAAAATTTTTTTAAAAGTATAACCAAATTGAAAGTTAGTCTTTTTCGCTTCCGAGACGAAATAAAAGATTAAAAATTAAATTTCAAATTAAACTCTTGTTAAAAATATAACTAAATTCAAATTTTTTTTTAAGTTTAACTAAATTGCAAGCTACTTTTTCGCGTTAAAAATGAGATTAAAGTTTTAAAAATTACATTTCAAATTAAAATTTTGTAAAAATATAACTAAATTTAAATTTTGTTAAAAGTACAACTAAATTCAAAGTTAGTCTTTTTCGGTTCGTAAATGAGATTAAAATTTTAATAATTATATTTCAAATTAAAGTTTTGAAAAAATATAACTAGAATAAAATTTTGTGAAAAGTATGAATAAATTGCATTGAAAATGTAATAAAAGTTTTAAAAATTACATTTCAAATTAAAGTTTTGTTAAAAATATAACTAAATTAAAATTTTGTTAAAAGTAGAACTAAATTGGAAGTTAGTCTCTTTCGCTTTTAAAATGAAATAAAAGTTTTAGAAATTACATTTCAAATCAAAGTTTTGTTAAAAATATAACTGAATTAAAATTTTGTTGAAAGTATAATTAAATTGAAAGTTTTCTTTTTCACTGCGAAAATGAAATAAAAGTTTTAAAAATTAAATTTCAAATTAAACTTTTGTTAAAAATATAACTAAATTAAAATTTTTTTATAAGTATAACCAAATTAAAAGATAGTCCTTTTCGCTTCGAAAATGAAATTAATTTTTAAATGATTACATTTCAAATGAAAGTTTTGTTAAAAATTTGACTAAATTAAAATTTTTTTAGAAGTATAACTAAATTGAATGTTAGAATTTTTGGCGTTGAAAATGAAATTAAAGTTTTAAAAATTACATTTCAAATTAAAATTTTGTTAAAAATATAACTAAATTAAAATTTTGTTAAAAGTACAACTAAATTGAAAGTTGGTCTTTTTCGGTTTGAAAATGAGATTAAAGTTTTAATAATTATATTTCAAAATAAAGTTTTCTATAGATATAACTAAATTAAAATTTTCTTAAAAGTATAACTAAATTAAAAGTTAGTCTTTTTCGCTACGAAAATGAATTTAGGGTTTTAAAAACTATATTTCAAAACCAAGTTTTGTAAAAAATGTAACTTAATTAATATTTTGTTAAAAGTAGAACTAAATTGGAAGTTAGTCTCTCTCGCTTTTAAAATGAAATGAAAGTTTTAAAAATTACATTTGAAATCAAAGTTTTGTTAAAAATATAACTGAATTAAAATTTTGTTGAAAATATAATTAAATTTAAAGTTATTCTTTTTCGCTTCAAAAATGAAATAAAAGTTTTAAAAATTAATTTTCAAATTAAACTTTTGTTAAAAATATAACTAAATTAAATTTTTTTTATAATTATAACCAATTTGAAAGTTAGTCCTTTTCGCTTCGAAAATGAAATTAATTTATAAAAGATTACATTTCAAATTAAAGTTTTGTTAAAAATATGACTAAATTAAAATTTTTTTAAAAGTATAACAAAATTGAAAGGTAGCCTTTTTCGCGTTGAAAGTGAAGTTAAAGTTTTAAAAATTAGATTTCAAATTAAAATTTTGTAAAAATATAACTAAATTTAAATTTTGTTAAAAGTACAACTAAATTCGAAGTTAGTCTTTTCCGGTTGGAAAATGAGATTAAAGTTTTAATAATTATATTTCAAATTAAAGATTTGTAAAAATATAACTAAAATAAAATTTTGTGAAAAGTATAACTAAATTGAAAGTTAATCTTTTTCGCTTGGAAAATGAAATAAAAGTTTTAAAAATTAAATTTCAAATTAAACTTTTGATAAAAATATAACTAAACTAAAATTTTTTTAAAAGTATAACCAAATTGAAAGTGAGTCTTTTTCGCTTCCAAAGCGAAACAAAAGTTTTAAAAATTACATTTCAAATCAAAGTTTTGGAAAAAAAATAACTAAATTAAAATTTTTTTAAAAGTATAACTAAATTGCAATCTATCCTTTTTCGCATTGAGGATGAAATAAAAGTTTTAAAAATTACATTTCAAATTAAAGTTTTGTTAAAAATATAACTAAATTAAAAGTTTGTTAAAATTAGAACTAAATTGGAAGTTAGTCTCTTTCGCTTTCAAAATGAAATAAAAATTTTAAAAATTATATTTCAAAATAAAGTTTTCTATAGATATAACTAAATTAAAATTTTCTTAAAAGTATAACTAAATTAAAAGTTAGTCTTTTTCGCTACGAAAATGAATTTAGGGTTTTAAAAACTATATTTCAAAACCAAGTTTTGTAAAAAATGTAACTTAATTAATATTTTGTTAAAAGTAGAACTAAATTGGAAGTTAGTCTCTTTCGCTTTTAAAATGAAATAAAAGTTTTAGAAATTACATTTCAAATCAAAGTTTTGTTAAAAATATAACTGAATTAAAATTTTGTTGAAAGTATAATTAAATTGAAAGTTTTCTTTTTCACTACGAAAATGAAATAAAAGTTTTAAAAATTAAATTTCAAATTAAACTTTTGTCAAAAATATAACTAAATTAAAATTTTTTTATAAGTATAACCAAATTAAAAGATAGTCCTTTTCGCTTCGAAAATGAAATTAATTTTTAAATGATTACATTTCAAATGAAAGTTTTGTTAAAAATTTGACTAAATTAAAATTTTTTTAGAAGTATAACTAAATTGAATGTTAGAATTTTTGGCGTTGAAAATGAAATTAAAGTTTTAAAAATTACATTTCAAATTAAAATTTTGTTAAAAATATAACTAAATTAAAATTTTGTTAAAAGTACAACTAAATTGAAAGTAGGTCTTTTTCGGTTCGAAAATGAGATAAAAGTTTTAATAATTTTCTTGCAAATTAAAGTATTGTAAAAATGTAACTAAATTAAAATTTTTTTTAAAGTATAAATAAATTGCAATGTAGCCTTTTTCGCATTGAAAATGAAATTAAAATTTTAAAAATTACATTTCAAATTAAAGTTTTGTTAAAAATATAACTAAATTAAAATTTTGTTAAAAGTAGAACTAAATTGGAAGTTAGTCTCTTTCGCTTCGAAAATGAAATCAATGTTTAAAAGATTACATTTCAAATTAAAGTTTTGTTAAAAGTTTGACTAAATTAAAATTTTTTTAGAAGTATAACTAAATTGAATGGTAGAATTTTTTGCGTTGAAAATGAAATTAAAATTTTAAAAATTACATTTCAAATTAAAATTTTGTAAAAATATAACTGAATTAAAATTTTGTTGAAAGTATAATTTAATTGAAAGTTATTCCTTTTCGCTTCGAAAATGAAATAAAAGTTTTAAAAATTAAATTTCAAATTAAACTTTTGTTACAAATTTAACTAAATTAAAATTTTGTTAAAAGTATAACTAAATTGAAAGTTAGCCTTTTTCGCTTCCAAGGCGAAATAAAAGATTTAAAAAGTAAATTTCAAATTAAACTCTTGTTAAAAATATCACAAAATTAAGATTTTTTTTAAAGTATAACTAAATTGCAAGGTAGCCTTTTTCGCATTGAAAATGAAATTAAAGTTTTAAAAATTACAATTCAAATAAAAGTTTTGAAAAACTATAACTAAATTAAAATTTTTTTAAAAGTATAACTAAATTCAAAGCTAGTCTCTTTTGTGTCCAAAATGAAATAAATGTTTTAAAAATTACATTTCAAAGTTTTGTTAAAAATATAACTAAATTAATTTTTTTTAAAGTACAACTCAATTGAAAGTTAGTCTTTTTCGGTTCAAAAATGAGATTAAAGTTTTAATAATTATCTTTCAAATTAAAGGTTTGTAAAAGTATAACTAAAATAAAATTTTGTTAAAAGTATAACTAAATTGGAAGTTAATCTTTTTCGCTTGGAAAATGCAATTACAGTTGCAAAAATTACATTTCAAATTAAAGTTTTGTTAAAAATATAACTAAACTAAAATTTTTTTTAAAGTATAAATAAATTGCAATGTAGCCTTTTTCGCATTGAAAATGAAATTAAAATTTTAAAAATTACATTTCAAATTAAAGTTTTGTTAAAAATATAACTAAATTAAAATTTTGTTAAAAGTAGAACTAAATTGGAAGTTAGTCTCTTTCGCTTCAAAAATGAAATCAATGTTTAAAAGATTACATTTCAAATTAAAGTTTTGTTAAAAGTTTGACTAAATTAAAATTTGTTTAGAAGTATAACTAAATTGAATGGTAGAATTTTTCGCATTGAAAATGAAATTAAAGTTTTAAAAATTACATTTCAAATTAAAATTTTGTAAAAATATAACTAAATTTAAATTTTCTTAAAATTATAACTAAATTGAAAGTTAGCCTTTTTCGCTTCGAAAATGAATTTAGGGTTTTAAAAACAATATTTCAAATCCAAGTTTTCTTAAAAAATGTAACTTACTTAAAATTTTGTTAAAATATAACTAAATTGATAGTTAATCTCTTTTGCTTCGAAAAGGAAATAAAAGTTTTAAAAATTATATTTCAAATTAAAGTTTTGTTAAAAATATAACTAAATTAAAATTTTGTTAAAAGTACAACTAAATTGAAAGTAGGTCTTTTTCGGTGCGAAAATGAGATTAAAATTTTAATAATTATATTTCTAATTGAAGTTTGGAAATATAGAACTAAAATGAAATTTTGTTAAAAGTATAACTAAATTGCATTGAAAATGTAATAAAAGTTTTAAAAATTACATTTCAAATTAAAGTTTTGTTAAAAATATAACTAAATTAAAATTTTGTTAAAAGTAGAACTAAATTGGAAGTTAGTCTCTTTCGCATTGAAAACGAAATTAAAGTTTTAAAAATTACAATTCAAATAAAAGTTTTGAAAAACTATAACTAAATTAAAATTTTTTTAAAAGTATAACTAAATTGAAAGCTAGTCTCTTTTGAGTCCAAAATGAAATAAATGTTTTAAAAATTACATTTCAAAGTTTTGTTAAAAATATAACTAAATTAATTTTTTTTTAAAGTACAACTAAATTGAAAGTTAGCCTTTTTCGGTTCGAAAATGAGATTAAAGTTTTAAAAATTACATTTCAAATTAAAATTTTGTAAAAATATAACTAAATTTAAATTTTCTTAAAATTATAACTAAATTGAAAGTTAGCCTTTTTCGCTTCGAAAATGAATTTAGGGTTTTAAAAACAATATTTCAAAACCAAGTTTTGTAAAAAATGTAACTTAATTAATATTTTGTTAAAAGTAGAACTAAATTGGAAGTTAGTCTCTTTCGCTTTTAAAATGAAGTAAAAGTTTTAAAAACTACATTTCAAATCAAAGTTTTGTTAAAAATATAACTGAATTAAAATTTTGTTGAAAATATAATTAAATTTAAAGTTATTCTTTTTCGCTTCAAAAATGAAATAAAAGTTTTAAAAATTAATTTTCAAATTAAACTTTTGTTAAAAATATAACTAAATTTAAATTTTGTTAAAAGTACAACTAAATTCGAAGTTAGTCTTTTCCGGTTGGAAAATGAGATTAAAGTTTTAATAATTATATTTCAAATTAAAGTTTTGTTAAAAATATAACTAAATTAAAATTTTGTTAAAAGTACAACTAAATTGAAAGTAGGTCTTTTCCGGTTGGAAAATGAGATTAAAGTTTTTATAATTATATTTCAAATAAAAGATTTGTAAAAATATAACTAAAATAAAATTTTGTGAAAAGTATAACTAAATTGAAAGTTAATCTTTTTCGCTTGGAAAATGAAATAAAAGTTTTAAAAATTAAATTTCAAATTAAACTTTTGATAAAAATATAACTAAACTAAAATTTTTTTAAAACTATAACCAAATTGAAAGTTAGTCTTTTCGCTTCCAAAGCGAAACAAAAGTTTTAAAAATTACATTTCAAATCAAAGTTTTGGAAAAAAAATAACTAAATTAAAATTTTTTTAAAAGTATAACTAAATTGCAATCTATCCTTTTTCGCATTGAGGATGAAATAAAAGTTTTAAAAATTACATTTCAAATTAAAGTTTTGTTAAAAATATAACTAAATTAAAAGTTTGTTAAAATTAGAACTAAATTGGAAGTTAGTCTCTTTCGCTTTCAAAATGAAATAAAAATTTTAAAAATTATATTTCAAAATAAAGTTTTCTATAGATATAACTAAATTAAAATTTTCTTAAAAGTATAACTAAATTAAAAGTTAGTCTTTTTCGCTACGAAAATGAATTTAGGGTTTTAAAAACTATATTTCAAAACCAAGTTTTGTAAAAAATGTAACTTAATTAATATTTTGTTAAAAGTAGAACTAAATTGGAAGTTAGTCTCTTTCGCTTTTAAAATGAAATAAAAGTTTTAGAAATTACATTTCAAATCAAAGTTTTGTTAAAAATATAACTGAATTAAAATTTTGTTGAAAGTATAATTAAATTGAAAGTTTTCTTTTTCACTGCGAAAATGAAATAAAAGTTTTAAAAATTAAATTTCAAATTAAACTTTTGTCAAAAATATAACTAAATTAAAATTTTTTTATAAGTATAACCAAATTAAAAGATAGTCCTTTTCGCTTCGAAAATGAAATTAATTTTTAAATGATTACATTTCAAATGAAAGTTTTGTTAAAAATTTGACTAAATTAAAATTTTTTTAGAAGTATAACTAAATTGAATGTTAGAATTTTTGGCGTTGAAAATGAAATTAAAGTTTTAAAAATTACATTTCAAATTAAAATTTTGTTAAAAATATAACTAAATTAAAATTTTGTTAAAAGTACAACTAAATTGAAAGTAGGTCTTTTTCGGTTCGAAAATGAGATAAAAGTTTTAATAATTTTCTTGCAAATTAAAGTATTGTAAAAATGTAACTAAATTAAAATTTTTTTTAAAGTATAAATAAATTGCAATGTAGCCTTTTTCGCATTGAAAATGAAATTAAAATTTTAAAAATTACATTTCAAATTAAAGTTTTGTTAAAAATATAACTAAATTAAAATTTTGTTAAAAGTAGAACTAAATTGGAAGTTAGTCTCTTTCGCTTCGAAAATGAAATCAATGTTTAAAAGATTACATTTCAAATTAAAGTTTTGTTAAAAGTTTGACTAAATTAAAATTTTTTTAGAAGTATAACTAAATTGAATGGTAGAATTTTTTGCGTTGAAAATGAAATTAAAATTTTAAAAATTACATTTCAAATTAAAATTTTGTAAAAATATAACTGAATTAAAATTTTGTTGAAAGTATAATTTAATTGAAAGTTATTCCTTTTCGCTTCGAAAATGAAATAAAAGTTTTAAAAATTAAATTTCAAATTAAACTTTTGTTACAAATTTAACTAAATTAAAATTTTGTTAAAAGTATAACTAAATTGAAAGTTAGCCTTTTTCGCTTCCAAGGCGAAATAAAAGATTTAAAAAGTAAATTTCAAATTAAACTCTTGTTAAAAATATCACAAAATTAAGATTTTTTTTAAAGTATAACTAAATTGCAAGGTAGCCTTTTTCGCATTGAAAATGAAATTAAAGTTTTAAAAATTACAATTCAAATAAAAGTTTTGAAAAACTATAACTAAATTAAAATTTTTTTAAAAGTATAACTAAATTCAAAGCTAGTCTCTTTTGCGTCCAAAATGAAATAAATGTTTTAAAAATTACATTTCAAAGTTTTGTTAAAAATATAACTAAATTAATTTTTTTTAAAGTACAACTCAATTGAAAGTTAGTCTTTTTCGGTTCGAAAATGAGATTAAAGTTTTAATAATTATCTTTCAAATTAAAGGTTTGTAAAAGTATAACTAAAATAAAATTTTGTTAAAAGTATAACTAAATTGGAAGTTAATCTTTTTCGCTTGGAAAATGCAATTACAGTTGCAAAAATTACATTTCAAATTAAAGTTTTGTTAAAAATATAACTAAACTAAAATTTTTTTTAAAGTATAAATAAATTGCAATGTAGCCTTTTTCGCATTGAAAATGAAATTAAAATTTTAAAAATTACATTTCAAATTAAAGTTTTGTTAAAAATATAACTAAATTAAAATTTTGTTAAAAGTAGAACTAAATTGGAAGTTAGTCTCTTTCGCTTCAAAAATGAAATCAATGTTTAAAAGATTACATTTCAAATTAAAGTTTTGTTAAAAGTTTGACTAAATTAAAATTTGTTTAGAAGTATAACTAAATTGAATGGTAGAATTTTTCGCATTGAAAATGAAATTAAAGTTTTAAAAATTACATTTCAAATTAAAATTTTGTAAAAATATAACTAAATTTAAATTTTCTTAAAATTATAACTAAATTGAAAGTTAGCCTTTTTCGCTTCGAAAATGAATTTAGGGTTTTAAAAACAATATTTCAAATCCAAGTTTTCTTAAAAAATGTAACTTACTTAAAATTTTGTTAAAATATAACTAAATTGATAGTTAATCTCTTTTGCTTCGAAAAGGAAATAAAAGTTTTAAAAATTATATTTCAAATTAAAGTTTTGTTAAAAATATAACTAAATTAAAATTTTGTTAAAAGTACAACTAAATTGAAAGTAGGTCTTTTTCGGTGCGAAAATGAGATTAAAATTTTAATAATTATATTTCTAATTGAAGTTTGGAAATATAGAACTAAAATGAAATTTTGTTAAAAGTATAACTAAATTGCATTGAAAATGTAATAAAAGTTTTAAAAATTACATTTCAAATTAAAGTTTTGTTAAAAATATAACTAAATTAAAATTTTGTTAAAAGTAGAACTAAATTGGAAGTTAGTCTCTTTCGCATTGAAAACGAAATTAAAGTTTTAAAAATTACAATTCAAATAAAAGTTTTGAAAAACTATAACTAAATTAAAATTTTTTTAAAAGTATAACTAAATTGAAAGCTAGTCTCTTTTGAGTCCAAAATGAAATAAATGTTTTAAAAATTACATTTCAAAGTTTTGTTAAAAATATAACTAAATTAATTTTTTTTTAAAGTACAACTAAATTGAAAGTTAGCCTTTTTCGGTTCGAAAATGAGATTAAAGTTTTAAAAATTACATTTCAAATTAAAATTTTGTAAAAATATAACTAAATTTAAATTTTCTTAAAATTATAACTAAATTGAAAGTTAGCCTTTTTCGCTTCGAAAATGAATTTAGGGTTTTAAAAACAATATTTCAAAACCAAGTTTTGTAAAAAATGTAACTTAATTAATATTTTGTTAAAAGTAGAACTAAATTGGAAGTTAGTCTCTTTCGCTTTTAAAATGAAGTAAAAGTTTTAAAAACTACATTTCAAATCAAAGTTTTGTTAAAAATATAACTGAATTAAAATTTTGTTGAAAATATAATTAAATTTAAAGTTATTCTTTTTCGCTTCAAAAATGAAATAAAAGTTTTAAAAATTAATTTTCAAATTAAACTTTTGTTAAAAATATAACTAAATTTAAATTTTGTTAAAAGTACAACTAAATTCGAAGTTAGTCTTTTCCGGTTGGAAAATGAGATTAAAGTTTTAATAATTATATTTCAAATTAAAGTTTTGTTAAAAATATAACTAAATTAAAATTTTGTTAAAAGTACAACTAAATTGAAAGTAGGTCTTTTCCGGTTGGAAAATGAGATTAAAGTTTTTATAATTATATTTCAAATAAAAGATTTGTAAAAATATAACTAAAATAAAATTTTGTGAAAAGTATAACTAAATTGAAAGTTAATCTTTTTCGCTTGGAAAATGAAATAAAAGTTTTAAAAATTAAATTTCAAATTAAACTTTTGATAAAAATATAACTAAACTAAAATTTTTTTAAAACTATAACCAAATTGAAAGTTAGTCTTTTTCGCTTCCAAAGCGAAACAAAAGTTTTAAAAATTACATTTCAAATCAAAGTTTTGTAAAAAAAATAACTAAATTAAAATTTTTTTAAAAGTATAACTAAATTGCAATCTATCCTTTTTCGCATTGAGAATGAAATAAAAGTTTTAAAAATTACATTTCAAAATAAAGTTTTGTTAAAAATAGAACTAAATTAAAATTTTGTTAAAAGTAGAACTAAATTGGAAGTTAGTCTCTTTCGCTTTCAAAATGAAATAAAAGTTTTAAAAATTAAATTTCAAATTAAACTCTTGTTAAAAATATAACTAAATTAAAATTTTTTTAAAAGTATAACCAAATTGAAAGTTAGTCTTTTTCGCTTCCAAGACGAAATAAAAGATTTAAAAATTAAATTTCAAATTAAACTCTTGTTAAAAATATAACTAAATTAAAATTTTTTTTTAAGTTTAACTAAATTGCAAGCTACATTTTCGCGTTAAAAATGAGATTAAAGTTTTAAAAATTACATTTCAAATTAAAATTTTGTAAAAATATAACTAAATTTAAATTTTGTTAAAAGTACAATTAAATTCAAAGTTAGTCTTTTTCGGTTCGAAAATGAGATTAAAATTTTAATAATTATTTTTCAAATTAAAGTTTTGAAAAAATATAACTAGAATAAAATTTTGTGAAAAGTATAACTAAATTGCATTGAAAATGTAATAAAAGTTTTAAAAATTACATTTCAAATTAAAGTTTTGTTAAAAATATAACTAAATTAAATTTTGTTGAAAGTAGAACTAAATTGGAAGTTAGTCTCTTTCGCTTTTAAAATGAAATAAAAGTTTTAGAAATTACATTTCAAATCAAAGTTTTGTTAAAAATATAACTAAATTAAAATTTTTTTATAAGTATAACCAAATTAAAAGATAGTCCTTTTCGCTTCGAAAATGAAATTAATTTTTAAAAGATTTCATTTAAAATGAAAGTTTTGTTAAAAATTTGACTAAATTAAAATTTTTTTAGAAGTATAACTAAATTGAATGTTAGAATTTTTGGCGTTGAAAGTGAAATTAAAATTTTAAAAATTACATTTCAAATTAAAATTTTGTTAAAAATATAACTAAATTAAAATTTTGTTAAAAGTACAACTAAAGTGAAAGTTGGTCTTTTTCGGTTCGAAAATGAGATTAAACTTTTAATAATTATATTTCAAAATAAAGTTTTCTATAGATATAACGAAATTAAAATTTTCTTAAAAGTATAACTAAATTAAAAGTTAATCTTTTTCGCTACGAAAATGAATTTAGGGTTTTAAAAACTATATTTCAAAACCAAGTTTTGTAAAAAATGTAACTTAATTAACATTTTGTTAAAAGTAGAACTAAATTGGAAGTTAGTCTCTTTCGCTTTTAAAATGAAGTAAAAGTTTTAAAAATTACATTTCAAATCAAAGTTTTGTTAAAAATATAACTGAATTAAAATTTTGTTGAAAGTATTATTTAATTGAAAGTTATTCCTTTTCGCTTCGAAAATGAAATAAAAGTTTTAAAAATTAAATTTCAAATTAAACTTGTGTTAAAAATATAACTAAATAAAATTTTTTTTTAAAGTATAACCAAATTGAAAGTTAGCCTTTTTCGCTTCCAAAACGAAATAAAAGTTTTAAAAATTACATTTCACACCAAAGTTTTGTAACAACAATAACTAAATTAAAATTTTTTTAAAATTATAACTAAATTGAAAGTTAGTCTTTTTCGCTCCGAAAACGAATTTACGGTTTTAAAAACTACATTTAAAATCCAAGTTTTGTTAAAAAATGTAACTTAATTAAAATTTTGTTAAAAGTATGACTAAACTGACAGCTAGTCTATTTTGCTTCGAAAATGAAATGAAACTTTTAAAAATTACATTTCAAATTAAAGTCTTGTTAAAAATATAACTAAATTAATATCTTGTTAAGAGTACAACTAAATTCAAAGATAGTCTTTTTCGGTTCGAAAATGAGATTAAAATTTTAATAATTTTCTTGCAAATTAAAGTTTTGTAAAAAATATAACTAAATTTAAATTTTGTTGAAAGTATAACCAAATTGATAGTTAGTCTTTTTCGCTTCCAACAGGAAATAAAAGTTTTAAAAATTACATTTTAAATTAAAGTTTTGTAAAAATATAACTAAATTTAAATTTTGTTAAAAGTATAACTAAATTGAAAGTTAGTCTCTTTCGCTCCCAGAATGGAATTAAAGTTTTAAAAATTACATTTCAAATTAACGTTCTGTAAAAATATAACTAAATTCAAATTTTGTTAAAAGTACAACTAAATTGAAAGTTACTCTATTTCGCTTCGGAAATTAATTTAGGGTTTTAAAAACTACATTTCAACCCCAAGTTTTGTTAAAAAATGTAACTTAATTAAAATTTTGTTAAAAGTATAACTAAATTGGAAGCTAGTCTGTTTTGCTTCCAAAATGAAATAAATGTTTTAAAAATTACATTTGAAATTAAAGTTTTGTTATACATATATCTAAATTAATATCTTGTTAAGAGTTCAGCTAAATTCAAAGTTAGTCTTCTTCGGTTCGAAAATGAGATTAAAGTTTTAATAATTTTCTTGCAAATTAAAGTTTTGTAAAAATGTAACTAAAATAAAATTTTGTCAAAAGTACAACTAAATTGAAAGTTTATCTTTTTCGCTTGGAAAATGCAATTAAAGTTGAAAAAATTACATTTCAAATTAAAGTTTTGCTAAAAATATAATTAAATTAAAATTTTTTTAAAAGTACAACTAAATTCAAGGTTAGTCTTTTTCGGTTCGAAAATGAGATTAAAGTTTTAATAATTATATTTCAAATTAAAGTTTGGTAAAAATATAATTAAAATAAAATTTTGTGAATAGTATAACTAAATTGAAAGTTAGTCTCTTTCGCTTCGAGAATGAAATAAAAGTTTTAAAATTTACATTTCAAATTAAAGTTTTGTTAAAAAATATAATAAATTTAAATTTTGTTAAAAGTATAACTAAAATTGAAAGTTAGCCTCTTTCGCTTCGGAAATAAAATAAAAGTTTTAAAGATTACATTTCAAATTAAAGTTTTGTGAAAATTATAACTGTTGTAGATTAAAATTGTGTTAAAATATAAGTAAATTGTAAGTTAGCGTTTTCGACTACGAAAAGGAAATTAAAGTTTTAAAAATTCCATTTGAATTTAAAGTTTCGTTAAAAAATAATTAAATTAAAATTTTTTTAAAAGCATATCTAAATTGAAAGTTAGCCTTTTTCGCGGTGAAAATGAAATTAAAGTTTTAAAAATTACATTTCAAATTAAAGTTTTGTAAAAATATAACTAAATTAAAATTTTGTTAAAAGTATAACTAAATTCAAAGTTACTCTCTTTTGCTTCGAAAAGGATATAAAAGTTTTAAAAATTACATTTCAAATTAAAGTTTTGTTGAAAATGACTAAAAGAAAATTTTGTTAAAATTATAACTAAATTGAAAGTTAGTCTTTTTGGCTTCAAATATGAAATTAAAATTTAAAAAGTTACTTTTCAAATTAAAGTTTTGTTAAAAATATAACTAAATTAAAATTTTTTTAAAAGCATAACTAAATTGAAAGGTAGAATTTTTCGCTATGAAAATGAAATTAAAGTTTTAAAAGCTACATTTCAAATTAAAATGTTGTAAAAATGTAACTAAATTAAAATTTTGTTAAAAGTATAACTAAATCGAAAGGTAGCCTTTTTCGCGCTGAAAATAAAATTATAATTTTGAAAATTACATTTCAAATTAAAGTTTTGTAAAAAATATAACTAATTTAAAATTTTGTTAAAAGTAGAACTAAATTGGTAGTTAGTCTCTTTCGCTTTTAAAATGAAATAAAAGTTTTAAAAATAACATTTGAAATCAAAGTTTTGTTAAAAATATGACTGAATGAAAATTTTGTTGAAAGTTTAAGTTAATTGGAAGTTATTGCTTTTCGCTTCGAAAATGAAATAAAAGTTTTATGAATTAAATTTCAAATTAAACTTTTGTTAATAATATAACTAAATTAAAATTTTTTTAAAGGTATAACCAAATTGAAAGTTAGCCTTTTTCGCTTCCAAAACGAAATAAAAGTTTTAAAAATTACTTTTCAAACCAAAGTTTTGTAACAACAATAACTAAATTAAAATTTTTTTAGAAGTATAACTAAATTGAAAGTTAAATTTTTCGCGTTGAAAATGAAATTGAAGTTTTAAAAATCACATTTCAAATTAAATTTTTGTAAAAATATAACTAAATTTAATTTTGTTAAATGTAGAACTAAATTGGAAGTTAGTCTCTTTCGCGTTTAAAATGAAATTAAAGTTTTAAAAATTACATTTCAAATCAAAGTTTTGTTAAAAATATAACTGAATTAAAATTTTGTTGAAAGTATAATTTAATTGAAAGTTATTCCTTTTCGCTTCGAAAATGAAATAAAAGTTTTAAAAATTAAATTTCAAATTAAACTTGTGTTAAAAATATAACTAAATAAAATTTTTTTTTAAAGTATAACCAAATTGAAAGTTAGCCTTTTTCGCTTCCAAAACGAAATGAAAGTTTTAAAAATTACATTTCAAACCAAAGTTTTGTAACAACAATAACTAAATTAAATTTTTTTTAAAATTATAACTAAATTGAAAGTTAGTCTTTTTCGCTCCGAAAACGAATTTACGGTTTTAAAAACTACATTTAAAGTCCAAGTTTTGTTAAAAAATGTAACTTAATTAAAATTTTGTTAAAAGTATGACTAAACTGACAGCTAGTCTATTTTGCTTCGAAAATGAAATGAAACTTTTAAAAATTACATTTCAAATTAAAGTCTTGTTAAAAATATAACTAAATTAATATCTTGTTAAGAGTACAACTAAATTCAAAGATAGTCTTCTTCGGTTCGAAAATGAGATTAAAATTTTAATAATTTTCTTGCAAATTAAAGTTTTGTAAAAAATATAACTAAATTTAAATTTTGTTGAAAGTATAACCAAATTGATAGTTAGTCTTTTTCGCTTCCAACAGGAAATAAAAGTTTTAAAAATTACATTTTAAATTAAAGTTTTGTAAAAATATAACTAAATTTAAATTTTGTTAAAAGTATAACTAAATTGAAAGTTAGTCTCTTTCGCTCCCAGAATGGAATTAAAGTTTTAAAAATTACATTTCAAATTAACGTTCTGTAAAAATATAACTAAATTCAAATTTTGTTAAAAGTATAACTAAATTGAAAGTTACTCTATTTCGCTTCGGAAATTAATTTAGGGTTTTAAAAACTACATTTCAACCTCAAGTTTTGTTAAAAAATGTAACTTAATTAAAATTTTGTTAAAAGTATAACTAAATTGGAAGCTAGTCTGTTTTGCTTCCAAAATGAAGTAAATGTTTTAAAAATTACATTTGAAATTAAAGTTTTGTTATACATATAACTAAATTAATATCTTGTTAAGAGTACAGCTAAATTCAAAGTTAGTCTTTTTCGGTTCGAAAATGAGATTAAAGTTTTAATAATTTTCTTGCAAATTAAAGTTTTGTAAAAATGTAACTAAAATAAAATTTTGTCAAAAGTATAATTAAATTGAAAGTTTATCTTTTTCGCTTGGAAAATGCAATTAAAGTTGAAAAAATTACATTTCAAATTAAAGTTTTGCTAAAATTATAATTAAATTAAAATTTTTTTAAAAGTACAACTAAATTCAAAGTTAGTCTTTTTCGGTTCGAAAATGAGATTAAAGTTTTAATAATTATATTTCAAATTAAAGTTTGGTAAAAATATAATTAAAATAAAATTTTGTGAATAGTATAACTAAATTGAAAGTTAGTCTCTTTCGCTTCGAGAATGAAATAAAAGTTTTAAAATTTACATTTCAAATTAAAGTTTTGTTAAAAAATATAATAAATTTAAATTTTGTTAAAAGTATAACTAAAATTGAAAGTTAGCCTCTTTCGCTTCGGAAATAAAATAAAAGTTTTAAAGATTACATTTCAAATTAAAGTTTTGTGAAAATTATAACTGTTGTAGATTAAAATTGTGTTAAAATATAAGTAAATTGTAAGTTAGCGTTTTCGACTACGAAAAGGAAATTAAAGTTTTAAAAATTCCATTTGAATTTAAAGTTTTGTTAAAAAATAATTAAATTAAAATTTTTTTAAAAGCATATCTAAATTGAAAGTTAGCCTTTTTCGCGGTGAAAATGAAATTAAAGTTTTAAAAATTACATTTCAAATTAAAGTTTTGTAAAAATATAACTAAATTAAAATTTTGTTAAAAGTATAACTAAATTCAAAGTTACTCTCTTTTGCTTCGAAAAGGATATAAAAGTTTTAAAAATTACATTTCAAATTAAAGTTTTGTTGAAAATGACTAAAAGAAAATTTTGTTAAAATTATAACTAAATTGAAAGTTAGTCTTTTTGGCTTCAAATATGAAATTAAAATTTAAAAAGTTACTTTCCAAATTAAAGTTTTGTTAAAAATATAACTAAATTAAAATTTTTTTAAAAGCATAACTAAATTGAAAGGTAGAATTTTTCGCTATGAAAATGAAATTAAAGTTTTAAAAACTACATTTCAAATTAAAATTTTGTAAAAATGTAACTAAATTAAAATTTTGTTAAAAGTATAACTAAATCGAAAGGTAGCCTTTTTCGCGCTGAAAATAAAATTATAATTTTGAAAATTACATTTCTAATTAAAGTTTTGTAAAAAATATAACTAATTTAAAATTTTGTTAAAAGTAGAACTAAATTGGTAGTTAGTCTCTTTCGCTTTTAAAATGAAATAAAAGTTTTAAAAATAACATTTGAAATCAAAGTTTTGTTAAAAATATGACTGAATGAAAATTTTGTTGAAAGTTTAAGTTAATTGGAAGTTATTGCTTTTCGCTTCGAAAATGAAATAAAAGTTTTATAAATTAAATTTCAAATTAAACTTTTGTTAAAAATATAACTAAATTAAAATTTTTTTAAAGGTATAACCAAATTGAAAGTTAGCCATTTTCGCTTCCAAAACGAAATAAAAGTTTTAAAAATTACTTTTCAAACCAAAGTTTTGTAACAACAATAACTAAATTAAAATTTTTTTAGAAGTATAACTAAATTGAAAGTTAACTTTTTCGCGTTGAAAATGAAATTGAAGTTTTAAAAATCACATTTCAAATTAAATTTTTGTAAAAATATAACTAAATTCAATTTTGTTAAATGTAGAACTAAATTGGAAGTTAGTCCCTTTCGCGTTTAAAATGAAGTTAAAGTTTTAAAAATTACATTTCAAATCAAAGTTTTGTTAAAAATATAACTGAATTAAAATTTTGTTGAAAGTATAATTTAATTGAAAGTTATTCCTTTTCGCTTCGAAAATGAAATAAAAGTTTTAAAAATTAAATTTCAAATTATACTTGTGTTAAAAATATAACTAAATAAAATTTTTTTTTAAAGTATAACCAAATTGAAAGTTAGCCTTTTTCGCTTCCAAAACGAAATAAAAGTTTTAAAAATTACATTTCAAACCAAAGTTTTGTAACAACAATAACTAAATTAAAATTTTTTTAAAATTTTAACTAAATTGAAAGTTAGTCTTTTTCGCTCCGAAAACGAATTTACGGTTTTAAAAACTACATTTAAAATCCAAGTTTTGTTAAAAAATGTAACTTAATTAAAATTTTGTTAAAAGAATGACTAAACTGACAGCTAGTCTATTTTGCTTCGAAAATGAAATGAAACTTTTAAAAATTACATTTCAAATTAAAGCTTTGTTAAAAATATAACTAAATTAATATCTTGTTAAGAGTACAACTAAATTCAAAGATAGTCTTTTTCGGTTCGAAAATGAGATTAAAATTTTAATAATTTTCTTGCAAATTAAAGTTTTGTAAAAAATATAACTAAATTTAAATTTTGTTGAAAGTATAACCAAATTGATAGTCAGTCTTTTTCGCTTCCAACAGGAAACAAAAGTTTCAAAAATTACATTTGAAATTAAAGTTTTGTTAAAAAATATAATAAATTTAAATTTTGTTAAAAGTATAACCAAATTGAAAGTTAGTCTCTTTCGCTTCGGAAATGAAATAAAAGTTTTAAAAAGTTACTTTTCAAATTAAAGTTTTGTAAAAAATATGAATATTGTAGATTAAAATTTTGATAAAAGTATTACTAAATTCAAAGTTAGTCTTTTTCGCTTCGAACATGAATTTAGGGTTTTAAACCTATATTTCGAATTAAAATTTTGTAAAAAATATAACTAAATTTAAATTTTGTTGAAAGTATAACCAAATTGATAGTTAGTCTTTTTCGCTTCCAACAGGAAATAAAAGTTTCAAAAACTACATTTAAAATCCAAGTTTTGTTAAAAAATGTAACTTAATCAAAATTTTGTTGAAAGTATAACCAAATTGATAGTTAGTCTTTCTCGCTTCCAAAAGGAAATAAAAGTTTTAAAAATTACATTTCAGATTAAAGTTTTGTACAAATATGACTAAATTTAAATTTTGTTAAAAGTATAATTAAATGGAAAATTAGTATTTTTCGCTTCGAAGATGAATATAGGGCTTTAAAAACAATATTTCAAATTAAAGTATTGTAAAAATATAACTAAAATAAAATTTTGTGAAAAGTATAACTAAGTTGAAAATGACTCTATTTCGCTTCGAAAATGAATTTAGGGGTTTAAAAACTACATTTAAAATCCAAGTTTTGTTAAAAAATGTAACTAAATTAAAATTTTGTTAAAAGTATAGCTAAATTGACAGCTAGTCTCTTTTGCTTCGAAAATGAAATAAAAGTTATAGAAATTACATTTCAAACTAAAGTTTGGTTAAAAATATAACTAAATTAACATTTTGTTAAAAGTATAACTAAATTCAGATTTAATCTTTTTCGCTCGGAAAATGCAATTAACGTTTAAAAAATTACATTTCAAATTAAAATTTTGTAAAAATGTAACTAAATTAAAATTTTGTTAAAAGTTTAACTAAATCGAAAGGTAGCCCTTTCCGTGTTGAAAATGAAATTGAAGTCTTAAAAACTACATTCCAAATTAAAATTTTGTAAAAATGTAACTAAATTAAAATTTTGTTAAAAGTATAACTAAATTGAAAGGTAGCCTTTTTCGCGTTGAAAATGGAATTAATATTGAAAAAATTACTTTTCAAATTAAAGTTTTGTTAAAAATATGACTAAATTAAAATTTTTTTAAAAGTATAACTAAATTGAAAAGTAGCTTTTTCGCGTTGAAAATGAAATTAAAATTTTAAAAATTACACTTCAAATCAAAGTTTTGTTAAAAATATAACTGAATTAAAATTTTGTTGAAAGTATAATTTAATTGAAAGTTATTCCTTTTCGTTTCGAAAATGAAATAAAAGTTTTAAAAATTAAATTTCAAATTAAACTTTTGTTACAAATATAACTAAATTAAAATTTTGTTAAAAGAACAACCAAATTGAAACTAGGTCTTTTTCGGTTCGAAAATGAGACTAAAGTTCTAAAAATTATATTTCTAATTAAAGTTTGGAAAAATATAACTAAAATAAAATTTTGTTAAAAGTTTAACTAAATTGAAAGGTAGCCTTTTTCGCGTTGAAAATGAAATTGAAGTTATAAAAACTACATTCCAAATTAAAATTTTGTAAAAATGTAACTAAATTAAAATTTTGTTAAAAGTTAAACTAAATTGAAAGTTAATCTTTTTCGCCTGGAAAATGCAATTAAAGTTGAAAAAATTACATTTGAAATCCAAGTTTTGGTAAAAAATGCAACTTAATTAAAATTTTGGTAAAAGTATAACCAAATTGAAAGTTAGTCTTTTTCGCTTCCAAAACGAAGTAAAAGTTTTACAAATTACATTTCAAATCAAAGTTTTGTAAAAAAAATAACTAAATTAAAATTTTTTTAAAAGTATAACTAAATCGAAAGGTAGCCTTTTTCGTATTGAAAATGAAGCTAAAGTTTTAAAAATTACATTTTAAATTAAAGTTTTGTAAAAATATAACTAAATTTAAATTTTGTTAAAAGTATAACTAAATTGAAAGTTAGTCTTTTTCGCTTCGAAAATGAATTTGGGGTTTTAAAAACTACATTTCAAATCCAAGTTTTGTTAAAAAATATAACTAAAATAAAATTTTGTGAAAAGTATAACTAAATTGAAAGTTAGTCTCTTTCGCTTCGAGAATGAAATAAAAGTTTTAATATTTACATTTCAAATTAAAGTTTTGTAAAAAATGTAACTAAATTATAATTTTGATAAAAGTAGAACTAAATTGGAAGCTAGTCTCTTTCGCTTTTAAAATGAAATAAAAGTTTTAAAAATTATATTTCAAATCAAAATTTTGTTAAAAATATAACTAAATTTAAATTTTGTTGAAAGTATAACCAAATTGATAGTTAGTCTTTTTCGCTTCCAACAGGAAATAAAAGTTTCAAAAATTACATTTCAAATTAAAGTTTTGTTAAAAAATATAATAAATTTAAATTTTGTTAAAAGAATAACTAAAATTGAAAGTTAGTCTCTTTCGCTTCGGAAATGAAATAAATGTTTTAAAAAGTTACTTTTCAAATTAAAGTTTTGTAAAAAATGTAACTAAATTATAATTTTGATAAAAGTAGAACTAAATTGAAAGTTAGTCTTTTTCGCTTCGAAAATGAAATAAAAGTTTTAAAAATTACATTTAAAATCACAGTTTTGTTATAAATATAACTAAATTTAAATTTTGTTGGAAGTATAACCAAATTGATAGTTAGTCTTTTTCTCTTCCAACAGGAAATAAAAGTTTCAAAAATTACATTTCAAATTAAAGTTTTGTTAAAAAATATAATAAATTAATATTTTGTTAAAAGTATAACCAAATTGAAAGTAGGTCTTTTTCGCTTCCAAAACGAAATAAAAGTGTTAAAAATTACATTTCAAACCAACGTTTTGTAAAAACAATAAGTAAATTAAAATTTTTTTTAAAGTATAACTAAATTGCAAGGTAGCCTTTTTCGCGTTGAATATGAAATTAAAGTTTTAAAAACCACATTCCAAATTAAAATTTCGTAAAAATCTAACTAAATTAAAATTTTGTTAAAAGTAGGACTAAATTGGAAGTTAGTCTCTTTCGCGTTTAAAATGAAATTAAAGTTTTAAAAATTACATTTCAAATCAAAGTTTTGTTAAAAATATAACTGAATTAAAATTTTGTTGAAAGCATAATTTAATTGAAAGTTATTCCTTTTCGCTTCGAAAATGAAATAAAAGTTTTAAAAATTAAATTTCAAATTAAACTTGTGTTAAAAATATAACTAAATTAAAATTTTTTAAAAGTATAACCAAATTGAAAGTTAGTCTTTTTCGCATCCAAAACGAAATAAAAGTGTTAAAAATCACATTTCAAACCAACGTTTTCTAAAAACAATAAGTAAATTAAAATTTTTTTAAAAGTATAACTAAATTGCAAGGTAGCCATTTTCGCATTGATAATGAAATTAAAGTTTTAAAAATTACATTTCTAATTAAAGTTTTGTAAAAATATAACTAAATTTAAATTTTGTTAAAAGTATAACTAAATTGAAAGTTAGTCTTTTTCGCTTCGAAAATGAATTTAGGGTTTTAAAAACTACATTTCTATTCCAAGTTTTGTTCAAAAATGTAACTTAATTAATATTTTGTTAAAACTACAACTAAATTCAAAGTTAGTCTTTTTCGGTTCGAAAATGAGATTAAAGTTGTAATAATTATATTTCAAATTAAAGTTTTGTAAAAATATAACTAAAATAAAATTTTTTTAAAGGTAGAACTAAATTGGAAGTTAGCCTCTTTCGTGTTTAAAATGAAATAAAAGGTTTAAAAACTACATTTCAAATCAAAGTTTTGTTAAAAATATAACTGAATTAAAATTTTGTTGAAAGTATAATTAAATAGAAAGCTATTCTTTTTCGCTTCGAAAATGAAGTAAAAGTTTTAAAAATTACATTTAAAATCAAAGTTTTTTTAAAAATATAATTAAATTAAATTTTTTTTAAAATTACTACTAAATTGAAGGGTAGCCTTTTTCGCATTGAAAATGAAATTAAAGTTTTAAAAATTACATTTCTAATTAAAGTTTTGTAAAAATATAACTAAATTTAAATTTTGTTAAAAGTATAACTAAATTGAAAGTTAGTCTTTTTCGCTTCGAAAATGAATTTAGGGTTTTAAAAACTACATTTCTATTCCAAGTTTTATTCAAAAATGTAACTTAACTAATATTTTGTTAAAACTACAACTAAATTCAAAGTTAGTCTTTTTCGGTTCGAAAATGAGATTAAAGTTGTAATAATTATATTTCAAATTAAAGTTTTGTAAAAATATAACTAAATTTAAATTTTGTTAAAAGTATAACTAAATTGAAAGTTAGTCTTTTTCGCTTCGAAAATGAATTTAGGGTTTTAAAAACTACATTTCAAATCCAAGTTTTGTTCAAAAATGTAACTTAACTGAAATTTTGTTAAAAGTATAACTAAATTGAAAGTTAGTCTCTTTCGCTTCCAGAAAGGAAAAACAGCTTTAAAAATTACATTTCAAATTAAAGTTCTGTAAAAATATAACTAAATTCAAATTTTGTTAAAAGTACAAATAAATTGAAATTTACTCTATTTTGCTTCGGAAATGAATTTAGGATTCTAAAAACTTGATTTCAAATCCAAGTTTTGTTCAAAAATGTAACTTAATTAAAATTTTGTTAAAAGTATAACTAAATTGAAAGCTAGTCTCTTTTGCTTCCAAAATGAAATAAATGTTTTTAAAATTACATGTCAAAGTTTTGTTAAAAATATAACAAAATTAATATTTTGTTAAAAGTACAACTAAATTCAAAGTTAGTCTTTTTCGGTTCGAAAATGAGATAAAACTTTTAATAATTATCTTTCAAATTAAAGTTTTGTAGAAATATAACTGAAATAAAATTTTTTTAAAAGTATAATTAAATTGAAAGTTATTCTTTTTCGCTTCGAAAATGAAATAAAACTTTCAAAAATTATATTTCAAATTAAAGTTTTGATAAAAATATACCTAAATTAAAATTTTGTTAAAAGTACAACTAAATTGAAAGTAGGTCTCTTTCGGTTCGAAAATGAGATTTAAGTTTTCATAATTATATTTCAAATTAAAGTTTTCTAAAAATATAACTAAATTCAAATTTTGTTAAAAGTATAACTAAATTGAAAGTTAGTCTTTTTCCCTTCGAAAATGTATTTAGGGTTTTAAAAACTACATTTCAAATCCAAGTTTTATACAAAATGTAACTTAATTAATATTTTGCTAAAAGTAGAACTAAATTGGAAGTTAGTCTCTTTCGCTTTTAAAATGAAACAAAAGTTTTAAAAATTACATTTCAAATCAATGTTTTGTTAAAAATGAGAGCTGAATTGGAAGTTAGTCTCTTTCGCTTTTAAAATGAAATAAAAGTTTTAAAAATTACATTTCAAATTAAAGTTTTGTTAAAAATTAGACTAAATTAAAATTTTTTTAAAAGTATAATTAAATTGAAAGTTATTATTTTTCGCTTCGAAAATGAAATAAAAGTTTTAAAAGTTAAATTTCAAAATAAACTCTTGTTAAAAATATAACTAAATTAAAATTTTTTTAAGAGTATAACCAAATTGAAAGTTAGCCTTTTTCGCTTCCAAGGCGAAATGAAAGATTTAAAAATTAAATTTGAAATTAAACTCTTGTAAACGGAAAACGGATTATTCTATTTAAACAGCGTTTATATTTAACGGAACGAATTTATTTAAAATATTATTAAAAATTTACAAGGAAAGGAACAAATTTAATGGTTAATTATGTTAAATTATGTTTAAGTAATATTTGAAATAAAAAAAGCAATAATTTAAATTCTATCCAGTTCGCGTTAATTCTTCAAAAAACTGACATCCTCGTAAAAAAATAATTTTTCCATCCCTTTTCGAAAGGCGACTTGATGTTTTTTATTTACTAGTTGTTTCGTTATTAAATTGGAATATACAGTGTTTGTTTTTTTTTAATGTTTACAGTCGGCCACCTGATGTTATCGGCGTCCTCGCTGATGTTTGTGAGACACCTGATGTTTAGTTTGATCCGAGTTCATTTTCATCGTCGTCGTCTTCGTCAATATTTTCGTCCGATTCATGTTCCGCTGCGTTCAATGGACACCATTTCTTGATTTTATCGGCAGTCTAGACTGAAGAAAATTTTCGTAGTGTTCGTTGGATTCCAGGGATATCTTCTATTACATATCGATCATTCGGTAACACATGTGAGATTATGTATGGCCTTTATATAGTGGTTCTAATTTTCTGGATTCTCCACTGGCGGTAGGTTCATTTTCGACAACAACTATATCATCAACGGCATATTTAGTAGTCGGGCGATGTCGTAGATCGTATCTTTTTTTCCACTTTAATCGTTCTTCATTTATATGCGATTCGGCTTCATGTTGTGCGGCTGCTAGACGGGAATCGGACATTACATCATCAGCACCTGGTTGCTTTTGTAGTGATAATAATAATTAATTTTGCAAAATATCTTTTGGAGTGAAGTAGAAAATCAACTCGTGCGGGGTTTTTTTCGTGGTGGCGTTTACCATGGTGTTGATGCTCCACTGTATAGTTCGTAGATGTGTGTCCCAATCGCGGTTATCGGCTCTCTGAGTTAATGTTTTGATTGCAGTTAATATCGTTCGGTTCAATCGCTCTACTTGTCCATTGGCTCTTGGTGTCCGTACTGCGGTTTTAACGTGCACTATGTCGTTTTCTTAGCCGTGAATGCGGTTCCTCGATCGGATATGATGCGTGTGAACGTACCGAAATATACCGATAATTCGCTCAACATTATAATTACGAAATTGGTTTCCGATTCGGATGTATGTCGGCTATAATATTGTATAGGTTGTAGTCTTCCATCATAACCTCGTTGCAGTTACACACCTGCTAGTCCCATGGCGCTGGCATCTGTGTGTACTTCATGCTAGGCATTTTTGTCATATATAATTAACACGGGCTCTGAAGATAACGTTTCCTTAATTTTGTCAAAAGCTTGCTGTTGGTCGGCTTGCACTGGAATTCTACGTCGGATTTTAACAGTCGAGTAATTGGTCTTACGATGTTTGCGTAGTCGCGGATAAAGCGGCGGAAGTATCCAGTAAGTCCCAGGAATTGTCGAATATTGTGAACGGTTTTTGGTGTCGGAAAAGCGGCTACGGCAGCGGTTTTGATATTTCCTGGTTTAATACCATCACGTGTGATTTCATGTCCCAAGAAATTTATTTGTTCGGCGAGAAACGTGCATTTACTTACCTTCAGTGTTAAACCGGCGGTTTCAATTATTTTCAGGAATCTCTCCAGTCGGTCAAGTCCATCTTCCTCGGTAACACTCGGAATAATGATGTCGTCTAGATATACGATGGTTTCATTAGTCGGCATTTGTGATACTAATTGATTCATCATCGTCTGCAATACGGCGGGCGCATTGATTAATCCGAATGGTACTCTGGTAAATTGATATTGTCGTTCGTTAGTTACGAATGCGGTATACTTTTGCGACTTTTCTTCAAGCGGTATCTGATAATATCCAGATATCATATCAACGGATGTGAAAAATCGGGCTCCGGCTAATTTTGCAAGTTGCTCTTCTACTATCGGCATTGGAAAAGGTAATTTCTTCGTCACGGTGTTTAACCCTCGAAAGTCTACACACAGTCGATCGGTTCCATCCTTTTTTGGGACAAGTACCACTGGTGACGCGTACTCGGATGTGCTGGGTTTAATAATTCCGTTTTCTAACAAGTCGTTAGTAATTTTCTTGACGGTCTCTCTTTTAGCGAACGGTATTCGATATAATTTACGATTGATTGGTGTAGTATCGTTTAATTCTATCTTCATTTGAGCTGCTGTACTGGTGCCTAATTCCCGAGTGTTCTTTGCAAAACACGTGCGATAATTGCGTATGATGTCCATTGGTTTTATTTTGGTGTTGTCTGATATTGTCGTTCCTATGTTAATTTCGGTGTCGTTAATCGGTTCGAACTCAGATTTTAATAGTCGGCTGTCGGCTTTATTAATCGGTCATCGGTTTTCAATACGTAATTCTCTTCCTTCATATATTAATCTTATGTTATTTTGCTCTAAGCAGTCTCTACCAATTAATAATGGAGCTCCCAAGAACATTTCAGTATCGGGTATAACTTGTAGTTCGGATTCTATTTCAACGGTTTCAATCTGAATAACGGCACGTGTCCGTCCGATGGAATAACATTTTCCTCCGGCGAACCCAGTTAGAGTTGTTGTTTTAGCTTCAATGGGTAGTTGTAAGTGTTTGGCTAAACTATATTTAATCATCGTAACGTCACTTCCCAAGTCAAAAAAACGTATTGATTGGTATATCCGATATAGTGACAGTTTTAAAATTCATGTTATGTCAGTTCGACAGTTGCTGGATTGTGTGGACAGACAAACTGCACTGTGCTGCTTCGTGTCCAGATTTGTTACATATTGCGCAGCGTGGTCGTCTTTGTGGTAACGGACAATGTAATGATCGGTGGCCCGGCACATAACAATTGTAACATTTTTCCGGTTCGTGTATAGGCGCTCGGACTTGTTCGGTGGATTGTTGACTCGAGTTTACCGGTTGACTACGAAATTCGGTACGGGCTTGGCTCGAAGGTAATCGTGTTGTCGATGCATCCTGATTGTTTACGACATTTCGGGGTTTTCGTTGCGGCTTACATTGAAGAATCCACCGTTCTTGTTCGATAAGGTCACGAACACTATATATGCGAGTGCTCTGTAATGTTCTTGCCAGACTGGTGTCTCTTATGCCTTTCATTATGTACGTTATGATTGCTTTCTCTGAAAGACCTACTCGGTTTGCTCACGTCTGCATTTCGTAGCAGTACGCGCTAATGTTTCGTTCTCACTCTGTGTTCGCGATTGTAGTTCGAAATGTACTTGAGCCTCATTTATTTCGGTTGGAAAGGCTGCCAGTAATAATCTTGACAGCTCGCTCCATGAAGGTATTAGTTCGGCCTGTGAATCATACCACTATCTCGCTAATCCAGTTAGTTTTTGTACCACCGCGAATAACACTACGGTACCGTCCCAACAGTGTACTGTTATTAATGAATTCATCTTCTTTACAAATTGTTCGGCCGTTAAAGACGAATTTATTGCTGGGTTGAAGTCTGGAATCAACCCGAGAATATCTTGCGCGCTTGTATATCCATGAGTTTGTACTGATTTTTCGGATTTTATTAGATCGATCTCCCTCTGTAGTAATCTGGTTTCGCGTATTGCTACATCCCGTTCTAGCGTTAGTAAGTCGATTTCACGCCTTAGATTCTCGAAACTCACATCGGAATATTTGTTTGGTCGGTCATCGTTTTCCAACGTCGTCGTATTGTTTTCGTTTTCGCTATCACTATTCTCGCTAGTTTGGCCGGTCAAACTATCAATTTCATTTATCGATTCCGCGTCCCGTAATCGTTTTAATAGAGCCGCCTTTCTGCCTTTTAACGGTAATCCTCGCGACTTTAATTCCTCGCGTAATTCGGTCACTTTTGCTTTTTTCGTACTCATTTTGTTATTAGTCTCGTTTTCTTTCCAGCGGAATACGTATTTTATTGATGGATTATATCCCATCTGAAGTTGTAAACGGAAAACGGATTATTCTATTTAAACAGCGTTTATATTTAACGGAACGAATTTATTTAAAATATTATTAAAAATTTACAAGGAAAGGAACAAATTTAATGGTTAATTATGTTAAATTATGTTTAAGTAATATTTGAAATAAAAAAAGCAATAATTTAAATTCTATCCAGTTCGCGTTAATTCTTCAAAAAACTGACATCCTCGTAAAAAAAATAATTTTTCCATCCCTTTTCGAAAGGCGACTTGATGTTTTTTATTTACTAGTTGTTTCGTTATTAAATTGGAATATACAGTGTTTGTTTTTTTTAATGTTTACACTCTTGTTAAAAATATAACAAAATTAAGATTTTTTTAAAAGTATAACTAAATTGCAAGGTAGCCTTTTTCGCATTGAAAATGAAATTAAAGTTTTAAAAATTACATTTCAAATTAAAGTTTTGAAAAAATATAACTAAATTAAATTTTTTTTTAAAAGTATGACTAAATTGAAAGCTAGTCTCTTTTGCTTCCAAAATGAAATAAATATTTTAAAAATTACATTTCAAAGTTTTGTTAAAAATATAACTAAATTAGTATTTTGTTAAAAGTACAACTAAATTCAAAGTTAGTCGTTTTCGGTTCGAGAATGAGATTAAAGTTTTAATAATTATCTTTCAAATTAAAGATTTGTAAAAATATAACAAAAATAAAATGTTGTTAAAAGTATAACTAAATTGGAAGTTAATCTTTTTCGCTTGGAAAATGCAATTACAGTTGAAAAAATTATATTTCAAATTAAAGTTTTGTTGAAAATATAACTAAATTAAAATTTTTTTTAAAGTATAAATAAATTGCAATGTAGCCTTTTTCGCATTGAAAATGAAACTAAAATTTTAAAAATTACATTTCAAATTAAAGTTTTGTTAAAAATATAACTAAATTAAAATTTTGTTAAAAGTAGAACTAAATTGGAAGTTAGTCTCTTTCGCTTTTAAAATGAAATAAAAGTTTTAAATATTACATTTCAAATTAAAGTTTTGTTAATAATTTGACTAAATTAAAATTTTTTTAAAAGTATAATTAAATTGAAAGTTATTTTTCTTCGCTTTGAAAATGAAATAAAAGTTTTAAAAATTAAATTTCAAATTAAACTCTTGTTAAAAATATAACTAAATTAAAATTTTTTTAAAAGTATAACCAAATTGAAAGCTGGTCTTTTTCACTTCCAAGGCGAATTAAAAATTTAAAAATTAAATTTCAGATTAAACTCTTGTTAAAAATATAACTAAATTAAGATTTTTTTTTAAAGTATAACTAAATTGCAAGGTAGGCTTTTTCGCATTGAAAATGAAATTAAAGTTTTAAAAATTACATTTCAAATTAAAGATTTGTTAAAATTATAACTAAATTAAAATTTTGTTAAAAGTACAACTAAATTCAAAGTTAGTCTTTTTCGGTTCAAAAATAAGATTGAAGTTTTAATAATTATCTTTCAAATTAAAGATTTGTAAAAATATAAATAAAATAAAATTTTATTAAAAGTATAACTGAATTGGAAGTTAATCTTTTTCGCTTGGAAAATGCAATTACACTTGAAAAAATTACATTTCAAATTAAAGTTTTGTTAAAAATATAACTAAATTAAAATTTTTTTTAAAGTATGACTAAACTGACAGCAAGTCTAATTTGCTTCGAAAATGAAATGAAACTTTTAAAAATTGCATTTCAAATTAAAGTTTTGTTAAAAATATAACTAAATTAATATCTTGTTAAGAGTACAACTAAATTCAAAGATAGTCTTTTTCGGTTCGAAAATGAGATTAAAGTTTTAATAATTTTCTTGCAAATTAAAGTTTTGTAAAAAATGCACTAAATTATAATTTTGATAAAAGTAGAACTAAATTGGAAGCTAGTCTCTTTCGCTTTTAAAATGAAATAAAAGTTTTAAAAATTACATTTCAAATCAAACTTTTGTTAAAAATATAACTAAATTTAAATTTTGTTGAAAGTATAACCAATTTGATAGTTAGTCTTTTTCCCTTCCAACAGGAAATAAAAGTTTCAAAAATTACATTTGAAATTAAAGTTTTGTTAAAAAATATAATAAATTTAAATTTTGTTAAAAGTATAACTAAAATTGAAAGTTAGTCTCTTTCGCTTCGGAAATGAAATAAAAGTTTTAAAAAGATACTTTTCAAATTAAAGTTTTGTAAAAAATATAAATATTGTAGATTAAAATTTTGATAAAAGTATTACTAAATTGAAAGTTAGTCTTTTTCGCTTCGAAAATGAAATAAAAGTTTTAAAAATTACATTTCAAATCAAAGTTTTGTTAAAAATAAAACTAAATTTAAATTTTGTTGAAAGTATAACCAAATTGATAGTTAGTCTTTTTCGCTTCCAACAGGAAACAAAAGTTTCAAAAATTACATTTCAAATTAAAGTTATGTTAAAAATATAATAAATTTAAATTTTGTTAAAAGTATAACTAAAATTGACAGCTAGTCTCTTTTGCTTCGAAAATGAAATAAAAATTTTAGAAATTACATTTCAAACTAAAGTTTTGTTAAAAATATAACTAAATTAATATTTTGTTAAAAGTATAACTAAATTGAGAGTTAATTTTTTCGCTCGGAAAATGCAATTAACGTTTAAAAATTACATTTCAAATTAAAATTTTTTAAAATGTAACTAAATTAAAATTTTGTTAAAAGTTTAACTAAATTGAAAGGTAGTCTCTTTCGCGTTTAAATTGAAATTAAAGTTTTAAAAATTACATTTCTAATTAAAGTTTTGTAAAAATATAACTAAATTTAAATTTTGTCAAAAGTATAACTAAATTGAAAGTTAGTCTTTTTGCTTCGAAAATGAATTTAGGGTTTTAAAAACTACATTTGAAATCCAATTTTTGTTCAAAAATATAACTTAATTAAAATTTTGTTGAAAGCATAACTAAATTGAAAGTTAGTCTCTTTCGCTTCCAGAAAGGAATTAAAGTTTTAAAAATTACATTTGAAATTAAAGTTCTGTAAAAATATAACTAAATTCAAATTTTGTTAACAGTACAAATAAATTGAAAGTTACTCTATTTTGCTTCTGAAATGAATTTAGGTTTCTAAAAACTTGATTTCAAATCCAAGTTTTGTTCAAAAATGTAACTTAATTAAAATTTTGTTAAAAGTATAACTAAATTGAAAGCTAGTCTCTTTTGCTTCCAAAATGAAATAAATGTTTTAAAAATTACATTTCAAAGTTTTGTTAAAAATATAACAAAATTAATATTTTCTTAAAAGTACAACTAAATTCAAAGTTAGTCTTTTTCGGTTCGAAAATCAGATTAAAGTTTTAATAATTATCTTTCAAATTAAAGTTTTGTAAAAATATAACTGAAATAAAATTTTTTTAAAAGTATAACTAAATTGAAAGGTAGCCTTTTTCGCATTCAAAATGAAATTAAAGTTTTAAAAATTACATTTTAAATAAAAGTTTTGTTAAAAATATAACTAAATTAAAATTTTCCTAAAAGTATAACTAAATTGAAAGTTAGTCTTTTTCGCTTCGGAAATGAAATAAAAGTTTTAAAAACTTACTTTTCAAATTAAAGTTTTGTAAAAAATATAAAAATTGTAGATTAAAATTTTGATAAAATTATTACTAAATTGGAAGTTAGTCTTTTTCGCTTCGAACATGAATTTAGGGTTTTAAAAACTACATTTCAAATTCAAGTTTTATTAAAAAATGTAACTTAATTAAAATTTTGTTAAAAGTATAACTAGATTGAAAACTAGTCTCTTTGCTTCGAAAATGTCACAAAAGTTTTAAAAATTACATTTCAAATTAAAGTTTTGTTAAAAATATACCTAAATTAAAATTTTGTTAAAAGTACAACTAATTTGAAACTAGGTATTTTTCGGTTCGAAAATGAGACTAAAGTTTTAATAATTATATTTCTAATTAAAGTTTCGAAAAATATAACTAAAATAAAATTTTGTTAAAAGTATAAGTAAATTGAAAGTTAGTCTTTTTCGCTTTGAAAATGAAATTAAAATTTAAAAAATTACATTTCAAATTAAAGTTTTGTTAAAAATATAACTAAATAAAAAATTTTTTCGAAGTATAACTAAATTGAAAGGTAGAATTTTTCGCGTTGAAAATGAAATTTAAGTTTTAAAAATTACATTTCAAATTAAAGTTTTCTAAAAATATAACTAAATTAATATTTTGTTAAAAGTATAACTAAATTGAAAGTTAGCCTCTTTCGTTTCGAAAATGAATTTAGGCTTTTAAAAACTACATTTCAAATCCAAGTTTTGTAAAAAATGTAACTTAATTAAGATTTTGTTAACAGTATAACTAAATTGAAAGTTAGTCTCTGTCGCTTCGAAAATGAAATAAAAGTTT
Organism: Xylophagus ater; assembly: GCA_963422695.1. NCBI lineage: Eukaryota > Metazoa > Arthropoda > Insecta > Diptera > Xylophagidae > Xylophagus > Xylophagus ater. The sequence goes on along the minus strand of OY730481.1, from coordinate 30,485,480 downwards.
TAAAACTTACATTTCAAATTAAAGTTTTGTTAAGAAATATAATAAATTAAAATTTTGCTAAAAGTATGTCTAAATTTGTAAGCTATTCTTTTTCGCTTCGAAAATGAAATAAAAATTTTAAAAATTAAATTTAAAATTAAACTTTTGTCAAAAATATAACTAAATAAAAATTCTTTTAAAAGTATGACCAAATTGAAAGTTAGTCTTTTCGATTCGAAAACGTAATTAAAGTTTAAAAAATTACATTTCAAAGTAAAGTTTTCTACAAATGTAACTAAATTAAAATTTAGTTAAAAGTATAACTAAATTGAAAGTTAGTGTTTTTCGTTTCGAAAATGAATTTAGGGTTTTCAAAACTACATTTAAAATCCAAGTTTTGTAACAAATGTAACCTAATTAAAATTTTGTTAAAAGTATAACTAAATTGAAAGTTAGTCTTTTTCGCTTCGAAAACGAAATTAAAGTTTAAAAAAATACATTTCAAATTAAAGTTTTGTTTAAAATATATCTAAATTAATATTTTGTTAAAAGTGCAACTAAATTCAAAGTTAGTTTTTTCGGTTCGAAAATGAGATTAAAGTTTTAATAATTATATTTCAAATTAAAGTTTTGTAAAAATGTAACTAAAATAAAATTTTGTCAAAAGTATAACTAAATTGAAAGTTTATCTTTTTCGCTTGGAAAATGCAATTAAAGTTGAAAAAATTACATTTCAAATTAAAGTTTTGCTAAAAGTATAATTAAATTAAAATTTTTTTAAAAGTATAAGTAAATTGAAACGTAGCCTATTTCGCATTGAAAATGAAATTGAAGTTTTAATAATTATATTTCAAATTAAAGTTTTGTAAAAATGTAACTAAAATAAAATTTTGTCAAAAGTATAACTAAATTGAAAGTTTATCTTTTTCGCTTGGAAAATGCAATTAAAGTTGAAAAAATTACATTTCAAATTAAAGTTTTGCTAAAAATATAATTAAATTAAATTTGTTTTAAAAGTATAAGTAAATTGAAAGGTAGCCTTTTTCGCATTAAAAATGAAATTGAAGTTTTAAAAATTAGATTTCCAATTAAAGTTTTGTTAAAAATATAACTAAAATAAAATTTTGTGAAAAGTATAAGTAAATTGAAAGTTAGTCTCTTTCGCTTCGAGAATGAAATAAAAGTTTTAAAAATTACATTTCAAAATTAAGTTTTGTGAAAAATATAGCTGTTGTAGATTAAAATTTTGTTAAAAGTATAAGTAAATTGTAAGTTAGCCTTTTCGACTACGAAAAGGAAATTAAAGTTTTAAAAATGGCATTTGAATTTAAAGTTTTGTTAAAAAATAATTAAATTAAAATTTTTTTAAAAGCATAACTAAATTGAAAGTTAGCCTTTTTCGCGGTGAAAATGAAATTAAAGTTTTAAAAATTACATTTCAAATTAAAGTTTTTTAAAAATATATCTAAATTAAAATTTTGTTAAAAGTATAACTAAATTCTAAGTTACTCTCTTTCGCTCCCAGAATGGAATTAAAGTTTTAAAAATTACATTTCAAATTAACGTTCTGTAAAAATATAACTAAATTCAAATTTTGTTAAAAGTACAACTAAATTGAAATTTACTCTATTTCGCTTCGGAAATTAATTTAGATTTTGTTAAAAGTACAACTAAATTGAAATTTACTCTATTTCGCTTCGGAAATTAATTTAGGGTTTTAAAAACTACATTTAAAATCCAAGTTTTGTTAAAAAATGTAACTTAATTAAAATTTTGCTAAAAGTATAACTAAATTGAATATTAGTCACTTTTGCTTCGAAAATGAAACAAAAGTTTTAAAAAGTACATTTCAAATTAAAGTTTTGTTTAAAATATATCTAAATTAATATTTTGTTAAAAGTGCAACTAAATTCAAAGTTAGTTTTTTCGGTTCGAAAATGAGATTAAAGTTTTAATAATTATATTTCAAATTAAAGTTTTGTTAAAAATATAACTAAATAAAAAATTTTTTCGAAGTATAACTAAATTGAAAGGTAGAATTTTTCGCGTTGAAAATGAAATTTAAGTTTTAAAAATTACATTTCAAATTAAAGTTTTCTAAAAATATAACTAAATTAATATTTTGTTAAAAGTATAACGAAATTGAAAGTTAGCCTCTTTCGTTTCGAAAATGAATTTAGGCTTTTAAAAACTACATTTCAAATCCAAGTTTTGTAAAAAATGTAACTTAATTAAGATTTTGTTAACAGTATAACTAAATTGAAAGTTAGTCTCTGTCGCTTCGAAAATGAAATAAAAGTTTTAAAACTTACATTTCAAATTAAAGTTTTGTTAAGAAATATAATAAATTAAAATTTTGCTAAAAGTATGTCTAAATTTGTAAGCTTTTCTTTTTCGCTTCGAAAATGAAATAAAAATTTTAAAAATTAAATTTCAAATTAAACTTTTGTCAAAAATATAACTAAATAAAAATTCTTTTAAAAGTATGACCAAATTGAAAGTTAGTATTTTCGATTCGAAAACGTAATTAAAGTTTAAAAAATTACATTTCAAAGTAAAGTTTTCTACAAATGTAACTAAATTAAAATTCAGTTAAAAGTATAACTAAATTGAAAGTTAGTGTTTTTCGTTTCGAAAATGAATTTAGGGTTTTCAAAACTACATTTAAAATCCAAGTTTTGTAACAAATGTAACCTAATTAAAATTTTGTTAAAAGTATAACTAAATTGAAAGTTAGTCTTTTTCGCTTCGAAAACGAAATTAAAGTTTAAAAAAATACATTTCAAATTAAAGTTTTGTTTAAAATATATCTAAATTAATATTTTGTTAAAAGTGCAACTAAATTCAAAGTTAGTTTTTTCGGTTCGAAAATGAGATTAAAGTTTTAATAATTATATTTCAAATTAAAGTTTTGTAAAAATGTAACTAAAATAAAATTTTGTCAAAAGTATAACTAAATTGAAAGTTTATCTTTTTCGCTTGGAAAATGCAATTAAAGTTGAAAAAATTACATTTCAAATTAAAGTTTTGCTAAAAGTATAATTAAATTAAAATTTTTTTAAAAGTATAAGTAAATTGAAACGTAGCCTATTTCGCATTGAAAATGAAATTGAAGTTTTAATAATTATATTTCAAATTAAAGTTTTGTAAAAATGTAACTAAAATAAAATTTTGTCAAAAGTATAACTAAATTGAAAGTTTATCTTTTTCGCTTGGAAAATGCAATTAAAGTTGAAAAAATTACATTTCAAATTAAAGTTTTGCTAAAAATATAATTAAATTAAATTTTTTTTAAAAGTATAAGTAAATTGAAAGGTAGCCTTTTTCGCATTAAAAATGAAATTGAAGTTTTAAAAATTAGATTTCCAATTAAAGTTTTGTTAAAAATATAACTAAAATAAAATTTTGTGAAAAGTATAACTAAATTGAAAGTTAGTCTCTTTCGCTTCGAGAATGAAATAAAAGTTTTAAAAATTACATTTCAAAATTAAGTTTTGTGAAAAATATAGCTGTTGTAGATTAAAATTTTGTTAAAAGTATAAGTAAATTGTAAGTTAGCCTTTTCGACTACGAAAAGGAAATTAAAGTTTTAAAAATGGCATTTGAATTTAAAGTTTTGTTAAAAAATAATTAAATTAAAATTTTTTTAAAAGCATAACTAAATTGAAAGTTAGCCTTTTTCGCGGTGAAAATGAAATTAAAGTTTTAAAAATTACATTTCAAATTAAAGTTTTTTAAAAATATATCTAAATTAAAATTTTGTTAAAAGTATAACTAAATTCTAAGTTACTCTCTTTCGCTCCCAGAATGGAATTAAAGTTTTAAAAATTACATTTCAAATTAACGTTCTGTAAAAATATAACTAAATTCAAATTTTGTTAAAAGTACAACTAAATTGAAATTTACTCTATTTCGCTTCGGAAATTAATTTAGATTTTGTTAAAAGTACAACTAAATTGAAATTTACTCTATTTCGCTTCGGAAATTAATTTAGGGTTTTAAAAACTACATTTAAAATCCAAGTTTTGTTAAAAAATGTAACTTAATTAAAATTTTGCTAAAAGTATAACTAAATTGAATATTAGTCACTTTTGCTTCGAAAATGAAACAAAAGTTTTAAAAAGTACATTTCAAATTAAAGTTTTGTTAACAATATAACTAAACTAAAATTTTGTTAAAAGTACAACTAAATTGAAAGTAGGTCTTTTTCGGTTCCAAAATGAGACTAAAGTTTTAATAATTATATTTCTAATTAAAGTTTGGAGAAATATAACTAAAATAAAATTTTGTTAAAAGTACAACTAAATTGAAAGTTAGTCTTTTTCGCTTCAAAAATGAAATTAAAATTTAAAAAATTACATTTCAAATTAAAGTTTTGTTAAAAATATAACTAAATTAAAATTTTTTTAGAAGTATAACTAAACTGAAAGGTAGAATTTTTCACGTTGAAAATGAAATTAAAGTTTTAAAAACTACATTTCAAATCCAAGTTTTGTAAAAAATGTAACTTAATTAAAATTTTGTTAAAGGTATAACTAAATTGAAAGTTAGTCTCTTTCGCTTCGAAAATGAAATAAAAGTTTTCAAAATTACATTTCAAATTAAAGTTTTGTTAAAAAATATAATAAATTCAAATTTTGTTAAAGGTATAACTAAAATTGAAAGTTGAAGCAAATTAAACTTTTGTCAAAAATATAACTAAATTAAAATTGTTTTAAAAGTATAACCAAATTGAAGGTTAGTTTTTTCGCTTCGAAAATGAGATTAAAGTTTTAAAAATTACATTTCAAATTACAGTTTTGTAAAAATACAACTAAATTTAAATTTTGTTAAAAGTATAACTAAATTAAAAGTTAGTCTTTTTCGCTTCGGAAATGAATTTAGGGTTTTAAAAACTACATTTTAAATCCAAGTTTTGTTAAGAATTGTAACTTAATTAAAATTTTGTTAAAAGTATAACTAAATTGAAAGTTAGTCTTTTTACCTTCGAAAATTAATTTAGGGTTTTAAAAACTACATTTCAAATCCAAGTTTTGTAAAAAAACATAACTAAATTTAAATTTTGTTAAAACTATCACTAAATTGAAAGTTACTCTATTTCACTTCGAAAATGCATTTAGGGTTTTAAAAACTACATTTTAAATCCAAGATTTGTTAAAAAATGTAACTTAATTAAAATTTTTTTAAAAGTATAACTAAATTGAAAGATAGCCTTTTTCGCATTGAAAATGAAATTAAAATTTTAAAAAGTACATTTCTAATTAAAGTTTTGTAAAAATATAGCTAAATTTAAATTTTGTTAAAAGTATAACTAAATTGAAAGTTAGTCTTTTTCGCTTCGAAAATGAATTTAGGGTTTTAAAAACTACATTTCAAATCCAAGTTTTGTTCAAAAATGTAACTTAATTAAAATTTTGTTAAAAGTATAACTAATATGAAAGTTAGTCTCTTTCGCTTCCAGAAAGGAATTAAAGTTTTAAAAATTACATTTCAAATTAAAGTTCTGTAAAAATATAACTAAATCAACATTTTTTTGAAAGTATAATCAAATTGAAAGTTAGTCGTTTTCGCTTTCAAAATGAAATAAAAGTTTTAAAAATTAAATTTCGAATTAAACTCTTGTTAAAAATATAACTAAATTAAAAATTTTGTTAAAGTATAACTAAATTGCAAGGTAGCCTTTTTCGCATTGATAATGAAATTAAAGTTTTAAAAATTACATTTCTAGTTAAAGTTTTGTAAAAATATAACTAAATTTAAATTTTGTTATAAGTATAACTAAATTGAAAGTTAGTCTTTTCGCTTCGAAAATGAATTTAGGGTTTTAAAAACTACATTTCTATTCCAAGTTTTGTTCAAAAATGTAACTTAATTAATATATTGTTAAAACTACAACTAAATTCAAAGTTAGTCTTTTTCGGTTCGAAAATGAGATTAAAGTTGTAATAATTATATTTCATATTAAAGTTTTGTAAAAATATAACTAAAATAAAATTTTTTTAAAGGTAGAACTAAATTGGAAGTTAGTCTCTTTCGTGTTTAAAATGAAATAAAAGTTTTAAAAATTACATTTGAAATCAAAGTTTTGTTAAAAATATAACTGAATTAAAATTTTGTTGAAAGTATAATGAAATAGAAAGTTATTCTTTTTCGCTTCGAAAATGAAATAAAAGTTTTAAAAATTACATTTGAAATCAAAGTTTTGTTAAAAATATAAATAAATTAAATTTTTTTTAAAAGTATTACTAAATTGAAGGGTAGCATTTTTCGCATTGAAAATGAAATTAAAGTTTTAAAATTACATTTCTAATTAAAGTTTTTTAAAAATATAACTAAATTTAAATTTTGTTAAAAGTATAACTAAATTGAAAGTTAGTCTTTTTCGCTTCGAAAATGAATTTAGGGTTTTAAAAACTACATTTCAAATACAAGTTTTGTTCAAAAATGTAACTTAATTAAAATTTTGTTAAAAGTATAACTAAATTGAAAGCTAGTCTCTTTTGCTTCCAAAATGAAATAAATGTTTTAAAAATTACATTTCAAAGTTTTGTTAAAAATATAACAAAATTAATATTTTGTTAAAAGTACAACTAAATTCAAAGTTAGTCTTTTTCGGTTCGAAAATGAGATTAATCTTTTAATAATTATCTTTCAAATTAAAGTTTTGTAAAAATATAACTGAAATAAAATTTTTTTAAAAGTATAATTAAATTGAAAGTTATTCTTTTTCGCTTCGAAAATGATATAAAAGTTTCAAAAATTATATTTCAAATTAAAGTTTTGATAAAAATTTACCTAAATTGAAATTTTGTTAAAAGTACAACTAAATTGAAAGTAGGTCTTTTTCGGGTCGAAAATGAGATTAAAGTTTTCATAATTATATTTCAAATTAAAGTTTTCTAAAAATATAACTAAATTCAAAGTTTGTTAAAAGTATAACTAAATTGAAAGTTAATGTTTTTCCCTTCGAAAATGAATTTAGGGTTTTAAAAACTACATTTCAAATCCAAGTTTTGTAAAAAATGTAACTTAATTAATATTTTGTTAAAAGTAGAACTAAATTGGAAGTTAGTCTCTTTCGCTTTTAAAATGAAATAAAAGTTTTAAAAATTACATTTCAAATCAAAGTTTTGTTAAAAATTAGACTAAATTAATATTTTGTTAAAAGTACAACTAAATTCAAAGTTAGACTTTTTCGGTTCGAAAATGAGATTAAAGTTTTAATAATTTCTATCAAATTAAAGATTTGTAAAAATATAACTAAAATAAAATTTTGTTAAAAGTATAACTAAATTGGAAGTTAATCTTTTTCGCTTGGAAAATGGAATTACAGTTGAAAAAACTACATTTCAAATTAAAGTTTTGTTAAAAATATAACTAAATTAAAATTTTTTTTAAAGTATAAATAAATTGCAATGTAGCCCTTTTCGCATTGAAAATGAAATTAAAATTTTAAAAATTACATTTCAAATTAAAGTTTTGTTAAAAATATAACTAAATTAAAATTTTGTTAAAAGTAGAACTAAATTGGAAGTTAGTCTTTTTCGCTTCCAAGGCGAAATAAAAATTTAAAAATTAAATTTCAAATTAAACTCTTGTTAAAAATATAACTAAATTAAAATTTTTTTAAAAGTATAACCAAATTGAAAGCTAGTCTTTTTCGCTTCCAAGGCGAAATAAAAATTTAAAAATTAAATTTCAAATTAAACTCTTGTTAAAAATATAACTAAATTAAAATTTTTTTAAAAGTATAACTAAATTGAAAGATAGCCTTTTTCGCATTGAAAATGAAATTAAAGTTTTAAAAAGTACATTTCAAATTAAAATTTTGTAAAAATATAACTAAATTTAAATTTTGTTAAAAGTACAACTAAATTCAAAGTTAATCTCTTTCGCTAGGAAAATGCAATTATAGTTTAAAGAATTAAATTCCAAATTAAAGTTTTGTTAAAAATATAACTAAATCAACATTTTTTTGAAAGTATAATCAAATTGAAAGTTAGTCGTTTTCGCTTCCAGAATGAAATAAAAGTTTTAAAAATTAAATTTCGAATTAAACTCTTGTTAAAAATATAACTAAATTAAAAATTTTGCTAAAGTATAACTAAATTGCAAGGTAGCTTTTTCGCATTGAAAATGAAATTAAAGTTTTAAAAATTACATTTCAAATGAAAGTTTTGAAAAAATATAACTAAACTTAAATTTTTTTAAAAGTATAACTAAATTGAAAGCTAGTCTCTTTTGCTTCTAAAATGAAATAAATGTTTTAAAAATTACATTTCAAAGTTTTGTTAAAAATATAGCTAAATTAATATTTTGCTAAAAGTACAACTAAATTGAAAGTAGGTTTTTTCGGTTCGAAAATGAGATTAAAGTTTTAATAATTAAATTTCGAATTGAAGTTTGGAAAAATAAAACTAAAATAAAATTTTGTTAAAAGTATAACTAAATTGGAAGTTAGTCCCTTTCGCTTTTAAAATGAAATAAAAGTTTTAAATATTACATTTCAAATCAAAGTTTTGTTAAAAATATAACTAAATTAAAATTTTGTTAAAAGTACAACTAAATTAAAATTTTGTTAAAAGTACAACTAAATTGAAAGTAGGTCTTTTTCGGTTCGAAAATGAGATTAAAGTTTTAATAATTATATTTCAAATTAAAGTTTTCTAAAAATATAACTAAATTTAAATTTTGTTAAAAGTATAACTAAATTGAAAGTTAGTGTTTTTCGTTTCGAAAATGAATTTAGGGTTTTCAAAACTACATTTAAAATCCAAGTTTTGTAACAAATGTAACCTAATTAAAATTTTGTTAAAAGTATAACTAAATTGAAAGTTAGTCTTTTTCGCTTCGAAAACGAAATTAAAGTTTAAAAAAATACATTTCAAATTAAAGTTTTGTTTAAAATATATCTAAATTAATATTTTGTTAAAAGTGCAACTAAATTCAAAGTTAGTTTTTTCGGTTCGAAAATGAGATTAAAGTTTTAATAAATATATTTCAAATTAAAGTTTTGTAAAAATGTAACTAAAATAAAATTTTGTCAAAAGTATAACTAAATTGAAAGTTTATCTTTTTCGCTTGGAAAATGCAATAAAAGTTGAAAAAATTACATTTCAAATTAAAGTTTTGCTAAAAGTATAATTAAATTAAAATTTTTTTAAAAGTATAAGTAAATTGAAACGTAGCCTATTTCGCATTGAAAATGAAATTGAAGTTTTAATAATTATATTTCAAATTAAAGTTTTGTAAAAATGTAACTAAAATAAAATTTTGTCAAAAGTATAACTAAATTGAAAGTTTATCTTTTTCGCTTGGAAAATGCAATTAAAGTTGAAAAAATTACATTAGAAATTAAAGTTTTGCTAAAAATATAATTAAATTAAATTTTTTTTAAAAGTATAAGTAAATTGAAAGGTAGCCTTTTTCGCATTAAAAATGAAATTGAAGTTTTAAAAATTAGATTTCCAATTAAAGTTTTGTTAAAAATATAACTAAAATAAAATTTTGTGAAAAGTATAACTAAATTGAAAGTTAGTCTCTTTCGCTTCGAGAATGAAATAAAAGTTTTAAAAATTACATTTCAAAATTAAGTTTTGTGAAAAATATAGCTGTTGTAGATTAAAATTTTGTTAAAAGTATAAGTAAATTGTAAGTTAGCCTTTTCGACTACGAAAAGGAAATTAAAGTTTTAAAAATTGCATTTGAATTTAAAGTTTTGTTAAAAAATAATTAAATTAAAATTTTTTTAAAAGCATAACTAAATTGAAAGTTAGCCTTTTTCGCGGTGAAAATGAAATTAAAGTTTTAAAAATTACATTTCAAATTAAAGTTTTTTAAAAATATATCTAAATTAAAATTTTGTTAAAAGTATAACTAAATTCTAAGTTACTCTCTTTCGCTCCCAGAATGGAATTAAAGTTTTAAAAATTACATTTCAAATTAACGTTCTGTAAAAATATAACTAAATTCAAATTTTGTTAAAAGTACAACTAAATTGAAATTTACTCTATTTCGCTTCGGAAATTAATTTAGATTTTGTTAAAAGTACAACTAAATTGAAATTTACTCTATTTCGCTTCGGAAATTAATTTAGGGTTTTAAAAACTACATTTAAAATCCAAGTTTTGTTAAAAAATGTAACTTAATTAAAATTTTGCTAAAAGTATAACTAAATTGAATATTAGTCACTTTTGCTTCGAAAATGAAACAAAAGTTTTAAAAAGTACATTTCAAATTAAAGTTTTGTTAACAATATAACTAAATTAAAATTTTGTTAAAAGTACAACTAAATTGAAAGTAGGTCTTTTTCGGTTCCAAAATGAGACTAAAGTTTTAATAATTATATTTCTAATTAAAGTTTGGAGAAATATAACTAAAATAAAATTTTGTTAAAAGTACAACTAAATTGAAAGTTAGTCTTTTTCGCTTCAAAAATGAAATTAAAATTTAAAAAATTACATTTCAAATTAAAGTTTTGTTAAAATTATAACTAAATTAAAATTTTTTTAGAAGTATAACTAAACTGAAAGGTAGAATTTTTCACGTTGAAAATGAAATTAAAGTTTTAAAAACTACATTTCAAATCCAAGTTTTGTAAAAAATGTAACTTAATTAAAATTTTGTTAAAGGTATAACTAAATTGAAAGTTAGTCTCTTTCGCTTCGAAAATGAAATAAAAGTTTTCAAAATTACATTTCAAATTAAAGTTTTGTTAAAAAATATAATAAATTCAAATTTTGTTAAAGGTATAACTAAAATTGAAAGTTGAAGCAAATTAAACTTTTGTCAAAAATATAACTAAATTAAAATTGTTTTAAAAGTATAACCAAATTGAAGGTTAGTTTTTTCGCTTCGAAAATGAGATTAAAGTTTTAAAAATTACATTTCAAATTACAGTTTTGTAAAAATACAACTAAATTTAAATTTTGTTAAAAGTATAACTAAATTAAAAGTTGGTCTTTTTCGCTTCGGAAATGAATTTAGGGTTTTAAAAACTACATTTTAAATCCAAGTTTTGTTAAGAATTGTAACTTAATTAAAATTTTGTTAAAAGTATAACTAAATTGAAAGTTAGTCTTTTTACCTTCGAAAATTAATTTAGGGTTTTAAAAACTACATTTCAAATCCAAGTTTTGTAAAAAAACATAACTAAATTTAAATTTTGTTAAAAGTATCACTAAATTGAAAGTTACTCTATTTCACTTCGAAAATGCATTTAGGGTTTTAAAAACTACATTTTAAATCCAAGATTTGTTAAAAAATGTAACTTAATTAAAATTTTTTTAAAAGTATAACTAAATTGAAAGATAGCCTTTTTCGCATTGAAAATGAAATTAAAATTTTAAAAAGTACATTTCTAATTAAAGTTTTGTAAAAATATAGCTAAATTTAAATTTTGTTAAAAGTATAACTAAATTGAAAGTTAGTCTTTTTCGCTTCGAAAATGAATTTAGGGTTTTAAAAACTACATTTCAAATCCAAGTTTTGTTCAAAAATGTAACTTAATTAAAATTTTGTTAAAAGTCTAACTAAATTGAAAGTTAGTCTCTTTCGCTTCCAGAAAGGAATTAAAGTTTTAAAAATTACATTTCAAATTAAAGTTCTGTAAAAATATAACTAAATCAACATTTTTTTGAAAGTATAATCAAATTGAAAGTTAGTCGTTTTCGCTTTCAAAATGAAATAAAAGTTTTAAAAATTAAATTTCGAATTAAACTCTTGTTAAAAATATAACTAAATTAAAAATTTTGTTAAAGTATAACTAAATTGCAAGGTAGCCTTTTTCGCATTGATAATGAAATTAAAGTTTTAAAAATTACATTTCTAGTTAAAGTTTTGTAAAAATATAACTAAATTTAAATTTTGTTATAAGTATAACTAAATTGAATGTTAGTCTTTTCGCTTCGAAAATGAATTTAGGGTTTTAAAAACTACATTTCTATTCCAAGTTTTGTTCAAAAATGTAACTTAATTAATATATTGTTAAAACTACAACTAAATTCAAAGTTAGTCTTTTTCGGTTCGAAAATGAGAATAAAGTTGTAATAATTATATTTCAAATTAAAGTTTTGTAAAAATATAACTAAAATAAAATTTTTTTAAAGGTAGAACTAAATTGGAAGTTAGTCTCTTTCGTGTTTAAAATGAAATAAAAGTTTTAAAAATTACATTTGAAATCAAAGTTTTGTTAAAAATATAACTGAATTAAAATTTTGTTGAAAGTATAATGAAATAGAAAGTTATTCTTTTTCGCTTCGAAAATGAAATAAAAGTTTTAAAAATTACATTTGAAATCAAAGTTTTGTTAAAAATATAAATAAATTAAATTTTTTTTAAAAGTATTACTAAATTGAAGGGTAGCATTTTTCGCATTGAAAATGAAATTAAAGTTTTAAAATTACATTTCTAATTAAAGTTTTTTAAAAATATAACTAAATTTAAATTTTGTTAAAAGTATAACTAAATTGAAAGTTAGTCTTTTTCGCTTCGAAAATGAATTTAGGGTTTTAAAAACTACATTTCAAATACAAGTTTTGTTCAAAAATGTAACTTAATTAAAATTTTGTTAAAAGTATAACTAAATTGAAAGCTAGTCTCTTTTGCTTCCAAAATGAAATAAATGTTTTAAAAATTACATTTCAAAGTTTTGTTAAAAATATAACAAAATTAATATTTTGTTAAAAATACAACTAAATTCAAAGTTAGTCTTTTTCGGTTCGAAAATGAGATTAATCTTTTAATAGTTATCTTTCAAATTAAAGTTTTGTAAAAATATAACTGAAATAAAATTTTTTTAAAAGTATAATTAAATTGAAAGTTATTCTTTTTCGCTTCGAAAATGATATAAAAGTTTCAAAAATTATATTTCAAATTAAAATTTTGATAAAAATTTACCTAAATTAAAATTTTGTTAAAAGTACAACTAAATTGAAAGTAGGTCTTTTTCGGTTCGAAAATGAGATTAAAGTTTTCATAATTATATTTCAAATTAAAGTTTTCTAAAAATATAACTAAATTCAAAGTTTGTTAAAAGTATAACTAAATTGAAAGTTAATGTTTTTCCCTTCGAAAATGAATTTAGGGTTTTAAAAACTACATTTCAAATCCAAGTTTTGTAAAAAATGTAACTTAATTAATATTTTGTTAAAAGTAGAACTAAATTGGAAGTTAGTCTCTTTCGCTTTTAAAATGAAATAAAAGTTTTAAAAATTACATTTCAAATCAAAGTTTTGTTAAAAATTAGACTAAATTAATATTTTGTTAAAAGTACAACTAAATTCAAAGTTAGACTTTTTCGGTTCGAAAATGAGATTAAAGTTTTAATAATTATCTATCAAATTAAAGATTTGTAAAAATATAACTAAAATAAAATTTTGTTAAAAGTATAACTAAATTGGAAGTTAATCTTTTTCGCTTGGAAAATGCAATTACAGTTGAAAAAACTACATTTCAAATTAAAGTTTTGTTAAAAATATAACTAAATTAAAATTTTTTTTAAAGTATAAATAAATTGCAATGCAGCCCTTTTCGCATTGAAAATGAAATTAAAATTTTAAAAATTACATTTCAAATTAAAGTTTTGTTAAAAATATAACTAAATTAAAATTTTGTTAAAAGTAGAACTAAATTGGAAGTTAGTCTTTTTCGCTTCCAAGGCGAAATAAAAATTTAAAAATTAAATTTCAAATTAAACTCTTGTTAAAAATATAGCTAAATTAAAATTTTTTTAAAAGTATAACCAAATTGAAAGCTAGTCTTTTTCGCTTCCAAGGCGAAATAAAAATTTAAAAATTAAATTTCAAATTAAACTCTTGTTAAAAATATAACTAAATTAAAATTTTTTTAAAAGTATAACTAAATTGAAAGATAGCCTTTTTCGCATTGAAAATGAAATTAAAGTTTTAAAAAGTACATTTCAAATTAAAATTTTGTAAAAATATAACTAAATTTAAATTTTGTTAAAAGTACAACTAAATTCAAAGTTAATCTCTTTCGCTAGGAAAATGCAATTATAGTTTAAAAAATTAAATTCCAAATTAAAGTTTTGTTAAAAATATAACTAAATCAACATTTTTTTGAAAGTATAATCAAATTGAAAGTTAGTCGTTTTCGCTTCCAGAATGAAATAAAAGTTTTAAAAATTAAATTTCGAATTAAACTCTTGTTAAAAATATAACTAAATTAAAAATTTTGCTAAAGTATAACTAAATTGCAAGGTAGCCTTTTTCGCATTGAAAATGAAATTAAAGTTTTAAAAATTACATTTCAAATGAAAGTTTTGAAAAAATATAACTAAACTTAAATTTTTTTAAAAGTATAACTAAATTGAAAGCTAGTCTCTTTTGCTTCTAAAATGAAATAAATGTTTTAAAAATTACATTTCAAAGTTTTGTTAAAAATATAGCTAAATTAATATTTTGCTAAAAGTACAACTAAATTGAAAGTAGGTTTTTTCGGTTCGAAAATGAGATTAAAGTTTTAATAATTAAATTTCGAATTGAAGTTTGGAAAAATAAAACTAAAATAAAATTTTGTTAAAAGTATAACTAAATTGGAAGTTAGTCCTTTTCGCTTTTAAAATGAAATAAAAGTTTTAAATATTACATTTCAAATCAAAGTTTTGTTAAAAATATAACTAAATTAAAATTTTGTTAAAAGTACAACTAAATTAAAATTTTGTTAAAAGTACAACTAAATTGAAAGTAGGTCTTTTTCGGTTCGAAAATGAGATTAAAGTTTTAATAATTATATTTCAAATTAAAGTTTTCTAAAAATATAACTAAATTAAAATTTTGTTAAAAGTATAACAAAATTGAAAGGTAGCCTTTTTCGCGTTGAAAATGAAGTTAGAGTTTTAAAAATTACATTTCAAATTAAAATTTTGTAAAAATATAACTAAATTTAAATTTTGTTAAAAGTAAAACTAAATTCGAAGTTAGTCTTCTTCGGTTGGAAAATGAGATTAAAGTTTTAATAATTATATTTCAAATTAAAGTTTTGTAAAAATATAACTAAATTTAAATTTTGTTATAAGTATAACTAAATTGAAAGTAGGTCTTTTTCGGTTCCAAAATGAGATTAAAGTTTTAATAATTATATTTCAAATTAAAGTTTTCTAAAAATATAACTAAATTAAAATTTTGTTAAAAGTATAACAAAATTGAAAGGGAGCCTTTTTCGCGTTGAAAATGAAGTTAAAGTTTTAAAAATTACATTTCAAATTAAAATTTTTTAAAAATATAACTAAATTTAAATTTTGTGAAAAGTAAAACTAAATTCGAAGTTAGTCTTCTTCGGTTGGAAAATGAGATTAAAGTTTTAATAATTACATTTCAAATTAAAGTTTTCTAAAAATATAACTAAATTAAAATTTTGTTAAAAGTATAACAATATTGAAAGGGAGCCCTTTTCGCGTTGAAAATGAAGTTAAAGTTCTAAAAATTACATTTCAAATTAAAATTTTGTAAAAATATAACTGAATTTAAATTTTGTTAAAAGTAAAACTAAATTCGAAGTTAGTCTTCTTCGGTTGGAAAATGAGATTAAAGTTTTAATAATTATATTTCAAATTAAAGTTTTCTAAAAATATAACTAAATTAAAATTTTGTTAAAAGTATAACAATATTGAAAGGGAGCCCTTTTCGCTTTGAAAATGAAGTTAAAGTTTTAAAAATTACATTTCAAATTAAAATTTTGTAAAAATATAACTAAATTCAAAGTTTGTTAAAAGTACAACTAAATTGAAATTTACTCTATTTCGCTTCGGAAATTAATTTAGGGTTTTAAAAACTACATTTAAAATCCAAGTTTTGTTAAAAAATGTAACTTAATTAAAATTTTGTTAAAAGTATAACTAAATTGAATATTAGTCACTTTTGCTTCGAAAAAGAAACAAAAGTTTTAAAAAGTACATTTCAAATTAAAGTTTTGTTAACAATATAACTAAATTAAAATTTTGTTAAAAGTACAACTAAATTGAAAGTAGGTCTTTTTCGGTTCCAAAATGAGACTAAAGTTTTAATAATTATATTTCTAATTAAAGTTTGGAGAAATATAACTAAAATAAAATTTTGTTAAAAGTACAACTAAATTGAAAGTTAGTCTTTTTCGCTTCAAAAATGAAATTAAAATTTAAAAAATTACATTTCAAATTAAAGTTTTGTTAAAAATATAACTAAATTAAAATTTTTTTAGAAGTACAACTAAATTGAAAGTTAGTCTTTTTCGCTTCAAAAATGAAATTAAAGTTTTAAAAGCTACATTTCAAATCCAAGTTTTGTAAAAAATGTAACTTAATTAAAATTTTGTTAAAGGTATAACTAAATTGAAAGTTAGTCTCTTTCGCTTCGAAAATGAAATAAAAGTTTTCAAAATTACATTTCAAATTAAAGTTTTGTTAAAAAATATAATAAATTTAAATTTTGTTAAAGGTATAACTAAAATTGAAAGTTGAAGCAAATTAAACTTTTGTCAAAAATATAACTAAATTGAAATTGTTTTAAAAGTATAACCAAATTGAAGGTTAGTTTTTTCGCTTCGAAAATGAGATTAAAGTTTTAAAAATTACATTTCAAATTACAGTTTTGTAAAAATACAACTAAATTTAAATTTTGTTAAGAGTATAACTAAATTAAAAGTTAGTCTTTTTCGCTTCGGAAATGAATTTATGGTTTTAAAAACTACATTTTAAATCCAAGTTTTGTTAAGAATTGTAACTTAATTAAAATTTTGTTAAAAGTATAACTAAATTGAAAGTTAGTCTTTTTACCTTCGAAAATTAATTTAGGGTTTTAAAAACTACATTTCAAATCCAAGTTTTGTAAAAAAAAATAACTAAATTTAAATTTTGTTAAAAGTATCACTAAATTGAAAGTTACTCTATTTCACTTCGAAAATGCATTTAGGGTTTTAAAAACTACATTTTAAATCCAAGATTTGTTAAAAAATGTAACTTAATTAAAATTTTTTTAAAAGTATAACTAAATTGAAAGTTAGTCTCTTTCGCTTCCAGAAAGGAATTAAAGTTTTAAAAATTACATTTCAAATTAAAGTTCTGTAAAAATATAACTAAATCAACATTTTTTTGAAAGTATAATTAAATTGAAAGTTAGTCGTTTTCGCTTTCAAAATGAAATAAAAGTTTTAAAAATTAAATTTCGAATTAAACTCTTGTTAAAATTATAAATAAATTAAAAATTTTGTTAAAGTATAACTAAATTGCAAGGTAGCCTTTTTCGCATTGATAATGAAATTAAAGTTTTAAAAATTACATTTCTAATTAAAGTTTTGTAAAAATATAACTAAATTTAAATTTTGTTATAAGCATAACTAAATTGAAAGTTAGTCTTTTCGCTTCGAAAATGAATTTAGGGTTTTAAAAACTACATTTCTATTCCAAGTTTTGTTCAAAAATGTAACTTAATTAATATATTGTTAAAACTACAACAAAATTCAAAGTTAATCTTTTTCGGTTCGAAAATGAGACTAAAGTTGTAATAATTATATTTCAAATTAAAGTTTTGTAAAAATATAACTAAAATAAAATTTTTTTAAAGGTAGAACTAAATTGGAAGTTAGTCTCTTTCGTGTTTAAAATGAAATAAAAGTTTTAAAAATTACATTTCAAATCAAAGTTTTGTTAAAAATATAACTGAATTTAAATTTTGTTGAAAGTATAATTAAATAGAAAGTTATTCTTTTTCGCTTCGAAAATGAAATAAAAGTTTTAAAAATTACATTTGAAATCAAAGTTTTGTTAAAAATATAAATAAATTAAATTTTTTTTAAAGTATTACTAAATTGAAGGGTAGCCTTTTTCGCATTGAAAATGAAATTAAAGTTTTAAAAATTACATTTCTAATTAAAGTTTTGTAAAAATATAACAAAATTTAAATTTTGTTAAAAGTATAACTAAATTGAAAGTTAGTCTTTTTCGCTTCGGAAATGAATTTAGGGTTTTAAAAACTACATTTCAAATACAAGTTTTGTTCAAAAATGTAACGTAATTAAAATTTTGTTAAAAGTATAACTAAATTGAAAGCTAGTCTCTTTTGCTTCCAAAATGAAATTAAAGTTTTAAAAATTACATTTCTAATTAAAGTTTTGTAAAAATATAACAAAATTTAAATTTTGTTAAAAGTATAACTAAATTGAAAGTTAGTCTTTTTCGCTTCGGAAATGAATTTAGGGTTTTAAAAACTATATTTCAAATCCAAATTTTGCTAAAAAATGTAACTTCATTAAAATTTTGTTAAAAGTATAACTAAATTGAAAGTTAGTCTCTTTCGCTCCCAGATTGGAATTAAAGTTTTAAAAATTACATTTCAAATTAACGTTCTGTAAAAATATAACTAAATTAATATTTTGTTAAAAGTACAACTAAATTCAAAGTTAGTCTTTTTCGGTTCGAAAATGAGATTAATCTTTTAATAATTATCTTTCAAATTAAAGTTTTGTAAAAATATAACTGAAATAAAATTTTTTTAAAAGTATAATTAAATTGAAAGTTATTCTTTTTCGCTTCGAAAATGATATAAAAGTTTCAAAAATTATATTTCAAATGAAAGTTTTGTAAAAATATAACTAAATTTAAATTTTGTTATAAGCATAACTAAATTGAAAGTTATGCTTTTCGCTTCGAAAATGAATTTAGGGTTTTAAAAACTACATTTCTATTCCAAGTTTTGTTCAAAAATGTACCTTAATTAATATATTGTTAAAACTACAACAAAATTCAAAGTTAATCTTTTTCGGTTCGAAAATGAGATTAAAGTTTTCATAATTATATTTCAAATTAAAGTTTTCTAAAAATATAACTAAATTCAAATTTTGTTAAAAGTATAACTAAATTGAAAGTTAATGTTTTTCCCTTCGAAAATGAATTTAGGGTTTTAAAAACTACATTTCAAATCCAAGTTTTGTAAAAAATGTAACTTAATTAATATTTTGTTAAAAGTAGAACTAAATTGGAAGTTAGTCTCTTTCGCTTTTAAAATGAAATAAAAGTTTTAAAAATTACATTTCAAATCAAAGTTTTGTTAAAAATATAACTAAATTAAAATTTTGTTAAAAGGAGAGCTGAATTGGAAGTTAGTCTCTTTCGCTTTTAAAATGAAATAAAAGTTTTAAAAATTACATTTTAAATTAAAGTTTTGTTAAAAATTAGACTAAATTAATATTTTGTTAAAAGTACAACTAAATTCAAAGTTAGACTTTTTCGGTTCGAAAATGAGATTAAAGTTTTAATAATTATCTATCAAATTAAAGACTTGTAAAAATATAACTAAAATAAAATTTTGTTAAAAGTATAACTAAATTGGAAGTTAATCTTTTTCACTTGGAAAATGCAATTACACTTGAAAAAATTACATTTCAAATTAAAGTTTTGTTAAAAATATAACTAAATTAAAATTTTTTTTAAAGTTTAAATAGATTGCAATGTAGCCTTTTTCGCATTGAAAATGAAATTAAAATTTTAAAAATTACATTTCAAATTAAAGTTCTGTTAAAAATATTCCTAAATTAAAATTTTGTTAAAAGTATAACAATATTGAAAGGGAGCCCTTTTCGCTTTGAAAATGAAGTTAAAGTTTTAAAAATTACATTTCAAATTAAAATTTTGTAAAAATATAACTAAATTCAAATTTTGTTAAAAGTACAACTAAATTGAAATTTACTCTATTTCGCTTCGGAAATTAATCTAGGGTTTTAAAAACTACATTTAAAATCCAAGTTTTGTTAAAAAATGTAACTTAATTAAAATTTTGTTAAAAGTACAACTAAATTGAAAGTTAGTCTTTTTCGCTTCTAAAATGAAATTAAAATTTAAAAAATTACATTTCAAATTAAAGTTTTGTTAAAAATATAACTAAATTAAAATTTTTTTAGAAGTATAACTAAACTGAAAGGTAGAATTTTTCACGTTGCAAATGAAATTAAAGTTTTAAAAACTACATTTCAAATCCAAGTTTTGTAAAAAATGTAACTTAATTAAAATTTTGTTAAAGGTATAACTAAATTGAAAGTTAGTCTCTTTCGCTTCGAAAATGAAATAAAAGTTTTCAAAATTACATTTCAAATTAAAGTTTTGTTAAAAAATATAATAAATTTAAATTTTGTTAAAGGTATAACTAAAATTGAAAGTTGAAGCAAATTAAACTTTTGTAAAAAATATAACTAAATTAAAATTGTTTTAAAAGTATATCCAAATTGAAGGTTAGTTTTTTCGCTTCGAAAATGAGATTAAAGTTTTAAAAATTACATTTTAAATTACAGTTTTGTAAAAATACAACTAAATTTAAATTTTGTTAAAAGTATAACTAAATTAAAAGTTAGTCTTTTTCGCTTCGGAAATGAATTTAGGGTTTTAAAAACTACATTTTAAATCCAAGTTTTGTTAAGAATTGTAACTTAATTAAAATTTTGTTAAAAGTATAACTAAATTGAAAGTTAGTCTTTTTACCTTCGAAAATTAATTTAGGGTTTTAAAAACTACATTTCAAATCCAAGTTTTGTAAAAAAACATAACTAAATTTAAATTTTGTTAAAAGTATCACTAAATTGAAAGTTACTCTATTTCACTTCGAAAATGCTTTTAGGGTTTTAAAAACTACATTTTAAATCCAAGATTTGTTAAAAAATGTAACTTAATTAAATTTTTTTTAAAAGTATAACTAAATTGGAAGATAGCCTTTTTCGCATTGAAAATGAAATTAAAATTTTAAAAAGTACATTTCTAATTAAAGTTTTGTAAAAATATAGCTAAATTTAAATTTTGTTAAAAGTATAACTAAATTGAAAGTTAGTCTTTTTCGCTTCGAAAATGAATTTAGGGTTTTAAAAACTACATTTCAAATCCAAGTTTTGTTCAAAAATGTAACTTAATTAAAATTTTTTTAAAAGTATAACTAAATTGAAAGATAGCCTTTTTCGCATTGAAAATGAAATTAAAATTTTAAAAAGTACATTTCTAATTAAAGTTTTGTAAAAATATAGCTAAATTTAAATTTTGTTAAAAGTATAACTAAATTGAAAGTTAGTCTTTTTCGCTTCGAAAATGAATTTAGGGTTTTAAAAACTACATTTCAAATCCAAGTTTTGTTAAAAATATAACTAAATTAAAATTTTGTTAAAAGTAGAACTAAATTGGAAGTTAGTCTTTTTCGCTTCCAAGGCGAAATAAAAATTTAAAAATTAAATTTCAAATTAAACTCTTGTTAAAAATATAACTAAATTAAAATTTTTTTAAAAGTATAACCAAATTGAAAGCTAGTCTTTTTCGCTTCCAAGGCGAAATAAAAATTTAAAAATTAAATTTCAAATTAAACTTTTGTTAAAAATATAACTAAATTAAAATTTTTTTAAAAGTATAACTAAATTGAAAGATAGCCTTTTTCGCATTGAAAATGAAATTAAAGTTTTAAAAAGTACATTTCAAATTAAAATTTTGTAAAAATATAACTAAATTTAAATTTTGTTAAAAGTACAACTAAATTCAAAGTTAATCTCTTTCGCTAGGAAAATGCAATTATAGTTTAAAAAATTAAATTCCAAGTTAAAGTTTTGTTAAAAATATAACTAAATCAACATTTTTTTGAAAGTATAATCAAATTGAAAGTTAGTCGTTTTCGCTTCCAGAATGAAATAAAAGTTTTAAAAATTAAATTTCGAATTAAACTCTTGTTAAAAATATAACTAAATTAAAAATTTTGCTAAAGTATAACTAAATTGCAAGGTAGCCTTTTTCGCATTGAAAATGAAATTAAAGTTTTAAAAATTACATTTCAAATGAAAGTTTTGAAAAAATATAACTAAACTTAAATTTTTTTAAAAGTATAACTAAATTGAAAGCTAGTCTCTTTTGCTTCTAAAATGAAATAAATGTTTTAAAAATTACATTTCAAAGTTTTGTTAAAAATATAGCTAAATTAATATTTTGCTAAAAGTACAACTAAATTGAAAGTAGGTCTTTTTCGGTTCCAAAATGAGATTAAAGTTTTAATAATTATATTTCAAATTAAAGTTTTCTAAAAATATAACTAAATTAAAATTTTGTTAAAAGTATAACAAAATTGAAAGGGAGCCTTTTTCGCGTTGAAAATGAAGTTAAAGTTTTAAAAATTACATTTCAAATTAAAATTTTTTAAAAATATAACTAAATTTAAATTTTGTGAAAAGTAAAACTAAATTCGAAGTTAGTCTTCTTCGGTTGGAAAATGAGATTAAAGTTTTAATAATTACATTTCAAATTAAAGTTTTCTAAAAATATAACTAAATTAAAATTTTGTTAAAAGTATAACAATATTGAAAGGGAGCCCTTTTCGCGTTGAAAATGAAGTTAAAGTTCTAAAAATTACATTTCAAATTAAAATTTTGTAAAAATATAACTGAATTTAAATTTTGTTAAAAGTAAAACTAAATTCGAAGTTAGTCTTCTTCGGTTGGAAAATGAGATTAAAGTTTTAATAATTATATTTCAAATTAAAGTTTTCTAAAAATATAACTAAATTAAAATTTTGTTAAAAGTATAACAATATTGAAAGGGAGCCCTTTTCGCTTTGAAAATGAAGTTAAAGTTTTAAAAATTACATTTCAAATTAAAATTTTGTAAAAATATAACTAAATTCAAAGTTTGTTAAAAGTACAACTAAATTGAAATTTACTCTATTTCGCTTCGGAAATTAATTTAGGGTTTTAAAAACTACATTTAAAATCCAAGTTTTGTTAAAAAATGTAACTTAATTAAAATTTTGTTAAAAGTATAACTAAATTGAATATTAGTCACTTTTGCTTCGAAAAAGAAACAAAAGTTTTAAAAAGTACATTTCAAATTAAAGTTTTGTTAACAATATAACTAAATTAAAATTTTGTTAAAAGTACAACTAAATTGAAAGTAGGTCTTTTTCGGTTCCAAAATGAGACTAAAGTTTTAATAATTATATTTCTAATTAAAGTTTGGAGAAATATAACTAAAATAAAATTTTGTTAAAAGTACAACTAAATTGAAAGTTAGTCTTTTTCGCTTCAAAAATGAAATTAAAATTTAAAAAATTACATTTCAAATTAAAGTTTTGTTAAAAATATAACTAAATTAAAATTTTTTTAGAAGTACAACTAAATTGAAAGTTAGTCTTTTTCGCTTCAAAAATGAAATTAAAGTTTTAAAAGCTACATTTCAAATCCAAGTTTTGTAAAAAATGTAACTTAATTAAAATTTTGTTAAAGGTATAACTAAATTGAAAGTTAGTCTCTTTCGCTTCGAAAATGAAATAAAAGTTTTCAAAATTACATTTCAAATTAAAGTTTTGTTAAAAAATATAATAAATTTAAATTTTGTTAAAGGTATAACTAAAATTGAAAGTTGAAGCAAATTAAACTTTTGTCAAAAATATAACTAAATTGAAATTGTTTTAAAAGTATAACCAAATTGAAGGTTAGTTTTTTCGCTTCGAAAATGAGATTAAAGTTTTAAAAATTACATTTCAAATTACAGTTTTGTAAAAATACAACTAAATTTAAATTTTGTTAAGAGTATAACTAAATTAAAAGTTAGTCTTTTTCGCTTCGGAAATGAATTTATGGTTTTAAAAACTACATTTTAAATCCAAGTTTTGTTAAGAATTGTAACTTAATTAAAATTTTGTTAAAAGTATAACTAAATTGAAAGTTAGTCTTTTTACCTTCGAAAATTAATTTAGGGTTTTAAAAACTACATTTCAAATCCAAGTTTTGTAAAAAAAAATAACTAAATTTAAATTTTGTTAAAAGTATCACTAAATTGAAAGTTACTCTATTTCACTTCGAAAATGCATTTAGGGTTTTAAGAACTACATTTTAAATCCAAGATTTGTTAAAAAATGTAACTTAATTAAAATTTTTTTAAAAGTATAACTAAATTGAAAGTTAGTCTCTTTCGCTTCCAGAAAGGAATTAAAGTTTTAAAAATTACATTTCAAATTAAAGTTCTGTAAAAATATAACTAAATCAACATTTTTTTGAAAGTATAATTAAATTGAAAGTTAGTCGTTTTCGCTTTCAAAATGAAATAAAAGTTTTAAAAATTAAATTTCGAATTAAACTCTTGTTAAAATTATAAATAAATTAAAAATTTTGTTAAAGTATAACTAAATTGCAAGGTAGCCTTTTTCGCATTGATAATGAAATTAAAGTTTTAAAAATTACATTTCTAATTAAAGTTTTGTAAAAATATAACTAAATTTAAATTTTGTTATAAGCATAACTAAATTGAAAGTTAGTCTTTTCGCTTCGAAAATGAATTTAGGGTTTTAAAAACTACATTTCTATTCCAAGTTTTGTTCAAAAATGTAACTTAATTAATATATTGTTAAAACTACAACAAAATTCAAAGTTAATCTTTTTCGGTTCGAAAATGAGACTAAAGTTGTAATAATTATATTTCAAATTAAAGTTTTGTAAAAATATAACTAAAATAAAATTTTTTTAAAGGTAGAACTAAATTGGAAGTTAGTCTCTTTCGTGTTTAAAATGAAATAAAAGTTTTAAAAATTACATTTCAAATCAAAGTTTTGTTAAAAATATAACTGAATTTAAATTTTGTTGAAAGTATAATTAAATAGAAAGTTATTCTTTTTCGCTTCGAAAATGAAATAAAAGTTTTAAAAATTACATTTGAAATCAAAGTTTTGTTAAAAATATAAATAAATTAAATTTTTTTTAAAGTATTACTAAATTGAAGGGTAGCCTTTTTCGCATTGAAAATGAAATTAAAGTTTTAAAAATTACATTTCTAATTAAAGTTTTGTAAAAATATAACAAAATTTAAATTTTGTTAAAAGTATAACTAAATTGAAAGTTAGTCTTTTTCGCTTCGGAAATGAATTTAGGGTTTTAAAAACTACATTTCAAATACAAGTTTTGTTCAAAAATGTAACGTAATTAAAATTTTGTTAAAAGTATAACTAAATTGAAAGCTAGTCTCTTTTGCTTCCAAAATGAAATTAAAGTTTTAAAAATTACATTTCTAATTAAAGTTTTGTAAAAATATAACAAAATTTAAATTTTGTTAAAAGTATAACTAAATTGAAAGTTAGTCTTTTTCGCTTCGGAAATGAATTTAGGGTTTTAAAAACTATATTTCAAATCCAAATTTTGCTAAAAAATGTAACTTCATTAAAATTTTGTTAAAACTATAACTAAATTGAAAGTCAGTCTCTTTCGCTCCCAGATTGGAATTAAAGTTTTAAAAATTACATTTCAAATTAACGTTCTGTAAAAATATAACCAAATTAATATTTTGTTAAAAGTACAACTAAATTCAAAGTTAGTCTTTTTCGGTTCGAAAATGAGATTAATCTTTTAATAATTATCTTTCAAATTAAAGTTTTGTAAAAATATAACTGAAATAAAATTTTTTTAAAAGTATAATTAAATTGAAAGTTATTCTTTTTCGCTTCGAAAATGATATAAAAGTTTCAAAAATTATATTTCAAATGAAAGTTTTGTAAAAATATAACTAAATTTAAATTTTGTTATAAGCATAACTAAATTGAAAGTTATGCTTTTCGCTTCGAAAATGAATTTAGGGTTTTAAAAACTACATTTCTATTCCAAGTTTTGTTCAAAAATGTACCTTAATTAATATATTGTTAAAACTACAACAAAATTCAAAGTTAATCTTTTTCGGTTCGAAAATGAGATTAAAGTTTTCATAATTATATTTCAAATTAAAGTTTTCTAAAAATATAACTAAATTCAAATTTTGTTAAAAGTATAACTAAATTGAAAGTTAATGTTTTTCCCTTCGAAAATGAATTTAGGGTTTTAAAAACTACATTTCAAATCCAAGTTTTGTAAAAAATGTAACTTAATTAATATTTTGTTAAAAGTAGAACTAAATTGGAAGTTAGTCTCTTTCGCTTTTAAAATGAAATAAAAGTTTTAAAAATTACATTTCAAATCAAAGTTTTGTTAAAAATATAACTAAATTAAAATTTTGTTAAAAGGAGAGCTGAATTGGAAGTTAGTCTCTTTCGCTTTTAAAATGAAATAAAAGTTTTAAAAATTACATTTTAAATTAAAGTTTTGTTAAAAATTAGACTAAATTAATATTTTGTTAAAAGTACAACTAAATTCAAAGTTAGACTTTTTCGGTTCGAAAATGAGATTAAAGTTTTAATAATTATCTATCAAATTAAAGACTTGTAAAAATATAACTAAAATAAAATTTTGTTAAAAGTATAACTAAATTGGAAGTTAATCTTTTTCACTTGGAAAATGCAATTACACTTGAAAAAATTACATTTCAAATTAAAGTTTTGTTAAAAATATAACTAAATTAAAATTTTTTTTAAAGTTTAAATAGATTGCAATGTAGCCTTTTTCGCATTGAAAATGAAATTAAAATTTTAAAAATTACATTTCAAATTAAAGTTCTGTTAAAAATATTCCTAAATTAAAATTTTGTTAAATGTAGAACTAAATTGGAAGTTAGTCTCTTTCGCTTCGAAAATGAAATCAATGTTTAAAAGATTACATTTCAAATTAAAGTTTTGTGAAAAGTTTGCTTAATTAAAATTTTTTTAGAAGTGTAACTAAATTGAAAGGTAGCCTTTTTCGGATTGAAAATGAAATTAAAGTTTTAAAAATTACATTTCAAATTAAAATTTTGTAAAAATATAACTAAATTTAAATTTTGTTAAAATTATAACTAAATTGAAAGTTAGCCTTTTTCGCTTCGAAAATGAATTTAGGGTTTTAAAAACAATATTTCGAATCCAAGTTTTCTTAAAAAATGTAACTTTCTTAAAATTTTGTTAAAAGTATAACTAAATAGAAAGTTAATCTCTTTTGCTTCGAAAAGGAAATAAAAGTTTTAAAAATTTCATTTCAAATTAAAGTTTTGTTAAAAATATAACTAAAATAAAATTTTGTTAAAAGTATAACTAAATTGGAAGTTAATCTTTTTCGCTTGGAAAATGCAATTACAGTTGAAAAAATTACATTTCAAATTAAAGTTTTGTTAAAAATATAACTAAATTAAAATTTTGTTAAAAGTAGAACTAAATTGGAAGTTAGTCTTTTTCGCTTCCAAGGCGAAATAAAATTTAAAAATTAAATTTCAAATTAAACTCTTGTTAAAAATATAACTAAATTAAAATTTTTTTAAAAGTATAACCAAATTGAAAGATAGTCTTTTTCGCTTCCAAGGCGAAATAAAAATTTAAAAATTAAATTTCAAATTAAACTCTTGTTAAAAATATAAATAAATTAAAATTTTTTTAAAAGTATAACTAAATTGAAAGATAGCCTTTTTCGCATTGAAAATGAAATTAAAGTTTTAAAAAGTACATTTCAAATTAAAATTTTGTAAAAATATAACTAAATTTAAATTTTGTTAAAAGTACAACTAAATTCAAAGTTAATCTCTTTCGCTAGGAAAATGCAATTATAGTTTAAAAAATTAAATTCCAAATTAAAGTTTTGTTAAAAATATAACTAAATCAACATTTTTTTGAAAGTATAATCAAATTGAAAGTTAGTCGTTTTCGCTTCCAGAATGAAATAAAAGTTTTAAAAATTAAATTTCGAATTAAACTCTTGTTAAAAATATAACTAAATTAAAAATTTTGTTAAAGTATAACTAAATTGCAAGGTAGCCTTTTTCGCATTGAAAATGAAATTAAAGTTTTAAAAATTACATTTCAAATGAAAGTTTTGAAAAAATATAACTAAACTTAAATTTTTTTAAAAGTAGAACTAAATTGAAAGCTAGTCTCTTTTGCTTCTAAAATGAAATAAATGTTTTAAAAATTACATTTCAAAGTTTTGTTAAAAATATAGCTAAATTAATATTTTGCTAAAAGTACAACTAAATTGAAAGTAGGTCTTTTTCGGTTCGAAAATGAGATTAAAGTTTTAATAATTAAATTTCGAATTGAATTTTGGAAAAATAAAACTAAAATAAAATTTTGCTAAAAGTATAACTAAATTGGAAGTTAGTCTCTTTCGCTTTTAAAATGAAATAAAAGTTTTAAATATTACATTTCAAATCAAAGTTTTGTTAAAAATATAACTAA
Source organism: Xylophagus ater (assembly GCA_963422695.1). Lineage (NCBI taxonomy): Eukaryota > Metazoa > Arthropoda > Insecta > Diptera > Xylophagidae > Xylophagus > Xylophagus ater. Next base: position 30,457,443 of record OY730481.1, on the reverse strand, counting down.
ATTAAAATTTTTTTAAAAGTACAACTAAATTAAAATTTTGTTAAAAGTACAACTAAATTGAAAGTAGGGCTTTTTCGGTTCGAAAATGAGATTAAAGTTTTAATAATTATATTTCAAATTAAAGTTTTCTAAAAATATAACTAAATTAAAATTTTGTTAAAAGTATAACAAAATTGAAAGGTAGCCTTTTTCGCGTTGAAAATGAAGTTAAAGTTTTAATAATTATATTTCAAATTAAAGTTTTGTAAAAATATAACTAAATTTAAATTTTGTTAAAAGTAAAACTAAATTCGAAGTTAGTCTTCTTCGGTTGGAAAATGAGATTAAAGTTTTAATAATTATATTTCAAATTAAAGTTTTCTAAAAATATAACTAAATTAAAATTTTGTTAAAAGTATAACAATATTGAAAGGGAGCCCTTTTCGCTTTGAAAATGAAGTTAAAGTTTTAGAAATTACATTTCAAATTAAAATTTTGTAAAAATATAACTAAATTTAAATTTTGTTAAAAGTAAAACTAAATTCGAAGTTAGTCTTCTTCGGTTGGAAAATGAGATTAAAGTTTTAATAATTACATTTCAAATTAAAGTTTTGTAAAAATATAACTAAATTTAAATTTTGTTATAAGTATAACTAAATTGAAAGTTAGTCTTTTTCGCTTCGAAAATGAATTTAGGGTTTTAAAGACTACATTTCTATTCCAAGTTTTGTTCAAAAATGTAACTTAATTAATATTTTGTTAAAACTACAACTAAATTCAAAGTTAGTCTTTTTCGGTTCGAAAATGAGATTAAATTTGTAATAATTATATTTCAAATTAAAGTTTTGTAAAAATATAACTAAAATAAAATTTTTTTAAAGGTAGAACTAAATTGGAAGTTAGTCTCTTTCGTGTTTAAAATGAAATAAAAGTTTTAAAAATTACATTTCAAATCAAAGTTTTGTTAAAAATATAACTGAATTAAAATTTTGTGAAAAGTATAACTAAATTGAAAGTTAGTCTCTTTCGCTTCGTGAATGAAATAAAAGTTTTAAAATTTACATTTCAAATTAAAGTGTTGCTAAAAAATATAATAAATTTAAATTTGATTAAAAGTATATCTAAAATTGAACGTTAGTCTCTTTCGCTTCGGAAATAAAATAAAAGTTTAAAAAATTACATTTCAAATTAAAGTTTTGCGAAAAATATAGCTGTTGTAGATTAAAATTTTGTTAAAAGTATAAGTAAATTGTAAGTTAGCCTTTTCGACTACGAAAAGGAAATTAAAGTTTTTAAAATTGCATTTGAATTTAAAGTTTTGTTAAAAAATAATTAAATTAAATTTTTTTTAAAAGTATAACTAAATTGAAAGTTAGCCTTTTTCGCGGTGAAAATGAAATTAAAGTTTTAAAAATTACATTTCAAATTAAAGTTTTGTAAAAATATATCTAAATTAAAATTTTGTTAAAAGTATAAGTAAATTCAAAGTTACTCTCCTTCGCTCCCAGAATGGAATTAAAGTTTTAAAAATTACATTTCAAATTAACGTTCTGTAAAAATATAACTAAATTCAAATTTCGTTAAAAGTACAACTAAATTGAAAGTTACTCTATTTCGCTTCGGAAATTAATTTAGGGTTTTAAAAACTACATTTAAAATCCAAGTTTTGTTAAAAAATCTAATTTAATTAAAATTTTGTTAAAAGTATAACTAAATTGAATATTAGTCACTTTTGCTTCGAAAATGAAACAAAAGTTTTAAAAAGTACATTTCAAATTAAAGTTTTGTTACTAATATAACTAAATTAAAATTTTGTTAAAAGTACAACTAAATTGAAAGAAGGTCTTTTTCGGTTCCAAAATGAGACTAAAGCTTTAATAATTATATTTCTAATTAAAGTTTGGAGAAATATAACTAAAATAAAATTTTGTTAAAAGTACAACTAAATTGAAAGTTAGTCTTTTTCGCTTCAAAAATGAAATTAAAATTTAAAAAATTACATTTCAAATTAAAGTTTTGTTAAAAATATAACTAAATTAAAATTTTTTTAGAAGTATAACTAAATTGAAAGGTAGAATTTTTCACGTTGAAAACGAAATTAAAGTTTTAAAAACTACATTTCAAATCCAAGTTTTGTAAAAAATGTAACTTAATTAAAATTTTGTTAAAGGTATAACTAAATTGAAAGTTAGTCTCTTTCGCTTCGAAAATGAAATAAAAGTTTTCAAAATTACATTTCAAATTAAAGTTTTGTTAAAAAATATAATAAATTTAAATTTTGTTAAAGGTAAATAACTAAAATTGAAAGTTAAAGCAAATTAAACTTTTGTCAAAAATATAACTAAATTAAAATTGTTTTAAAAGTATAACCAAATTGAAGGTTAGTTTTTTCGCTTCGAAAATGAGATTAAAGTTTTAAAAATTACATTTCAAATTACAGTTTTGTAAAAATACAACTAAATTTAAATTTTGTTAAAAGTATAACTAAATTAAAAGTTAGTCTTTTTAGCTTCGGAAATGAATTTAGGGTTTTAAAAACTACATTTTAAATCCAAGTTTTGTTAAGAATTGTAACTTAATTAAAATTTTGTTGAAAGTATAACTAAATTGAAAGTTAGTCTTTTTACCTTCGAAAATTAATTTAGGGTTTTAAAAACTACATTTCAAATCCAAGTTTTGTAAAAAAACATAACTAAATTTAAATTTTGTTAAAAGTATCACTAAATTGAAAGTTACTCTATTTCACTTCGAAAATGCATTTAGGGTTTTAAAACCTACATTTTAAATCCAAGATTTGTTAAAAAATGTAACTTAATTAAAATTTTTTTAAAAGTATAACTAAATTGAAAGATAGCCTTTTTCGCATTGAAAATGAAATTAAAATTTTAAAAAGTACATTTCTAATTAAAGTTTTGTAAAAATATAGCTAAATTTAAATTTTGTGAAAAGTATAACTAAATTGAAAGTTAGTCTTTTTCGCTTCGAAAATGAATTTAGGGTTTTAAAAACTACATTTCAAATCCAAGTTTTGTTCAAAAATGTAACTTAATTAAAATTTTGTTAAAAGTATAACTAAATTGAAAGTTAGTCTCTTTCGCTTCCAGAAAGGAATTAAAGTTTTAAAAATTGCATTTCAAATTAAAGTTCTGTAAAAATATAACTAAATCAACATTTTTTTGAAAGTATAACCAAATTGAAAGTTAGTCGTTTTCGCTTTCAAAATGAAACAAAAGTTTTAAAAATTAAATTTCGAATTAAACTCTTGTTAAAAATATAACTAAATTAAAAATTTTGCTAAAGTATAACTAAATTGCAAGGTAGCCTTTTTCGCGTTGATAATGAAATTAAAGTTTTAAAACTTACATTTCTAATTAAAGTTTTGTAAAAATATAACTAAATTTAAATTTTGTTATACTTATAACTAAATTGAAAGTTAGTCTTTTCGCTTCCAAAATGAATTTAGGGTTTTAAAAACTACATTTCTATTCCAAGTTTTGTTCAAAAATGTAACTTAATTAATATATTGTTAAAACTACAACTAAATTCAAAGCTAGTCTTTTTCGGTTCGAAAATGAGATTAAAGTTGCAATAATTATTTTTCAAATTAAAGTTTTGTACAAATATAACTAAAATAAAATTTTTTTAAAGGTAGAACTAAATTGGAAGTTACTCTCTTTCGTGTTTAAAATGAAATAAAAGTTTTAAAAATTACATTTCAAATCAAAGTTTTGTTAAAAATATAACTGAATTAAAATTTTGTTGAAAGTCTAATTAAATAGAAAGTTATTCTTTTTCGCTTCGAAAATGAAATAAAAGTTTTAAAAATTACATTTGAAATCAAAGTTTTGTTAAAAATATAAATAAATTAAATTTTTTTTAAAAGTATTACTAAATTGAAGGGTAGCCTTTTTCGCATTGAAAATGAAATTAAAGTTTTAAAAATTACATTTCTAATTAAAGTTTTGCAAAAATATAACTAAATTTAAATTTTGTTAAAAGTATAACTAAATTGAAAGTTAGTCTCTTTCGCTTCGAAAATGAATTTAGGGTTTTAAAAACTACATTTCAAATCCAAGTTTTGTTCAAAAATGTAACTTAATTAAAATTTTGTTAAAAGTATAACTAAATTGAAAGTTAGTCTCTTTCGCTTCCAGAAAGGAATTAAAGTTTTAAAAATTACATTTCAAATTAAAGTTCTGTAAAAATATAACTAAATTCAAATTTTGTTAAAAGTACAAATAAATTGAAAGTTACTCTATTTTGCTTCGGAAGTGAAATTAGGATTCTAAAAACTTGATTTCAAATCCAAGTTTTGTTCAAAAATGTAACTTAATTAAAATTTTGTTAAAAGTATAACTAAATTGAAAGCTAGTCTCTTTTGCTTCCAAAATGAAATAAATGTTTTAAAAATTACATTTCAAAGTTTTGTTAAAAATATAACAAAATTAATATTTTGTTAAAAGTACAACTAAATTCAAAGTTAGTCTTTTTCGGTTCGAAAATGAGATTAATCTTTTAATAATTATCTTTCAAATTAAAGTTTTGTAAAAATATAACTGAAATAAAATTTTTTTAAAAGTATAATTAAATTGAAAGTTATTCTTTTTCGCTTCGAAAATGATATAAAAGTTTCAAAAATTATATTTCAAATTAAAGTTTTGATAAAAATTTACCTAAATTAAAATTTTGTTAAAAGTACAACTAAATTGAAAGTAGGTCTTTTTCGGTTCGAAAACGAGATTAAAGTTTTCATAATTATATTTCAAATTAAAGTTTTCTAAAAATATAACTAAATTCAAATTTTGTTAAAAGTATAACTAAATTGAAAGTTAATGTTTTTCCCTTCGAAAATGAATTTAGGGTTTTAAAATCTACATTTCAAATCCAAGTTTTGTAAAAAATGTAACTTAATTAATATTTTCTTAAAAGTAGAACTACATTGGAAGTTAGTCTCTTTCGCTTTTAAAATGAAATAAAAGTTTTAAAAATTACATTTCAAATCAAAGTTTTGTTAAAAATATAACTAAATTAAAATTTTGTTAAAAGGAGAGCTGAATTGGAAGTTAGTCTCTTTCGCTTTTAAAATGAAATAAAAGTTTTAAAAATTACATTTCAAATTAAAGTTTTGTTAAAAATTAGACTAAATTAATATTTTGTTAAAAGTACAACTAAATTCAAAGTTAGACTTTTTCGGTTCGAAAATGAGATTAAAGTTTTAATAATTATCTATCAAATTAAAGATTTGTAAAAATATAACTAAAATAAAATTTTGTTAAATGTATAACTAAATTGGAAGTTAATCTTTTTCACTTGGAAAATGCAATTACACTTGAAAAAATTACATTTCAAATTAAAGTTTTGTTAAAAATATAACTAAATTAAAATTTTTTTTAAAGTATAAATAGATTGCAATGTAGCCTTTTTCGCATTGAAAATGAAATTAAAATTTTAAAAATTACATTTCAAATTAAAGTTCTGTTAAAAATATAACTAAATTAAAATTTTGTTAAATGTAGAACTAAATTGGAAGTTAGTCTCTTTCGCTTCGAAAATGAAATCAATGCTTAAAAGATTACATTTCAAATTAAAGTTTTGTTAAAAGTTTGACTAAATTAAATTTTTTTAGAAGTGTAACTAAATTGAAAGGTAGCCTTTATCGCATTGAAAATGAAATTAAAGTTTTAAAAATTACATTTCAAATTAAAATTTTGTAAAAATATAACTAAACTTAAATTTTGTTAAAATTATAACTAAATTGAAAGTTAGCCTTTTTCGCTTCGAAAATGAATTTAGGATTTTAAAAACAATATTTCGAATCCAAGTTTTCTTAAAAAATGTAACTTTCTTAAAATTTTGTTAAAAGTAAAACTAAATTGAAAGTTAATCTCTTTTGCTTCGAAAAGGAGATAAAAGTTTTAAAAATTTCATTTCAAATTAAAGTTTTGTTAAAAATATAACTAAAATAAAATTTTGTTAAAAGTATAACTAAATTGGAAGTTAATCTTTTTCGCTTGGAAAATGCAATTACAGTTGAAAAAATTACATTTCAAATTAAAGTTTTGTTAAAAATATAACTAAATTAAAATTTTTTTTAAAGTATAAATAAATTGCAATGTAGCCTTTTTCGCATTGAAAATGAAATTAAAATTTTAAAAATTACATTTCAAATTAAAGTTTTGTTAAAAATATAACTAAATTAAAATTTTTTTAAAAGTAGAACTAAATTGGAAGTTAGTCTTTTTCGCTTCCAAGGCGAAATAAAAATTTAAAAATTAAATTTCAAATTAAACTCTTGTTAAAAATATAACTAAATTTAAATTTTTTTAAAAGTATAACCAAATTGAAAGCTAGTCTTTTTCGCTTCCAAGGCGAAATAAAAATTTAAAAATTAAATTTCAAATTAAACTCTTGTTAAAAATATAACTAAATTAAAATTTTTTTAAAAGTATAACTAAATTGAAAGATAGCCTTTTTCGCATTGAAAATGAAATTAAAGTTTTAAAAAGTACATTTCAAATTAAAATTTTGTAAAAATATAACTAAATTTAAATTTTGTTAAAGGTACAACTAAATTCAAAGTTAATCTCTTTCGCTAGGAAAATGCAATTATAGTTTAAAAACTTAAATTCCAAATTAAAGTTTTGTTAAAAATATAACTAAATCAACATTTTTTTGAAAGTATAATCAAATTGAAACTTAGTCGTTTTCGCTTCCAAAATGAAATAAAAGTTTTAAAAATTAAATTTCGAATTAAACTCTTGTTAAAAATGTAACTAAATTAAAAATTTTGTTAAAGTATAACTAAATTGCAAGGTAGCCTTTTTCGCATTGAAAATGAAATTAAAGTTTTAAAAATCACATTTCAAATGAAAGTTTTGAAAAAATATAACTAAACTTAAATTTTTTTTTAAAGTATAACTAAATTGAAAGCTAGTCTCTTTTGCTTCTAAAATGAAATAAATGTTTTAAAAATTACATTTCAAAGTTTTGTTAAAAATATAGCTAAATCAATATTTTGCTAAAAGTACAACTAAATTGAAAGTAGGTCTTTTTCGGTTCGAAAATGAGATTCAAGTTTTAATAATTAAATTTCGAATTGAAGTTTGGAAAAATAAAACTAAAATAAAATTTTGTTAAAAGTATAACTAAATTGGAAGTTAGTCTCTTTCGCTTTTAAAATGAAATAAAAGTTTTAAATATTACATTTCAAATCAAAGTTTTGTTAAAAATATAACTGAATTAAAATTTTGTTGAAAGTATAATTAAAATGAAAGTTATTTTTTTCGCTGCGAAAATGAAATAAAAGTTTTAAAAATTAAATTTCAAATTAAACTTTTGTT